>JAREIS010000058.1:6452500-7052500 GCA_030060385.1 Muscicapa striata striata | reverse complement strand
AGCTTTCAGAGGACCTTGTCATAGCTGACACAGCTTTGAACAAAAGCCTTACCTTGGGAACAGTCGTATCACTGAAGTCTTTTCCCATCTGCCAAATCTCAGAGGAGGAGAGACTGTAAAGTATAAATTTTCAAAATGCTCTCCTTGCCATGTCACTTTGCCTAGAGGAATGCATGTCGAATAATCGTCTGGTGCCAGTGCATCAACCTATATTCCAGTTGAGTTTTCTCATTATCTTGACTTTTTTCCACATTTTCTTTTGTTTGAACTCAGATGTGACTGACTAGATTTCTGCTTGAGTTCTCGGCTTGCCTTCAGTCAATTCCTTGCCTAAAAGGGTGGTGAAAGAAATAGGCTTACTACATCAAACAAGTGTGCAAGAAGTGTTTCTGATAAGTACTTCTCTTGTGAAACGAGGCATACAAAGTGGGAAAATGAACAGTGACTGTCCTTTGGTAGGTTTAACTGAGTAGCTGTGGGATTGTCTTTGTAGAGTCTGCATAAATCAAAAGAAGGGCTGGAGCCTGGCCATGTGACAGACCTGATGTAGCCAGATGAGATTCTGCAGACACTTCAATAGCTGTCCATCCGTTTAATGCACATTATTCTTTCAATACCTTGCTTTCAGTTTCATTTTTTCTTAATTGTTGCAGTGAAAATAAACCAAGATTCTAGCATAAAAGAAGGTTATTTGGCATTAAAGACTTTGGAGCTGTCCTCTTTGTAGAACCAAGTGTACACAAGGCCTTTTCTTCCTGCATCTATAGCTTTTTGTTGTAGGAGATTTATCTTTTCCTATCACAGTTTTGCTGTTTGTCTTCTTGATAAACAGTCCTTTTGCACTATCTCAGGGAGAACATGTGTTGTTGGCAAACTCTTGGAGGGAATGCATTCAAAATGCTATCAGAGGCATGAAACAACAATAACTCATATGAGGAGCAGCTGAGGGAGCTTGAGGATGTTTAGCCAGGAGAAAAGGAAGCTCAGGGGTGACCCCAAGAATCTCTGCAATTCCCTGAAAGGAGGGTGCAGCCAGGTGGGAGTCAAGTCTCTTCTCCCAGACAACAGGAGAAGAGGACACAGCCTTGAGCTGTGCCAGGGGAGGTTCAGGCTGGATGGCAGGAGACATTTCTTTACAGCAAGGGTTCTTAAACATTGGAATGGGCTGCCCAGGGAGGTGGTGGAGTCACCACCCCTAGAGATGCTCAAGAAATGAGTGGATGTGACACCATGATCTAGTTGACATCTGGTAGCTGATAAAAGGTTAGACCTCACTACCCTGGAGGTCTTTTTCAACCTAAAGGATTTTGTACCTCTGTGATATGAGTTTGTCTTTCAAGTTCCATTGTTGCAGCAACTTCTGTTGCTCTCGTTGACAATAGTTTCTTTCTGAACTTAACATACAATATACCTGTTCAGCATGACCTGAAAGAACTCTTGAAATATATCAAATATAGAACATCACATTGCATTTTTGGCATTCTTTTCACAGCAGTAGCATGAGAATAGTAGGGCAGATTGGAGGGTAGGTGGCAGCTCTGTAGTAGGGATGAGCTCTGTTATCCATAGTGTTAATTGACTGTTGGTGCTGTTATTGAAATCTAGCCCTGTTTCTATCCAAGTATATTAAAGCTATGTGTTTGGAATGTTAAAGGTATCAAAATGAGAGCCTTCAGGAAGGATATAAAAGGAGTAGTAGTCTTGGAGGTCAGCTGAGGAGGAACTTTCCTATATATAGGAAATCAGGTAGGTAAAAGTTGGAAGAGCTAGAGATACAAATAAATGGGAAATCAGATGGTAACAAGTGATGACAGGTGCTGATAATATCAGAGGGGGAAAGAGAATTTTGAGGAGGTTCTTGAAGGCAGTTCAGAAATCTGTATTATGAAATATTGTAAACTAATGCAATATTGTTTTTTCTTTAAAATTGTTAAGTCGTTACAATACAACTGCTAGCCTGTCTCTTAACCACCACTGGCCCAGTAGCCATGAATGTTTTGTTGATTTGAGAAATGAGTGAAATGTCTCTGAATTAGTCTGTACCATTGCTTTTCTGGTATGACAGACCATTGGCTTTGTAGCTGCTTATTTAGATAGTAGGCTTAATAGATTAAATCAAAGTTTGGTCTTTATGTGAAGTAAGTGAAAGATGAAGGAATGTGAAGTGCAGTAGATGAAAGTCTTTTCCTAGAAATTTGAAAGATAGTGGGCTAGGAGAACTAGAAATTGAATTTTCTGTGATGATTTGTGTATGTTACAGAGAGCACATTACCTAATTAAAAACTTCCAGGCCTCCTTCCCACCTTAAGGGAGCCTGCAAGAAAGATGGAAAGATACTTTTTACAAGAGCATGGAATGACAGGGCAAGGGAGAATGGCTTCAAACTGACAGAGAGTGGGTTTGGATTAGATATTAGGAAGAAATTCTTAACTGTGAGGGTGCTGAGGCACTGGAACAGATTACCCAGAGAAGTTGCTGGACATCCCTGGAAGGTTGGACAGAACTCTGAGCAAACTGGTGGAGTCATATCGGGGGGGTTGGAATTAGATAATCTTTAGAGACCTAGACCATTCTGTGGTTCCTCTTGGGATAGGGATTGCATAGTGACTCTTCTAGTGAGGAAATGCAGTAAAAAAGAATAGTGTATGGACTCTTTGCTTTAGTCTGTCTCCTTTCCTGCTTGCATCTGTGTGTCTACAGCAAACCTATTTCATTTATTAATAATTCTTGCATCTAATCAATTTCTTAGGGTTATGTGACTAGGATCAGCCAGGCTAAGCTGAAAATAATAGGTCATCTGCTGATATGCTACCAGGGTAGCTGTAACTATATTGTACACTGGATCCCTGAGGAGACTTGTGAGGAAGTCTGAGCATATGAAAGCAAAATCTGTGAGGCTTGGTGGTAGCTGTGGGAGACACCCTGACTTAGTTGGCACCCTAATGTTAAAATAAATGAATTATCCTCCCAAAGGAGTAGTCTTGGAGATGATTCTCGGGCAATATTTTGTCCAACACATCTGAATTAAGTTAAACTGGGGGAGTAGAAGAGCAAAATATTTTGTCATCATTCCTAACTTTTCTTGCTTTCTTTCCCTACTTTGATTAGGAATATGTAAATACATATATTCATAAGACAGAAAGGAGAGTGCAAGAAGAGTTGGTGAATATATTTCAATACATGTGTGAGACAGGGACAATACATAAATAACTGGAGCTGCCTTCTTTTTTGTGACAAAAAAAGAAGTTTCCTCTTGATTGGTTCCAGTATGAGGCTGGGGTTCCCCCTCAGTGAAGTCAGTGTCCTGACTTCAAAGGACATTAGCAATGACTGCTAAAGAAATGATTCACATAAAGGTAGCTATGAATGCAAATGGTCTTTACTTATGAAGTGACAGTTTATCACAAATCTATAATGTCACCAGTTATGAGAACTACAGTTGTTTCCATCAGTCAGCATTTATCAGGTCAGCAATTAGCAGTTAGCAGGCTCTGGTATCTGAAAATGAAAGCTGTGTTTGTTAGAGTGACAAAGCATGGTATTGCAGTGTCTTAGGCAATGTAAGTTGATGTTCAATTTAAAGTGAAGATTAATTTAATCACACATAAACATGCCACAGCACACCATTAAGCTGGGCATGAGCTGGCCATGGGTGCTGGCAGCCTGGAAAGCTAAACATGTCCTGAGCCACACCCAGAGCCCCGTGGGCAGCAGGGCAGGAGGGGATTCTGCCCCTCTGCCCCTCTGCTGAGACCCCACCTGCAGGGCTGCAGCAGCTCTGGGCTCCAGCACAGCAAGGACAGGGACCTGCTGGAGCCAGCCCAGAGGAGGCACCAAGGGGAGCAGAGGGATGGAGCAGCTCTGCTGGGAGGGAAGGCTGGGACAGCTGGGATTGTCCAGCCTGGAACAGACAAGGCTCCGGGGTGACCTAAATGTGGCCTTCCACTACCTGAAGGTGGCCTAAAGGAAAGATTGAGAGAGATGTTTTACAAGAGCCTGACAGAACAAGGGGTCTATTTTGAACTGGAAATAGGTTTAGATTAGATATTAAGAAGAAATTCTTGACTGTGAGGTTGGTAAGGCACTATGGAATAGCTCTGTAGGAATTCTGGCTTTGCCCACTACCATGTAAAAGCTCATCTGAAGTCATTGTAGTCTATCCTGTTCAAGACTTAAGACTTCTAAACACAAGGGTTGCTCATATACTTTATGCATGCACCAGATGGAAATCCTGGGGGGAGGAATGGAAAAGGAAGCTGTATGAGTAGCCTAGGATACACCACAGCTGCTTGCTTAAGATCATGGTTGCATCTTGCTCTGCAGTAAAAGTATCTTCTGCCCAGACAGCTCATGGGATTAACAGAATTTTTGTTCCTTCTCAATGAAGTTGTACTTGTAAGGGAATTGGGGAGGACTATAGTCCCTTGTGCACCAATTGCTTAATTGGGATAGAGTGAGTAAGCACCAGTTTTGTGATAAACATCAGTACTGAAGAGGAAGAATCAGCCCTATTGTGACCTGAGGAGGGGTTTTTAATTGGGCTGTATAAGGTTAAACTTTGTATGGGAGAAAGCTTTTTGCTTTAAACATGGTCTGCAAATCTATGTAGGATATAATTCTAGGAGTTCTGACACTATCAACAAACCTTTGTGTACAGGAAAACTAATGTTTTGCATTTTGCATTTCTTGCAACTAATTTTGTTACCCTGCGTTAACCATTTACCAAAATTCACTTGTATCTGTTTTCTGCCATAAATCCCTCTCATGTTGCAGAAACACCTCAGCTTTCCTTTTCTTCCTGGTACTGTTACTAGAAGTTTCTTAATACAGCTAGTGAGGTTTTGTTTGCTTTTTGAGAATATGCAATTAATTAAGTTGGTAGACTTGTTTGTGTCTGGAGTATTGTAAATGTTCCTAATCAGAGTATGAAGTTGGCTTTTTAGTCCTATGTGCTGTCAGATGTTTATTTTTTTAGCTGAAGATTCTCCTATTAGATTTTAGTTGTTGGTTTGTTTTTTTTTTTTTTTTTTTTTTTTTTTTGTTGTTGTTGTCTGTAGAAGTGAGAATAAAATATATCTTCCAAATATCCTGTAAGTTCATCTGTGCTTAGCTATAGATTATGGGTGTTTTTCATGTACAGGCATTGCAGATTATGGATTTCTTTGCTGTTCTGGTAATAGAATCTGGAAGCCACTGAAAGGGCCCATTTGTGCAACAGCAATGTAACACTTAATTGCAGCGGCAAGCCTTAGTTTAATGACCTGAGTGTTAGTAAAACAGAAGTCCAAAGGTGGATTCACTCTGTTGAATGGATCCTTATGCCTTTCCTCATAACTTTTGCAGTAAATGAGGCATTGAAAATATTGTAAAGTATGTAGAGCCTAGAATGTAATTAAGACATTGATGTTAAATTGCTTTTCTACGATTCAGCAAAACTGCTGATCAGAAAATTGAGACAAATGTTTCACTAACCTGCAGAAGCTGGTTTACCTTATATTTAAGAAGTGTAGACCAATTGTAGCAGTGTGGCAGCTCCACTCAAGGGATTTTCAGGATCCATGCTAGAAAAGACTGTTTTTGAGACCCAATAAAAAGGTAAAAACTGCTGAGATTGTTGCAGAAATATTTTTCTGGGCTCACGTAGTCTAATTAGATATGCAGGAGTGGAGAGTGTCTGTGCCATTAATGTGGAAAGTAGTGTTCAGGGCCTGGTTGGATGGAGCTCTGAGCAATCTGGTCTAGTGGACAGTGTTCCTGCCCATGGTAGGGGGCTGGAATGAGATGAGCTTTAAAGTCCCTTCCAGCCCAGGCCATTCTGTGATTCTCTGCCTATATTGTATCTGTATGTGTGTATACAGGCAGTCTTGAAATTGAAAATTTCTAAATTGAGCTGACATTTGAGATATCCCTTTGAGCTTTCTTTTTCCTTCTCTGTCCATACGGGCGCTGTTTGTGGAAAAGAGATACAAAGTGTACATGTTAAACTGCAAAGAACTGTTTACTAATGGAGGTGTAAGATACCGTGGTTTTGGATGTCCTCCTATTGAATCTGGAAGATGAAAGGATGAGAAAGCAGTAGCTATGAAGGGAATCTGGAAGCACACAGTGATCTACAAGTGACTGTAATGAGAAAGATTATCACAAAAAAAAATTGTTATGCATGTATGCGTAAGAGGTTATCCTCTAAGCAGTTTGCATCTGGTATGAGTTTGATAACACTATAAGGGTTATCTCTGTTAGTCCGTCTCAGGTTTGTTAGGTAGGGAAGTGTCTGATAGTCTCTGATATTAGACAAAGCCATTTCACATGTCATATAGGGTTTTTTTGTCTTTTAAAAAAGTTGTTGTAACATTAAAGGAGTAAATAACTTGTGAGAGCTCTTTGTGATGCCCAAAACCCAAATAAATCATTCTCTCTTCCCTCTGCCCTTTCCTTTAGGATCCCGTCTCCGCCAGGAGGACTTTCCACCACGGATCGTTGAGCATCCTTCGGATGTGATAGTGTCCAAAGGAGAGCCAACTACTCTGAACTGCAAAGCAGAGGGAAGACCAACCCCCACCATCGAGTGGTACAAGGATGGCGAGCGGGTGGAGACAGACAAGGATGACCCGCGCTCCCACCGGATGCTGCTGCCCAGCGGATCTTTATTTTTCTTACGCATCGTGCACGGGCGCAGGAGTAAACCCGACGAGGGGAGCTATGTCTGCGTAGCAAGGAACTACCTTGGAGAAGCTGTGAGTCGCAATGCGTCTCTGGAAGTGGCATGTGAGTAGTTTTATTTGTTTAGTGTTCTGTGAAACTTTGTAGCGGCTTTTAAGCTGTCACCCAGCACGCCTCCTGGGGGATGACAAATGGGGATAAGTACTGCGTTCTGTCATTAGCTGCTGCTCTAGTCAAGGCATTGTCACGTGTGTTTGTTCAGTAGCAGTGACCATGCAGAATAAGTGATTTATCCTGAAATGAGGTTCTAGCCAGAGTATAATCATGATTGGCACAAACATGGACAAAGGATAATCTTCCTCTGAAGAATAATCTAATTTTTAAATGATGCCTAGAGTTGGTTATACTGGAACTAATGTGGAAAAATACCTATCATTTAATCTAAGGTGCACTGTCTGTTTCTCTTTATCTCATCATCTGTTACCTCAACAGAAGCAGACAGCATCTTGGTGACTCATGTTCTGTACTGCTGGAAACCTCAATATATGCTCCTCCATCATAAATTTGACCCAGGCCTCATTCATTATGTGAATGGCAAGTGAAATTGTTGGCCATTTCTCATACCATCCAGAACAGTCTTGGTCTTTATCGATTCTCTTTGTCTTAACAGAGAAGTCAACAGGGCTCTTTCAGAGCCCACCTGACGTGAGTAGTCTGCTTCCTGTAGAGTTAGCAGATACATTCATTATATTCACAGCAAACAAGCTCATCAGACACAAAAAATAATCAGTGACACGTTTTATTTGCTCTTAGTTATATGGGTTGAATCAACATTCATCTTTTTATTCAGAATGTGCATCTTTGCATATAATTGTATTTCAATAGATTTATGAGTGCTCTCTTCTTGCTCTTCTTGAGTTTTTCAGCCACAGCTCTTCATCTGACAGTAGTTTCCCTAAAATTTGTTTGAAGTAGGGCTTTAAAACAAATCTGTATTGCTTAGTTGATAAAGAACGGATTTAAGTCCACTGTAGATGGGATGTTTAAATGGAGGAAGCACAGAAGAGAAATCTTTGTTCCTAATGAAGTCTTCAGACTTTTACACAGCTAATATGGCATGATCTTGAGGTTTCTGTTTTCTCAGAAATTGCAGAAAATGCCATTTTTTTGAAATATTTAAATGGTGGAATAAGCCAAGTGGAAGAGACTTGTTTGCTACATTTCACCTGTTGTAACTTAGATTCAAAATTCTGTCAAACAAAAAATGTAAACAGTTTTGGCATACTATCAAAGCAGAAGTAAATGTGCCAGTAAATGCAGCACACTTTTTCAGTTTTGGTTGGTATTTGGGAGTTGAGGGGAAACCAGTTTAGGGAAGGCTGAGATCTGGGTATTACTAGATAAATTTACTGGATTATTTGTGGTTTTGTACGTGTGTTTTAGCTGTTTAGAAATCCTGTGAGAGAGACCTAAACACTTGAAATCTTTATTCTAATCCTGTTGACATTCAGGATCTGCTGTTGAAGTTCAAAGGATTGTTCCAGTTGTACCTTGAGTCATCAAATTGAAGTGACTGATTATTTTGAAATTTAAATGTGCTCTATATCTTGTCAGTTTTCATTGATCCCTACTTCACTGACTACTGTGAGACTCTTGTTACACCATCTCCAGTCTCTGAAGTTTGTTTAACCACTGTAGCTGGTGGCAGGTGAGGCATGACTCGTAAGGGAGATAGTAGAAAAATGTAAAAATAATAAAGCTGTTCTCTCTTGTCAGATATTTTAGGGCAGGAGTGATGTGACTATGAAACAGAGATCTGAAACCATGGCCAAAGTTTTTGCAATAACCTTGTGCTTTTACTGTTTTCATAGCTTTGAAATTTAACTGTCTGAATCCCCCAATTAAAGGGTTTAGTAGTCTAAAGCAGGCTCTCCCATTTCACTTCAACAGAGTGAAGTGAAACAGTTCAATCTTTCATTAAGCAGTACCATGGCTGCAATTACAGAAAGGTCTTCATCAAAGAAGAAGAATGTAAATGATGCATACATTGCTTGTTTACCTAATTTTACAGAACCTCATGTCATTTTTTTAAAAGCACATGGCAGTGCTTGGTATGTATCAGAGGCATCCTTTGGAAGATGATAGCAAAACTGTAAGTTTTACTTGGGTTTGAGATGAAAATTTTTGGTTGCAAATCAGATTAAGTGACCTTCAGAGAACTTTTTGCTTTTCTACTGTCAGCATTTCTGTGCTGAAGAAGAGGGGCAGGTCTGTAGCAGCCTGTTTGCTCACTTGGGAAATGAGTTGCTGGTGACAGGCTGTTGTCAGCAGTGAGTGCCCATTCACCTGTGCAGGACTCCTGCTGAAAACTGTTGAGCTGCCTGGATGCTGGAGCCCTGTCCGTGGGGCTGCACATGATCCAGTCTGACTCGTGCTCTCTGTCATGGTGTTGAAAACTCTGCTGTCCACACCAAGCCAAGCTGTTGTCATCACCAGAATAAAAGGACAGTTTTCCTTTGCTGACAGCAGAGTTCTGGATTTGTTATCTGGCTGTAGGTGGCCTCAAATAGTGCTGTGAGGGGCAAACTGCTGGTTTTCACAGGTTTAAAATGCTTGAGTTGTGCTGTTTCAGAGTAAGAAACTGTAATTGTTTTACTTTGCTTATTGAATTGGCAGTTGCTAATATATCACTCAAAAGTTGAAAGAGTAAATTATGAAGAAATATTTATTGGGTTTGTGTATATATTAGATGTGTTTGTGCTTACGCATTAATACGATAAACAGTGTTAATTATGATTCATTTTTCTTTTATTTCCTTTTTTTTGCCCTCTCCATGGGCACCTGCCACAAAAGGAGTGGGATCACAAGTCTTCTGATGTACCCATATTTGTGTGTAAAGACACAAGTTAAATTCAGCTGGGACCCAGAGTAGTTCAAACCATTTTGAACGCAATCATTTTTCCCCCCCCCACCCCTTTTTTTTTTTTTTTTTTTGTTTGTTTTTTGTTTCTTTTTCCCCAAGCCCTTTTTGGTTGAGTACCAGTTTACATCTTTCCCAAACATGATGGATTTAGGTACCAGTTTACATCTTTAAATCCATGCCTCTTCAAGCATGATGTCCAGGCCAGGTATTGATGTAAAATTTGTCCGAAACATTTGTCCATGCCAGTAAAACTGCAGAGAATTGTCATTTGGGAAGTTACTTAAAAATATCATTAACATAATGAATGTACTTTTACAATATTTTTGCCTTTAATTTAGAATATCTTCCTTCCAGAAGACATTTAAGAAGAAATAGTTGAAGTTTAGAAGGAAATTTGCTCTTTGAAGACACAGTGTAGGATTGATATGACTTACTCTATCTAATTGTTTTAATGCATTAATTCATGGTGTGCTTCATGCAGATTAATTCTTCAGTTGGAACATCCTCAGAAGGAAAAAATAATGCTAATGCTACCAGTCAAACAAGTCTTCTAAATTGTATGTGGAAAATTCTCATGGACTGTTTCTGTTTTATGGTTAAATCATTAAAAGCAGGTGATCTAGTCTTAAAACTCTATGCAGAGTTGTATTCAAAAGAGTAAAACATCTTTCTTTTGATTTTGTCCATTAGAATTTTTTAAATTGAAATTGAACAAGGGTTGGCATTGTTAGATGTATGTTGATCAGACTTTCTTGGGAGAATTTAGAAAGGGAAGTAGGTTTGAAGTAGTTGGATCTCTCACCATACTGCTTTTTGTATTCTAACACCAGAAATCCTAAAATAAAACCACGCTTTTTTCACAGTGCGCTGGTTGAGGCGATCGAAGCTTCGAGGTGGACTTTTCTACTGGGAATATCAGGAAACACATTTGCAGGAGTGAGCATAGCTGGGATTTCAGCTGGGAGCACCAGGGCACCAATGTGAGCCTGGGAAGGAGTGTGGGGTCCCCACACCAGCCAGGCTGCCTCTGCTCCAGCTGGAGTCAGCAGCAGCCCCCAGGGAGAGCAGCTGTAGCTCCAGGTGTTAAATCTGTGACAGCAGCTTGATCTATCGACCACTGTTACAGGGGGCTTTGGCCTAAATGAAAATTCATGAAAAATTGATGAAGTCCCAAGATTATTTTTTTCCCTTTTCCTTTTGCAGCGCTGTGCCAGTGCAGCGAGGAGAGATTAAATGAGGTGTTGAACGCTTTAGTGGCGAGGAGGTTGTGGTTCAGAGGTCAGGGGGGAAGGGAAATAAGACCCATTTTCTACCTTACTTTTCTTTAAAAGAAAACATGAAGCTTTTCAGATTGGTTGGGATTTGCTGCTGTTTTAATATACTAATAATAAAGCTCAGGAATATTCACAAATAGGATTCTTTTCTGCATGGGTTGGCAAAGACTGGGAGCATGTGGGTTGGTGCAGAAAATAGTGGAAGCCTCTGAGTCATAATTCAATTGGAGAACCAGAAATAGATTGAATTTTGTAATGGCAGTATAAATTTGGGCTTCCATCTTTCTGAGTCTCTGCTTGAACTGAAGTCATTTGGAGAAAGAAGAGGTCTTGCATTATTTATATGCCACAGATTGCTTGGATAGCAGGCTTTGGAACACTCTCTAAACATAATGATCCTGTTTGTGCTAGAGTCAACACTGAATTATGTTTTTATCTATTAGAAGAGAGGTTATAGTAGTACACTGAGTTTAGTGTGAAGTCATAGGTGTTCTGCAAAGCAAGCCTAAGCCAGATCTTAAACACAAGAGACAGTAATCTTACAAATAAACCAGATACATTGAAATGTTCAGTGAATAAAGGCTGAGAGATATAAATATATGCTATGCAATCACCTTTGCATCATAATGCTAATGGCTATTTGCTGGAGCATGTGCAAAAGGCTGCAATATGTTCATAATAATGGAGTTAATAATTTCCTATGAGATATTCAGAGTGAAAGAGCACAGTGTATGTGACTGTAAAATGGGTGGATGATTTTTCCATCTAGTTTCTCTTTAATGTATGATGGTAACACATTATTAATTTTGTTACTCGAAATTTTAAAGTCTGATTTGCTTTGAGATTACTTTCATATGTGTAGAGCATGTCCTGTTACTTATATTTCTCTCACTTTTATCCTTCTAAAAAAAGTATGAAAGGCTTTCTGTCCGAGTTGGCACTCTTCTGATCTTGTCATGACAGAATAATTATTGTAGAAATTGGAATGCTGGAGACTGTGGTCTGGTCTATGAGCAATATCAGGACACTGAAAAGCATCATGCTTTTTGTCAACATGCTTATTCTCTAAAAAGAAATTTAACAAATCATGGCTATTATCACAGCATGCTTAAGGAAAATTAAATTCTCCTTGCAGAAGAGAACATATAGAATTGTATTTGATTACATAATCTGGGAAAAGGTAGATTTTGTAAAATGGTGTGAATACCTTAAACCTTCTCTGTACTTTTTAAGGTTGCAGTAAGCAATTTCTGTGGACTTTTCTGTGGATTAGGATGAAGCCAGTGGGAACACCATCGTTTGAAAACATTACATAAAATGACATCTCTGTATAGGGCAGTAATTCTCAGTCACTTCTAGAAATTAGAGAGATTACTAAATATAAATGATTGAAGACACATCAGATAAACCAAAATCTGACTTGATATCTTACTGCAAAGTTTCCTTTGAGCAAAAAAAATAGTTCTGATTATTTACTTTATTAATCTAGCTTTTAGTTAAGTGTTTTTATTTCTTCTGAATTCACCTGAGACATGAAAGCTACACATTTGAGAGGGTGTGATTTTTTTTTTTTTTTTTTTTTTTTTGTACTAGTAGCCAAAATGAACTAGAATTTTTATGTGAGGCACTCTTCATCAGGATAACCTAAATTCCATTGATAACACATTTCTCACAAACTATTTTAAGTTTGTGCTTCAGTGTTTATACCTTCCATGTGGGCAGAAGCAGTACTTCCCACCATCATCCATTAGGATTTAGAAAAGTCATCACATTATTACATCTTCATTTATTATCTTTTGAACTCCACCTGGACATGCACATTTAAATGTTTCCAAGGCTAAAAGAGCTAAGGATGCCTTACATCTCAAGTAAATCCAAAGATACTTAAAATTCTATCACTCATAATGTCAAGCTATATCATGCCTGTAGGTTTCTCCAGGCCTTGTTTTTGTTCTCCTTTTTCTTGTTCTTTTTATATTGTGGCTTTTGTACAATAATTATTTTTAATTGGTAGACTTTCACCGTGCAGTGGACACTAAAGAAAGATAGATACAGATGCTCACACAAAACAAGCAGGCTTAGGTGCCATAGGAGTTTTTGTGAGAACTTAAACTCAGTTGGTTATGTGTGCCTAGTGAAAAATTTCCTTAGCAGCTTGAAGGTGTTTTTACTATGTGAATTAGTCTTTGAGAGCAGGTTAATAAGTGTCTGCAATGTGTTCACACAGTCCAGTTTCATCCCCAGCATCCCTGCAGTAGAAACAGTTCTCAAAGCCAGAAATTATTAGAAAAGCTTTTTGCAGGATATCTTATTTATCCCTTGAATTCTTCTGCTCAGGACCTTCCCTTTTCCCCCACCTAGGAGAGAACTTCGTGTTACATTTTTAGGGGGTATTTGCAATTGATCTGATTCTGCTTCCAATAATTTATTGCCCATTCCCCACTTGATTTTTTTATTGGCTTCTTTTTTCCCTTTAACTTTGATTTGACTTTATTTTTTAAAATCTGATGTGCTGTTTACATTACTCTGAATGCTCTACCTGAGAGAATGTTGACAGCTAAGGAACAACTGATGAATTCACAGAAACCTTGAAAGAAATCAGCTCCTGATTGATCTGTTAGTGGGTGCATCATCATGTGCTGATTTTTTTGGCTGACATTGCTCTGATTTTTAGTTCGTATGGGAAATGAAAGAGAACAAGATAACACTGAATTTTTAAACTTTCTTCTGTCTTCTTAGGAACCAATAAGCATATGCTCCATTCATATTGTATTATTCTGCAATGTCAGGCTTTAAAAAGTACTCGTTTTAAGCAGTCCTCAGATTATGCCTCACCAAATTTTTCATGATCTCAATTCTAACAAGATTCATTACTGCGGTAATTAACAATAATTATCAGGATGAGATTGGTGGATGTTTTACATACACACATCTCTCCCTATATATAGATAGATACAGATTTTTATTCTGATAATCACTCTATTTTTTGAAGACTCCAAACCCTTAAATTTCTTCTTTTTTTTTTTTTTTTTTTTTCTCTCTCCAGTCTTTGTTCAGACATGAACTACCTTGCTCTTGCTCCTAGAGGATTAAAATTTAATCACGGCTTTGGTGATACTTCAAAAGTTCCCAGATTTTATACTTCATATACGTTTCTAATACGTGGAATATATGTGTGAAATGACGTGGTGGTTTTGTTCCACTCTTGTTGCTTGAATTTGTCAAGTGGCAGTGATGTGGATGTGTGCTGGTACTTGGCAAATGGCTTCATTGTGACAGAGAAGGGAGGCGTGTACAGTCACTTTCTGCTGTCTCATAGATCCGTTTGCCACTGTACAAAGGGATGTGGAGTTCTGAAGAGCTGGGAGTCCTGGATCGCTGAGTTCCTGTGTTCTACACAGCTGTACTTTGTAATTCCATTCAGAAACATTTCAAGCTGCAGTCTGAAAAGCAGTTTGATTGCCTTCCCCTTTCGTGCCCAAGCTCGCTCCTTCCGTTTCTGTTGAAAGCCTGTCTTGGAACTTAGGTATTCTAATGGTGAGGGAAAAAAAATCATGTTTCCAGTGCAAACATAAATGTGCTTGACTTATGCTAGTTCTTGTGCTTTTGGAGCACTTCTCCTGTGAGGAAATGCTGAGAAAATTAGGTTCAAGGTCAGGTTGGATGGAGCTCTCAGCAACCTGGTCTAGTTGAAGATGTGCCTGCTCATTGCAGGGGGATGTTGGACTAGATGTCATTTAAAAGGTTAATTTCTACTCAAACTATTCTATGATCTGATTTTTCTGTAGTTTTCTGTGGCTGTTGTCTCTCCTTTGTATTTACAGACCACTGTGGTTTCACTCCTCATCTCTGCTAAGTTAAACAAGAAAAGCTCATGAGTTTTCTTGGAAAATATTTGCTTGATCCTAGTAGTCATTCATCACCTGTTCTAATCTGCATATGTTTTCTGAGACATAAGTGGGTAAAGTGCATGTAATATTTCAAGACTTTCATGCTGTGCATGATGAACTAATGTTAATAACTATCTTCATTGTTCCCTGATCTATCAGTCCTGTGATCATGTTTCACTTTTTTATAAGCATTTGGTAACTCATAGTCATTTTGTACTAATCAGATACAGATCTGTCTCTTTCTCTGTCATTTTTAACAGATGAGCTCTACTGTGCCATAAACTTCCCTGTGATGGGTTTGAAAGAAAATGACCTTGTACTTGCTGTTATTCCACTTTAATTAGTGTCTCCTATACTAATTTTCAGTGTCATGCTATTCTTCCAATCTAATGATCCTCCTGTTGGGTTCTTATGGGTTCATTGCCTAATCTTGTATGCCAGAATAGATGTTGGCCTTGGTGTTTAAAATTGGCAGTTCCTTAAACCACCTGCATCTTGTTGGAGGACTTTTCTTCTACTAATTGGACTCAAACCTGCCTGTTGCTCACTTCATATGCAGAATCATTTGATGAAATAAATGAGAAGGAAACAAGTTTCTGTCAGCCTATAAAGAGATTACCAACCCAGCAAGGCTGAGACATATAAACATTGCATGTGGGAAGGAAGTAGTTTGTTTCTGTTGTAATCTCAAAACAAATAGCACATGAGAACCTGAGCAAAAATATCCCCCATTTAAAGGGCATAAATTGAGCAAAAATCTTGCAAAAGAAACTACACTAACTAAGCTTCGAATTATTTTTCAGGTCATCATGTATACAAAAATTCCCCATCTGCTGACTGTTATAATCCCATAAGGCTGACAGATAATAGGACAATCATTTTGTATTTTAGTGATGATGAATGCCAAATAAAATTTTGGGTGTGTTTAGAATGTGAGAATTCCTGTGTTTTCTCCAGAGCAGCACTGTTGATGTAGTTACAGCTCATGTATTTTATTTCACATGGGAAGCAGTGGCATAATGACCCACTGGGTCTCACCACTTGATCCATCTACTGTCTTGGGTAGTAAAAAACCATTTAGATTTAGGTTTAAAGAACACACAGGGTGTTTAAACTCATGTGTTTGAAGTTTAAGCACTTTAAGCTTATGGATTCTGGACAAGTACAATTGTTCTTCTTGGCTGGAATTAAAAAAAAAAAAAAGCACAGGTAGTGCATAGGAAAACCTGGAGCAGTTGAAATCTGGGTGAAACACTGTCACCTTAGCCACTGAGATGTGGCTCAAAGACAATCTTTACTCAAAGATTGTCTTTATGAAAAAGATGCTTATGTAGAGTCAAACTTCCTTTGTTTTTGTGCACCTTGCTTTTCTCTTGAAGTATAGTGTATTTAGAATGTTTTAAAATTAAGTTGATAACACAGCCCATAGGGAAGCACAGTCTGAGTGTAAATTTGGGGTTATTGAAGCAAACTGGAAAGTTAAAACTTTTCAAGGTTTGTTAGGATGTTTGTTAAGATGGGTTTTTCTTCTAGCAAAGCATCTTGGTTACTAAAGAGTTAAGGGCAAAAATATTGAAATCTTTTCAGAAAGTATTTGCTTTTGTGTTTTGTGTTCCACCTACATAGTTTCTAACTGTCTTCTCATATATATATATCTATATATATATGCTTCAAACTTAGAATCAGCAACTAGAAGTCACATTTACCTCAAGCAGACTGATTCTTGGATTGATTAAATGTTATTCATTCAGATTGTTAGAGGAAGAGTTAAGTAGCCTGCAGTCTGGACACTCAGCTGGGAAAAGTGATTGAAGATACTCTGGATGCTAAAGATTTGTACCTTAGAGCTCCTGGTCCCTCCCTTAGCATATATACAAGTTTTATTGTATTGTAGAAGCAACTTTATTACCTGCTTCAAACCTGTAAATTTCTCTCCTGCAGATTCCTGTCTGAAAGTCAGTGGTGGCAATGCTGATGTTCACATCAGTCATGTTTTCTTTGAGATTCAGAGCCATCTGTTCAAAGCCATGTATCATGTTGATTGCAGAACCACAAGCAGAAGCCAAATATTTTGATTGGTAGTATGATATCTTAAAAATATGAGAGATATTCATAATTTTATTTGCCTTCCTCTGCCTACTATAAAAAGACAGGTGACTTTCTTCATGCTTTTATTAAGATTGTGTTCCCATTTGATCCTGAATGTATCAGTTACTGCAAATTTTGAACTTCTTAATGGATTTTTATGTGTTATATAAACTTCTTTTGTATCAGTGAAAATTGTGGAAATATGACTCCCTTTCTCCCACCCTCCCCCTTGGGAGCAATTAACATAAACTTTTCAGAAAATGGGCCATAGGCAAAGAGGTTGCAGCAATCCTAACAAAAAGGTTTCCTTTGTCTTTAAGAAATGGATATCGTACAAAAATGCTTCAAAATCAAAACAGCCACCTGAAAAAAAAAAAAAATCTAAACCCTAATCACCCCCATGGAAAGAAAGAAAGGCATAAAAATCAGATCTGCAAATTATTGTAGAATTCTTCTTTCTCTGCCAGTGTCTAAGTGATGTCTACACTGAAGCATATGCTTTTACATTTTTTTTGAGAGTCTGGGACAGAGCCCTGTTATTGTTTTCCTTTTTTATCTGGATTTTATTCTCAAATAGCTTGGTCAGATTGTAAGGACTTGTTTTCTCTTTCTAGAATAAAAGCTTGTCTTTGACTATTCTTTATATAATTCACCTGCTAATTTTCCTATTCATCAAAATATTTTGACTGGCTATCATAAATATACTGTGTGCATATGTGGAAATCTAAGTTTATATGTCACTTTTCTCATTATGCACCTGCATTGTGAACAAATGAGAACTTGGTTGGATCAAATTTATGCTTTTAATTGCAGCGCATGTGCTTAGAGGTAATAATACTAATTTCCATCTCTCTTGGAAATAATTCCACTTTTCCAGAGTGGTTTATTATGAGGTGGATGTACAAAGCACAAGTTCAGAGTTATAAGGAAGGAACAGTTTTGTGTATTGTGTGATTGTGTTCCTGCCAGTGCCAAACAGAACAGGTGAATGAACAGGATATAATGTGCAATATAGTATGAACGTAATTATATAGCATAATTATTTGCTAATGTTCTGGGAATAAAAACTCTCAAATTATACTGACTTTTCTTTATGACCTGAACAGTATACAGCTATTTAACCTGGTTTAGATTTGATTTTATTTATATATATGTGTGTGTATGTTTATGCATGAAATATGTATGTATATGAAAAGCATATATGTTCTAAATGTAAAGGTATCATTGATGCATGTTACAATTCCTGCATAAGGGACAGAGTAGGAGATTGTGTCACCTGTGCTGTCTGTGCTTCAAAGAAACTTCTTTGCCAGGCACTGAGTATGCACAATATAAGGGAGATGAAATGTGTTGCCCTTCGCTGTCCCTGTGTAGTAGAGCCAGTCTGCATAATCATGTGCTCTTTTTGCTCTTCTCCCTTAGCTACAGCAGAAATATTAAACTGGCATATTTATTTTCTGATTTTTAGTGGTTCTTTCTTTTGCCTACCTGCTGCTGCTTGATACCTACTGACTATTTTTAAAGAAACTTTTTCCCCTTTTTGTTTTTCTTTTTTCAACCAAACAGACTAAAACCAGCTCAAGGCACAGTGAAAGTAAGCATTTGTACTTGTTTCCATGTGTAGCATTAGCTGCAGGGAGTATGTGTGTGCTTGTGCCAGCTGTTTTTCCACATCTATCCCAAACTCCTTGGCTGAGGTGACCTCTGAAGTGCCTGCTACAGTGAGTGATGGAGTTATTGAGATTCAGCGACAACCCTGACCCTGACCCCCTCGTGGCCTTGGTTTCACTCATCCATCTTCTGAGCCCCACAGGCTGTGATGTGCTGTGTGGAGACAGGATTAAACAAGTGTGAATAAACAAGTTCAAAGCCTTCTGTCATGGCTGCCAACACACAACATCAGGAGAGTGAGGCATTAATAACCCAGTGCTGGGCAGGCATGTTGTTTTGCCATAGGAACACCTGGGGAAAGTACCCCTTTCAGTGCAATCAGGTTTGTACGTGCCAAGAAAAGTTTGCTTAAGACTTCTCTGAAGGGTGTGAGATTTGTCCTGCCATTCTTCTTAGTCACGAAGCTGGCAGCAGTGAGACCAGAGGTGTAGAGCACATCATCCAGAAAGGTGCTGAAAAACCTTCTATGGAAGCAACATCCTTTGCTTGTATTGTTATTTGGGCTGTGATTCATCAGAAGTGATGGAGGGTTGGGGTTTTTTTGTGGTTGTAACCTAACCTGTTTACAAGAAAAGAGTCTGGAATGTGTTGCCAGAATTATTTTCTTAAGGATAATCTTACAAGATAAGTTTTGTATTTTGTTGTAAACAAAAATTTTATTCTATAGTACAGTTGAAGGTTGAATCTGTGTCTGTGGATAAGTGACTGAGATAAGACATGCTTGTTGTGACAGTGGTTTAGGTAGTGCCTGTCTTCCCTTTGTCAAGACACTCATTTCACCCTGTGGCACCTTCTGATCTGTTGACTAGTCAGTGATTAAATACATTTATTTAGTTCAATGGGTCAGAGATGTTGGGGTGGTTAGAAAATTACTGATGGATTATCAGTTTCATCACCTCTGACATCCAGCCTTACCATAGTTCATCATCTGAGAATTCATAACACGTTTGCCTGAGCAGTAACATGCTCGGCTACCTGTGTGATCATGGGTCTAGGAACTGGCAGTGTTGTGCTCAGGATTGATAGGACAGATGTCATAGGAATTAGAAGGGCATCATCTCTTTTGGTGATAAACACACTTAGTAAAAAAAACACGGGCTGATGGCTAAAGTGGCAAACATAGTAAATTTCAAAGCTGTAATGCACTGATACTTGTCTTGGAGCATTTCAAGAAATAAAAGGTGTTTTTCAGAAGGAAAGAAGCTTTGGCTTTATAAGACAGAAAATATGCAGAGATTTTTTTGCAGTCTAAAACTGGCAAATTCATATCAAAGCAGCTATCTTTTTAGAGACCTATCAATTTTGTCCCTGTTATACAGTAAATCTCATTATTGTTGTCTGTCAGCCTATCTCTGATTAGGGAGATTCTATGGAGTCCAGTCCTGGGGCAAGCCCAGTTGGAGGTGGCACACTACTGTACTTCCAGGTTACAAAACATTTATTTATGGATCAGTGAGTTGTTGGTGCTCCTATGCTAAGATTTTTATTTTCAAAAATTTGTGAGTACCTACAAGGAAAAATCTTGGTGTCAAAAGATGAGGTACAAAATCCAGTCCTTCCTGCTGATTTAAAGCAGGTGAAAATGTCCAAGTGATGTCAGTGTTATGATAAGAACTTTATTAAAGGAAGTTGAAACATTGTTCATAAATAATAGAAATAGTACCAGCTTCTTAGCTCAAATATCAAATGCATATTTATACTATAAAATAAGTATAGAGGGAATAATGGGCAAGATTTGCTTCAAAAACAAGTCAAACCCTGCATCCTAATGTTTAGGAAAATTATGAAAATTAACAAGGGAAGAAATGCCCTAAGAAAAAGTATCAAACATGCTTTGGTTGAGGGTTGGGGTTTTATGTTTTGTTTTTTCCCTTCCCCTGGCACTTGTAATAGGATTTTCATGTTGAGAGTGAAGCAAATTTATCTAATCTCTTTTGTGTTGTTGACATCAAAGATAAGAATAATGCTGGTTGCAGTAGTGAAGTAAAATCTAACACAGCAAAGACATTTCAAGTTTATTTGTTGTCATCATTCATCAAGTTACAAAGTGGTCCAGACAGCAGGGCCAGAATGAGGGTTGACTGTGTGTAGATTTGAGCAAATACGACTTTTAATCTATAATCTATTGGACATCATGAAATGTGATGAGAGAGTTTGGAAGGAAATGTTGCTTTCATCAATTGCAGTCTAACAAAGCTTCTATGTTGGCATCATACCAGCTTGTAACCAATGTCTTGATGGAAGCAAATTCTTAATGTTTTCCACTTGTGGGTTTAATGTTTAAGGTTCAGGGTGTTATAATCCTTAATTTTTACAGTTCTTAATCTAGTGAGTTTTATTTCTGGAATGCTTAAGAGCCTGTTTCTTTTCCTTTTTTTTCAGATTTTTCAAGTACCTAATCCCTGTCATTCTTTGAATCATAAACAACTTTAAGATCCATTTAATGTAGCAGTTCCATAGAGACATCTTTTAATTCCACATAGTTTACAAGTATGACATTTGAAACCTTTAATGTCATGTTCAGCCAAGGGGAAAAGATGCTTTGAGAGGAGGTAAATTGATTGATTTTTTTTTTTTTCCCAGAGAATTAAGCTACAGTTTTATTACTAGTACTGAAATAAAAGTCAGGCCCAAATCATTCAGTGCTAGTATCAGTTAACCAATGAATGGATCTAGTTTCAAGATCTAAAGTTTTTTCATGAGTTTAAAAATATTGTCATTATGAAAATAAATCTGAGTTAAAATTTTGTATAAACAAACTGGAGAAACTTTTTTTTTTAAATTTTATTCAATTTGCCATGTATATTGTATAACTTACTAGTACACATTTTTATCTTTTTCCTTTTAGTTAATATTCCTTTCAGGTTTTGATTAGAATGGAAGAGAAAGTGCTATGGTTTCAGTTCTTCCCTCTGCTACAGATTTGAGATGTTACCACCCTTTTTTTACAAACTGTTGGGCAATACCTCATTATCTCAAAAGAGTTTGTGAGCTCAGTGTGCTGCTGTTGTGAAATCTCCCAATAATTCTGGTCCAGGAGGTACCTGTGGAACACTGTGCTCCTGTTGAAAGAACAGCTCTATACACAAGTTGTTCTTTTAGCCCTGAGAGGTTTCACCTACTGTGTCTCCCTATTTTCTTACTGCAAAACTACCTTGGCTTTTACTGCCTGCTTGATTTTTCTTTTGATAAGTATTTTGAATAAACTGAGAGGGGAAAAATGATAAGGCATTAATCTAGAGGGGATTATCCCAAAGTGTGGAAGAATATATGCAGTACTTGAAATGACTTTTAACCCAAGTTTGACATTTGACTTGCTTTAGAGTTGATAATATCCTTTTGAGATCTGACTTATAATCAGCCTCATTATTCTTGTGACTTCTCTTGTTTCTTTTTATTGACACATAGGATGTGTTATTTTAGAAAATGAATTCCAGTTCTTTGTCACAATTCCCTGTTACAAAAATGAAGTAAGGTTAAACTACACATATGCTCAGAATATGACAATAGTTCTGCTCTTTCACTGGGGGAAGCATGCAGGAATTATCAAGTTAGACCCTAGAATTTGCATCAATTGTTGTGATGTCAAAGCTGCCATATTAATATTCTTAGTTTTCCATTTCAGTGGTTAAGGATAATATAGATCAATCTAATGAGGTTTTAGGTACACTAAGTACTTCTTGCTTCTACAGCAGTATGGTCTTGAGTTAAAAATAAGCTTTTTTTAAAACATATAGTCATAACTGATAACAACCAGTTTTAAATAAAAAGGGAATTTAAACAGGAGGGGAATCAGTTATGTAAGTTTTATCTGATTTTCTTAAAACTGAACATGCTTATATTGAGAAATAGTTTTTAAATCTTTATCAATTTGCAGAGTTTGTTTTGAGAAAATTTTTAGGTGGGCTTAAGAATCTGTTTTGCAGAAGAGAATTATCTATAACCGTTATTTATTAGGGTGGATGATGCTCATTGCTCTAATATCTTGGTGCATTATTGTATTTTCCTAACTGAGAAGAAAATTCAGAAAGCTTCCTAAAAGCAGATGTCGTGCTCACATTCTTAGATTCAGAGCTGAAAAAACAAAGACACCTCAAATTCATGCCAAGAGTGTGAAAATTTTATGGTCTAACTCACGTTTTTGCTCAGTATACCGTGTTTTATTAACACTTAAAGCCTTAAAGTAGATTCAAAATAAATTCTTGTGATCTCTTATCCTGACAGCACAATGGTCTGGTGAAATAATGCCACAAACAGGACAGGTTTGAAGTTGAACACAGGTGGCCTGTATTTCCTTTTTCCTAACTCTGCTCCCTATTACAGGCTTGGAGCCTGCACTGCCTGTATTCTATATAGGCAATACAGACAAATGTGGACCCTTTGGTGGTGGCCAGCCAGGAGCCACAGGGAATTGTGCCCTCAGAAATGCTGGGACTTTGAGTGTAATTAAATCTTAAGAGGAACCAGGAATGGAGAATCAAGCCATGTCTCCTTAAATGTAAACTATGAGCAGTATGATGGAAAAAAACTGGCCTATTCTATCTATTTTATCTCGTTTTCCAGGAATGTAACCACCCTGTTTCCTTAAGAATCCCTGTGGAGATGCTTTTGAACAGCAGAGCAGTTTTATTACAAGAAATTGTCATTTTTAGACAATAAGTACATTTTCCTATTTTCTTTAGAGATTTAAGAGTTGTTCTAGTGTAGAAGATAATTATCTTGCTATTACATGTTTTTATTAGTGGGTAAAATTTATTTGTTGAACTCTTTAGCATTTTTAAAGACTCTTCCTAAACTTCATAACAGAAAAAGAAAGGTGTGTATGGATAAACCAGAAGTTATTTTGGCTCCTTCTGGCACATGTGTTTGAAAACTAATTCAGTGTGATTTCTACCAACTGACTCTTCCTTCCATAGCATCTAAGAAATGAACTACTTCAAGATTCCGGGGCTATCTTGAACAATTTTTTTTTTTTTTTTTTTGGGTGAAAGGTCAGTTAAAGGTTGGAGGTGTGTGGAAGCATGAAAGAGGGTGATTTGTCTCTGTGATTTTCTATTTCTGGCTCTTAGTGGCTTTTGGTTGCCATGCATGTTTGAGAGGCACTCATGAATCCTGTCATGCCAATCCATGTTGCTCATAGAAATTTCAAATCTTGACTCATTTTCTGGGTTGTTTGAGAATGTTTGGCTGTCAAATCTTAAGCTGCAAGCTATTTGAATAGTCTAAGCTAACAGAACAAAAAGCAATGCAGGTTCACTTCTTATGTTACAGTTTTATGTAGTTCTCTTCTTAATTTGGGTAAGGCAGGGGCAGCTTTGTAATTAACCTGCTCTTTTCTATAATAATTTACTTAGCAAGGTTTCTTTCTCTTTGTGCAAAATTGTCTGTTTTTTCAAGAAAGGAATGAAATCAAAACTGATGACTTCCTATCCTTCTAGCAAGTAGGCTGCTTAATTGCTTTTTTCTGTAGCATCTGAGTATGATCTGAAGCACCTTGTTAGACATGGTGCCTCTGTATATGCACTTTTCACCTGTTTTGCACCTTTCACCTACATCTCAAAGTATAAATAGCAATGAATGACCTGTTATTTGTGTCTGTACTCAGTTTCACCCAAGCAGCCAGTAAAAGCTGATAAATTATCCTTAGATCTTGCCAGAGAATCCAATGTATGTTAACAACTCTGCAGAACTCTGCAAACTCCCATTTAATAATGAACAAAACACAAAGGAATGTATGGTTATTTTTGAGCCTTCATCTTATGGAGGTTCCCTTTTCCACTGAAACTCCTGATCTTTTCCAGTCTTCAGATGGGAAAGTGCCTTTAGCTTCAGTTACCCTTAATAAAATTTCATTCTTGAATTTTGAAGTTAGATTTTTCTCCAAAAGTCAAATTTTGTCTGTTTTGTCTAAAATTTGTAGAAGTTAATCCCTTAAACAAAAATGCAATTAAGCTCTACCTTGATTTTTTTTTTTTTTTTTTAAGATGTATGTGTGGCCATGTATTTAAAACATAAATGCTCTTGTGTTTGTATAGCAGTGTTGTCAAAATGCTGAACTATAGTCATCTAAGTCAACTGCTTAATTTATTTCTTCTTCTTAACCATAATGTATGCTTTTGCAATTGTTGTAGTTGAGCAAAGAAAGTACAGAGTACTTATACCACAGTGAAATAACTACCTATTTTTTTTTTAACTAATGCCTTTTCCCTTTTTCTCCCTACCTCAAGATACTGATGAATTAAGCCACATTTCTTAGAATCACTGAGTATCACTTGATCCTCATGTCCTGTGTAGAGATATGATCCTTAGCATAGATTTCAACAACTCTATAAACAAAACAAAAAAAAAAATGCAGTCCTTTGAAGACTTACCCAGTGGCAAATTACTTTTATGAGACCTTATCAGAGCCATGAAACTGGCAGTGTGACCCTGTGTGTCATGCAGAAACTTGGTGACATTCAGCCAAGTGGTTCAACCTCAGCACAGCAAACAAAGTGTTCCTTTAAAAAACTTGGCTGTAGTCTCTGGAGAAGGGAAATTCTAGAGACCACCGTGAAGCTGAAGTAAGGCTTCCTATTGTGTATTCAGCTTCCAGCCATTGTACACATTTGACCCCCAAATGACAAAATAAATGAAAGCTGCTCTTCAAAGTAATGCAATCAGTTCAAAAATATTGTGCTAATAAAGTTATAAATTCTAATTGAAAGATTTATGGCAATCCATTTAGTTGTTACTAGGTTATTTGTGGCAGACAGATGCAGAGTAACCTGATTAGAGTCAGCATTGTGATGACTTGTAGCTGCAGAGGGGAGTAAAGCCTTAAACCATTGTCATGGCCCATTCTCTGAGATGCATTTGGAAGCTGATTTGAAAGAAAATATATGACCTTAAATGTGGTTTTGCAGCTGCCTCAGATAAGTTGGCCCAAAGAAAGTGCCAAAATGACTGGCAGGTCTTTCTTTACCTAAGTTTTAATTTGAAACTCAATTTTGCAGATGATTTAGAAGAAATTCAATTGAAACACTCTTTTCAATTTAATTTTTTTTTCCATTCATTCTGTGCTTAATATCTCATGTTGGGAAAGAGTCTTAATTCACTTAATAACAGAAATGCTAATAAGGAGTTTATTGTTTTGGATTTGATGAGCAAGCTTTATGAAAATATGCTTCCTACATGAACATACTCTTGAAAAATGTAAAAGCAGGGGCTTTATTTATGTATAGCTGTGTAGTTTTAGCTGAGGGGGAACTTAGATATACTGGAGTCAAGTAATAGTTTCATAGATGCTACAAAGAGAAGGAGGCTCATTCCTAGTCTGGTACACATTCCTAAATTTAGTATCTAAAAATTGGAAATGGTTTTCTTACTTTCTTTAATATATATATATTCTTATAGTTACACCCTTCAAATTATTCTACAAGTGAGAAAATTAGTTCAGTTTTTACTGAATTTGTTTGACCTATTTATTGTGAACAGGATTAATTGGTGACAAGGATACAGTTTTGTATAATCAGGAATAAAATGTATCAAGCTTTTGAGTAATACTCTAATAATGGGTATTGCAGATCAGTTCTTGCTCCTAACTTCAGTGCACTTGAAGAATTTGGCACAATAAAGCAATAAGATGATCCAAGTTCAGGCTTATTGGCGAGTGCTGATCTTGGCCATTCTGACTAATACAGAACTTTTCCTGTAATATGTAAATTTAGGTTATATTTGAAATTCTAATCAGAGTAGATATAGTTGTTGCAGCTGTCAAAGGGAAGTATATTGACAGAACTGGTCTTGTATTGAGAGTCAAATGATTCTTATGGCTCCAACCTTACAGAAAAACTACACTTGTTCTTACAGAATGGTATGGTTGCTGGCCATATCATTTAACAGACTTTTTCTGTGATGCAATAGGAAGAAACACTAATTTACTATAACATCTGAAAACAGAGAGTGAACTGTAAATATGATCAATCAATGGATTATTAAACTTTGTGTTTACATAGAGCCGGGAATTCTTTGATAAATTGCAATAGTGTTTAATTTTCTGTTAATATTAACTAGTAAGTGTATTAAAATAGTAGGAAATACTAAAGAGAAAGAATTGTAAAAGTGTTTGTACTGGCACATTTTTGTAAATTTGTATATGTACGTGTGTGGTTCATATGTATCTGTCATGTTACAGATAATTATTATTGTCATATTACCACTGTGTCCTCTTTTTTCCCAAGGTAAGAGTAGTTTCTGTAGTCTGTCACATTACTGAGTTTGTCATGACTTCATCTGAAGAACTGAGTTTGGCTCTGCCTTCAGGATGGTTTCTTGTGGGTGCTGTGATGGGGAAAGCAAAGGAAGGAAACAAGGCAGAAACGTTGCCCCTTTCTAAAGGATTATGGAGCAGATTGAAGTGTCTAGGTACTTAGGACTAACTAGATATTTCCCTTTCACTTTTCTATCAAAATCCATTCAAGACATCACTTTGAACTACCAGACTATGAACTCCTAAGCAGTTATGTACCCTGAAGATTTCATCAGTGTTACTTGTGTTTAATCCCTGGTGAACAAGCTATTCCCAGCAATTTTAACTTCTTTCTAATGGAGATCATTTGAAGCTCAGGGACCAGGAATGGTTGAATAATTCCCAAAGTGATGGATTAGCATGAAGAGAGAGTTGAGGTGGTCAAAGATGCATGATAAATATGATTCATCACATGGATATTACTGCTGTTTCTGGGATTCCTAGGGGACAAATGTAGGGACATTTTGGGAATTGGCAGACCTTTTTTTTTTTTTTTAATCTCTGAATCCTTATTTAATAATATTTCTTTCATTGGAAGTAGCAAAATCATTGTGATTAAAGCTACCAGTACAGCTTTGGGGAAAAATACTAGTATTGGTTTACTACTGTGTGGGAATACTCATGTTAGGCACAAACTGTTGTGGTATGGGAGCAAAGAAAGATCCAGAGCTTGTCCTCTCTTTAGTTGACTTGAATATGATCATTGCACAAAACTTAAAACTCCAGACAGACTGTTTTAAGAACTTGCAGTAATGAAATTTTATATTTCCCAAAGCTTTTCCCCTTTGGAATTTGTAGTGAAAAACATTTGCAATAATGTGAAATAAATAACTGGACTTTTTAAAATACTTTGGTCGTAATGTGTCAGGAAGGCTGTTGAAAGACCTTCAAGATTAGTGAAGCACGTCATTAGCTGACATGCATGGACTCTGTATCATTTGCTTCTGTAGAATTTTGCTATAGGAATGCACTGTGGATGGCCTGGCCCTATTGTTTGGAACAAAACTATGATGGTCCTTCCTTCCATCTGTAGTGGTCACAGTGATCCTGGAGGCTGCTGGCACAGAACTTCCATTAATTTTAGAGATTCTCACTATGAAAAGTCAAAGGAAGCATAATTTCTGTGCATTTGTCATGGTTTAGGATTAGTACCCTCCAGTTCAGTGCCCCAAAAGAGATTCTCCCAAACAAAACACTGCTCACTTGCTTCCCCACCCTTTCCTGCTCTGGGCATGGAGATGAGAATGGGAGACACAAAGGTAAAAATGAAGGGGTAAGGGTAAGAACAGCTTACTGGAAATAGCAGTGAGATAAGAAAACAAACAGCAAAAAATAGTACTAACAAAAGCATACAAAGAGAGGGTGATTTACATGCAGAACACTCACCATGCTCAATGGTGGAAAAACAGTGGCAGAACTTTCTTCTGGGACGTGAGAGTCCCTTTGCCCAGCCTGCTGGCATTGAGGTAAGGTGGCATTAAATAACATTCAGGAGTTGCCATGCCTGCTCAGCCCAGTGCCCAGCAGCCCAGAATTCCTGGGATCATCCTCCCAGCAGCTGGGGCTACAGGTGGGCACCACTGCCCCTGACTGCTGTACAAGAAATGAGCTCTCTCCTGCCCAGAACGAGGACAGCATCTTTTTCTCTAGTCTCAGGTTTCCTATTAGGGTTTGTTAGATCTTACTCTGACACTTAAAAGCCAGCAGTAGACTCCAAACACATGATAACCATCTGCTATTTTAATGAGGAAGAGAAACTTTTTTTGTCACTTCTCATCTTAAATGATCATTTTCCAGCTCTGTTCTACCTTTACTTTGCCTCCTCATCCCTTAAGTAGTATTTGTAAAGACTTATGTTTGATTCACCAATTATATAATCTAGAAAAAAAATCCTAAATGAGGAAAAAAAATGTTGTAAACTGGATTTTGAGACCGTTTTAATTTGCAGTTGCAGTATGTCATAATCAAAGCAATTCCTTATCAATCTGTCAAGTGGCTGAGGCAGGACTGAATACAAGGAGGGCTGTTCTAGGAAGTCTCAAGTGTTTGTCTCAGGTACCATTGCTGTGCTCTTTCAATCAAGAGTCAGAAATGCTACGATGGGCATATTTTGTTTGTTCACATCACTGTCAACACTTCAGGAACCTTTTTAGTCCTTCTCTTCCTGCTGCTCTCCCTGATCAGAGCATGACTTGCTTACTAAGATTCTCATAAGATAATCATTTAATAGCAACTCTAAGCCAGAAGACAAAAGGAAAGAGAGTTCAAGAGCTCACTGCTAATTTCTCTCCCAGCATAATCCAATCAGCACAGCTCTCCAGCCAGGACTTATAACCCTTAATAAGTCACTCTATTCGATTAAGAGGAATTGATTTTCTTCTACTGTGTATCATAGTGATTATGATGAATATGGTATCTGCTGCTCAATTCCCTATCTTCCCTCCTACTCTGCATTTGTTTGCAGGGCTGGCAGGTAAGTGAGCAGGAGATGGCACGGTGTCATTAACTGGAGCTGGTGTCAGCACTGTGACAGCTGTGGAATTGAGGTGTCCCACAGATCAGAGGAGAAGCTGGTTGTGAAGGTCTCACACAGCAATTCCGGACTTTTGACAGCTCTACTGACAGCCTCAAAAGCAGGAAATGATGGGACAATCATTTGCAGTTGTGACTAGAAGAGCAACTTGCAGTTGTTGGTGGTGGGGTGGCAGCATATTGACCATAACTTAGCCCATCACACTAAAGCAGATGGGAGAGGGGGAAAGGCAGTTCTCATATTTCAAAAGTAGAGAAATATTGAATTTTCTTCAATCAGAGGATGCAGGTGGAAACATATTTTTATGATGTTACCTCTTTGTTTGGTTTCCAGAATTGATTGGCAGTAGAAAACTTAATTGACTTAAATTAATTGAAATTTTGGGGAGGGAAAATAGGAGTAGAGAGGAGAATTAGCCAAGTTTCAGTGCTGTTCAAGATAGTTTTTGGAATGGTCACATAAAGATACACAAATGTTTGTTTATATATGTTTAATTTATCATGAGTGCAGTCAAACAGAAAAACAAGACGTTATGATTGTCTGGGAATTTTTTTTCTCCACCATGGGAGTAGCACCCTATGCCTGGGCAGCTTTCCTTCTGGATGTCTTCAAGCTGTAGACAACATAGCAGGTGCAGGTAAGCTTTGGAAAGAAATAAGCCAGTCACATTATTCAACTCTTAAATTTATATTTATCTCTTAAAACTGCAGTAAAAGTTAAAACATAGCACACTTTTAATAGTTATTACTATTTTTCCAGAACTATTGCCTACCCTGTATGTGGGCATCTACTTAAGAAGCTTTATTTTCAAAACTGTTTAATTACATCCTTGCTGAGCAAGGGAAATTGAATTGCCATTTTGGTGTTGAATTATATAATTTGAATAAATTAAGTCAGTATTTTCAAAATCATGTAGTTTGACATCCTGCATAACCCAAACCACAACTTCTTTAGCAGGATCAATAATGTGTAGCTGGAAAAACACATGCATCTTTTTAGGGCCTGAATTTGTTATATGTTGTTTTGAATAAATATTGAAATGCCTTGTAAAGATTTCAAGTGAGGGAAATCACATTTCCTTTAGGATGTTTTAATATTGAGATGACCCAAAGGCAAAACCTTATGAATTTTAGTTATTCTGTTCCTGTTGGGCTTCAGATAATGTTTCTTTTTAAATTATACAAACTGAATATTCTGCAGAGGAAAAAGTTTGTCTGCCCAGACCACATTTTGAGCTATTTCTTAGAAATCATATGTCTTAAATATTGCAGCTGTTTCATGCAGTTGACATTTACTTTCCCTGCATAGCTGTGTGGAATGCCTGTAAAATGGGATTCACGTTGCCAGGTGCTGTCTCATAAGTACAGCTTTCAAGCACTGATTAGATGGCAGTCTGATGGTTTTGGAGTGCCTGAAATCCACAGTCTTTGGATCCAGAGGCAGTTTTGAGGGAAGTAAGATAGTGATGAATTTTTTTTCAGGTTTCAGAATACTTTGGCAAGTGTCCCCCCCAAAACCCCAAACCCTCAATCCATTAATTTAACTTGCAATTTGGATTTTCCTAGTCCCAACTTCTAGTGATGAAATACTGAAATCCTAGAATGGGAATGTCACCTGAAGGAAGAAGCCTTGGAAAAATGCATCTTGCATAAATATTTACCAGCTTAAATAGTTTTAGAATCTTGAATTTTTTGAGTATCAAATTATAGGTTGGGATTTTCAAACTTCTCAAGAAGGACACATGAATAATTTGAAAAGTGTGGGGCTTTTAGTGTACTTTAAAAATGTAGACAGTAAAATGTCACAGGAATAGCCTAATCATTGGCAATTGCTCACTGGATAAACAGTGCTGCTATTTTTCTTATATCTAGTTATCATTTCAGTAATTTTTATCTGCTTTGTTAAATCGGGAGTTCTGGGTTATTTCCCTTTTCCTCCATGATATAATATTCTATTCTGTTGTTGTGGGAGGTTTTTTGTTTGTTTTGAAATAGGATCTTACCATAAATCTTGAACTGTGCCCAGTTTACAAAGCAATGTTTATTTGTATAGATTGCTTGCCACTTCATTATCCATCAATGTGTGTTGTCTGAAAATTGGATTAGTAATGACCTTATATTTTCTTCTCGATTACTGGCAGGTATTGAATTGTTTTGAGGGTGTGAACCAATACCATCATGACTCCACTAGGAACTTGCTTTATCATTGGCGATTCCCCAGTGATATCTCTTTCTCTGGATTTATCAATTACCTGTTTCAAATCCACTTAGTACGTGCCAAGTTTAATTTGTGGGATGCTAATTTCCTAATGCAAATATCATGTGGTCAGATGCTTCACTGAGTATATAACCTCTTTTCTGTGAATGTGTTGATCATAATACAGTGAGATGTGATAGCTTTCTGAGCAGCAGATTTACAGCTTTTATTCTGGATTATTGGACATTTGGATTTCTCTTTTGTAAAAGCAGCTTAGTCTGTGTGGTGCAGCTTTGGTTTAAAAGGTGTTCCCTGTTGGTGTTGCTTTTGAGTGTGCATGCTGCTTATGTTTTGAGAGACACTGAACAGTGCCAGTGCTGTTTACTTGATGAAAGTGCCTTAAATGCATATAAAAGCTGGTTGTTGTGGACTAGAAAGCAGAATAATCTGCTACCCAATTTACCACAGATAGAAATTCCTCAGCAACTTCCTTCTTATGACTTTATGTATCGGATTGTATTTATTTTGTTGTTTTAGCAGCAATGGATGCTGACAAAAAAGGCTTGATAATTAAATTCCTATTTTGACCCTAAAATGACCTAGTTGAATAAAACTTGCTTATGCACACTTCTTTCTCTTTAAAGCTATAAAATGTTCTAACTCAGGTCCTCTGGCCATTGTTTTGGCCTGTGCAATTTGGAGATGTTGGAATGTACTTAGGGCCCTGGGAAACCCAAGGTTAGAGTAACAGAGGGGGCTCTTGTTCTGTCCTTGGCTGAATCTCTCTCTGAACAGCACTTAGAGGATACAGAATGTCCCTGGGCCAAACTGTTTTCCATCTAGGAAATCTACATGACCGCAGCTGTCATCTACTTTTTATGAATTATGATCTTTATGCATTTAGTACATTTCTCTGCTTCTCATCTTTGCTTGAAACCCTTAAGTTTCTGATATAAAGAGAATATTATTTACTTGCTATAATTCATTTAATAATGCAGGGTTAACAGCACCTGATAACATAGGATGATTGTACTATGAATACCCTACTTTATTATTTTTTTTTCATGATGATGTTAATGAAAACACAAGATTTATCTGAGTGAAAGATCCAATGTATTTTGATAAAATTTGCCTTCAGTTGCTCTCTCAAAGCTTAGTGCTGGTTTTATAGAATCTAGCAGGTTCACTGACAATTTTTCCCAGGATAGAATGAGTATCCAAAGTTAGCATTCCTCCCTCTCCTCTTGGTATTTCCACTGGGAGGACAATAGTGCAAGCGTCTAGGAGAAATAGCCAGGAGGCACTAACTTAGCTTTGAAAGAGAGAATGCTCTAATCCCCAGAGCTCCAGGATATGCTAAAGAATGAATGTCTCCATTTTTGTACCCCTGCAATGCTTCTTTTGTAGAAAGTTGTATTTGTCAGGAAACAATTTCCAACGTGAATGCTAACAATTATAATCAGTATAGATTACAAAAGCAGTAACTCTAGAATATCCTTGACTCTTAGAGGGGGTTCTGTGGTTTGTTTTTGGTTTGTGGCTTTGTTTTGTTTTTGTAATCTTGAGTCTGATTTGAATCAAGGTTGAGCATTTCTTTACTACTTGATGGTCCTAAGCAAAACACTGTGCTTGAGTTACACACTCTTGAAAAATGGGTTCAGAGTATTGGTGCACTCTTCAGTCCAATGTAGAAAGGGCTGCTGTTGAAATTAGTCATATGCCCAACAGGATTACACAGAGGAGTTGAAGGAATGGTGGGAGAACATTAATTGGGTGATGCAAATAAACAGAGATCCATTTTGGATTTGCTGGCTGCTTTCTATGAGCTCATCTCATACTGTAAGTCAAGCATAGAAGTCTCAGTGGGCATTTGATGATTGCTCATGATGCTTTACAACATCATTAGAATTTTGAATAGAAACATTTAAGGATATAATGAATTAGTTTATGTTAGTAAAGTGCTCTGTAAATACTTGCTATTATAAAATAAGCTGACAGATATTCTGGAAAAATGGTACAACCATCCTTATTACTGTACATCACTAGGTTTGCTAACAGAGTTCTGCTTGTGATTAAGGGGAATTTATAACTGATGAGGAGTTCAAAAGTGACCTGCAGCCTTGAGTCCTTAATTTATCACAGGAGCAGGATGTTGTTGAAAGAAAAAAATAAAAAAATGCTGTGGTGCTTCCAGTATACCCTAACCTTGACCTGGAGGAGACGTCTCTGGGCAGGATTGGGGAATTCTTGCTCCATGCCCTGTAATTTGTGACCTTTCTATTACGACTGCCAATAAGGAGATCCATTATTCTCTCTTAAAAGTTGGATTTTATTAGTATTAACTATAATTTATTCTACACTGAGGCCTAGAGAAATGGCTTCCCAATGTTATAAACAATGTCAAGGCATAACAAAAAGACCATCTTGTCTCTGAGAAGTTACATTTGAATGCTTAGGCTGTGAACCTTGGCACTCTTACAGATGCCTGTCCATCAGATCTCCATGTGAGGCAGTCATGTTACTGTGGGTTGAATTGTTTGAGCCCTTGGGTGCTCTGGTTAGTGTGGATTCATGAATTTTTTCCTCTTTTAAACCAGGTTTTACATTTCAGTTTAAATTATTACTGCAGAGCAAATCACCGATATAATATGAATACAAAATTCTGTAGCTGAATAGTCTCCATGTGCAGCTGCAGTGCAAAGCATTCTTGAGCATTCCTTTTGCTGTGGTGAATTTAAAAATCTTTGCAGTTTTCTTACTTTTCACAAAGTTGGACAGGAGCAGCAGCCTTTCTCAAATGACTCTTTTCTGTCTGTATTTTTTTGTATAAATATGAACTAAGTTCGATTACTTTCCAATCAAGGCAGATTCTGGCAGCCTCTTATGTGAATAAATAAACTTACAGGTGTTAACACTTGTCAACATTTAATTAAGGAAAAAAAAAGAAAAAACAACAGGGCACATCTTCACTTCCTTGTAGGCATATGGAATTCTAAACCAAACAGAAGAGAATTGGGAAGGGAGGAGTGCTTCAGATACATTGCCTTTGTCAGCAATGTGTGTTATGTTGTGAAATATTTCCAAGTTTAAGTTCCAGGAATGAATGTTAATATCCAGGATATTAAAACACGTACTTTTAGTGCATTTGTCATTCTCTAATAGTGCAAATGCCCCAGTTAAGACAAATCCTTGCAGAGGTCTTTGCTTGAATATTGTTAAGTAAAATGCATACTTAATTAAGAGCCTAGTTCTGATTTTTAAAAAAAGCCAACATTTATTCCATATTTATTTATTTTATTTATTCCCCTACTTGGACCTCTCCCACATGTTGACCAATGCAGTTGGCAGTGTGGTGGGAGAAAGTGCAAATGGTTCTTTCAGGAGCTCTTAAACCTACTCAGTTCTTTCATCTGCTTATCCTCTTGAGAGAATTGCTTTGATACTGTTTTTAAATCAGTATAATCCTTGTAAACAATTGAGGGACTGAAAGTGTTTGGTGTTTCCAGGTGATTATTTAACCAAGTGGAGTTTTTAGTGACAAAGATGTGTTGCTTTCCTGCTTTTGGAATGGACAGCACTGAAAATGCATTTTTATCAAAATAGAGAACTGAGTGAAATCTTAGAAGCACAGGCAATGTAAAAATATGGTTTGTGTTTAATGCCTTTCACTCTTAATGTTCCTTGGCTGTATTTATTAAATAATTCCCTTTTCAACTGGCTCCTACACTACAGTATTTCTTAAGCTATTGGTGACATATGGAAAAAACTGTTTTACAAAGGTCAGTAGTAGAAATGCATGGATGTATTATGTATGGGTTGTATTTATGGATTGATGTCTCTGAATCAGAAGACTGAAAGCAAATTCTTCTAAGTTCTGAGCTTGATTAAATTAATTGATAAAAGACTACATGTGTGATTCTTCATAAGTTCCAAAGACATTGAGATAGAAGAAGCAATAGATATTGGTATGTTAATGATAGCTATCCTCAGAAATCATCTTGAGAAGTCACATTTGGAGATGTAAGGAAAAAGGAAGTCTGTGTTTGTAGAAACATATGCAGTATCAGGTTTTGTATAAAATTCAAGGTGCTCCTGAATTTCATGGGCTTTGATTTCCATCCTTCCTGTAATTATAAATAACCCTTTCACTCATTCACCTGCTCTAGATTATAAAGAAATACAGTAAGACACTTGCCTGGCAATACACAAGCATTTTTTGACACTTTTTTCCATGGGAGTTATTCATTATGGTAATGGTAGTGTGTGATGTGCAGTTTCTGGATTTATGACCCATTCTCGATAAGTGTGAATCCAGCCTGCATGTGCATCTTTGATAAGGTTCTAATTGGATAGCAGTGACCTTTCTGAATGTAATTCTAGGAGGAAGATTAAAAAGCAGTCCAGAAAGTGACAGGTTTGGGACAATAACATATGAATTCAGCTCTGCTGGCAGGCATGAGATGTAAGCCATGATAAATTAGAGGCAGGCCAAGCAGGCTTGCTGAGTGATTGTTCATTTCTGCTGCATCCTTGGGTAAAATCCCATGAGGAACACTGCTGGTGCCATATTTCTCCCATATTCAGTGTTTACTGATTATGCATGCTATGAAATAACACAGCAGGGAAAAAGTTTGAGGAGACACCAAGGAGAGCCTGCTGAGCACTGCACATCTCAGTGATACTTTCCCCTCGTGTGGTAGGGGACTCATATATTTGTTGTCCTCATTTAACTACTTGCTAATAGCTTGCTGCTTCTGCTGGCTTTCTGCTCTAATTAAACTACTTTTACACAAGTCATCTTCATCCAGAGTAGGATGAAATAGTTTACAAATTGAAATGTAAATTAATCAACTTGACTCTGCTCATGTATTTTTCTTTTCCTTTGAAAATAATGTAACTATGAAGTTGGGTTATAGAGCTTGTTCTGCATATGTGCTTGGACACTTCATGTAGGAATGCACTGGAAATGAAAACTGAAAAAAAAGAAGTTGTAAAATGATATTGAAAGTTTACTTCAATTAAAGTTTTATAGTTTAGTTACATTGCCAATTATCCAGAAGTCACCAGGTCCTTCCTGTGTTGAGACTTTTATTTCAAGATGAAATGTGATTAACATTTTAGATGTCTTTTTTTACATCTGTATTAATATTTCTACATAATTTTTGTGGAGAGCACTTAAATAAGCAACATATCAATTTATATCTTGACTTTTCCTGTTTTATACACACACAGATAAAAGGCTATTGTGATTATTGTTCTTAGTACAGTTTTTGCATTGTGACAAAAATACTGAGTTTTAAGTCCCTTTTTTTCCATTTAGGGAAAAGTCTTGCTCTGCTATATGAAATCTGAGAGCACAACACTGAGGGGGGAATATTTGTCTCTGCAGTAATGATAAATATGAATAACCTGTTTTAAAACTTTGTGTAAGCTGTTGTTATTCAGCCTCCAAAGTGGAGAATTCAAATGGTCATTACCTTCAGCCTTTGAAGTAAAATGGTGGTGAAGGGAGAAAGGTGTCATGAGTGTAAATAGGGTTCTGGGTAACTGAGTATCATAGAGGTTACTGGAGTTGTAAACAGGGATTTGTAGTTTTATTTAAGTTTGTAAATTTAGCCATATGGGAAATAAAAACTGATTTTGTATTTTGAGGCTTAATCTTATGACAAACATATTTAAATCAAATCCCCTGGTACTGGTGATATCTGTGAGAGAGGGATGTAATTATTTATTCATGCCTTGGTTTATTGGAGCATGCTGATAAAATGAGCTGTCTCTACATCCTGATAGTTTTTGTTTTACCCTAATCTGTCTTGAAACATTTAGAAAATAGGTCATAGTAAGAAAGTTGGAGTTTACAGGGCATAGCTGTGTTATTTAAATCTTAATAGTCTGCCTCACAGAGATACCTAAAAGCAGACAGAAAATTAAATATAATTTTGTATAATAGTTTGACAGCTGAAGTTTGGCAGATAAGTTTTTCAAGTGAAAGGCCATATTTTGTTAGTCTCTTTTACAAGTGTTTTAGAGAAAGGTTGAAAAGTGGAGGAGTTCCCACTGTTAGCAAAACTTGCCAGCACAAATGTGACTGATTTGACTTCAGAATTCTGCACTTCGGAATTCAGCTGAGATAAACTGCATGTGAGAGACACAGGGCTGAAAACATTCCTAGAACCAGCAGCAGCACCACCAGGTGTGTGTTTTAGTAGTGTCTCCATGCCATTTCAGACCGTGTGGCAGGCAATTTAGGGCTCATGTTACAGGTGAGCTAAGAACTTTCCAACATGTGAACAAGTGTTATACTTTCTCAAAGCAGAATTGTCAAATATGATTAGTTAAGGTTAAATAAGGTTCAGCCCTTAAATTGAAGTTCTTATCTACTTAATTTTCATAATTTCTTTGGTGCTGCTAAATTCAATGTCCTGTTCTCCGGTGCATAGAGGATTTGGGATCTGGAGGATCTGGGTGCTTTTGCATTATGCCATATATCAGTTTATGGGGTGTTTTTGCCATGTGAGATGTAGGTGTTTTTTGTATTCTAAAGCTTTTTTTGAATACTAAGTGATTCAGGTTTTCAGAGTTTCAGAGAGTGAACACTTTGAAATAACAGAGTGCAGTAGTTAAGGAATGTCCTGTTCTACCCAGGCAGTTCAACTCTGCATCTCTGCTGTTCTTCTTAAACTGATACTTTAGACTATAACTGGAATACATGCTATGATGCCATGTAAACTTTGGTAATTATTTCATAGTGATTCAGAACAATGAGTTAAAAATAGCTGTTCCTTTCTGACTATGTGGCCAACTAAAAGGTTAAATGACAAAGAAGCAGGTGTGCAAAAAAAAAAAAGTAGTAATTCTTGCTGTTTTAAATTGGTGAATTGGTGTTGTGGCATTTAAGCTGGTGGGCTGGGTGCAGTTTCTGTAGTTGTTTATTTCAGGTATTTCATTCAGATTTCCTTGTTACCGTACCAAACCACTTGTCTTGCTTGGTTGCTTTGTTTTTTTTTTTTTTTAAATCTTAATGAACTTGTTATCTTACTATAAAAATCTCTGAAAGTGGGCATGTGCTTTGAGATGGAGGTAGTGTTGGCTCGCTGACCAACAGCATCGAGACACAGTACTTCTGAGACAGCAGAATCTTGAATGTTTGTTGAAGTGATTTGTAATGTCTTAACACCACATATAGTGGGATGAAAAAAACCCACAAAAAACCAAAAAGCAGCCTTAAAAGACTGTAAAAGGAGTAATGGCATGTGTTGATGTGGTAAGGTTGGAATAACCTTCTGATAGAAAAGAGTCCATTTTTACACTTCAGTTGCTGAAGTATCTCATTTTATGTGGGAAACTTGTAAAACACGCAGAGCTATTTGTTTTCTTATGAAGTTTTCACAGTTAATTATCTCCTCCCAAGCAGATGAGGCTGGTGAGTGAGTACATCTCGATTTGCATTAGCAGTTTTCCTGAGAAGAACCCAAGTTCTCACTGCAGACGCGTGTTGGTTCTGTAGCCCCAGTGCTCTTGTGTTTTCCATGGAAAGGCAATGCTCGGCCCCCACAGGCAAACTCCCATGCTGCTGTTGTGTGGAGAGCCAGGGAAATCAAAGAGCCACCTACTGACCCCACCTATTGTCTGGCCTTGTCGCCTTCTATCAGCAGCATGCCACAATCAGCGAGCTACACGTGTACCTCGCGCTTGCCTGGGCTTTGGCAGAGCCCTGCCTTGCACCTGCTTGCTTATGCATGAGCTGGGCATGTTTGAATCCAGAGAGCTGACACAGGGAGAAGGGGGAGGGAATCACCACCAGGCGCTTTTCCTTGGGCTGCTTGGAGGAGCCAAGCACAGGGATGCTGGGGAGGCAGAGGAGCCATTGGCAGAGCCCATCAGTGTCTTATCAGATCGGGAATTTTGGCAGATGTGGACAGCTGATGGTGGCACCTGAAAGGCATCTGATTTTTCTATTTTTTAAAATTCTTGGCTTTGATCTTAGATGCTCAAAGTTTGCCTCCTTTATGGGTGATGGGGGAATCTGTACTTGTCTTGAACAGAACCTTACTGTAATAAAAGCTCATAAAAGTGCTATTCATCATAAGTAAGGATGACAGAATCCACCCTGATATCAGCTAACAAATCTGTTCTATCCAGTCTGCTGGGCCCTTTAGGCATATGTTTACAATTGTTACAGAGGAGGGTCCTCTGATTTTTCCCTACTGTGCATAGGCTCCGCATTTAACCTTGTTCATCAAAGGCTTTTTAATTTTTTTCTAAGTAGGCATTTCTCATACTGCATCTTCAATATGAGTGTGTGGGAGCAGAAGCATAGGAAAATAGATTCCATGTGCTATTTCTTGTCTTTTCAGTGCTTTGAGTAAGGTATAGGAAAAGCTTATTCCAGGTCAACCCAATAAAAGTAGGTGCAGGGCCACATTCTTGATTTCTTGCTTGTACCTGCCCAGAGGATATTGATTATTGTCCTCTGGTCTCAGTGATACCAAATATCTTCACTGATGTCCAACTTTTTTTGGTTCTTCCACGTGTTTCTTTCCTTCTTGCTTTTGGGCTGTGCTTTGGAAATCACACTTTGCCTCAAAGCACTGTATATAGATAATGTCTGATTTGGTTATTCTTACTCATAATGTGGCTTTATTGAGGTAGGAGTGATTCTTTGCAAGGGATAGGAACATAATCCCCATTCTAGAGCTAAATAGCAAAATGCTGTGAGATAAGGCTCCCTAATAACTAGATATTACCTGTATTAACCAATGTCTAGCTTTATACTATATGGATATGTCAAGTAATCTTTGCTGTCATTTGGAAAATGCCTGAACAATTTTGGTCCCCAAATGATGCATTTTCTATTGATATATAAGCTTTATTAATTCCAACTGGTTTTAAAAGACCCAAGCTTTGGGAATTTATGTGTAGTCCTTCAGAAGGAGGTAGGAGGAGGTTAAACATTTGAATACCTTTGAGAACATGGACCCTGTGTGATTGTTGCATTTGAAAGTGGGGTTTGGGTTATCAAAGAACCCAAGAATATTCTTGCAATACTGCAGCTCTAACTCAACAGACGCTTTCATACACAGAATTACAGAAGAGTAAGTGAAATAAGTTGCCAAATTTTGTGAACTTAGAGCTACTATAAATCTTACTTACCTTGTCAATGGAATTTTCTGCCAAATACACACCTAATTACAAATGTTACTCTGATCCCTCCTTTCTCTCTCTCCTTTTTTAGGGCTATCTTTATATCTTGATGAGAACCAAAAAAAATTTAAGATGGTGGAAAGTTTTATGTTCTTCTGCAATAAGAATGTTGGCTTCTTTTATGTGGAGAAGGGTCTTAAATGTGCTTTTCAAAATGAACTCCTATTATTAAATTCATATTGTGCTTCAAGTATTCTTGTAAAACCTTTCCATAAGGTAAAATTTTCATGCTATAAAATGTAATTTCAGTAAGTATTTTAGCATATTATAGTGGATTTATTTTATATAATTCATTACTGTATCAGAGAAGTTCTGTGCTTTTCTCCTAGTGCAAATGAACCAGTGTTTCTAATGAGATTCTTCCAAAGTTTCACCTCTAGTCTGTTGTCCCATACAGCTGCTGGGACTGACAATCTGACAAAAGGGGAAATAAACAGAAAGAGCAAGACACATTCCTGAGGTCTATTTTGCACATTCATCTATGGTAGATAAAACATGGTCAGTCCTGTAGTAAGTAGAGCAGCATTTGCAATTGAATAAGTGTAATAAATTCTGGGAAGGCTCTACCTCTTGTGTTGTACAAGTCTTGGAGCTATTGTGTCTCTGTGCCCCACACAGCCTGAACAAATGCACACTCTTGGACTTTGCATTCAGAGTTGCAGTGCTTGGGCAGAAGGATGTACATCTGCAGGCCCTTGCATGACTAATTTCATGTCAGCAATAGGTTTTACTGCCATTTAAATAAGAATTTATAATAATAGCTGTAAAGTTTCCAGATGCTTAAACTGGTAAGTTTTAAGGCCACTAAGCTTAAAAATACTAAGTTTTTTTAAACTGTCTGTCTTTCTTGAGCACAAACATATTTAGATTTTTTTTCAATCAGCCTTTACTAGAAATATTCTTTATTCCTATGTTAACCCATGTATTGTAATGCAGCTGCCTTGCAGTAGTGTTTTTTGTTTTGTTTTGTTTTTTTTTTTTTTTGACAGCTGTTTTGATCAGATTGATTTTGTACCTAAGGAACATCAATGCAATAACTCAAAGGCATGGGTATAGAACCCCTTTTGAATTCAAGAGAAGTAATGTGAATTTACCCATATTGTGACTCCTTCCCAATGGAACCACTAGGTACAAAACCATTTGCTTTGGGAGTTTATACCCTGTTTAAATCCTGGCAGGTTTAAAATTTCCAGAGGTAAGTTTTGCCTTCTCTGCAGCTTTTCTGAACATATGCCTCAGAGAGCCATAGGGTTTGTGCTCTGGGGCACCCCTGCCAGGGCTGCAGAGACCTAGGACCTGTTGCTGATAGTTTGACTATGAAGGCATCCATGAGTTTCTGCTATTGCTATTCTGAACAAGGTTAAATTCAGTAAGCTTCAGAGAAGATGAGTCACTATTTCCCTGTCTTATCCGGTCCTCTACTTTAGGTGTAAAATTGCACAGGAAATTTCAGCTTCACAAGATACTGCATTGATGGACATTTCAAGTTAAGGAATAAAATCATCCCCATGGGCCTCTTCTATAGGTGCTGATTAATGCTTTATTTTTCTGTGTGTTTTGGGGTTTTCCTTCAAGATCTTGAAATGATAGTAAGCTCATTTCCTCTCTTTGGCACTCAAAACTTGCATGTCAGTTTGATTTTGGGAAGTTCTTTAAACCATCACGTCTATATTTGTAGATGGATTTCACCTGTTTAGCTACAGTATATCTGCAGGCTTGTTATCCCAAGAGCATAAGATCATAAAGAAGCCAAAGATGCAATGAGGTGTTTGGGAGTCCTGTGAATTATACAGGTCTTACGAACATTTTTGTGTTGACACTAGTATTTATTACAGGCTAGCCATCGTGCCATTGGTGGTGACTTTTCCTATGAGAAAAGTTTAGTGTTTATGAACATGTGCAGACATACAGAATGCATTGATGATCACCAGCATATTTGTCAAGAGTCCAGTACTAGTAATGAGACTATATTCCCACAGGTCCCTGTTGTTTTCTCCATCTTTCTAAAGATTTAGGTCCTTTACTAATATTACTCAGTCTCTTAACATCCCTCTCATTCCATTCACAGCTTGAACCTCCTTACCTACTAACACATGTCCTTGCTGCCTGAAAAACATACTTTGGAAGTAATGCTTTAAGAATAGATTACTGGCTTGGTTACATCCAGCTTTGTCACAGACATGATCTGTATAAAATATTTTGATGACAGAATATTTCATTTCTAGTTTATCTTTTCCATTCTCTTGTTTTGGCTGTCAATTAGTGTTCTCTCAATTTTTTTTCTTTACATTTTGCATATTTTCTTTTTAGCTTAATCACTTCTAACTATGGTTACAGATAATTTGTGAAATAACAGGGAACCACATAAAAAGCAGAAAAGCAAGAGGGAAATGCTTTTCCAGGAAAATGTCAAAATTGGATAATTTCTTTTCTCTCTCTCATCTGTCTGCCTTTTTTTTTTTTTTTTCCTCCTCCTTCACTGGATGTATAATTACCTCATTGTTTCAGTAATGTGAAACAAAAATTAGATGCAAGAGGGAAATCTAAATAGAAGGACTCTAAAACGCTTTTTCAAAATGAAGAATTTAACTAAACCACTCTAAAGTCCCCTGCTGGGCTCAGGCAAGCTGAAATTAATTCAAGAAGGCAGATAAAAATTTTAACCAGCCCGAGTGGAGATGACGGATGTGACAGCTCTCAGTTAAAATGTCTTTTAGTGGCAAATGCATGCATATTAGTCAAGTGATGTGACATAACCGTCCTGGGTGAAAGAAGATGAACCAATGACCATTTGCATTGAGAACAAAAGAAAATTTAGAAGATTGCCATATAGAAAAGAAGGAAAAAATAAGTTAACATTCTGTATCTATGTATAAACCTGTACCTTCGAGTATGTATGCGTGAAAGAAGTAGCTTAGAAGATTGTGTGGGCAGTGGGAAATAACCTCTGTTTAATATTTTTGAGGTTTCTTTTTACAAAAAAAAAAAAAGGAAAACAACTGTAGGCTTATTTGAATGGGATCCACAAAAATGAATGGCTTTTCCTTACTCTGTGCAATATTGGCAAAAACAGAAAGGCTGAGGTGTGTTCTGTTAATGCATACACTTCATTTTAGAAGTATTTCTCTTTTGGAATATGTTTTTGGCTCCTTCAGTGTCTTCTCAGACTGAGAAGATGTACAGGTTCAATGGGAGCAGATTTTATTTAAGGATAATGTGAGGATGCAGCCCATTGTGAAACACTTCAACAAAAATGAATGATGTCAGGAATGGACCTTGAAGAAATTACCTGCAAAGAAAGCACACTGAGAAATATTGGTCAGTTTACCTACATGATTTTTTATTTTTTTTTAAGTTATGCTTTACAAGCATGTGCTACCAAGTCACAGTCGCTCCCAGTTAGAGCTGCCCAGATAATTTTATTTCAGTATTATTCTTATTTTACCCTACTATAATCAAATTGTATTATCATAATTTTGTTATTCAGATGCACCTCTCACTGTGTACCTCAATAACATTCAAGGCCACATCTGGAACTTACTACCCTTAAATGCTGTGGGGAGAATGTGAGCAGGGGCATGGGAATATCTTTGTAGTAACATTTGGTTCCAAAATAAGACACACTTCCAAACTCTGTTATAGAGGGAATTATCTCTAAAGGTTAGTGGTTGAAATCTTAAAACTAATTGGGCATTTGGGATAAGGCTACTTTTGATATCTTTGTGTGAGAGTGTGAATAAACTGATCTTTAACATCTTAATTTTAATACCCAGTTAATAAAAGTCCATTTGTTTTGTTTCCAGTGGTGACATTTTCAAATGTGCCCTGTGCAGCATGCTCTGTGATCCTATTTCACTTGAAAGAAGCAGCATTCATTAAGGGAGTTTTTACCATTGAACAAAGTACTTTAAAACAGGGTCAGAGGGGTAGGGACTGTAAAATGCTGACCTGTTCAGAAATAAACTGCAATTCAGCAAGCCTATAGCAAGCTACTCATTAACATTTTAACAAGGGTAGCTAATGGCACAACAACCTGATTACAGCAATGTGTCTGTATACATTTGTTCTGCAGGTTGTTTTTTTTAATCCTGTTCATGGTTTCTTTGAAAATAATGTTTATAATGTTTAAAAAGGTGTTCTGAGCTGTTATAAGTGCTTTGCTGGAGAGACTAAGTCAAAAGAGGAATATTTGCTGCATTTATTTTAATCAAAAGCATGTAAACAAACAAAGGTTATGTTTTTTTCTGTCCCTGATGCTCCGTGCAGGCGTGTACATTGAGAACATCAGGGTGTAAATCAAGTCCTTTATAAACCTGCAATTGCTCAGGTTTTCTCAGTGCCTTCATCAAGGTCTGTCTTGTCACACTTTGGCTAGACCTGAGTTTGAAATGGCCATAATTCCAGTTCCCTAGCTATTCCCCTGACCTTGAGAAAGGCTTCTGTACCCTTTCTGTGCTTCAGTAACCAGTCTGTAAGATGAAGACATTAACTTTTCCCAGCATCACATGGACACTAAATATTAACTGCTTTTTTTGAGTTATAGTGTGCATACAGTTAATGTACACCCTTATGGACAGTGTGCAGCCTTTCTATGGGAAGAGACCAAGGTAATTTCTATAGGTTCACACCTGTGACCCCAGTTTGCTGTTGTGGACCTGGAGATCATAGAATTTCCTAGATTGGAAAAGTCCACTAACATCACCAATGATTGATGGGTTTGGAATCCAGGAAAAGTATCTGAAGAACCTCACAGCCTCATGTTGCTATCTCAGTAAAGTAAATAGCGAAGAAGGAGTATAAAACAAAATATATGGAGAATATTGCACCAGAATAAGCCCTATATGAATAAAATTCTCTTTGCTTAAGAGTTTGATTGTTTTAAGTGAAGTCACTCTTAATTGGTGTGCTTAGCATGTTGCCTATCAGGAATATTGTCTGCCTGTATCAGTAGGGATTAGATTAATATTTCAGGAGGAGGGATGTTGACCACAGAGGAGATTTCTGCTTGGCTGGCTTTCCAAATTATGTCTAGTTGAGGAGTATCCAAATTATTTCTCTGTCTCCCTATTATGTGTATTTCAAGCACTAAAAATTATTTTATATGATTATTTTGTATAATTAAAATCCAAATGACACTTTCAAGTGACTTTAATCTTTATTGGGATTAAAATTACAATTTTAAGACCATTGAGGCATGCGTATGTCACAAGACAACAGGCACAACTTCTAGGAAGGAGTACAGGATGCCTGCCATGAATATGGTGACTTCAGAAATGCTGAGGTGGTTACTGGTTAGCAACAGGTGACTATTTTGGATGCTGAATCTTTTCTGCTTGTTCTTGTGGGACTCCCAGTTTGGGCTATATAGCCTGTAATGGGCTTGTCAGACACAATGGATTTATGTATCCAAAAATAGTGGAAGTCAGTAACATCAGCAGTCTTAGTGAGAACAAGAACTTCACTACCAGAGTTTGAAGCATTTTGTCCAAATGTCTTTTCTGTTGTGGTTTTTACTGTTATTCTTGTTACTTCTCTCAGTTTCAGCTGCTTTTTTACTGATCTTAACATTATTAATATCATGTTCTAAGATTTGAATACATCATGTTTATACAAATGAAAGGTCTGGTCTCACTGTAATTAGAGTCTTAGAAGGGAGATGTGCTAATACAGAGATCCCTTTAGGGATCTGATTTAGGGTGCTGTGGAGATCTATTTACTTTCACATATGGTTTCAAATGCAAAAAATTAAGATAATGTAGGAAAAATATTATAGTTAACCTCAGTGCAAGATCTTATGGAAGGGGAAGGTGATATTTACTTATCAAATGTGGAAGCAAGTTGTTTGTATGCACTCACTTGAAAGATGTGTACTGAGATAAAGATCTTTCTGCATGGTCAGATCCAGATCACTTGTGCAAGACACAGGAGACAAGGAATGAAAGTTCCTCTTGACTGACAGTAACAGGACAGGTCTTTGGTCCTAACATAAACATCATATCCTGCAACTGTATTCCTGGGAATAACATCCTTCAGCATCAATACAGGCCATTATTTTTAACCTTTGTTCTGTTCTTTTTCTGGTGCTAGGACACAGATTTTAATTTATATTTTAATTCTTACCAGTCTTGACTTTTTTTATTCCCCTGATACAAAGCTGTACAGTAACCTATTAGCAAAGGTATATGTTATTTTCTCCACAGTAGCTCTAATTTTAACTCGTTGGAAAGCATGGGAAACATTGTCTTCTGTAATTTTGTGCTACATGCACAGCTAGAAATGTATGGAAGTTATGATAATAAATATAAGACATTCAGGTGAAATGATGAAGAGTATGGAGAATTTCTCAGAATTAAGTTACCATGACCATGAATTTGCTTTTTCCCTTTTCTTCATAACTCTGTGCTCCCAGGGCTGGTTCACACTCTTTATTTCTCACTGCTAAGTAACATTTTCTGCTTTTTCTTATACACACATCTCCCTCCTGCTTTCTAACCATCCTGTCAGCTCTGTCTGCAACTTACTCGTACACAGCTGTTACGATTTTTCAGACTGGTGAAGATGTACTTTGTTTATGAATATCATTAGTTATTGCCATTTGCTCTCTATTTTATAAAATTTGTCAGCAGTTAGTGCTTTATCAAGATGTAAATGTTGATGCCTTGGTTCTGAGTTCTATGTGTAAAAGGCTTGGAGGAGCTGGACATGGAGCATGAACTCTATGGGTCTCAGCAGAGTTCCTACTAAGGTGTTAACCCTGAGATTTGTGGAACTTGCAGCCACTTTCACTGAACCCATCTAGCACTTGGAATAACTCTGCCATGTGTCTTTTTTATTCCACAATCTGTTCTCCGTTCCTTTGCTATAATTTTGGCACTGTGCTGTACTGTGCTTGCAGAATGCTTGAAGGGAGGATGTTTTCCACTTCACGTGGAAAACTCTCCCAGACCTTTGAAGCATTCTCCAGAAGGATGACACACTAAGTGCATTATTCCCAAGTGTTTGTAGATGAGCTGCCTCAAGGCTATGGTTTAGCATTTTTTATTACTAGGTCTGTATTCAGAGTCTAAGATGAGAGCTCTGTGCTGTTTGGGGGGAGGCAGATGGTGTAAATTTAATGAGTTGTTACTGGTTCAGCACTAATGTTGTGTAAGTGTTATCTATGTCTTGCTTCATAATTCTGTGCCCTCATACCAAATGTACTCTTATTATGGAGCCACTACTGGAATTTGCCTCAAAAATCTTAGCATATTGATTAAAATAATAACAAGTGAGATTAGTTCCCACAGGGAGGATTTGTGGATGTTAGGAAAAAGGTGAACGTTAGAATGTCACATTCACTGAGGTGAGCCATGCTGGTGCAATTTTGCTAATTTTGAAAATTTTAGTGATACGGAAGATTTTATATCTTCTAAAATATTTTAGTATGAAGAGGTGTAAACTTTATTTTTCCCAAAGTATGTAAACCAGCATAAACAGCCAAAGATGTCTCAACTTGCCTCTTCCTTGTTCCGTGCCAGGTCTCCCCAGTTGTCCCTTCTCACGTCAGAAGGAACTGTATAGCCAGAGTTCCTTCATATGGGGGATCTAATCTAGGTTAAAAAAATCCTCTGTGCTGGTTGAGTGCATGTTTGTGTTTAGCCAAAATTAGAAGTTTGTCCAGATCTCTTTTAAACAGGATTATTCCCCAGGCCAGCTCCAAACAGGTCACACAAGTGCTTGCAGTGGTCCAGTACAGGGGAGGATGTGGAGCTGAGATACTGGAGACTGCAGGGCAGAGAAAGTCAACTAGGACTGGGGTGAATAAGACCTGCATTTGGCAGTAATTTTGACATGGGGCTTGATAAAACCCTGTCCTTAGGCAGCAATGTACAAAAAGGTACTCAGAGAGGAGTCTCTTAGCATAAAAAAGTGCCCAGTGTGGCCTGAGGGACGGGGACACAAATGATGCTGTAATGCTGAATGTGACTTAGGTTATTAAAAGAAGATAAAGTAATAATGAGTATTTTATGGATGAACTGTATCACAGGGAGGTGGGAAGAGTGACATTCTGAAATGCACTGTGAATTATTTCTATATCTAATCAAAGGTTTAGTGCTGGTTCATCACAGTTTTCCACCTGCTGCTTATTCACAGCTTACCATTTGTTGAGTCCAATAAATGTCATGAATTCATCAACTTCCCTGTTAAGCCTTTCAAATGCCAGAGAATGGCAGCAGGTATTACTGTAGGGCCTTTTCTTCTTCCCAGTCATCTTTGCATTTTCATTCATTTCTTTGAGTTTTCTTCTGCTTCCCAGTGCTTTTGCTGTTGATCATCCCTTGGTGGTCACTCTAATGACTGTAGTCATTAGTGTGGAAATGCTGGGCAGCCCTGTCTCTTACCCAGCCTATTGGCAAACAGGGAGTATTCTGGGAACTGCCAGCACTGGAGTCTCAGCCTCTCCATTGGTGGTGAAACCAAGTCTGGCTTAGCAGGAGTTTATGGATGTAATTGCTTAGATACCAAAATAAGATGTCCCAATGTCAAGTGAAACCCTACAGAATAATTATACCAGAGTTTTTCTTCAGGCTGCTGTTGGTAGTGGTTGCAGGAATGTGCTCTGCCAAAAATTTGTTGGTGTTGATATGCAATAAATCTCCTTTTTGATATTAACCTTTAAGTTGCTTTGCTTATTTTGTGGCAAAACCTACAGATCTACTATAACTACAAGAATCATAATCTCCTGTGTACTGCTCAAACACAGAGCACTAATGAAAAGTGTGCTCTCTAGACTTTACTATTATATTCCTCACTTCTTTTGAATCTTACAGTAATTATTACCTTCAAAACAACCACACTTAATTGTTGTATTACAGGTGCTGTTTAGATAGTGGGATAAATATAAATAATGCTTAACAAAACATTAAAAAGCTCATACAGTATTTTGCATAGAATATTGTATTTTACAATATGTACTACAGTACAATTTGTGGTATTATTTTAAAGTGTTTATGTAATTTTTAAAAACCATATGACAGACAGGAGGGACTGTTTAGATAATACTGGAGAGAGCCTAATGTGGAGCTAAAGAAAGCAGTTGATTTTAAGGAAGATTTTGAATAAGAAAAAGTATGGAGGGGATACATATATTGACCTCTTTTTCTCTTAAACTCTCAGGAGCAGCATTCTAAAGGATATATTGCAGGTAGTCATCTGAGAATTAATGTTCTATTTCTGTGAAAAATCATTTAGAACCCATATGTTTATATTTCAAAGAAGTGGTGAGTGCAAGATGTATAAGTGATTGAAGATTGTGTGACTGGTAAAGGGCAGAAGTGTGAAGGAGACTGTCTGTTTTACTTCTCTTGGAAAGAGAGTTGCACTTTACAACCCTAAGCCTAAAACTGCTTCATTTCCTGCCTGAAAAATAATTAGAATTAACACACATGCAGTGCTCACTTTAGAGGCAGGATTTTTAAAGCAGCTTAGGGGAGGGAAATAGGAGATCTAGTTTTAAATGCAGAAGGCTGAGGAGTGTGGTTTTCCTAGCAGGCCTCCTATGAAAGAAGGGGAATGGGAAAAGAAAAGATGCTTTGTAATCCACTGTATATGGACTGCCCTAGGCCTAGCAAAGGAGCAGGGGAAGGAACAAGCATGTATCTAAAACTTCCATTTCATCCTTTTGTGTGTGGAATATTTTTGTAGGCACCAAGTCCCTTCTCTTTTAGGGTACAGAGACTCATCTGCTTAAAGAAGCAAAGAAAAAATCCAAACACAGATAATACTGACATTTATCCAAGTCCACTGCATCGTCTTATATTCTGATAGTTTTGTAGACTCGTTTTCATCTATTTTAATGGGGACGGTAATTTTTTATATTCTCTTAAAACACTTCATAAGCCAAAACCAACAAAATAATCTCAGAATTACATATAGTCAGATAAAAATGTTCCTCTGAGTTCCATAAAACTGTCTGCTGTATTATTTTCTTATTTATTAGTTGTTGCTTAAATACTTTAACAGAAATGTGTTTTAAAAGTGATCCTTGTAAGAAGCACAGATGAAGTGGGATGACATTGCTGTAACCTGTCTACACCCACAAGGTTCCAATTCATTGCCTGCAATGAAAGGGTGATTCTGGCTATAATATCAGCCTTACCTATCTTGGATACTGGCTAATTAAGGTGTATGAGTGTTTCCTATGTGAAAAGTTGACTTTTAAAAAAGTTGTTTGTGGTTTAAATGTCATGTAAACTTTAATGTCAGGGCCTTAGAAGAGTTTATGGACAAGTCAAGAGCATTGCTAAGAGAACAGATGTTGGAAGCAGATGCCATATCCTTGACTGTTTAGCAACACCCCTTTCAGAGCCTTGGTTCTCTGCAGCTCTGTATTATAAATAATGTGTTGACTCACTCTTAATCCTTCTGCTGTTGTACTGAAAGCCAGGCTATGTTTGGATCCAGTAAAGTGCATTATTGTTTCCAAGGACTGAGCTGGTTAAAGTGGAGAGACTTGAATATCCACTGAGAATTTCTGTAATTTCCGTCCTTTCTTGGAAGAGCCAGAGAAGGTGGATTTTTAATTTTTGCTTCTCAAATCAGTCTAATCTCAATCTATTCAGTCACAGTGGTTTAATATGAAAAGTAGTTTTCTTGATGAGTTTTTAGTACAGCTAAGTGGGTGACATTCCCAGGAAATCTGCAAGAGTTTCAATAGTGATGCTGATCTTTAGCTTTTTATTTCATTTTTAATTAAAAAAAAAAAAAAAAAAAAAAACAAAAACAAACTTCAAGGTAGATCGTTTATAAGCGAAACTCAGTAGAATCTTAATTCAACTCTAGAATGATCTTGACATTTTTAAGGATTAACTAACACTTTTTGAATATTCAACTCAAAGCAACAAAGAAGTTGACTTTCTAATGGTGAGTCTTTTATTTCCCCTTTTTCCTGTTGGTTTACATAGATTCATAGAGTTCTTAAATATATAGCAAAGGTTTTTTGATTTAACTTAAAGCAGTTTCAAAGGTTATTTAACCTAAATAGATATTCCTGTCTAGGCTTAAGAATATTTTATTTGGTTTATCTTCATGCCTGATACATGCAACTACAGCATACCTCTTTAACTGAATTGATAATAACATTCTTTCAGTTATTGAGGTAATAAAGAAAAGGGACCTTATTAGTTCTGGGGCAGAAAAAATAGTAATTTAGAGCCTAACATTTATGCTATTCCTGATTTTGCCAAGTGGATTAAATAAAAAAAAAATAAAAGCAGCTCTGAACTAGGGATTTTTTTTTTCCTGACACACACACATGTACATGATCAAGTGGAAGGTGTCCTTGCCCATGGCAAGGAGGTTGGAACTAGGTGACTTTAAGTTCCCTTCCAACTCAAGCTGTTCTATAATTGCACAAAACCACCATCCCTATTTGATATTATGGATCCACAATGCTAAATACCCAAAAAACTCCATAGGAAAAATATTTTTTTTCTGTAATACTAAGTACTCTTAGTTGGGAATTCACTTTCTCAGCCAGTACATTTTGAAGACTGCTTAGCCTAAGGGACTCATCTGCAATAGAAAATGACAAACATGTGCATTAGATGATGATTGGAAATGCTGTGTGATGAAAAAGGAAAGCCAAAGCATGCAGTACAGTCCATTCCTGTGAAACTGTCAGTAAGTCCATCAGAAACCTCTTAGAGTAATCAACAGATTGTGCATGTGTTACATCCCAAATAAAGATAGGAAAGCCAATCAGCAGAAAGATAAAGACACTTCCCAGAGTTTTCATCTCCCTGTCCCCCTATTTGCATGGAAATAGTGCTAGCAGCAGACATCTCGTGGCCCTAATGAGAGCAGGTGTGTTCCCTCATGGATCCCAGCCAGTTGTGGGTGGCAATGAAACCAATCTGCAAATGAGATTTTAAAGGGTGCAATATTTCATCACTGGCAATGCTGTCAGTGTGCAGAAGCCCTTCCCTCTCTTTGGAGCGGACTGTGATTAGTTGCAGATTAAGAGGGATGACAGGAGAGAGTTCAAAGCACACCCTCCATAGTGTCAACAGGCCTTAATGATAACATAGTGCTGCTTCCCTGAAGGAGTTTCATGTCTTACTCAATGTAAATGGCAAAAATGTGGCATTTTAGAACCAATGATGTGTTTTTCTATTGGTGCTGTCATAGTGCACAGCTGCTGAAAGAGGGGCTGTTTGTCAGATCCCATTTTCCTCAGTGATTCATCAAACAGGGGCACTTCATGCATGCAGTGTCAGAATGGGAGTAAATAACTTGCAACAATGCATTGGGCAGTGCAGTGCTGTATTCATCTCCTGCCTGCTTTGATGCTATCTGAGATTTTGGATAGGTTCATCCAGGTATGTGTTTGGTGTTTTGCAAGCTGCATGGCTACTTTTTGGGAGCAGGACTTAGAAAATAGGGATATTATTGAGTTAATGGATGAGAAAAGCAGAAATATGTGTTTACATTCTTTATACTGTGGAAGTTTTACACTCCTTGAAAGTGCCATTAATGCAGCCTTTTCTCTTGCTCTTTATTTCTGTAGTTTTGTCAAATTACAGTCATTCTAAGAAGGAAGAAAAATTGGTTTAATAAAACTCACAACTGATTAAAATCTTGTTTACTCACAGAGCACTTGCTATACTCCATAGCATGCAAATGCATGACCTGGCATTATTTATTGGTAATAAAATAAATGTTTCTGTTTCAGAAGGGTGTTAGCACTAACAAACCATGAGCTCTCAAGTTCTGGGCATTTCTTGCTGGCACAGTGTGACCTGGATGTAAATCAAGATATTGGATGTCTTTTCATTGCTGACATGGGAAAGTGGTGTGTAAATTTAAGTCTTAAAATATCTGAGGATTAGTTTTAATTATTGTGGAATTTTGACAGTTTGGGATCTGATGTGAAATTGTCAGAAAAGGGGAGAGGGGGAAGATGTGTAAGGAAAACCAAGTAAAAAGCTTGACACATAAGAGGCTTCTCTTTTGGAAAGTAGATGTTGACCAGTGTTATGGGAGCTGGGCAGATTTTCTAAAGAGAAATAGTAAAGAGTTTCACACAGTCTGACTTTGGGTGCCTGAATTAATAGGCTAATGCCCAGAGACTAGAGTGGTTTGGGTTGGAAGGGCCCTTACACATCACCTGTTTCCAACAAAGGTTCCTCCTCCTCTGCCTAAAGGAGGGCAAATATTATAGTTTGTGTGCAAATTGTACACTCCAGCTTGTATGAGGTTTTAAATAAGAGAAAGTATCAATCTGTACTTACTACTTGGGATGTAGTTTAATTTTGTATTAAAATCCGCTTTTATTCCCTGAGTTCAAGGGATTCTGACAAGTTCTTCCATGTGCAGTGTGTTCTCCAGGGTCTGCTGGAAGGAAAGGAAGAAATAAATCCCTCTTTTTCTACAGCAGCTAACTCTCACAGAAATTGTTCTAGAGAATGGCCTTTGTGTGGTCTTAAAGGATAAAAAGCTTCTAATGTATGGTTTAATAGTAATTTAATTGACATAATGGTAATAGTATGCAGTAGACATTTTTGTGATTGTTTTATTGCTTCATATTCTGAAGTTTGAGTCCACCCAACCAAAAGATCAGTTGGATGACACAATTTTCCACAATGTCCAACTATTTTCTTCAGCCAAATCACAGGAGAAATGGGGGAAAAAAAAACAAACAAAAAAAAAAAAAAAAAAAAAAAAAAAAGAAAAATCTGTTCAGGATAGTCTGGAAGGCACAGTAGTTGAACTATTCCAGTGACAAAGACTATAGTATTCATCAGGATTCTTTCTCTCTCCAGGGATGTATAAATTAGCATATGAGTATAACCAACATAAGACCATTATTAATTGGTTTTAAAAACAATTATACACACATATGTGTGTAATCATAATTTCCATGCATATTACATTTGTACATACCAACACTTGTAGATCGCCACTCACAGAGCATACATTACTCATAGAGTGTCACTGCAGGGTAAGTAATTTTTCATTGGTGAAGTAATTTTTCATTTGTGTATGTTAAGGTGTGATCAGGATTTTTTCCATTCTTCTCCACCTGAGAGCTCATTTACACATCAGTTAGAGGAACGCAGGAAACTGTGGAATTCTTTTCAGCGTGGATTTAGTAGCTGCTTTAATTAAAAACTTCCTGGTAGTTTTCTGTTATGTTTTGATCAAAATCCCCAGCAGTATTCTGCTCTGGAGTGTCCTTTTAATGAGTAGTTGGCTGGCAAATGTCACCAGATTTAAGATAATGATCTATCAGTTCATGAACAGAACTAATGGATGAGCCTGTGAGCATGAGAAACCAAAATACAGTGAACTTTTACATTTTTTACCTCACTAGGCATCTTTAGCATTGCCTTTAGGAGAAAAATGGTCAAAGTAAAGTCATCAGCAGTTTATCCAGTGGTGAGAGAAGCAGGTAATACAGAGGAGTTTTGGGGCTGCTGGTAGGTGATGCAGTGAAAGTGGCTTTCTGGTTAAGAAGTGGCAAATGTATATTGAAAGTGAAACATGGGATCCTTTGTCTTCCTAACTACAACTCCAGCTTGTATGTGGAGTGTAGTCCATCAACATAAATCCATGAGAATTTCTGTGTAAGACTCCTTCTCCCAGAGTAAATCTTCCAATATTCCCATTCAAGGGGCATCAAGGGCAGTAATTCTAAGAAATGAATGTGTAGAGAAGAATTAATCTCCAGAAATGTGAAATGAATAGTCTTGGCAGGTATTTATGATGTAGTTGCACAGCAGTAGTGTGTTGGAAACAGCTAAAAAGGGCAAACAGACAGAACTCTTCTCTGGGTTGAAGTTACCACAGCATATACTTTTTTAGCAGCTGATGTTAGTTGCACAAAGAAATATGGCCATGCCAAATATTATTAAAACATTTTATATGATTGAATGGTTAACAGATTACATGAGTAAAAGAGTACTCTGGACTGGGGAAGCCTGGCAATTGCAAGTCTGCTTCAGCACTGTAGCTTGTGATCTTTGAAGGAGGCTGGATTTAGAGAGGACTGTCTAGGACATGAAGGTCCAGAGGCTTTAAACTGTTTATTTAGGATTTGAGGAAAAAAAAAAAAATGAACACAGCATATGATGGTAATAATAATAATAGTAATAATAATAATGTATTTTCAATTGGATATTTGTATCCATATCACACAGTCATTCTATGTGTGAAAATGCAAACCCAGCATAATTTTATAATGCTTCATTTGCTAATGGAGCAATGCAAACCAACTGAAATACACACAATCGACAGACAATGCTATTACAGCTCATTTATCAAACATGTTAGGCTTATGAATGTGGTTTTACATTGTTTATTAGTTACATTAGTTACACCATTTCATGGCTTACCTCCCTGTGATCTCAATTGACACAACACAGGTATCTGATGATTTGAGGATGATCTAACAGTCAGTATTTTTCTCTTTTCTCCAGAGTAAGGTTGGTTTCTTTTCTGCAAAAAGATATGTGGGTTATTGTCCAGTCCTGGCCCTGAACTCTATGTTAAAGGTTCAAGTGGGCCAGGAAAAAATGCTTATATGTTTTGCCTTGTAACTCAAGTAAATTGCTAGTGCATACAGCAAGTATTATTAAGGATTTTCAGTAATTTATTTTAGTGCAAAAATTCTTCATATTATGATACACCTGTAAGTATTTACAGAATTGAATTAATTTAGACTTTGAGTAGTGAAGGTGATAATTTTAAGTGTATCTGCAATGAAAAGAAAGAGGATTTGGAAAGGCAGAGTGGAAATGTTACTTCTGCATTATTCAACTTACAACTTTGATGATGTGTCTGGTATTTTGTATTGTTCCATTTGTAAAACAAACCACTTACCTAAGCAGTCCTTCTTAAGTATGTGTGCATAGCTGTAACTGGAGAGGAAAACACTGGCAATGTTATAGGTAGGTAAGAAGTCAAATTTACAGTGAATATCCTTTTATCCCTGTCCCCATGCTCTTTATTTCTGTTATACATGTTCTTTTCATTGTAGTTGTTTTAAAGGCAGCCAGAGGTTTTTCACTCTACAAGGGAATGAAGAACTTGCCTTACAAAAGCCCATAAATGCAACTCCCCATTAAAAATCAAACCCCCATGAATATTATATGAGTGAGAATTAACCATTCCCACTAGTCAGAAAATATAATAAAAACAGCTGAGGTCTCAAGCAGAGGATTTTCATCACTTATTAAACCTCCAGCTTGAAATAGACAAAGTGTAACAGTGAAGTTCTATTGCAGTATAATGCCCTATGCTCTGTATTTTATAATGCCCTTTATTAAAAAAAAAAAAATAAATAAAAATCTATAATCAGTTAACAAAGGTCATTTATCCCTACTGAAATTCTGATTTTGAACAGTATGCAGTCCCATGTACATTAATTTCCAATGACATTTGTCTCTCCCCTTTTGCCTCTATGCATCTGTGCTAAGGGAGCCAAAGTTTATTAGTCACAAGAGGAGATGATCTTAAATACCTCTTGCTTTGAATTTAAATGGGGCCAGTCTAGCTACTTTGAAATTAAAATTAAATTCAAAATTAGCACCCTTGATTATGAAAACGAATGTGAGAGAGCAGTCAAGTGGGATTTTTCTGAAAAAAATTATCCTTCTGTGATACTGCTATATACAGTATTTGGTAGTTACTGACATGGACTAGATTGTGACAGACCTTTTATACACATGGACATGTGTGAAAAAGGATCTACTTTGTATCAGGCCTCATCATAGGCTGCCTGGAATTCACAGTGCTTAACTTGAGAAGAATGCACTGGCAGATTCTCCACTGATGTCTGGGAAACAGGTTTTACACGTGGTCTTTGGATGTGCAAGGCACCAAGAAGAGAGCTACAAATTTGAATTTAAGAGGATCCTCTTACTGCTTCAAAAATCCCAGTGCCACATGACATAAAAGTGCAGGTTAGTTATAAATTCATGCTGCTAATTCCAGTTCCTCCTAACATTTTTGATAGGTGAACGTGACAGCAGCAGGCACTCTGCCATGCTGTCAGTCTTCCCACATGGCCAGCACTGACTTCATATTGTGTGCTGTAGTGGAGTTTGCAGCAAATCTGCCTGTGTGTCTGTGCTGAGCAGGAGCAACTGTGAGCAGGAAAATGCATCTGCTATCAGTAATTATGGAATTAGAGCTGCAGTGGCAGTATTTAGAGTTTGGGAATTTTTGAGGGATTTTTGGGAGATAACTGTTGCAGCTGCCATTAGTTCAGTATAATGGAATGCAATCTTGTTAAGGCATTTAAGGAATTTTACAGCATTTTGTATTTTCTGCCTCCAAAGGAAAACCTAAAATGTGACTCCAAGTACCTGGCTGTCACTTACATCGTTATTTCTAAGTCACTGAGAAACTCTTTGTCGTGGTTTTATACCTGCTCTTCTTTTAATAATTGCTTAATTCATAATTGATTGTGTGCATAGAGTTTGCCCAGGCTTATTTCTTGAATAACTGAATTTGAGGTGAAAAATATCCGAAGTTTGATTATTTTGATTCTTAACTGAAATACCTTAAAACATTCTCAAAAGACTGTTTTAAACTTTCTTGGAAGGAGTGTGCTGTTCCTTGGTTCAGAACCCTCTGTTTTATCTGAACTGATGAAGCTGGAAGTTTTAGTAAGACAAAATTCCTTTCCAAAGCTTTATTAACTCTCCTAAGTACAGTATCATAAAACTAGAGAAGTGTTTCACTTCCACTTTAAACCCTTCTAAAAGATTATAATTAGCAATTTAATGATCAATGCAAAGGAGAATGGGACTGTGTTTGTCCATTAAATTAAAGGAAATTAAATTAAGTAACACATTTTGGTTTTGTGGAGTGTGCTCTTGTTGTGACAAGCATGGATATGCTTCTGAGAGGGTTGATTAGCCTTTTGGCCTCTCTGCTTAATATTTTTGTCATTCTTCTATGGAAGTTCCTGTGTGCTTTCCATCAGGATTATTGGAATTTGGAACCTTATCTATAATAGTCTACCAATAGGGGTGACATGATGTCTCTTCACTGCGTTAACTTTATCGTTCCGTGTAAAACATTAACACAGCAAAAATCTGATCTTGTAAATGAGACCCATGTCTTCATCTTGATCAGAGAAATGAAATTTGTAATTCAGATTAGAAAAGTTAATGAACTTAATGCACAGGCTAGGAAAAGTGTTGTAATGTGCCAATTTGGTCTGCCTGTGGATGCTTCCAAACATTCCCATTAAGGTATTGATTGTGTCCATTTAGCAAAGTGAAGGGGACAGTGAACTCCCTGATGGTTTACACATTACACCAGTAGTGTCTAGAACCCCAAACAAAGGAAACCCATGGATAAGCCTTAAATTTCCTTTAAAATTAAATTTAACAATGTAATTATTAATGCCAGTGTGCTTCTTTTGAAGACCAAAAGCTGATGCAGGCAGAATATGCAGCTTTTTGTGTTTATTCATATCTATGAAGAATTTAGTGTTCCCAAGTTGAAATAATGGTGGAGGGTCCTAGCACTACAAATAACAACTAAGTTCTCCCATTACATAAATGACTGATGTGGTTTTAGAGTAACATTTTATCTGGAGACTTAAAGTTGTGATCATGATTATAGTTTGGAAATTAAAATTCTGCTCCTTGTACTTTCAGAATTTTATTTCTGTGTTGGTTACCAACAGCTGTGATTTTATCTTCCATCAGTAGTTGTTTGTGGTTCACAAAGGGTGTTCAGACACATGATCAGGTGATATTACACAAAGCTTTATTAGTGTAGTCTGGAGTTGATGGTATATGAAAACTTTGAAGTTATCTTGGGGAAAAGCAAACAAACAATTCCCCACCCCCACAAAAAAAAAAAAAAAAAAAAAAAAAAAATCCAATAAACCGAGGACAAAAACCTTTTCCTAGTGGCTGCCTGTGAAAAGTAATAAAGTATATCCTTGGACATGTGTCCTCTGCAATGCAATGGGGGGTTTCCCCAGGCACTTTTTTGGGGAAGATCCTTTTGCCTGGACTTGTAGGCTAGAAGCCAAGAGGCAAAGAGTGATCCAGGCATCTGTACCAGTCTGTGTCACAGAACCTACTGTGACACTGGTCAGGATCTGCTGGAGCAGGGCTGTGAGTAAAAGAACATTTGGGGTAGTAGGAGAAGCACTGCCTCAGTATCCTCGGGTGTGAGCTGATGAAAAGTCACAATGTTACAAGGGACAGTCAAGTTACAAAGCTAGAAATGGAAGGCCTTGGGAATATTGAGGTAGTGGGCAGTGCTTTGTGTAGGAGATTTGATACTGTACCAGCCCCAGGTGATTTCTAGATTGTGTGATTGTGTATGGAAGAGTTGTTTATGAGTGAAACTGTAACAGCTGCTGCCTTAGCTCCTCATGCCAAGCACTAAAGTGAAATATTAATCTACAACTGCACTTCAAGATTTTTAATTTTTTTCTGAGTTGTGAAGTGAGCTTCCACGTCAGTGTTTTCTTCCTCCTGTGTTCAGGACTTTTGTCTTGGAAGATTCATGTTCCATGAGTTGTGACTAACTGATTTTCTCATCTTGAGAGATTGTATGTGTCAGCTTGTGATCACTTTACTGTTTTACCAGGCTAATTGTCTACAGTTTTAGGTTACTGGGTGATGTATAAATGTTTGTGGACTTTGTGTTTAACAAACCGTTCTGATTGCCAGACAGTGTTTTAGTGTGTATACACGTGGTAGTTCATTTTAAATAAGGTCAGCATTTGCACAATATGCATCTGTTTCCTCTAAAGCATGGCTATATATAAATGCAAGCCTACCAGGGATAAGCAGTAAAATGATGCAGTGATTTTGTATACTTTGGTTAAAGAAAAATAATATATTTGAGAAAATAAACCTTTTGTGAGCTGAAGTAAATAAGTGAAATTGATGGGAACAAGATATTTTAAAATTGAAATAGGTGTCGTTGCAAAGACTCCAAAAGCTGCTTCCTGCATTTAAGTTTGGAAAGTGTTTTAAAGGTAGCCTGTGCTAAATGGAGACCTTGAGCAGTGGCATGCTTGAAGGCAGAACAAGTCAGTGCTCTATTGATTGGAGTACAGGGGGATAAATGTGTGGCTTCTGCCCTTAATGGAAGCTGATTGTTCAGGGACGTACTGGCAAGGCTGGTCGATTCTTTAGCTGTTGTTTACTGGGGAGGACGATATCAATTTTCCAGAGGGATGATTGGTGGGATGTCAAGGCTGTCACCCTCTTCTTCTCATCACTGACAGACAGTTGAGTGACAATTACAGTGATGGGACATTGCCTGCATTGGCATATACACCAGAGGATAACTGGCAAACAGAAAAAGGCAGCAGCACTTTAAAAAAGATATAATCAGCAGTTGTCAGGACTAGTTACATATATGATGTCTGAATAACAAGGCCAGAGTGTCCTGCCTCAGACACTGACACAAACTGTAGTGTGTATTCTTCAATCCGCACAGAAGTTAGTTCTGGGATAGTTACTGACTGTTGATAGAAGTCACTGGCAATCTACTTGGGAATTAAGTATCAAGGGACTGTATTTCCATGTGGTTTTCCCCAAAAACAAGTGAGCTTTTCTGCAGAACTTCAGCATGGAGAGGGGAACATGAAGTGTGTGCTGAGCTCTTCCAGGAGTCCGGAATTCCTTCAGACTACCCCAACAGTTAGATGGCAACTATGAATGTGGACTTGGTGTTACATATTTAACCTGCCAGGCCAAAACACACAGATGAAACTAAACTTTACATCTTGAAAGCCTTATTTTACACCACATAGCTCTCTGGTAGGTGCACATAAGTACTTGTGAATTAATACCTTGTAATAGTTACAAATCATTATGCAATAAGATTATGACCTGATCATGTGAAATCATAGATAAAACCTGAGATTTCAGTGGTGCATGCTGAGAACTGGGGAAACCAGTTGTGCATTGCATTAACAGCTATCGCTTCCTCTTGCTTCTGGAAGCTGAGGAGAGAATGGGGCTATCAGGAAAGTAGAGACCCAAGAAATGACTTAAATATTAGATTTACAGCACAGAGCACATCTGGCTTGTCTGCAATCATCTGTATTCTCCTCTTTACTGCTCTTCTTGCCACTTCTGCCAGAAGCTCTAGATTGAGCAGACCTTTTCAAAGAGTACTTTAGAGGTACACTCTTCAAACCTCAGTTATTGTTTTGACAGTACACTTATATTTGCTTTGAACTTTTACCTGGAATATACATCCTGCTGAGACTCTTCTCTGGTGTGCTTCCCAAGATCTGCAGCAAGCACAGAGCACTCAGCTCCCTCATGCCACTAACTCTGAAACAAGGAGGGAAAATGGAGGCAGGGTTTTAGGAAGGATCCTATTCTTTCCCACGAGCCTGTATCTCTGGTCCTACCTATTATGGAATAAGAATGAAATGAAGTAGTGGTCAGTAGTTCAACAAAGTTGTGTCTCTCCAAAGACAAGTGAATGAATACACTAAAAGAATGTAAACACCTATGATCTCAACATGTAATGAATGGAAAAAATGGTGCAGAGACCAATTGGTGCAATGAGGAATTGACAGTCAGAATGCTGTTCAGGCAAAGTGGCAGAATCACTCCAACCCTGTTGCTGGAGTGTTTTCACCCTCCACAGCTACTGAAATTCCAGCGCTGGTTACTTTCTCTACCTTGTACAATACTTTACACATATTTACACAGTTGTAGGCAGTTGAAGGACACACGTGCTAATTTTCCTCAGTTTAGGTCCCTTTTTCTCTTATTTTTCACTTTTTGGCCTCTTTTCCTGTGGATGAATATTTCTATTTTCAGGTTTTTTTCCCTACATATTTTATATACATACAGGTTCTTTGTGGTTTTCTGTGTAGTATATTTGTTTCTACCTGTGTTTTTCTTACCTACTACTTTAGCATTATATAATGACACTGCTGTTCGTGGAAGTTCAGGTTCCTTTTGTTTGCTCGATTCTTGAATATTTACTGTTTTCCCCCACCAAGATAAGGTGGTATTTGGGGAGCTTAGAAAAATCTCTACAAACAGAGGTCGTGATTTGTGACCTGTTAGTTTTCAGGAACAAAAAGTTCGTAACAAGTTGCACCTTTAATTGCCTTGTGCAGCAGAGATACAAAATGACATATGAAGTTGGCTGTCACCCAGCGGAATGACATTAGTGAATTACATCATACACTTATCTTGCCTTTTTCTGGTTTTTTTTTTTTTTTTTTTTTCTGAAATTATATTTTCCTTGAGTGCTTTTTTTTTGGCTACACTATGGCATTTTTTCAGGTTGGCACTGTGAAAGACTATGATGTAGCAATGTATGTACTTATTCTGTATTTTATTTTAAACAAATGGTTCATCATCCTGCATAAAAATACCAATGCATACAATTAATACAGAAGTTTATTTTTGATGGGTCTCATGAAAACACCAAATAAGTATGGTTATTAATTTCTTCTTTTCTAAGCCACCAGCTAATTGATTTTGCAGTGTGCTCATTAAAAATAGATACTTTGCCTTTCAGAGGGCTGTCTGGGAAACCTAAGGCAGGGCATGGCTCCTCTGGGACACCATCAACTGACCATTCCATCAGGCAGGGAGAGAGTGGTCATGGTGCTTGTCAGAGCTGAAGTATATTTACTTCATCTCCCAGCAGATAAACATTTGCAAGGCAAATAATAAATTAGCCATTAATCAGGAGAGTGGCTGTGTTTGATGAACCCTGAATAGAGTGGAGATGTCAGATAACAAGACAGAGTAAACTGACATTGTAGACTGAGCCTTGTGGAAATGACTGTTAGCAGTTCTGAAAGCTTTTGTGCTGTGTTTTCAAGAGCCTTCCAAGGTTAAAGTAAAAGGAGACAGAAGGCATGAGGCTACCAGCAGTTTCTAGTTTTCAAAATGGTAGCATTATGCAGTCTTTCACTTTAATTAGATCTTGCAGCATTAATGCAGCTATTTGTGATACAGAAAAAAAAGAGGATTTTACAGACAAGGTACAGAATGCCCTATTATTACCAAATTATTCAAGGCGAACATTTGTTCAGACTTAATGATCTCAATACATCTTCAGGTGAAAGTTCAAATTTCTGATTGACAGTGTTTCTTAAATATTAATTTCTGCCACATTAAGTAGAGGGTTTTTTACAGCATTTGCAGTGTAAGTAGGTGTTGATCTCAAAACGGTGGGGGAATGCTACTCTGTTATTATCCAGGCAATTTTATTAAAGGTTGGGTGTGTGTTTTAATGGCCATACTTGTAAACAGAACTGAAAATAATGGCAGCTTCATAACTGCCATTTGTGGGTGCTTAATTTGAGCATCATTCTAGAATTACTAAATAGTCTAAGGAAGCTTTAGATGGCCAAACTACTGAAAACTGGGCAGTTGGTGTCTCAGAAGAATTAGTCCTAATGAGTTTTGGTTCAAGCTTGTAAATAATTTGAAAAGTAAGATATGTAGGGATTCTGTAAGATTTCCTATACTGAAACAGGGCTTGTAACACTTTTCTCCTTAACTGACAGGCAAAATTGCCATCCTTACAAATTGTACATCAATTGTTTAGTCTCTCTTACAGTCTCTGTTAGATATGCTCTTAGCCTTCGGGTGCCACGAAATGCTGCTTGAAAAACAGAGCTGCACCTTTTTTTCTTGAATGCATTTTTTTTTTTTCCTAAGGTAGATTACATATACAGATGCAAGTTTTTGAAGTAATCAGAACATTCAAGACGTTTCATTTTCATCTTCACTCATTCAGCACAGTATAGCTCCTACAAATGAGTTTGCAGGCTCTCAAAGGAACACCTTTAGTTTCTAAGATCATGTTATTGTTCATCTCATTCCTTCCCTTGGCTCTTGAAATCCTTTAAATGACTAATTTTGGATTAACACTTGTTCAGTTCATTAGCAGGGCTTGAGGCAAACACCTTAAGAAAAAAAGTAAGCTATTGTGTGTGACAAGCTGCTTTCTCAAAAAAGTAATAGATTTCAAAGGAAAAGATTCCAGATGCATGTTACCTGCTGTGACTTTGGTTTAAAAGTGCTCCTCCCTGCCATTATTCCAGTTTCAGAAAGGAGGCTTTTTTCCTTGGAAGTCATGTTCATGATTTTCTTTTTATGGTTTGGAAAGGAGCAAGACAGTTTTCTACAGGATTGTTGGGTTTTTTAAAAAATTTATTTGTTTCAAAGAACTCTCCTCCATTATATAAGTAGCCAAAGATCATCTCTGTCTCTAAAACAGTCATATTGTAACCCATCTTATGTGTTATGAAGCATCATTTTACTACTGCTGGAAATTGTGCTGCAGGTGAATGTCTCAGCAGGAGAAAGCTTTTCTTCCTACAATTCTAATTTTCTTGAAAATTGAAAATAGAGGCTTCATGAGAAAGAAATCTCTGAGCACGAAAAGTTTCTAATCTATGTATATATAGTAAGAGTAAATTTGAGGGGTTTAGAAACAAGGCAGCAAAAATTCAGTGAAAATATTTTCCATCTACATCATCTGGGAAAGCTGCTCAAAGGTGCCTTTTGTTTGTTTGGGTGGGTTTTGTTTTTTTTTTAACTGTTGTTTAATAAAATATTTGCCTTAAGTTATCTTGCCAGTTTTTCTAGGTCACAGAAGATCTTTCAGTTTTTTAATCTGCCTGTATATAGAAAAGAAAACCCACAGAGGGTGAAAGCAAGAGGAGTTATTCTCAAATCTAGATGCTTTCCCCTATCTCTTGTGACCACAGCAAATCTCAACAGTCATTTGTAATATAATAACATACTGCTCATTTTTAGTCAGCAGTATGATTCCAAAATTAATGGTGACCCTTCAGATTTGAATTTCCTAAATTTGACGGAGCCTCCAAATATGAAACTACCCTTCAGTACCTGTTTGAAACATAGGGTACCTGGGAAGTATAAGTATGTAAGAATGGTAGAATTGGTTTGAAGTGAAATGGTGCCTCCAATGTTTTACATAAAGCTGTTTTGCTATAAAGTTGTTTTTCTTCACAGTGTGTGATCGCCAATAAATAATTTGGACAGAAATAACCAAGGGTGCAGCAAGTGTATAAGAAGCTCCTTGTCAGATAACTGTTAGAAAACTGATCTTGAAAAGATAAATTTGCAGATCAATGGCCAGAAGACTGGTGGCAGAGGTACTTTGGGTTCTCTGGCATTTTGTCTTTGGGAAGGACTTGAGTTTTGCTCTATCCATCCAGGGAGCTCAAACGTTAGATATTCTAACACAGTGTTATTGCACATTGATATCAAAAGAAGAGAATCACATTTACTTTTATTTTTTAACTTATTTTTTCGCACCAGATTATTTTTCACCAAAAAAACCAAAAAAAAACCAACAAACCCACAAAAACAAACCTTCAAATAAAATAATTGCAAGATGTATTCATTATGGTGTTCTTTTATTTAAAATTTATATTTTGGTAGAAGCAAACATCAGTAGACTGAAAAAAACCTCTTCGTTTTGCATGGTTGTTCTAAAAATATTTGGAGATAAACTTTTCCTGGCTTCTTATTTTTGTTTAATTGGTAGTGGTTTAGACACTAAATGAAATGCATGCTTCAATCTTTTGTAACTGAATTTTGAAATCCTGCTTAAATTTCCTGCAGCAGCCTTGTGCTTAGCTTTCTAGGAACCCTTTACTCAACACAACAGAGCAGTGTATTCATATGTAGATAACATGCCAACTATTCCTGACTGACTTGGTTAGGTTTAGGAAAATGGAAAATGGCCTTTAGGTTTTCTATTGTTCCGTTGATTAGGCAAGTTTAATAGAGGTTTATGTCAGAGAAATCTGAATGCCCATAGCCTTGTCTTTTACAGAAAGGTATTTTAATGCTTTGCAGATTAGAAATTTGTCACTAAATGGAAAAGCAAGATTTTTTTAATATATCTAACAGTATAATGAAAACAGTACATGCATTATGCTGCAAAATAGGATTAGCTTTGGTATATTTGCAGTGAGACTGATGGAAGGAATGTTTTGCTTAGCTATCCAAAAATACATGAGTGTCTTGCTCTCAAGGTACTTTGCACTGCTGTTAGTGTCTGAGGATCACTAGCTTGTATATATCAGCTAAAAAGATCGTTTAAATGTCAGTTCTTTTTTTTTGTTTCAGACCTTTTATACATCTCAGACTTCGACTTTGTCACTCCTCTATTCTGATTGAATAATGATAAAATAGACATTATAATATTTCACTCTGTAATCACTAGAGGACGATGGACTGCATTTGACTGCATCGTGCAGAAAGCATCTCTTTTCATTTTTTTTTCAGCAATTTTGTGGGTAAACAAGAGAATTATGATAATGAACAATATCCTTTCTTAAATCTTGGTTATCCAAGTAACAGGGAAACTGGGCTGACATGAAGTCATAGCCATTAAAGTAGAAAGAAGTATAAAAGTAGAAAGGTAAGTTATACAGTTACTTTGCTATCAGTATTGTAAAATATTTCACACTCACTTTATTAAGTGGTGGCTTCCCACAGTCTCTGTGTGAGGCTGACTGAGCACATCATAAACTCTGTTTAGCCCAGCTGTGGCTACTGCCAGTTCTGGAATCTTGGGCTCTGTACCTGCCCTTGCCATCTATGATTCCCATTGCTCTTTTCTTGCCTCTCAGCCTTTGTTTGTGAGTATGTGTCCTGGTCAGTTGAAGATCTGCTAAGTTTGTTATCTTCCTGCCTTCTTATTCATGTTGTAAGTGTAGTGGTCCAGAATGCACCTGAGGGGAATGTTGTATTACCTGAAAAACTGATCTGACAGCACACAAACATGGGGAAAAGGCAGAAATGGTGTTTGTTCTGCTTTCTGAATTGGTCAATCAAAGTCTATGTTCTTCTGCCTTTGTTTCTGGTCAGCTTTAGAAGAGAGGCACTATATCTTTGGCCTGGATTGAAGTCATAACTCAGAAAATGAACTTCACTTCCCAGGTTCACTTCATTTCTCAGGAAATCTCCACAGCCAATACTGCTTGCTTTCTTTGTTAAAATACTAGTTCATAATATTTAGATAGTTATTTCTACTTAGCCTTTTTACTGACTAATCTCTAAGCTTCAGTAATGTTTAAAAGGGCAGAGAGGGTATGGAACTTTCCAAATTAATTCTGGTGTCTTTTTAAAATTTATTTTTGTTTTGTTTTGTTTTGTTTTTTCTCCTGATGAGCCAGTAACATGTTATAATTATACATATAGCAAAATAGGGCTCTAAACAACAAACTCAGTAGTTTTGGATTCTCTGATGATTGACCATGATTTTATGTTCACATGAGTTTTCATAAGTCCCAGTAGGATTAGTGGAAAATACTCACATTGATTGTAAGAGACTCATCATACTGTTTCTTCTCCTATTTTATCCCTATTGTGTCTGCTTCTTCACTAGAGTGCTCTAATATGATTCAGTTTCCTTTACATTTACCATTACATCTAGAAAAAGATCAGTAAAGCTTGTTAGTCACTGAATTACATTTTTATTCTCCAAGCTGTCTGATTACACAGTAAAACTCAGTTAAAACTTCCAAGGTACCTTTAACCCTTTGGAAATATTTGGCTGCTTGGCTTCCCCACAGAAGACTTCTTAGCTTCATCACTAGTTGTTGGTGTTTCCCCTGTACATTAAGACTTTTGAATCATCCCTGTGTTTGGGGAAGTAACCAAGTTCCTACATCCCCACTGCAGCTCAGTTTTGAAATCTCTCCTCCTCTCCTCAGGGGTGAACAGAGGGCTCCTGACTCCCATGTGAGAACTCCAAATGCTGAGATCTCTCTGAGCTCAAGCTGGGTTAAGTTACTCATCTCACTTTTGTAAACACATTTGCTTCTCTTTCTGTTTTTAAAGGAATTTGTAACTCCTGTTAATTTGTTGAAAGAAGAGAGATCTAAGTGCCAGTATTTGTGAGGCACTTCTGGTTATCTTCTCAGCTGAGGGAAATGGATTCCAATAGTGGGAAAACAGAAAAGGGGGGTAAAAAAAGTCTTGTGTAGAGACTGGACAAAGGGTTCTTTTAAACAGCTTTGTGCTTACAGAGACTCTGTCCCATCCACTCTGACTCCTGTTTTCCTTCACTTAGTTTAAGGGCAGACCTTCCCCTAAAGCAGGGCAATAGCTTCTACCTATGGGGAATATCAAACATCAGTCAAAGGAATGCTCAAGTCTGATACAGTTCTTCACCTTTGAATCTTATCTTTATTTGAAATCACATTTAGCCTGTGCAATTTGAGACATGCTTTTGTGGCTGGGAGACAGCTACAAGTGATAGGCCATTTTATATATGGCAGTTCAGTGTGGTTGGCTTTACCCATACCATATATACCATATACCATGCAGTTATAAAGCAAACCAAAATGCAGACCTTGCTCATTCTCCCTATTTCGGCTTCTGCCAACTGGATCAGTAGCTGCTTTGCTTATAATTTGTATGAACTGTCCATCCAAACTGGAGGTTTTGAGACTGTAATTTTCCCTTGCCTTACTGAAGTGGTGGTTTTGAATGACTGTGTGTTTTGCACAAAAATAGAAGGAGTAGTGGAAGGGGAATATTTAGAAGGAGGAGACTCAGACAGCTGCAGAGCAGCCTGTGTGGGTCAGCCTGTGCTGAGGAGATAGAGCTGTTCTAACTGCAGCCCATTTGTAATGAGATAAGGGATACTGACAGCAACACTGAGTTAGTGGCTCCCCTCCAACGAGAGCTATTGACTGAACATTAGGTTTTGCATGAGATGGTGATGCAGTCGATAAAAGCATCAGGCCTTGTTTGGAGTTACACCACCGATTACTCCCTAATTTGCTGCCTGGAAGTGAGCCACGGGCATTTCAGCCTTGTGTTTAGTGCTGATGAGATCTAGAGAGAACATTTAATCTTATGTTTACTAGAAAGCCACTTGTAAGGAGGATGCAGCACCACCAAAGGGTAACCCTCTGATGGCTTTCCAGCAGTAGGGCTGTTTTTGTTTTAGCAGTAACCCAGTTCAAAGCTGCAACTTGATAAGGATTGTTCACTCTAAGCTGTAGCTCAGGGCAATCTGTTAAACCTTTGATGAGTGACTTTTTTTTTTTTTTTTTTTTTTTTTCTTCAAGGTATGTGTGATGTTTACCTGGTGACTAAATCAAAGTATTCTTTTTCCAAATTACAGCAGTCCCAATTCTTCAGTGTGCTCTGGATGGAGAGGGACATCTATTCACTTGCATAGCCTCACTGCTGGGAGTCCACAGTTGCCAGGGGCAAGCAGTTTGCAGAGCTCTTTCGCCAGCCTCCTCTTCTCCTCCTCTTTGCTTTGACAGATTTCTTATCAATAGTGCTTTATCAATGCTGTTTGATTTTTAGATTTATTAATGCAGTGAATTAATTTGAATTCTTTTTTGTTGTTGTGTCTAGAAAGTTGCTGAGCATGTACAGGAGGTATGTGATTTGCCTTGCATCCGGACTACAGGCTAATAATGTTTAGCTGAAATACAGCTTCAAGTGTCAGCCAGCAAATGGGAAGAAAAACTCAGGAGAGGAGAGTGAACAGTAACTGAAGTAATCTTTAAACATTTTTCAGGAATGCATTTGTGAGATTCCAGTGTTGTTCTGTTTGCAAGGAATTGGTTCAGTCAGGTGCCTAAAAGAGAAATCTTGACCACGGAAAAAAAAAAATACAGCCAAGATTTGGTGCAGAAATTAAGTTAGTTTAGGAGGATGGAAATATGAGGTTTTTCACTCCTCGGCTTTTCATGCATTCATAACGTACTTTTCCTCTCCAGTGGTGACTTGGATCCTCTGTGCAATGAAATATGCAAACTTTAAATAATTACAGTAGGAAAGAGTCATAGCCCAAAAAGAAAACACTTCCCTGAATTATCACTAACCATAGTTGTGGTTTAAATCCTTCAGAAGAGATCAAGTAAAATCTGTTTAGAAACCTTACCAGTTTCAGTGCAGTCGGCCAGTCTCCCTAAAGATATCCTCCTTTATCATTAGACCTATGAGGAGATGCTTTTCCCCATTTTGTGATTCGTGTTGCATGAAAGTTAATTGGGTTTTTCTTTCCGTTCCATGGGAAAGTTGAGCAATCTGTGCACAACCTATGAATTCTGACTAATTGCACATATTGTTTAGCACCATGGGATTTGTGTTTGTTATTGCTTTAGCTAAAGCAATACTCTGGATTAGAAAGTATTTGTAACATTACACAGCTGCTCCAAGGGTTTTGTTCAGGCTTGGACTGCCCTGTCCATCCAGTGAGGTCACTCATCAGGAGGTCAGTTTCTCCAGCCCTGCTGTAAATCTGCTGATAGCCTCTGTCTGCCTTCAAGAATGCTCCAGTCCTTTCAGCATGGGAACACAGTCATGCTCTGTCCAGTCCCTTGGCATAACTTTGTAATGACTTCTTCTGTATTTATCTGAAACTTGAAAAAAGCAAGTCTCTATATCCCATCAGCCTTTGGTCTGTCATTTTTGTATATTCTGGAACCATTCTAACGCAGTGACAGTCTTGTTTCATGAAGCATGGTGCTTGTTTCCATGTTTTGTGTTAATTATGACTAGTAGGGGTTTCCAGAGTTACTTTCAAAGAGATACATAAACCAGGTGAGGCTCCCAGAATTTGCAGAGTAGGGCAGAATGCAAAAAGCAAAATGACATGGGTTTCAAGTAGGAGGTTTCTTTAGGTTATTGAACGCTCATCACAGGTGGAAGGCTGGAAAGGATTTATTGTGAAGTCCAGAAACTCGAGAACAAAAGTCTTGAGCTATGCTGGAGATGCTGATGGAGGAAAAGGAATGTTTTGTGGGAAAAATAAAGGATAATAATTTAAGGAAATACACACTGATTTTGTGTTATCTGCTTGGGGGAATATTTCCTGATGTGAAGGCAAGACCATTATTGTAGGGTTTAATTCCTTGTATCTCTGTGTTCATTGCGTAAGAGAATATAAACTGCAACCTGGCCCTGACAAAGCCCACCCAGAGATGAGACTCCTGGGAGAAAGTGCATTTAATTTTCCCATTTAAAATAGAGGTTCTACATAGCTTGGATATCACCTCTAATGTTCCTGGGAACTGGCTGGGTGGGTTGTGTGTGCTTATTTCTGTTGATGGTTGGCTCTAATTAAGAAAGGGCTTATGCAGAGCAATACACCAGAGGAGCCATGGACTAAACCAGCACCACCATGCTGCTGCTGAGATTAAGTGATGCTGTTCTTCCTTTTGCTGGAGGGCAATGTTTTCCTCAGAACAGAATATCCCCGAGCTAGTGTAGGGGATATTAAACTCATGCAGATGTATTCAGGCTCTTATAGCTGTTCAGTGTAATGATTTAATTAAATTAATTAAGCCAGAACAGTACTTGAGCACTGAATAATTTATCAAAATAGATTTAAGGGGAGAATCAAAACAGTGTGTCTCTCCAAATTTTATCTGGTATACGGGAAACTTAGTTGTGCTGTAATCATCCTCTGTAAACAGGCAGGCCCTGGACAAAAGTCCTAAAAGTAGCTGAGGTGGATTCCATGGAAATCTCTGCTCAGTGCAGAATTTAGACGCAGGCACAGAATTTAGAGGCAGGCTTCTAGTCAATAAATGTGTCAGCAGAGTGCTTGTGAAGAGATGTGACACAGCACGGGGGGGGGAGCCTGCCCAGGCTGAGATTTCTCATGAATAAATGATACACAGAGCTGGATTCAGAGCCCACCACCATGGTCCAGGGAGGGAAGTAAGGGAACATTTGCTGCAGTACACTCTGAAAACATTGGCAACATCAGGAGTGGCACCAAGGCTGGGCAGGGATGACTGGTCTTTCTTAACCTTTTCAGGCCACTGCCAACAGGAGTGGTGTGTGATGGACTGTTGGATTTTCTTGAGGCTCAAAAGTCTCAGACTGAAACATCAGTTTAGATAAAGCTTCTGCTTCCAGCTTGCTGGATTTTGCTGATATAGGATTTTTCCTTTCATCAAATGGGTCATTTTGTGTGATTTATGATAGTTGATGCTTGTAAAAACACTTAATTGAATGTCTGAGCATTAATTATATGTACAGTTGATGAAATGTATCTTGGTAGGGCCTATAGGAAGGAGGAAAAGTTGAATTACTGCAAGAAACATAAATATTTTTCTTGAAATGGATCAAAGCTTGGTTTTTGTCATAAATATTTTAAACCTAGTGTACTTCTTCTGCTTTTGATATTTTCTGCTTTTGCTTTTGTGCTCTGGTCAGTGTCCTGCTTTTTTTTTCTTGGAAGAAACTTCAACTGTCTTTCACAAATTGTGTGTCTTCAGAGTGAAAGATAACTTTTTAAGAGCATCAACATCACACAGGAAGTAAATATGTGTACTCAATAAATTGAACCTATAGGAGATTCTTTCTTGGGAAGGGAGATGGTGGTTAGATAAATTGATACTTGGACCCTTCAACAACAAGAGGACTTTACTGAAATCCCCAGGGCTCGTAGCAGTGCAGGGCTGTCTCACTCCAGCCCTGAGGTGTAGACTGAACACCACATTGGCTCTGGTTCAGGCTCTGTTGAAGTTCATGGGTGAAAGAAATCCCCTACTTTTAATCTGTCCCTGAGAGGGAATAATGTCCGTTTTGAACCACAAAACCATTTCCTGGTGCACCTGTGTTTTCCTTGGAGGACTGCCATGCAAATATGGTCTTGCTCAAAACCATGGGATCTGAGACCAAAACCCAGGGCAGAACAGCTCTGGATGCAGGAGCTGAACAGAACCAGCCACAGAGCAATGGGGTTTGCTGTGGGAAACCTCCTCAGTCCTCCAGAGACCATGGCCATGAACAAAGATCTCAGGTGATGTTGGGCTGTGTGCAGCTGTGCTGTTCTTGGGAGAAAGGATGCACATCTGTGTTTGAGACTCTTGGGTTGCAGAACCAGCGACTTGCAGACTGGGCTGGTTGGCAGTGGTACCAGAAGGTACAGCCTTCACACTTTCCTCACTTTACTCTCTACCATGTTAAGCTCTGAAACTGTGTGAGAGGTGTGGGTTGTGGTTTTTTTTTTGTTTTTTTTTTTTTTTGTTTTTTTTTTTTTTTTTTTTTTTTTTTTTTTTGTGGAGTCTGTGTAAAGACCAGAAGGATTAGTTACCTTCAGCAAGTAATTCTGTGAGAAACCTTTCTAAAATCTCCTATTTATATAGAACAAATGTTGAAATCTAGTAGCCATGATTGGCTATGCAATCTCTAGCAGAGATGCTGTCAATTTTCTTTTAATCCTTTTTTACTGTGGCTTAATTTGTGATCTAAGGGTAGCTGCTGTTCTAGAAGGCTACTTTTTGCCTACTTGTGATAGTGAACTGTATTAAATCTCTCTGAACAACCCTGTGCCCAGAATGCCTGTATGTAATTACCATCCTGTTTGTTAAGGTGTAAGGAATAATTACTCTAGAGGCATCCATATCACTGGACAACACACCTGCCTCTCAAGAGACAATGGCATTAATTGTCAAGTGTGTATTTTTAACTTCCTGCACAGCTTACATCAGCCTGCTTTGCAAAATCTAAAATCAGCAAGTAATTTTGCTTTCTTTCAGTGCTTGGAAAGCATGAGGATTTTAATTTCCTGAGAAGGCTAAAAAAAAACCCCAAAAAGCACCCATCAATGACCACTCTAAATCTAGTGAAGTGTGGAAGCAGCATGTTCACTGAAGGATAGCTTCTTGTCCTGAATACACCCTTATATTATTTTTGGTGATGAATTTGCATTATTCATACCAGATGGCATATATTTGTTTCACTATCCATCAGATTTCATAGTGCATTAACCTGAAATATTTTTGTCAGTAAATACTGAACTGTTGCATTTTGTTCAACGATACAACTCTGTACCAGCCTTTTGATACAGGAGGGGAAAAATGACCCTGTCATCATCATCTTCACTATTGTGGGAAGTTTCATGTGAAAGAGTATAAAAATGTTATCAGAGATGTTTATAATATTGGTTACAGTGCTAAATCATAAGACTGGAACTGTGCAATTGTACAGTGTTTCTAGGAGTTTTTTTCCTTAATTCCTCCAGGACACTGCTTTATTAAAGAGGTTTATATAATGATTTGTTTTGTTTACAGTGCACTAAGGTAGTGTGTCTCATGAGTGTGAAGTTAGGAGCACGTTAACAGTTTAAAATATGTGTGAGTGTATGACCTACAAATGAAGACATTTACAATTTTGTGCATTTTGTACTAAGATTATCAGCTAAACCTGACTTCTCCTGATCAATAATGTGTGATACAGTTTTCTGTTATATGCAGAATGACATGTTGGAATTACAGAATGTGTTCTAAATTGTGCCTATGTGTAACATGCCCAAATGTGAGGCAGTATAGTGATGAAGATGAAATTGCATCATTGACTTGGTTTACCTGGGAAGAAAAGGACTGCTCTGTGCCATGGTAGTAGGTTGCTGCAGAATTAATTTTTGTAGGAGTCTGTAATTCTTCATTAGAGAAGAAGTTTGTAAAATTTAAAATAATAACAAAGAACTTTGTTTCAATGAAAAACAAAGAATAACAATATTGTAGATTTTCAATGACTTAAATGAGGTCAAAATGAAGATAATAGTATATTTAGAATACAAGAGTTTGATGAAATTGTGGGCTAGATTACTTTCCTAAGCTACAATAAAAGATTGTAGATATTTTAAACTTTTTTTTTTAATATAAGATGATATCAGACTATAGAAATTTAAAGTAGGATAAATTACTTCATTGTTGCAAAGGTTTAAAATTGTGCTTAATGCCATGAGAACTAAAGTAGTCTAATGTATATCTTTCTCAAAAATTCTTGTGTCCAATAACTTTTACTCACAAAATTTCTCAGTGATTTTAATATAAACTGGTGCATCTCAATGTGGATCCTCTGAAGTTCAGTTCTCTTGTGTAGATTTAGATTAATTTATATGTAATTACTTCTGTCAAGTCCGAATAAACTTTGTTCAGAGTGATTTAAGTGTGTCCATAGGAGCTTTTTAATTCTTAACTAAGCTTGTTTATCATACCTTTGGATACTTCAGTTAAGGGAAGGAAAAAAAAAAGATACAGTTCATCTGTCCGGATATTCAGGATTTCAGGTAGCAGTACCAAACATTTCTTGCTCTGCCCTGTCTGTGTTGCTGGCTGGTTTTATTATTTTTGACCATAAAAAGTTAATAGTGTTTTTTTTATAATAGTGCTTGTAGTACTTTTACTAATTTTTGTCTCTAGGCAAAATCTTGCTCCCTGTGAAGTATGTATGTAGGACTTTTTTGCCTGTGGAGTTTGGATTTCTCATTTAGTTGTTGTTGATCCAATATTGTAGCACCTGATGTGATGTAAAACTTCCTGTTTTGCTGATGATCCAGGACACTTGCCTTCTTAAATGACAGCTTAGCCACAAGTGCCCTTACCTGTATTTTTCCCAGGCTGAAGTTGTGCAGGGAGAGGCAACAGGAAAAGATAAACTGTGGCAGCAGCTGCTAGGACACCTTTCCTGCCTTCTCTGCCACCTTCTTTGGGCTCTCAAGGCTGTGGTCAGGACCTGTTGCCCTCACACCTTCTGTGAGGGCTCTTGGGGTAAAATTAAAACCCTTCTGAACAAAGCTGTGACAGATATGATGAATTTTAATAGCAAGTCTGATGAAAATGACCTGCTCTTGCAGAAACAGTTAATAGGGGACATTGTTTGAAACCTCAGTTTATGCCTATCCTGCTCTTTTAGTCATCCAAGTTTTGCTGGGTTTTAAAAATTACTTGTTCTGGTAACCCAATGAAAATTGGACTTGGTTTTGTAAGCCCTCTTGGTATTTTCAGGGAGCTTTCTGTAAGAAAAAAAACATAACAGACTACTTCTTCAAAGCCCTGGCAGACACAAGGTCCTATTACCAAAGGGCATTTCACATAATTGATCTTATCAACAGTATATTTTTAAATAATTAAAAACTTTTCCCACATAATTCATGCTGCTAGTTTTTTGAGGAGCTGTGAAAAGGGAAATGAGGCTGTATTACAAGCCTTGGGCTTGGCATTTTCTAGTTTTCATGTCTTTAAAAATCTACCTTAGCTGTAGGCATTCTTTTTTTTTTTTTTTTCCTCCTCTCATAAAAAAATATTATTTTTCTAGCTCCCTTAGACCAACAGCAAAAAGAGGTACTAGTATTACTGTTGCAAAGTGATTCCATGATCTTTGCTATTAGATTAGCAAGTGACCTTATACATGGAAAAAGGTTGCTCACAGGCTGTTTTCTTTTCTTACTACAAGGCTTCAGGGCTGCTTGTCACTATTATTTCTTTCTGGATGTGCAGATTGTTTCAGAAAGCCAATAACTGTCATAAGAAAATGCAAAATTCTTCTGTGCAGTGTGACTTTTTCAGGGTTTTGCTTCTCCATTTCTTGATTCACTTACTTCTCTGTAATAAAATTAATAGTTCAAGTTTGTTTTTTCAAGTACAATGTGTTTTCAAGCACTGATGAAATTTGTGTGTTTTGAATATAACAATATGGGATTGAAGTTATAATTGGCTCAACCAATTTCAGCAACTGTTCCCCACAATCTTTTAAAAATAGTTTTATAGCTAAATCAGACCATGTAATACAAAACTTACATAAAGGTCCAAGCTGTTCTCTGTTTATATTATAGAAAACACTTCACATTTTTTTCTAGAGTAGTAGTATAAATGCAAAAGGTTAGTGATTGAATGCAAACGCACTTTTATGATGAACTTGAAATGGAATGAAGCATCCTAGAAACTGAAGATGTATGTCATTGTGCAGCTTTGAAAGCTACTTTATGTTTCATTTGCAGCAGGTGAAGTAACACGTTAAAGGAGCGTGACTACCCAGCCATACAATGTTCCCTTAAAGAGCTGTGATTTGTAGCTTATTCAACCAGAAATTTCTTAAGACAAGGATAATCATTTTGAAAGCAGAGTACACAAAACCTGACCTACTAGCCTCTTTTTTTCCTTAAGCTTTTATCTCACAATTCATCTGGGGAGTGGGAGGGAGAGAATTTTATCTGCTACTCAGACAGACTGTCATAATTTCTACTCAGAGTGCAGCAGGAATACACTGCCACGATTGCTGTAGCACACAAGCCCATCCTCAAGGGGTACAAATCTGAATAGAAAGAAAGAATGTCATTGCCAGATGTGCCTTTGGACTTTGCCCTGCCTGAAATCTACCAGGGAAGGCATCATGGGAAAGGGAGACAGAGGGGAAGATTGCTGGATGATTCCTGCTTTTGTCCTTTCCTGGTAGTTATGTAGACATTGTGCAGTAGGGGTAAATTGAGGACGGGAACATACCACAGACACAAAGCAAATTATTTTATTTTGCCACCTTTCCTGGAGTATCCATCCTCCTGAAAAGTATCTGAAAGCAGTAAGGTGGTCCTGCCCACTTCCTGCCTAGAGTTGGATGGTATTTACTGTAAAAAAAAAACAATCCTTCATTCCTTAGATATATTGATCTCCTAAAATTAAAAGGAAAAAAAAAAAAAAAAAAAAGCTCCCATAGTTCTCATTGTGAATGAGGACTTGCCTGCTCTGGGGTTAAGTAAATTATAGAAATATTTCTCCCTTTGTGAAGGGTGGTAAAGTAGTAAAATGAAGCACTGATTAAAGATTCCATTTCAAGTTGGAAGCCAAGGAGGTATTTGTAGAGCTGTGTAACTATTGTGCTTATCCCTTACCTCCTTGGTAGGTGTGAGTTAGATGCTTAGAAGAAGTATAGGTGAAGTGCAGAGTTACAACCTTAGGTAACCTTCACAATTTCTTTCTGGAAAGCACAGTGTTCTTTTTAGTGCATGTCAACACTGTAACCTTGATGACTAGAATATGTTTGAAGAAAAAAAAACACGGGGGAAAAAAAAGAATTAGAACAAAAACAATAGTGTGGGGACACATATGGATTCACAGTCCAATGTACAAAACAAGATAAGATTTTTTTTTTTCTTTAGTATTGCCTTTCATCCTGGAAAAAGCATGGGGTTTCCCTTACTGCTCCTTTGTTCTCTCAGCATCTCCTGTCTAGTTCTGTGGCACAACTCATTTTCAGGTCTCTTAACAGAGCTGACTTGGATGTTCAGATTTTGCCTGTCCTGAACATCCTGAATCTTGTAGTTGGCTGAGCCTGGTTGTGTCCCAGGCAGAGGCTCTGTCGGAGTGTTTGGAGGTCTTGTCCATTTATGAAGAGAAACTACACAACCAGGTTTGTTCTTTCTCAGGTGTCTTCCCCAGTGTCCTTTTATCCAAAGTCTTGATACTTTTCATTTTAGGTTCAAGACTTAGCAGATATTTTTCATAGAAATGTTAATTAAGGATGCTCTTTACTTAGTGCTACTTATCCCTAATATACTTTGGAGTTTTACTGGAGAGAAAAATAACTACTAACCCAAATTTGGCCAGGGAATGAGAGCACTGGCAAAAGTGTTCCTTTGCTGAAAAGAAATAATCAAGTTTAAAGTGGAACAAACTTAGCCAGAGGAAATTGTAATAGCCAAAATCAAAAGGCAGTTTTTATCAGACCCATAGTACTTTTGACATAAAGCTAAATTGTACTTTTCATCTACAGTTGACCTGTCTTCAGCATTGGACATGACTCTTGCTATTTAAGACAATCCATAAAATAATAAAAAAACAAAACAACAGCAACAACAACAAAAAAACCCATACTCTGATCAATGCTATCAATGAAAAATTCATTTAACAGTCCTTGGGAAAAAAAAAAAAAGAATGAAATCAAGCAAGTGAGAGGCTTTGCAATGCAACTTTACTATGTGGATTTCTGGATAAAGAAATAGAGTTGGAATTTAACTTCACACCTTGGGAAAAGGTGTTTTTTAAGAAAGCTTATTAGTTCCTTTTCCCTTACACATGTATTTAACAAACATGACAGGTTTGTATGAAGAAAAAGCATATAAACTTCTGTAGAATTTTTTACTATTTTATATAAACTACTGCATGAACTTTTTACCCTGACTTGTAAACCAGCATGTTTCAGTCCTGGGTCTCAACTTGAGCAGAAATTGCTAATTGTAGAGTTGGTTCATGATGCCACTAAGTGTCCACTAGGGATTAAGGGGAAATCACAAATCTGTTAACTTGTGACCTCAGACATGCAGGAATGTCGGCCTCCAGACATGACAGGCTAATACCCAACCCCACCACTGCCATCCCTCCATCCTGGTCTTATTTTCAGTAAAATCAAGGATTATCAGTGGTTTCTGGGTTTTAATATTTGATAGGTATGAATACAGAGAAAACTACGTGTCAAAGAAAAATACGAAAATGTGGACCAAAACAATTGATGCAGGGAGTAAAGAAAATTTATGAAGCCCAGTTATGGAAATAAATAACGTTTGTCTGTTTCTCACAATTCCACAAACTCAGATAAATCTAAGGATATACAGAAAATTACCATTTCCTTTCTGGCTAGCCATCATAAATAAAAAGAACCAAGCCAAATTTCTTTTAAGAATCCTTGTTACTGTTACCAAGAATTCTGTGAATCTTTTAATGTCTTCCACTGTGATCCCAAGAAAAGTAGCTGTTAAAATGTACCTAACAAAGACGGTAAATTATGTTTTCTGTTTTGAAAGATGATGACCTGATGATTCAAAGCACAGCTGTGGACATGACTAAGATCTTTGCTTAAATGGAGATGCTGCTAATGCCCTTAGCAATGAGTTGAATGAAAGGTTTGGGAATTTTCCCACATTACATAAATTTCTATAACTTAGCAAAATGTGTTGTGTGAGGCTTATCTGAGAACAACTTATAGCATGAAATAAACAATGAACAGAGGAGAGAAAATTTTAGGTGATTGATGTAATTTTGCAGCAAATTTATTGTTTCCCTTTTTTATGAAATAATAGTTTTAAAGTATTGTATGTTACATGCAAAATTAATAGCTGCACCAATTTTGCAGATGATTATTCTTCATTTTAAAGTGTACACTGAGCTAAATAAAAAGGACCATTTATCAGGACTGCTGGATGGGACATGATGGATCACTTTGTAAGGAATGATTTTATAATGTATTGAAATCTACCAAAGTGTTTTCACTCCCTGTCTGTTTTCTGTGGTGAGATGGGATCACAGAAGACCCTTCTTGTATTTGCACATCAATGTGTGGCTGTCCTGGGAGGGGAGCCTGTGAGACCCCAATCTGATCCCAGATCTGATCCCATTGTAGTGTGCTGGGATGTTGCTCCTTGTTTGGCATGAGGTGAGGCTGCAATTAAAACCAAAACAATAGGCATGCCTCCTTTGTTTTTTTATTGGGAATGTCTGTTAGAAGGAAGACTGCTGAGAATAGTAGAGGAGGTTTAAAGTAGCTATTAAAGATTTTGGTGCTGTTAGGTTGAACAGGCTCTTTTGTAATTTGATAATGTTACTAATCTTGCAAGTTTGTTTTTTTCTTAATAAGCGTGATTAGCAATTTGAACCTTAATTTATGATTTAGGAATTTGCTCTCTCATAGCATGGCAGATCCAATAACTTCATTAAATATGAAGAGATCTTCTTGAAACGTTCAAAATATAATGGCTGTGTTTTAAGGGTCTTTAGGACATTTGCCAAACCAAAGCTCTTCATTGGAACTGATTGCCATGGAAAGCAAGATTACGGAGATTTCATATTTAATGGACTTTAGTATAATTTTTAAATATATGCTTTTAAAAATTAAAAATTAAAAAGTTGAGATAATAATGTATTTTCTCATCAAGCACTGAAAACTGATTGAACGGATGGTAAATTCTTCATAAGGAAGGCTTGCTTTGTTTTTCTAAGGCTATATGATCCCTTAAAGTTACAATTTAAAAAAAAAAAAATCCAGTGTGGTTGCATTTACAGTTTCTTAATGAAGAACAAAGATGTCATTTCCTTGTAAAAATGAGGTGAGCCTTGAGCAAGCTTGTAAGATGTGCTAACAAGTCCATTTTGTTAATTCTTTTTCCTTGACAGGGCATTCTTTGAAGATTGTGAAAATAGATCAATACAGAATGGATAGAGAGGTATCAGGCCTCAACAGAAAAGCATTTAACCACATGATTAAGTATTTTTTTACATACTAGAACATCTCTTATCCACCCCATCTTTAATTTCAGGCCTGTGATTTAATTTTTTTTTTAATTCACCGTATGGTTATTGGGTCTCCAGCAGAAGCATCTGATATGTATATTTTGGCAGTGCTTCATTTCCCCTCTGCTGCTGTTTATGAAAATCCACATTTGCCAGCACTTCTGCAGTTTCTGTTTACCATGTTCACAAATCTAATCACCCTTTTTATGATAACTGGAAGGATAAGGATAACTTTTGAGGTAATATGCACATAGTGGCTGGTACATGTCTATTTTAATGTGAGTTATGCCACTGCCTATTGTAGGCAGCCCTTCATGACGTCGGAAGTTTAGAGATGTTTATAATGTATGATGCAGGTTCCGCTACTTTAATGAGGTACTGCTCCTCTGGTATGTAAAATCAACATGAATATTTATGAGCCAGGCACAAAATCTACTTGCCCACCTTTCATTATGTTGATGAAATTGTAATGAGGCTTCACTTGCCTGTCAGGAGGTTCCTTCCCTTGAATGGATTAGCAAAGAGAAAATTTGCAACGCAGTTTGTCTGGGTTTTCCTTTTGAATAAGAAACTCTTCAGTTTCCAGTGTGACTTGACGTTGAATTTGGAAGGATTCACCGTGTGGTTGCTGTTCTGTCTGCAAGATAGGTGATAAGGAGGGAGGGCAATGTGATGCCTAGTGGAGCTGGAACAGGGGCTACACAGAGTTAAGGGGAATAAAATGGGTAATTATTGAGGGGCCTTCAAAGGCCACACCCAGGCAGTACCGATCTGCCTGGATGGCTCCAAGATGGAAGCAAAAAGGGTCACAAGATCTCACATCTTTATAGGCTTTACATTAGCATGTAGGAGTCAGCTGTCCAATTAATAGTCTCAAATAGTGAAGTTTCATCCTCCTTGCTTGCTGGCTGGCCTGCCCTCTTCTTTTCATCTTCTTTATACTTAGGGCCTGAAGTCTGAAGAGTTTGTCCTTAAGTCTCCAGCTGGAATAGGGCAGTTTTGTCTTCACCACCCTAGCACAATGGAAAAAACACAACCGAGCAGAACAGAATAACCTAGAATAAGGCATCAAAGGCAGGCTGTGTTTGAGCACAGGATGGAAATGCCCGAGCGTGGCACTGCACCTCTAGTCCCAGCCCGGGCTCATTACACAGATCCCAGCAGCAGCGCCCGCTCCAAGGCAGCCTGGGTGTCCTGATGGGCTGGGGGCAGCCCACCCCTTGGCAGAGCCAGTGGTGATAAATGTCCAAAGCCCTCCAGGATGACTACACATTTTTCATCATTAATCCGGCCTATTGTGAGCTGGTCACTCACATTGATTCCAACTAGAGGGCATCATCTGCTGTTAAGAGGGTGATGACTTGCTAGAAATGAAGGCCTGAAACTAATCAAATATAGTTAGAGCCTTTGCTGGCAGCTCCCTTGGATTGCTCTAGGGCACTAATAGGGAAGCTGCAGACATGTGGGCAGATCCCTGCAGGCACTTGCAGGCCTTTGTAAGGAATGCAATGGTTTCCTTTGACAGCATGTGGTGTTATCATAGCTATTGCTGAGCCCTGTCGTGTTATCATAGCTATTGCTGAGTCAAATACTGTTAGGAGAAATTGTTCTGTCTCTTTTTGTCTTTTTTCCCCCTGGTTGGTTGGTAAGAATAAAAAGCCCAAAAGCGGGGTGAATTTGGAACCCTAACGTAACACCCATCCTGTCAAGTCAAGATCAGAGTAAATGATTTTGCCACAAAGAGGAAAGAATTCCCTCTGTAGCAATCTTTGTCTGCCTATCAAAATCATTTGCCTGTCTTTTCTTCTATTTAGCTTTTATTTATCTATTTATCTAAAGGCTTAATTTCTTTTGTTTAAAAGTTAACACATATGCCCGACTTGATGCCTAATTCAGTGTTTGAATAGTTGTAATTTGCTTGTATGGAATGAGTCCAGCTGAGAAGCAAAGGCTGAAGATCTGTGTAAATCATAGCCTCAAGTGAAATTACAGATTTTACAGAAATTATAGAAATTACCGAGTTAATGTGTTTGTAAGCAGATTGTCCCCTGTGGTTGTTGTTCTTCACCTCACTGAGCATGTCCCTCTTCTAAAAGTTCCCATCACTAGAGGTTCCCCTTGGAGGAAATTAAAAATATCCATTTCAAGAGAGAGAGATCCCTTTTGAAGAATATATCCATTGTTGGCAGGAGGCTTTCTAAGAGTCTCCATTGCTGGGGGTGGGGGGCACCCCTCCTGGGATTGTTTCTGGATTTCTCCTACTGAGAGTGCATGTTGGAGAAAGCCAGAATGTTGAATTTGTAGCTCGTAAAGCTCTCTTGTAGTGAAATGCCTTGCCCACAGTAAAAGGTTTGTAAATACATCACATGGCATTCTACTTTGTTTTTATTACAAGATGTGCAAATGATGCCTAGTGGCAACTTTTCAGAATGTGAAGCTGTTGCTCTTTTTGAGCGTTGATTTAGTCCTCTTATAAGCAAGTTCAACTTCCAGGTCATGTTTTCTTAGAAAGCTGTTTATGCTACAGGAGTAACCACTTTATGTTGGGAAGAATTGCTGAGAGTGCTGGTCTTGGCCATTCATTTCAGCATAATGCATTGATGAAGTGGTCTACTAGAAAAGAATCCAGACAACAAAAAGCATCCCCACCTCCCCCCCTTCCACAAAAAAAAAAAAAAAAAAAAAAAAAAAAAAAAAAAAAAATCCCTAAAAAAAACTTCAAAACAAAACAGGGCTGGTTTCCTCAAAAAAATGAGATAGCTGTTGTTTGGAACTGAGGGGTGAGAGGAAATTCCCTGCTGCAGACTTTCTTAGCCTCAAACAATCTCATTGAAAGCAAGCTAATTGAGGAGCTCCAGACCGGCTTTGTGCCTGGGATCAGGGCATGCTGGGGAGGAGGCTGCAGGGAATTTGCTTCACAAATGCCCTCCTGCTCTAAAGCACAACGTGAATATAGAGGCACCCTAAGGGTCACAGTTTTGTAAGGATGAGATGGACTTAGCCAGCTCCCCCTGAACTCATCTAGGACGCCAACTTTTTCTGCCAAGCCCTAAGTTTCAGTGCCTTTACCTGTGGGAACTGCCTTCCCACACCTGGAGGGGTAGAGGGTGAAAATTAAGGCTTTGCCACAATGACGGACTTTACCCAAGAAAATGCAACATAGTCCAATGACTTATGGGACTGTTGATGTTCTTAAAGGTGAAAGTCCTTTCTTCTGAATTTATTTGGATAATTTAATTTTCTCCTGGCCATTCAGGGAATTTCACAATGAAAAAGGTGAAAATAATTGTGTGTTAGATATCAATTTCAGTCATACGTTTTTGTTTGGAATACCAGACCTACCTTTTATGCAAATATTTGTATTCATAACAGATGCCCTGACAAGCTATATGAACACTTCCCCAGATCTTCCAAGATTTTATTTAATTTTCCTGTCAAACCCAGATATTGTCCAGAACAAAGAATATTCATGTTCTTCAATATTAGATTTCTCAAAACACTCTTAGGTTTTGTTTCCTGTTTGTATTGTTCTAGCATTGTAGATAGTTGAGTATTTTTTAAGATAATTTATGACATCTTGGTAATTTGATTCAGAGAATGTTATAAGTATTTTTTGTCTATTCAGCATCTTCAATAAAATGAGCTATTTTAATTTCTCCTACCCATAAGTAAATGAATGAATTATTACTTTGCCCACACATTTAGAGGCCAAGGAAAGATTTTACAAATAATATCAAAGAGGAGAGAAGGCAGCCAACTGTGAAATTACTGATCATCTGGATTTTCCCTCCAGTTTTGACTGCATATAGTGAACTGGAATAAATGCATTTTCTGCAGTATACAGCAATTCTATCTTATTGTAGTTTATACCAATTTGCTTCTTTTTATTATATGTCCATCTTACTAGAGCAGAAGTAGTGTACTTGGGTGGTTTGTAGCTTATTTTCTAGTGAACCTTCAGAAAAGGTTATATAGGGCTGGGAAGGGAGGATAAGTCTTATTAATGTATATTTGCCCTTAATGTCCTTAAGAAAAATACTATGAGGAGAGATTCCCCTTCTAAAAATGGAAATAGTTTTTGTTCATAGTGTTTTAATGCAAAGAGACAATGTAAAATAACTGATGTGTAATAATCCTTTTGCAGTGTAAAATGAAGTGAAACAATCTTTTGTTGAGTGTTTGGGAGTACACTGCATGTATTAGACTTGATTTCAGCTGCTGTTTGGGAAGGAATGAGCTCATTCACTGAACAAAGTCTGCAGCCCTGCTCCTCGATCAGATGAGCAGAACAAGACCTGTCTTAAAGGAATTGGGCTTTAGGAAGTTATAAATAAGGGACCCTCAGGACCAACCTGTCTCATGCCTGTTGCAGGTTTTATGTGCCTTGCATTACATATGCAAAGGGTGATTGAGTGTATGATGAAAGGGAAGTTTATCAAAATATCAGTGACCTTGTGACAAAAAATACTTTGAGGCTCATTTTAGAGTGAGAGTGGCCTGTTTATAATGAAATGGGTGAGATATTGTCTGTGATTTCAGTTAGTACAGTCCTTAAGAAAAAAATCCAAAATACTTCCCTTAAGAGGACATCACCATTTTGTTCATGAGGAGCTATATTCATTGTACATGGAGACTGTGCTCTGTGCTTAGTGGGAAAGCTGCTTCAAAAATCCCCTGTTGCTGATGGCTGAGAGAGCATAACATGGGGGTGGAATGGTTGATTGTTTCCCTGCTGGACTATTCCAGCAGATCAGAGCACAGCCTCATCATGGTCCCAAACAGCTCCACTGGAAAAACTGGGGAAGCCAGAAAATGGAAGAACAGGTGGCAGGAGGACATTGCTGGGACAAGGGATAACTTTGGAAAGTGGCACTGTGAGCAAATTAAAAATACAAAATCAAATTGCATTCTGGTACACTTCAAGCTAAGTATGTGATCAAATATTTTGCTGTTTTGGCACTTGTATTGAGTTACTTTGTGCATGTTGCTGCTTGAAACAACAAGGAACTGGTGACTGCAGTGTTTCACAATGCTGTATTAGTTTGGAGAGTGTTTAGATTAGATTTGGATATTACAGAGAGTTTCAATATTCTGTGCTAAAGAAAGTTACTTTTTTCCTATAGAAGAGAGAGGCTATAGCTTTTGTCGTGTGCGTTCTGCCTGGAAGTAAGAGCATTGGTTGAGCCCTATTACAAGTGTTGTGAAGTATTGAGGACACATCAGCCTCAGTATCCAACTGCAGCTCTCTATTCAGAAGAGAAAATGTAACGTCTAGGTAGCCTAATTAGTCAGATCAATGCTCGTGGAGGTGGGGATGTGCCAGGACCTCATGCCAGCAGTTATTGCCTCATGTGGTCTTAAACCAGCTTCATAATCTGCATGATTAGAGGAAGCATTTTTCCTGTCTGTCAGGGGCAGACAGAAAGATGCTCTGTGACTCCAGAGGAAATGGCAGATTTCCCTCTGGCTGTACATACACATCACATTCCATGATATTTGGGACGGATAGATTTTCTCAGAAAGTTGCTTTCCAGTGACCTAGGTAAATTTAGCACCAAAAAAACATGAGAGAAAAAAGAAAGAATTACTTTTTTCTCCCCCTGTATCAATCAGCATGCTGCTGCTTGGGTTTTAAGAAATGCCATTTGTACATAGCATGTTAATATGTCATGTGAATTTGTGTTTTAATCTATTTTGGTGTGTTTCCAGTAGAACATCAAAAGCTGATAATGGATAGCAGTGATTCCTACAGGAGTGAGTGATAGGGTCTCATAATCTTCTGTTTTGTCACAACAGGAGTTTCAATTATGTTTTCAGATGTTCAGTAGGTAACTATTGGTTGTGTTAAAACTGTTATCTTTCACGTTGTGTCTTTACAAGACCACGGAGCTCAGGCCATGCATCTTGTACAGCTTACGTTTGTCTTGGCATGGCTGTGAGGTATGGAAGGTTAATACATACTTGCAACTTTTCAAAAGGTGTGTAGTGTGGATGCTGAGCCAAAACATTGGGGCTAGAGAGGAAATTTTACTGATATTTTCATGCAGCAGTGTATGTTCAGGCTGTGTAGTTAACAGCACATTCTGCAGCTCTAAGTGCAGAGCACTGGCACACAAACCCTTGAGGTGGGGAAGGGAGTACAGTTCCCATCTTGTGAGAGGATTCCATGTGCTCTCTGGCCTGTTTTCATATTGAGCAGGAACATACCAGGACTGTACAAATTACCTTTTCGAATGATTGGTCTTACATTATGGCTTTGATTACTGACCACATACTTGCTGTCCTTTCCCACTGCTTTTTTGCTAAAGATTAGCTTTTCAGAATTGTTTTGTCTCTTTGCATTATTCAGTTGACTCAAATGTATCACGTTCCAGGGAACTCAGTTTGTGCATGTGAGCCTGAGGACCAACACCTGCACCTTCACATCCTTCCTGCCCTTGATCTGTGCCAAGCACTGATAGGTGACTTGGAGGCAAGGCAAGTCGTGGCACAGGGTGAAAGGGAGGATGTAGTCAGTTTTATATGGGCAACAATAAAATATTTCCTTTAGAAATAATGCATTATACAAAATGAAAAAATAAAATCAGCTTGAAGTCAAACCATACTGGCAAGACTTTCAGGATTGTCCAGTTTTTTTTTGAGGAATATCAGCTCTTTCCTGTCTGAATTGAGACATCTCTAAAGTATTTGCTTTACAAAGGGAGATGACCAGTATTTATGGAAAATTATGCCCTTTGAGAAAAAGGGGAGAATAGCAGGTGGGGCATCCTGATGTAAAAACACTCAAAATCGCAGGTAAATAAAAATAGTAAAGACTCCCAATATGAGCCATACTGTTACAGACTTGCCCTGTTTTTCTTGCCAATGGTGCAAATTGATCCCTCTGGAAAGAGGCCACCCTTGGCCTTTGCTGTACTTTCCTTCCACTTGAAGGCTATTTTGAGATTTCAAGTGGAACTTAAGTGGTAGGGATGCATTGGGCAGTCCTCCTGCACAGTTTTAAATTTAATAGTAGCAACAGGGAGAGTTTCTTAGCACAAGAACAGAAATTTAGTCCATAAAAAGAGCCTGTGCTGTCTGTGAGTAATACAAATAACAAAAGGAATATCAATGTAGAGCATTTTTCTAAATACTGTTATGTTCAGACAAGTGCAAATGTCCCATGATGAAAATTATTACATGGGATATTTAGATTGATTCTACTTATGAGAATAAAGTAATAAAATTATTTTTAATGGGCATCATCATTCCCACATACCTGTGTTATTTGTCCCAAATAAAGTCCATGTGCTGTTTGTATGACTGCTCTTTACATTTCCATTTTGTATTTTTGTTGATCAGAATACATTGCCATCCAATTAGGAAAACATTGAACTTGATCTATCATGTGCAATAGGTGATCTCCTTAATTGGATGCATGTCCATGTTACAAGTTGTACTGCCCAGGGAACATCTAATGTGGTAACTAATGACAAGCCAAGCAGTGAATGTGGAGGGTGAGCTGAGTGTCCTTTCTTGCTTTGAGGGTGCACTTTGCAGGAGGAGCTGGAGTGTTCTGCCTGGAGGGATGTGAAAAGACATGGGCACTGGTGGATACCCCCTAGTTCATCCTGCCACAAAACCCCCAGCCTTGTGTTCTCAGACACACTGAAAGTGCTCGCTGGCTGGAATTTGGAGCATTTTTAGTGAAAACATTTTTTTTTTTTTTAAACAGGATTTTGGTGTTTCACACATTATCTGAGTAGTCTGGCCAGCTTTTAGCAATCTTTGAGTGAAGTGCATAGTTGCAGTGTGTCATGTGCCTGCAAACTTCATTATGCAGTAAATTGTTTACTACCTTTTCATTGCCTATGACCTGCTAAACAGTCCACTCATGAGAGCCTATTAGTCTTGACCTAATTAATATTAATGGCATGAAGCTGCTTATAATTCGGGTTTAAATGGGCCATCAATCTTATGTTGGCTTATGAGTGGTGCAGACCTCATAGTTTTGTTCCTTGCCCTATGTCAGTATCTCCTGGAATTGCTGCTACATTTAAAAACAAACCTGCTGTGCTTGCCAGTACATGATTTTAGCACTATAGGGAAGTTTGAAACAATATTGGAAAGAAATACAAGGATAATAATGCTGGCTCATTTTCTCCAGCTGTGGCATGCCTGAAGTTTGGCAGCAAAGTCATCAAGAAGCAATTCTGTGAGCTAGTGATGCCATGGTGGGACAGTAGTCTTCACCTGCTGGTCTGGGACAGTCACTTGAGTCCTCCTCATACACTCGGGAGGTTTGTGGTTAGTGCCTGATACATTAGATAAATAATCACATATTTAGTTTTGAATGAGAACTGGACAACTGAGTAGCAAGCCAAGAAAATAAATAAATCAGGTTCTTTTGCCATTCTGGTCAGTGTTGTACAACCAATTCCTAATATATGAGGATATGAGCAGTACCTAATGTATGCACATTGTTGTTTTCTAATGATTATTTTTTACATTTCATATCAAGAGCAGAAGTTAGAATTTCTTCAGCTCCAAAATGGTAATGGAAGCTGATACTCCTTCACCTGAAATTCCTATCATGACAGAGTCTTTTCAGTACACATACTGGAGGACATTATCTCTTGTTGGATCTCATACAACCTAATAAAAAGAAAGAATGAGTATTATTTAGTGGTCATGAAATCCTAAGTTTTTGGGTTTTTTATTTACTTCTATATTCTTTTATTGCATACAGAAATAGAATCTGTTCAATTGGTTGTGCTTAGGGAACTTGATAATGGGGTACATTCTTATACCATTTAAAATTTCGCATTCTTTAATTTCCAGAAGATGATTACAATTCTGATCAGGGACTAAATTTTTCATTCTCTTTCCTTCAAACATTATAGTAAAAGCTGAATCAGTAGGAAAAAAAAACCAAAAACATTTGAATTAGTAAACAACAATAAAATGATAGAGATGTTTTTAACATAATCATTACTTAAATGGGATAGTATTTTAGCACTATAGAGAATATCATAACCCAATGGGATTTTTGTTTTTCTTTACCTATATTATGTTTTAAAAGCATCTCACTCCATCATCATATTCTTTTAAATATGATAGTGTTCCTGTGTAATGCATTATATCATCAGATATTCTGCATGGCATTCTGGAGAATATGCTATTTATATACTGCAACCATTTAGTCATGTAAGGGATGCATTAGAATAATTTTCCTGAGCACAATGCATGATTAAAGGACAATGTCAAAGTCATTTTTCAAATTATTTTCCCCTTTCTGTGTTGTTTATAAGGGCTTTTTGGAAGAGCAATACTTGAGGCATATTCATTTGAAATCGAATAATGTCTCAGAACATTTTCTAACTTGCCTTGGTTCATTTTGGTGAGCTAATGAAGAGAGATTAATATCTGTTTCACTATTAAGACATTAATGAATTTTAAGTCCTGGGCACCCAACTTTGCCATTCATCTTTCCTAGGAGACAAATTATTGCATAACTTTCAATAGTGCTTCAGAGTTTTATTACATCTATAATGAGAATACTTGTTTAAACAGCAGCATTTTTATTCTAAATGGCTAAGGGGCATAATCCAGTTGAAGTATAAATAACTCTGCAACTCAGTGATGAGGAAGTTCTTAGCATATTTTGATTAATAAATGTCTTGAGTCATGTTCAGAACAGCAGCCTACCTATTCATCTGGTTTGGTAGAAGGGGAGCAAGGACAAACCTTTTTTCAAGCCATGCTTTGGGGTGTTTCATTCACATTCTTTGGGCTTTATCTGTTTTTATACCTACTGCCACCCTGGTATGAAATGCTGAACTTTTATATCCAAAATGAAAGGGATGTTTGGCTAAGGTTTCTTCACTCAGTGTCTGGGTCTTTTGTGATCTCTGGCTCCTAAATGGCATGTTTCCCATCAGAATTTTGCTACCAGGGGTAGTACTAAGGCATCTAAGGCATCTTCAGAGATGTCATATCTTAGTAAATGTAATGTTGGAGTGAGAGTGAGCTTTAGATTTCATCTGTGAGTGCAGTCTCTTTGCATGAAGGATCTTGGTCCTTGATAGATACCTGCAAGTTGCTGCCAAAGTAGCAGTAAAGTTGTTCCTGCAGATGCTGTAGAAACATTGATTGCATTGCTGTGAGCTGGGGAAAGTGGGAGAGCCCACCTGGATTTGCTTCTCTCTTCTAACATTCTCTGTGACAGTGGGGGTGAAGGGATTACACAGGATCCTGGATTAGGTCTGGAGGGATTCATGTGACTAGGATCATATAGTTTGTGTCTGTATTTTGTCTGCTCTGCTGAGATCCTTGATCCCTGAGTTTTTTCCTTCTGCATGCCAATCATATGTGACTCAGGCTTTGTTTAAGTGGATTGGAATTTTTCTTTTTTTTTTAAGGGAAAAAACTAATATGTATAGTTCACCTATTTCCACAACATAGTTCATTAGCATTTTTTTCTCTTGTCACTGGTGTTCCTCGTTTAATTTTTATGTCTTTCTTTGTGTAGTTGGGTTTTGTAGAACTCAAGCATACTATTATCAAAGATTAATCTGTTGTAGAATTGACACTGATCTCAGCAGTAAGACAGTTGAGTCCCAATTTATTTTCTTTCCTGAATATGAAGGTCTATTGCACTGCAGACATCTGGTGTTTTGGGCACTTAAAGCTGCAGATGCCTGACAACTCTGTTATTTCTGTTTAAATACGCATGAACTGTTGTTTAGGTAATCCACCCTGTCAAAATAGCATTAAGTGTAACGTATTACTGACCTTCTCTTTTGTACAGTGTAGAGGACTGGGGTAGTTACTTATGCTTGCAGCTACAATGGCTATGTTGCATTTCTTACACATTCAAATCTTTTGAAATGTGAAGATTATAGAGGATGTAATATTTGTAATAGGTAGCTTCATTTATTCATACATTTTATTCATTTAGCCCTAAACAGGATATGGCATTCATCTTTTAAAACACAGTCTTGGTCTTAGGGATAAAGGAATGTAATGAGGTAACTTGGCAAGCTACAAGCCTTTCTCTGCAGGTTGTGTAAAGCATACCATGAATGCAGTACCTGTCCCCCTTCCTGACCTTCAGTCTGGAGGGCTGCAGGAGCCTGACATGTATGTAGTTGTAATTTGGCTTTTGGTCTTGAAGGAAGGAAGTTTGCATCACCCTGGAGGTCATTTTAACAGTGATAATCAGGACAGCACTTTAGTCTTTGTGCTTCTTCCCCAGCCAAGAGGGTCTGCAAGAAAGTGGCAAGTGGCCACTCTGTCAGACAGGTAAGGGAGTTTAGTGACTGAATTGCTTCTGGAGTCCTGTGTAACAGAAACTTACTAGGATGGCATTGCACACAATTGGTATTTCAAGGAAAACAGGCTTTGGGTTTATAGTCGAGTCATGGCAGTTCACCTGCCATGTTAACATACCCCTTTCAGTGGAAATTATGGTCTGTGTCAAATAAAATGAATCATATCCTTAGATTTTTTTATTTTTTTTTCCTTGTGGACAAGCTAAAGTGGAAAGTGGTTTCTAAAGGGTCGTCTAAAATCAGTCTCTGCAAGTATTTTGAGTTATTGATCTTGACTATTGAGAATTAGCCTTGACTAGTTTTTACACGTTTATGGATTTCTCTGCCACAGTTATGGGAGGAAGATCACTTGCAGAATATGGTAAAACTCAGAATTGTATATAAACTTTGCAATTTGGTTTTCTAAGGCTGAAATAAGATCGACTGTAGTTGTTCTGTTGTTTTTTGTTTGTTCCTAACTTTACAATGTAAAGTACTGCTGGCACGATAGGTGTGATTTAAAAGGTACAGGCCTGTCTTGCTGCAGATGAATGAATTTTTTTAATGGGCACTTAATCCTTGTGAAAGGTGCTGGGTTGTGACAGCCCTTGAAGATGAATTCCTGTATTTTTCTGCAGTTGTACAGCAGGACACAATGGCAAGGCATGCTTCTCTCACAAATATGTCTGAACCCTGACCTAGACAGATCACCTTTAGAGATGAGTCTCTGTGCCCATTCAATCCTTGACCTCCCTGCCAAGACTCTCTCAGTGTTGCCAATTTATGATGTGGACCTTGGGCCGAGAGGACCGGCTTATTTCAAGTTGACTACCAAGCCAGTTGTGACTGATGGCAACTTGATAATGACCTGGAGGTGGTTTCAAGCCAGTGGTCACTGAGGAAATGCTCCCATCCTAATACAGATCTTCTGAGCCATCCAGCTTGTGGGGCAGGTACTCTTCATTGTCAGAAGGGACTTTCTTTGTCCATATTCTGTGTTCATTTTCATTAGGTCTTCAATGCATTGTTTTTACACATCTAGGGAAAAAAAAAAAGGGAGGAAAAAAAGGTTGGAATTCTTTTTACATCAGGAGTTGCAACTTCTAGGAAGAGACAGGTACACTAGAGGGTTTTTTTTTTTTTTTCCTTGCTGAATTCTGCTTGTGAACAGTGAACTTCCTGAGGGCAGGGGAAAGTGTGTGCATGAATGGGGCAGCAATGGCAGTGGTGGCTCTTCTGTTCATTAGCAGGTCATGCACAACCTGATGCCTAAGCAGATGCTTCCCATCTCTGCCAAGGAAAATATTAAGGATTGTATTTTTTTTTTTTATGTGGAAAATAGTATTTGTGTTACTATGTAATTAAATGTATGTGCGTGCATGTGTATTCTAAATACATGCTTGGACATTTTCAGTTAAAGTGTTCTGCCAATAATTTCTGAAATGCTGACTATAGATTGGTAGGCCCTATTCTGAATCTTTTCTAGGCTTTATCCTACACTTACTGGGTAACAGAAAATGTCTCACTGTAGCATTAATTCAGTGCCTTGTCCTTGTTAGTATTCGCAATAAAGTTTGTAGACACGCAGGAGAAGAGAGCTTTGGAGTGATTATTAGGCCTCTATTTCTTGTTTTATTATAATTATCCTCCTTTACATTAGGAGGAATTAGAGCCAACTAATGCATTTTGTGAGATTTTTCTCTTCCTTATCTTTTCTTTAATAATTGACTCAAACCCAGCCATTTTTTTTTTTTTTTTTGTACAAACCATAATGGTGTCAGAGCCCTTTTCATCTTTCCCATTCTTAAACATTTGAATAACATTGCTCATTTGGAATCTGTCTTAACCTCAGCAATATGCTTAGGCTATTTGAATTCCTGTTCTCTTTTCCTTTTGTTATTCACTGTACAATTTGTTTAATGCTGCGGTAGCCATGCATTACTAGTCAACCTTATATATAAATTCCATAATAAATTAAATAAAGCTCTGTATGGGTCAGCTTAGACTAGCCTGATTAAAAAGTGATTTACTAAAGAGATAGAGGTAGCAGGGTGGTAGAACATGCTTCTAAATCAATTATGAGTCCATTCACTGTCGACCTATTGTGCGTAATAGTGTATTAAAATGCATTCTGTATTGTTAAAAAAATTGACTCTTTCATTGAAACTGAATTAACATTTGCAAGCACATAATAGTGTTTGGAAAGCTATAAACATTTAAATTCAATCCCTTATTGCAGGCTAAGTGTATACAACTAGAATTGTAATATCCAGATAAGTCTTTATGTTGTGCTCATTTCATTATTGCAGCAGGATGTTCACCATGCTGAAGGTAAGATTGGGTAGATGCTTCTATTTATAAGCCCATAATTACAAGGAGAAAGCAGTAGCACAGGACTGTAAAAGCTCATTTGGAACTGAAAAGTAGTGTCTGTATGTATTTGTGCATATATACACATATACAAAAAATATATTTATATGTATACTCATTCCTACATTTGTACTGGGGCACATCTTAATTCTGCCCTGCCCATGGCTTCCTCCATAGAACCTGTAACCTCTTCCTTGTGAGGGAGCAGTCCAACAGGCTGCCAGTTCTTGATGAGCTGTGTCCATTGAAGGCTGTGCCCATGCTTGCAGCTTGGCACAGGCCCTGTCATCCATCAGAGAGCCACCTTCTTCCTGTCCCCCAGGGGCTGCAGAAGGTCTCTGTTCTCACCAGGGACTGCCTGCAAGGATTCACCCAGGCATCAGTGACCTGCATGCATTTATGCCCTGAATTCACAGGCAGCACGCTTGCATCCTGGTGCTCCCCTGGTAGCACTCAGGCAAGGGATGCAGTGGAGTTCTCTGCCTCTAGAGCATTCCTCTGCTGGGAGTAGTACTGCCTTTAGTGGGATTTGCTTACTTCAGCTAATTAATTTTTATGGGATAAATTCAAAAGGAGCTGAAACTACCACTGTCATTTCAGTTTTACTTACATTTGTACTTGCTTCTGTGTTTCCATTATACTGAAATGATATGAGGGGTTCCATAGGAAGCAGAATAAGCAATGCAATCTGCAGAGTTAGAGTTTTAAAGAAGTTGTAGCGTATTTTATTTTGTGGAATAGAAGTACTGGTACTGGTGTTGAGCCCTTTTTTGTTTTATAGACTGTATTTGCTTCCATTGTGTCCTAAGCTGGTTCTGTGTATGAACACCTCTCTGCACACACTCGTGCACTGAAGTGCATAAATCCATAACAAAGAGCTGTTTGTATCTGAAGCACATAGTTTAAAGCAGTGCTGTTCTTTCTGTCAGCATTGATCTGGGGTAGCTCCCAGTGCAAGAGGTGAGCTGGTGTGTTTGTAAAACATTTGGTGAAGAGGCACAAGCAGTGGATGAAAATTCTTTGTGACTTGGGAGCAGGTAGTGAGCATCTTATATGAAGTTCTTCAGTGTCTAGTGTTCATACCAGAGTCCCCAGAACTGCAAGAACAATTCTTTCAGCTTTGAGTTTGCCTGAATTTGTTCTGAAAGTGTGTGTGTAATGCAGGTTGACATGCAGGATGTTTGCAGAAACCTCTGAGAATTACCTAAGCACTTTTGTTACACCCGTGAGGGACACAGAGCTGAGCTAGCATGAAGACTGATTTATTTCTCAACTCTGAAGAAATTTAGCCTTTCAGTTCTCTGAAACAAGCAGGTGAAGCATAAATCCACTGGTGTATTATTTCTAAAGCAAAGAGAAACATGTATGGCTTTAGATATTGTGCTTTTCCAAAAAAATAGAGTCTACAGGTACCATTATAGCTGTAGTTTAGAATACAGATATAGGCGTGAATGGCTTTTGATGTATTTTCATAGGACTGGCACTAATTTATGCAAAGAGGAATATACCATCCTGGCAAAGGCTTCATACTGTGAAAAAGTAGGTTAGGGTTTCAGGTTAATTTTCTGTCATTTTGTTAAGCATGATGTGATTTTAATTTTTTTATAATGTATAAGACAATTTAAAAAACCAAAATTGTGTTACTTATTTATGTTGTTTGTTTCTTTTCTTATTAAAAAAGCCGAATTATTTACAGATTTTGTGGGTTACTTGCTACCTTTGACTCAAGAAAATATGTGAATGTTTAACCTCCCTTCAGCCTTGAGGTTCATAGTACAATTCAGGGATTCTCCAAATGAAATAATTGCTTTGTCTGGCAAATAGATTGTCTCATAAGAGGACTGAACTGTATTAAGTGATTTTCCCCTGGTGATTGGAAGTATCTCTCTCCACTGGTTCAGGTAATTCTAAGGTTGTGCCTTCACTCTTTCATGCTAGACTGCTTTTCCAATAACATAAAAAATGTAGAACCTGCTACACAAATGTAATGTTAACCTAGATTTCTCTGAGGACAAAGGTGAATGCTACAGGGCTTGCTGAAGGCAGAGGAGGAAATGATATTAAAAGGTTAGAGATTATTAGAGATAGAATTGGATGCATGGGACTGTACAAAGCTAAAAGGTGCATATTGGGGTATATGAATTTTATATTAGTTTACATTTCTCTGGGACTCCTTAAGGCAAATCCTAACAGAATTTTTAAATACTTGAATACTACTTTATTTTCCCTACCAGATATAGATTCATATTAATGTGTTTCTGGGTTAGAAGAGTGGTCATATGCAGAAGAGGAAGAACTACTGGGAAAAGAAAAGCATAAAGATCGTTGCAGAGCAGGCTTGCACATCTCTTTGCATTGTTTCTGCTCAGTACTTGACCAGGGCCATGGCTGACCAAACTAAGCATGTCCAGTGAAAAAAAATGGAAAGAACCAGGAGTTCTGGTGCAATGGAAAAACTCCCTTTCTGATTTAAGTCCTGATATGAACTGCCAGGACCTGCAGTTTTTTGACATGGAACAACTAGGAATGCCCACAGACACAGCTGGCTTTTTCCACAGTACTGTACATAGGTTGAAATTACATATGCAAATGCTGAAATGCACTAGCAAACATCATATTCAGCAGGGAAGCTGCTTTCATTGCTGCTAAATGGGTGCAATCTGGATGTGTATTTGCTGCTGTAGTGGAATAAATGTACACATCTGGAGAGATGTTGGGCTAGAGTACTGGTGGGAAGGAGGGAATGCATCAGTATCTGTTTTATGAACATCTTACTGAAGTACAATTATGGAACTTGTGCTCAGTTGCATTGCAGCTTGAATGTGATCTGGTGCTTGGGAGTACTCAGTGCTTCAGTTCTCTACGAGGGCTTTGAGTATGGAGTCTGTGTTACACAAAGGTGCCCAAAAATCTATATCTCATTACATTGTGCATGAGTACTTAAACAAAAAACCAAAAAAAAACCAAAAAAAAAAGAAAACAAAAACCCAAAAAACCCAAAACTTTATTTCTAGAAAATATGTTTAAAAGCATATATTTCAAGAGTGCTGTGGAAAATGTTTTGAAAGAGAGAAAAGGAGTTATTGTTGCTGCACTATGCTTTATAAATTATATTTTTCTCTGTAAATTTGGTCATTTACTTGAGCTCAAAGGTAACATCTAAAGAAGAACTTAATAATTAAAAGTATTCAGTATTTCTATGACCCCTGTTAGTTCTCAGTTCTTGGAAAAGCAAACTCATTGTATATTGTTCTAAAAAAGAAAAAAAATCATACACTGATGTGACTGCATGGGACCCAGTGAAGTTTCTCTAGTTCTAGTGGTTCAAAGTCAGAGGTGTGAGCAATGACAAAAGAGCTGTTCAGATGATTAAGACAAATCTAGAAATAGCGGTTGGGATTCGGTTTTTGAAAATAATTAGGTTTTGGGTAAATTTTTTTTTTTTTATTTTTTTTTAATTGATGGTTTCTCTTAGTCAGAAGAGCTGACCTTGCTCCTCTGCCAATCAGCTGGTGACCCAAAAGACAGATTCAATTTTCAGCAAAGCTGTAGCTCTCCCTGTCTCCTACTCCTATGTCTGCATCCACTCAGAAAGTGAAAGGGAGCCTGAATACTCTGCCCTCCCATCCATGGTGCACTGATCAGGCCCATGGAAAAAGACATGGCCACTCTCCACTCTTGTAACACCAAGCATCTGAGTCCTGTTTGCCTGGGTTGCTGTTGCTGTCAGGAAATTCTTGACATCTCTTGCAGGTAGCAGGTGAACATGGTGAAATAATCATCTCCTAAATCCCAGTACAGAGAACACTTTAAATATTTTGGCAAGGAAAACAATCAAGGCAATTCCAGAACAAACTCCAAAATACAACACAGTGCAGAGCTTCTAGTCAGATGTTAGCAAATGCCATGACCCACATTGCACACAGAATAACTGAATAATATTTAGTAGGAGCAGCCTGCAGGAAAAGGGGAAGGAAACCCAAGAAAATTATTTTCTTTTATTGCCAAATGAATTTTTATTTGGCTGAAAAACAGCTACTGTGTCTGGTGAAGTAGACACTAGTGTATGAGCACACTACCTGTGCTGCATTTTGCCCATTATCTTACAACAGTTACTCAGAAACTGGATCATCCTTTTAGCAGTGCAATCAGTTTCCAGTCTACCAGGCAGTTGTTGCCCAAGGATGATTTAAAACAAATGCCTGTGAATTCCAGTGTTTCCCATCAGGCAGCCCTTCCCCTCATTTCCAGTAGCTGGGCAATCAGGATCAGCACACGGGTCACTGGTGTGCGGGTTCCTGGAGGAGGTGGGGGATCCTCTTCTGGGGTGATGATGTGTCCTCAGGCTTGCTTAGGGGAATTAATGGGCTTTGGAAAAATATCTGTCTGCACTCTGGCAGTAAGGAGTGTGATCACAGGACAAAGCCTGCAAGGAAGAAATGGAGAGGGAGGTAGAAAAGGCCTGGAAAAGTCTTCTTGTCAAGGCATATACAGAAATGCAAGCAGACTTCCTCTCTCTCAGCAGCTGTGTGTCCTTTTTGTGTGTGTACCAAGAGGTCTGCAGTCATCTTAATATTTATGCTTCATTATTTCTTCTTCTGATGCAAATGATGACCAGACTTGATGTTATGGGCCAGCTGTAGCATTGTCTTTGTTGTTACAAGAATAGAGAGATCTGCCATTCTAGATATGATGCTGTGGAATAGAAGAAAGTTTTGTAAATGGGCAGTAGGTTTAAGTAAAATGTCTAATATGGCTGGGACAAACATATAAGCTTTATGGCCATAAAATTCACAAATACTGTTAGTTCTGTGAACCAAGAACCATGAGCATTTTCATTTTCTCTAAAGAAATTTCGGTATTTTAGAGCACAGAAACTTATTTATTGTAAGTTTCTATTTATGCTCCTGCCGTGGGAGGGAAGACTTTATAAACTTTTTTTTTGGCATCACAGATGATGTTGTTGCTCAGCAGCCATTAATATAGCTTTATGCATAATTAGGGAAGGTCTAACACCTTTTTGGCCATATGGAAAATGATAAGTTAGCACCTGCCATAACAGGAGAATAATTATTAGATAAAGTATAAATATCAAAACATGATGAATAATGGTTACCCCAGCAATCCTCAGCTGGATAAAAGAAGCATCTGCCTTCAGTTTCTGAAGATCACACATGATTAATTTGGAGACAGTGAGGTGCTTTTTCAGCTGTGCTGTTTCTACTAGGCAGTTAAGGCAAGATGTCTTAGGGCTTCTAACCACTGTGGTGATATCTCTGGATCAAAAGATTTCATCCAGGTGGTTTTTTTAAAGAAAAGTGGGAAATGAGGGCAGGGATGAGGTGAAAATTTAGCATTGGCTGAAAGTATTCAGTAAACAGTTTTGTTTATGGAAAGTGCACCTGAACAGAGCTCTGTTTTTTTTTCTCAGAATTTATACTCTATGTGTGTTGGGAGAGATTCTACCAGCCCCTTGCATCACAGAGCTTGACTCTCATTTGCCATCAGGTCACCCATACAAATACCCTGAGCATCCAGATTCATTCAGAGATGTGACCTGACAAAACTCTTCAAATCTGAATTGAAATTCCAAAGCTGCTGGTGGTGTTAGTACTGTGCAAAGCACATCACTGGTTGACCCAAAGCCCTGACGAATGTTGGTGCTGTTGTTTGCAGCAGTGCCCCCAAATATTCACCTTTATGACTATTTCTTTGATAAGAAAAAGGAAAGTATTTTATGGTATGCTAAAGCAAGCTGCTTAGGTACATCTTGGGTAAATCTTGTTCTTGTACAGCAGTTTTCCTGGCCAGGGCAGCCCTCACCTTTGCTGCTAGAAACTCTGTGGCACAGATGTTGGTCTTGCCAGCTGCTGAACTTCTTACTAAGCAGCTATCAAATATCAGTTAGTTCTATTCAAATGCCTTATTTTCCAAATGGTGGTGGCTCCCCTAATATGCCCTTCTGCTTAATTTCTCATTGCTTATTCATATTTGCTTTTGATGTGCAGTTGAAATATCAGCACCCTTATCTTGAGCAAGCTTGTAGTTAATTACATGTAACCCTTGTGAGTTATGAAACTGAACAGCAATATTAACCCATGGTGACATTTGAGATTACAAATTGGAATAAGAAATGGGTATGATAAGGTAGTCTTAGTAGTGGTTTAGGTCTGGTGGATTATTGTAGTAAATTCTATTCAAGTAAGAAAAAAAAAAATCAGTAAGTGAACAAGAGCAGCGTATTTTCTTCTCAAAAATGCATCAAGATAAATTTGGGGAAAATGAGATCATGACTTTAAGCAGCATAATGTTTCTATTTTATTAATATGCCAAGTAACATGTCAAAACAAGAAATCAAAAGCAATTTGCCAATTTCTCTCTGCAAAAACCCAAATACAGTGCTCCACACAATGTAGTAGGAATTTTAATTTGATCTTGTCCCTCTAGATTGAAGTCAGCCATCAAGTTTCCAAATAAATTTAATACCTTATAAATGAGATTGATTGCTGATGTGGTAATCCAGTTAGCTGCTGGGAGGTTTAATAGCTGGAGAATCCATTTAGAGAAGAATAAGGATCTTGAGGTTAGGATACTGGAGTATTTTCAAGGCGTCTAATTTCAGTTCTTGTCTTTGACATGAATTTGGCATAAATCCCCTTCTCTGTGCCATTCATGAAATGGGCATTTCTATCTCCTCTACCTGCTGGGTGTAAATAAAATGGTCCCATCAACACAGATATAGACATCAGGTTCTACAGTAAGATTTTCCGTATATTTTTCAAAGATCAAGCAGACAAATGTTACACGCAGCTCATGTGTTATTTTTAAATATTGTAAGCTACTGAGGAGAAAAAGGATCTGAGAAGCTCTTCCCAAACTGATCTCTCAGCTCAGAAATCTCTCTCTTCAGGATGATGGTGATTGTACTTTTGAGTACAGTTAGAGCTTTAACAGCTGTTGGTACTACTGATTTCATGTTGAAGTTACAGCATTTCATTAGTATGTCACTCCCTCAACAGCAACCAACCTTTGCATCTAAACTGTTCTTTTGTTTGTACTCATACAGGACACTTAATGATTTTAGCTTCTATCCTTTTCTCCTGAAAATGGTGAACATCAAATGATTTTTTTGGTGACAGTTTGTCAAAGTTGTGCCTTTCTTTTTTTTCCCCATTATGGAAATCTATCCTACTTATCATTACCTATGTTAGAAGAGAAATCATAGGTAGTGTGATGTGGGTGCATAAAAGCATGCAAAGACAATGTTGGTGTGACAGCTAATTAAAACCAGGTACTTTAATGCTGAGAAACAAACAAAAACCTTTAATGTTACTGGAAACCAAAGTGTTATGAAGGCAGAACAAGAATTGCAGAAGGCTTGTTCAACAGACAGCTCAAAAGATTCATGGAGTACAAAGGAATATGAATGATTTTCTGAAGGAAAGCTGTATTGTTGTGGTTCCCAAATGACAAGCCTTTTTTGCCTTGATGCTGGAAGACTGCTTTAGTTGCAAAGCAACTATAGGTGATTTTTCAGCTTATGGTACCAGATACCAACAAAACAGAGCATTTTAGATCATTCAGATTCCCCCCAAGTTCCTTTGCATGTGATCCTTCAACTTGATCCATTGAGTCCTTCAAACCTCTTTTTAGCCTCATCACAAAACTGTGGTCTCATTCACATTTGTATATGAAAAAATATAATGTGTAATTTTTATCTAAAGTGCCTTTTAGCCCCAATATTAACAGCCATGTAAAAGTAGTGTTGGGAATAAGCTGTCAATTTAATTATTTGCTCTGACCTGAATGCAGGTTGGAACTCTGTTTTTAAGTACAGGTGCATTCCTCTAAAGCCATTATACCACTAGGTTACTTTCCATTGGTATAAGGAGATCTTAGGATAAACAGATATTTTTCAAAGCCCTGTGATATGCTAGTGAGTCATTTGTGGAGCTATTTTACTTAATATTATAAATATAAGGCAGTCCCACTTCTTTGAGGTGTGCAGCAGAAGGGCTGGAGGCAATGGCCATAGGTTGCAGCAAGGAATGTTTCAGCTAGATAAGGAAAAGAATCCTTCATGATAAAACGTATGATTTGTGGCATGGACATGGATGCCCAGAGGAATGTTGGAATCACCATTGCTGGGTTAGTCAAAATCCATCTGGGAAAGATCTGTGAGCAAAATGACTCCTACTTTGAAGCTATCACTGCTTTGGGAAGAGCTCTCACCAGGTCACCTCCACAAGGCCTCACAACACAGATTTTTGTGTGATTCTATCGGATTATATATGTGTGTGTGTGTGTGTGTGTATATATACATATATATATATATGCACACACACAAGTGATGGAGAACGTATTGCCTTATGCCTTGCTATTGGCACAGCCTTTCAAGGTGTTAAACACACAGGTTAAGTAGAATTTGGAAGAGGTGTCATTTTGCTTCAGGAAAATAAAAAAAAATTGGAGTAGCATCATACAAGAAATGCTTTGAAGTGGCAGTGAGGTGTCATGTGTTTGGCAGTTAGAGATAACAACATTTAGGCCTTGTGGGAATAGATTCCCTTTCCCCCTCCTCCCGCTCTGTTTTGCTTCTAGACCATGCTTTTGGCAGTAGAAAATGTCATTCTATGCATCATGCAACACTTTGGTTACATTTCCCAAAATAGGATTCAGCTGAGGATACAGTCAGCATTTGAAACCAACTACTGTACATAGACAGCAGACATAAAGGACTTGTTCTGAAAAAGAGGAACCCATTCTTGTTTCATTTTCAGAGCATGTTGGCAAGAGCTGCAATTGCTGACATTTTGGGGGCAGCTCCTGAGAAGTGCAGCGCTCTCGGTTGTCTTGCTCTGTTATTGCCACATCAACATTTACACAGTTTGTTTGTGCAAATGTGTTGTCAAAATGAAAGCATTTGTTTTAAATCAGTCTCGTTTTGTTTCAAAAGTGAAAGAAGATTTTTGGCATGTATTTTGCAAAGCCATAGAAGCTTATGTCTAGGAGGCAAAGCAGTGGAAAAAATGGGGGTATAGTGTGTCACAGACATGAAGAAGCTGTTTGCACAATACATACAAAAGCCTGGGAATGAATAGAGTCTCATGTCAGTAAGTTCATGACCACTAAACCTTACTTGACTTTAAAAATTAAGTGTGGTACAAACTAGAACAGAGACTGTGTTCATACAGTCATCCATTCGTCTACAGTTTTGAAAAGAGGAAGAAAGATGTGACTTTGGCATAAGTATAATGTATTTTTGTGTGTGTGTTTGGAGGACGTGGGATATTGAGATACAAAAACCATCAGTGCAGGAGGTTTAGTTAGGCATGCATGATCTTTCTTTGGAGATTTTCAGAGAATTCAATAGCCTTTAATAAGCCCTGGGAAGGAAGGAAAATCAGCCTCACACTGAATCCTACAAAATTTCAACAGATGCATGACTTAAGGTACTTGAAAAGATGCCAAATTTCTGGTGGAATTGTCCCACTGCTCATGTGTTTATTGTGAGCATGTACACAAGAGGGTAGGATAAATTTTTATGGTCTCATGTGTTATATAAGAAATATATGTATAGTTGGCCTTGGAGGCCAAATCTCATTGATTTCACAACACCCAGGGTTCCACCTTACGTTAGGGCATTTTAAACCAACCTTTATGATATATACAGGTCTGAATTTTAGTGTGGGAAATTGATTTCTCAACTGTCTTTCCATTCATCTTAGAAGATTTTTAGGTTAGATGAGCTTTCATTTGCTGTTCTAAAGAGTTTGAGAACGTGATCCATATAGGCCAGTCCTCATGGTTGTGCAGAAGTGTTCCTGATTTAGTGATGCTCCTGTTTAACAGCACAGCCAGTTTCCATGCCTTCTGCACAGACTTGGGTAATGATGCAACACAAGCAGTGAACACAGAACAGTGAATAGGAATCCCAGCTTTTATTTTCATAAAAATAACCAAAATATCTGTGCAACGTCTATAAAGGCTTTTAACGACTTTGAAGTATAAGGCATGACATGTTGTTTTAATTTATATACAACAAACACTACATTTCTAAAGTTGCTATTTAGGTTTTTTAAAAGATGAAACTGATGATAGCTGAAATGAAATGAAGTAAGTTATATGCATGTTGCATTTTAACAAGTCTGCTGTCTCATTGGAATGCACTGCCTTCTTGTGCTACATTTTATTTTTGGAATTTAATAAGGCGCCTGTCATATCTGCCTCAAGGCTAAAGAATATCATGAGGGAGAAATCCAAAGTACTGTCATGTTTGACTGACAGGGGGCCAATTTTAATTTTTTTTATGGGAGGTGGCTGATATTAACAGGCTGTAGTGCTGAAGATGCACTGCTCTACCATCTGCTTTAAACATCCTGTGTTGATGAGCCAGTAATGACGTTGCTCAGTGACATTTATCAGGTGAATTTGGCTCTGACACTCAGTAGAGGATTTTCATTAAAAAATTAATTCTGTGCATTTTACAGTGAAGCCCATTGTGATGATAGATTCTGGTACAGTGCCATGTATCTCCAGAAGCTGTTCTAATTACCTGAGAAACTTGGGAAAGCAATAAACTACTACTTTCCATTTCTTGTGTGTACTCCCTTAGCATATAATTAACACACTGACTCACTTAGCTTAAATCTCTGAAGATCTCTGTCTATGTGATGATTACTAGCTCTTCAAAGTAATAAGCAAATGCACCTGAGTGGCTCAGTGGTTGGATGGCAGCAGGCTCACCCGCCTTTGTGAAGTGCAGTCTGCTGGTGGCATTCTCTAAATGGTCACTGGAAAAATGAGTAGGGTACAGGAATAGTGGAAATGCTGCAACTTAGGTAAATGTTTTAAAAAGCCACCCAACTTCTGAGAGTTCTTATAAAATATTCCATCAACCTCTTGAATCTAATGGGAGAAAAAAAATATATTCACCAAATTATTTTTTCAATATTTATCATAACATTCTTTCATCTTAGTTAACTTTATTTCTCATTAGCTAAATATTAGGGAAAAAAAAAATCTAAGAAATTAACTCAGATTCCTTAAGAATCCACAGAATCCCTCAATTCTATTTGGCATTTTATCTAGCACCTTTTCCTGTTCTTACATGTGTCAGATCTGCATGTATCCTTCGGCACTTCAGAATGACTTGCAGGTGACCTGGGAGGGATGAGCAGCCTTACCATATCTTTTCAAGCCCCTCCAAGTGCACCCTGGCAGGTGGTGGCAGTTCCACTGACAATCTTGGTAAAAGAGGAGAGACTTACTAAAACACAGTGAGAGGGGTTTTGGCTCAGTGTTCATTAATACTCACCTCTGTTAAGCCAGATTATTTTGCAGTGGCTGTTTTGTATCAAGATTGAGCACAAGTTCTGAGTTTATTGCAGCGCATGATAAGGGGGTTCATGCCAATTTTATATACCCAACTGGAAGAGATGATGCTTCCCTCAGCCTATAGCTAAATTACCATACCCAGAGCATTGCAGGTGCAGCATGAAACCTACTAAAGCCAGATTGACTCTATCATGGCATATGATGATATCACCTCAGATAATTGGGGACATGATATCTAAGCAGAGCAGCTGAACGAACAATTGCATTGAGAAAACAGATCAGGCAGATTGCTTAGCATTTTCCTGCTGATCATCAAAATACTTAACAGCAGCTTAATGCAAACCAGGTGAGTTACCCATTAATGTCTCTGGAGATGATTTGATTAGCCATTTCATCAAATCAGATTATTTTAGATTACAAACATTCTATATAAAGTATTAAGATCTTTTTTGGTTTTTTTTTTTTTTTTTTAGTAATCACTTGTGTTTTATAGTGATTGGAGAGGTTTATTATTTAGAAACAGACTATAAAATTCTTACCAGCATTTTTACAGAAAACTTATAAGCAGTTTTCAAACAGATTTCTCGACCTTCTGGAGAGGGGAAGTGTTTTATTTCTCTGATATTCTGCAGCATTTCTCCATCCTTCTGTTACACAGCAATACTTCTTTATTGTCTGGTTTAGTAACATGAATATTTACAAATGTATTTGGCTCAGCAAATCACTTGGTGAAGACCTGATGATATCCTTTACCTGGCTTGGGAGCCATATGCTGGTGAGAGAGGGAGAAAAGCAATACTCACTTCATGGCAGTCCTGAAAGAAGTAATTTTGTGACCTTTGGAGAAAGGACTGTTTTGGGGGCATTTTCACAGCAGGCAAGTGCCCTGTGCATGTATCACTTCCATATGTACGTGCCTGATCCTGCAGAGGTCACCTGGGCCAGGCTTTCCAGTGGCTTTTCTGACCAGGGCTCCTGGTAATCTCCTCTTGCTCTGCCCCTGGCTGTTATCCCATCTCCCTGTCCCCTCTGGCTCCACTCCCTGAAGTGGAACTGTTGCCTGGAAAGGCTGACCTGGAACAAAGACTAGACAGAGCAAAAGGAATAAAATAGGTATTTATTGAAAGGATTCACCTTGGGCAGTGCAAGAACCTGGCCAGGGCTACACCCAAATCAAATCCAAGATGGATCCCAGTCATGAGTTTTTACACTTTTATAAGTTTTGGTTCATCTACAAATTGGGGTCAATTATCCCACCACAGCCCTAGGTTATGAAGTCTCAGTGCCTTGGCTTGCCCTCTTTCCCTTGCTGTTGTTTCTGCTTTTTGGGTAACAAGTGCCCTTGATTCTCTAGCTAGAAAGGAATTGTTTTTATCTAACTACCCTATGAACAGACCTTACAACACCTAACATGAAGTTACAGAGTTACACACTAAGCAGCAGAGATTCTGAAAAACAAAAAACTAAAACCCAAGGCATCAAAACCAGCCCATGGGAAGTGCTGGATATCTGAGAGATGGCGTAAGGCAGAAGGGGCTTGCTCAAATGCAGATTTTTATTTTTTTATTTTTTTGGTGGTGATTTTTCCCTGGCCAGGTGTTGGTGCTCGTGTCACCTCTGGCCCTGGTGGTGCAGGCAGAGTTAAATAAGCGTGGGGCTGCCTGCTGCTGAGCTCAGCCAGCTTGCTCCCAACCTGAGCAGATGGCTGTGCTGCTCAGCCTTCAGAGACTGGCTCTTTCTCTTCTAAGAGAAAATTAACCCATGGCTGCATCCTCGTGGAAATGTGGGGTTTGTTTTTTTGCTAGCTTTTTTGTTTCTTGCTTGTTATCTCATAGAGGTCTGCAAGGCCTAAACAGCAGTCTGTCAGTATGAAAATTCAGCAAAATAGTGGATGACTGTCACAACAGGAGCTATAATTTAAATATTAATGTAAACCCTACACAAACCTTAGACTTTCTGTTGTTCATTTTCAGCTGTTTCCTGTTCATTTACTCATGTACCTCTCAAGGCTCTGATTGTTTCAGGTTTGCAGCACATTGGTATGAATGTCGTTGTGTTTTACAGGGAAGCACCTTTAAAGCCAAAAGGTTTTTTTAATCCCTAGCTGCATGACACTGAGTATGTCTTGTTTTTCTGGGTCTTTCATTTAAAAGGTAAAAACAGAAATCAAAAAACCACCTCTGCTGGTGGAATGGTTTGTTGCCTTTTGCCTCCCACCTTGTGAAAGAAGTCATTGGTCCTGGACATCCTAAGCCTTTTTGAAAAAATCAGAATTAATTGCTGTTCATTTCAGCCACACTTCTGTAATAATTTCATTCTTGTAGAAACAGAAAGGTAGATTAGGTGCATCCCTAGAGTTCTGCAGTTGGAGTTAAGAGCAAGAGAAAAAATTACTGTCCTGAAGGAAAAAAACGTGAAGTGGGTACCTTCCTCTTCCTCTCCCTCCTCTCCCTCATTTTCCTTTCCCTGCTTATTTTCTCTGTGAGTATACACCACCAGCAGCTGGCTGAGACCAGATCTTCAAAAGAACAGGGATTCTGAGGAGAAGAAAGGGACAAGGGAAATAGAAGGAGGAGTACATTTTCCTTTGATCAGAAAAGAGCATGCGTGAGTTAGCAGAAATCCTCCTATGTTCATCAGCAGGTTAATGCAAGTACTAATGATTTTATGATATTAATAGTTGAAACATAGTGTTGCAATCATATATAATATATTAAGGGTTTTAAAATTATTTTAATCGTGCCAGGATTGTTTGTCTGTGTCTATTTTTTCAGCATTTTCAGCTGTTGAAGTGAAGGATGCTTCCTTCCCTTTTCAACCATGTACCTTTTATAATCTTGAACTTTGAAAGAAATCTTGTGAGTAGCTTAAAATCTGGTGTTTCTATAACAAAAAAAAAAAAAAAAAAAAAAAAAAACAAAAACAAAAAAAAACAAAAAAAAAAAAAAACATTAGGTCTGCTGCTCAAGTTTTGTATCCTTCACCTGGTAGGGCATTATAATGGTGTCAGAGGGTACAAATATGCATGAAGAGGGGCAGAAAAAGTCCTGCTTTAGTCCAAAGGTAATCATACCATTGTAAAGGGATTACAGGAGAAGGGACAGAGTGCCCTTAAATGGAGCAGCAGGGTCCAGAGGAATTCCTTGTGCAGCTCTCTGCTGCACAGTGGAAGAAACTTGCATGGGGTAAAAGAATTGCACAAGAAACAAGATTTTATAAGAGCAACAAGGGAATTGTATAGGCTTTAAAGTTTGGCATGACTGCTCATGACAATTTGTGGGATGAAGCATCCAGACCATTTGGATTTGGAAGCATCTAGATGAATGTTAGTTTGTGTTTGGACACAGCAGAAAGATCTGCCTTGTGTGTGTGCTGGCTTGTGCAAAAAACAGGAGTTTGGCTTCAGTGAGTTAAGTACTTTTTGATTCCCTCCTTTTCCCCTTAGGATGCAGAAGGATAGGTGATTGTTAGCAGAGATAATAAGCTACATTGTAGTACTAGAAGGAGTGCTCTGAATAAATAAAGGCTGCTCTAGATGCTAGGAAAGCTGTGTAAAAAATGTAATGTTCTCTCTGAAATTCAATGTCTCTCTGGGTGAAGCAGGCAGACTAACCAGATGCACTTATCAAACACTGCTGCCAACAATTTGCTTGTTTTCTTGTCTCTAAGTGCTGAAAGATGTAATTCTTTATGGATAACAGTTCCAGTGACATGTATCCTTTTTTTTTTTCTTTCTATTTTTCTCCCCACAGTTACATTTGTTTTTTAATTCCAGATGTGTAACTTAATTGATCTACAAATCAAACCACAACTTTTCCCTTTTAATAAGTGGATAGGAGTTAAATGGAAAGGCCCTGAAAAGACAAATATTTGACAAGACAAACCAATTGGCATTTACACCAGGGAAGCTAAGGTTGCATTGGTACCTAACAGAAATATTTCCTGATTAGACTCCATGGACTCAGAATTGTGCTTGATCTAAGGGGTGTAATCTCTAATGTTAATGTGCTCATGGCCTTTTTTTGCCATGAGCAAGTGATGCTCAACAAATCCCTGGAATGAGAGGATCTGCTGGAAGCTGCCAGTATTTTTGTCTGCACAACAGGACACCAACTTTTTGAAGTCTATCAGCTGAATTCAGTGGACACTGTCTTCAAATTGCTTTTGAGTTAGATTTTTTTTTTTTTAAATGGGAGATAGTTTCAGTAGACATAGCTTCAGTCTCAAAAGAAAATACAGTATTATACTGAGAGTAGACTGAAATCTCCAGGAATCTGAGCTTTCGCAGTAGCAGCTGTGGCCACCACTAAATTTTTAATTTCTATTTTGTAAGTTTGTTTTTGTTTTTTTTTTTTTTGGTTTTTTTTTTTGTTTGTTTGTTTGCCTCTTTTTTGGTAAAATTCCTCCAAAGCAGCACTTAAAATAATGCAAAGTGTCAAACTGAATTTCAAGTCAATTTACCATCATATACTCTTTCAGTGCAAGTGTAATTTCAGATATGGAACATGATCTGATTATTGGTTCAGCATTTTTCTATCACTTTATAAAAAAATTTGAAACAGTTGTTTGTAACTTTAAGCATCTGTGTAATTTTCTTCCCTTTTCTGTTGCATCACTTGGCCTGCTTTGCACACACTAGGAAAGATGACTGTAGATTCTGGATTATAACAGAGGAAGATGGAAGGTGGTGAAAAAGCTGAAAATATTCTTGGTTAACATTGAGAGTGTCCAAGTATTTTTCATTTTTAACAAGAATGAACTCAATTTACAGCTCTTGAGGTCTGCAGATATTTTTTGAGATAAATTTTCTGCTGTTGTGCATAGCAAGTACAAGTGTACATTTAGATGGATTGTGAGCATGTTTCTATCTATAAAAACCCATGATGCAAACTGAATCTTTGTTTTATTCCTCGTTGTCTTTGCATGCCAGAGTTCTGTTGTTAAGCAGCTCTAGGGTGTGGCTGTCACCTGTTCAGTCGTGTTATGTGTGGACTTTTCTCTCTGCCATGCATTTTCCTTTGTGACATAGGCGAAAGTCACAATACTTGAGAAAAATTTTCAATTTTTTCAATTTTTCAAATTGAAAAGGGATTGCTAGCCTACTTGCAGATGCCTAGGTATTGGTAGGCACAATTAGGATACTATTTTTATTTTTTTTAAAAAGCTAGAGGCTATGACTTTTTGCTTTGAAAGCACATACAAAACTATAAATGCCTTTTTTTTTTTTTTTTTTTTTTTTTTCCCCAACAGCAGTAATTGCTCTTAGAAATAAAGTCTTACTCTGCAAAAATAGGGTCCTGGTTTGAGAGTAGGTATCTAATGTTAATAAACTGGACAGCACTCTATTCATGGAAATCTGTTATTTTGTGTTTAGCTTTGGTATTGCTCTTTTGAGTGCCAAAGAGGCTGTTGTTTGTGAGTACTGCCTCTGACCTTCCAGAGCCAGCACTTATGGACACACATGGGATAACAGCTGGTGGTGGCTGCAAAATCCAGGTGCAGGGTCAGGAACACATTTTTCCAGCTGTGCCATCTAGACATTTTCTTTTTTTGTGTCTTAGCTGTCTTCACTTCTGGCTTTGGTGCACAAGGGAGCAGCCCATGGGATGTTTTCTGGGCTAGTTTAAGACAGTCCCTTGTCACCCTTGATGCTTTTTGTGTCGAATCAGTTAAATGAGAGTGATTTAACTCCATTTATGCTTCATTTGAAAGAAATAGAACAGTTGGTCTTGAAATTTGGGAAGGCCACTGGGTATGTTAAATATTACAAAAACATGGTCTGCTCTAGATGTTTTGCTCTGAAGATCATTTATAGGTCAGAAGTAAAGTTATTATCTTCTTGTCTCAAAGCACTTCACATAATTGTATTATTCTATCTCTTTAGGATTTGATAGTATCTCTGAAGCTTTTCCCAGAGCAGGTGGCAGTGTTTCCTTAGCACCAAGTGTTAGGTCAGAAGAATAAAGGTGTACCGGGTTGTTAATGAAAAGTTGTGTATAAAAGCTTTCTTCTAATATGATAAAAATTAATACTTACCAGTTTGTCCATGGTTAAGGTTCTTAAAAAAAAACCAAGAACAACAAAGGTATAGTGGATTTCCTGTAGTTGTAATAGTTTTCTGTTTTTTCCCTGCTTGTGTTGGTGGATGTAGTTGTAATGTACATAAATTGTTTCAAAATTAAACAGGCTTCTATGACATGGAATTGCAAAATGCCCAAAAATTCCGTGTTACAGTGCAAGTGTACTCTGTCAAGAAAATACATAATTAGGAGGGTTGAACCAATTTGACAATTAAAAGTGATTGAGGACTTGTCTCAGAGGAGCAATCTCCTTTAGAGCCCTGGAAGCTGCCTGTGTAATGTGAGTTAACACAAAGTTGTGTGTTGGTGAGCTATGCAGACCTAGGCCCTCTTGGAAACTTTATGCTGCCCTATAAAAAATACCAGAGCTGGCCCTAGGTCCTGCTTGGACCCTGCCCTGGGCATCAGTGACAGGAAGGTAAAATCCCTGGTGGCAGGGACGCGGAGAGAGGGGGCTGAGCTTTGTGGGGACAGGGAGCAGCCGGGCAGGGCTCTGGCAGCCTGACCTGCAGGACACTGCTGGGGTGAGCAGCAGGTCACCTCACTCTGCACACCCAGCAAAAAGGGCTGGGGCTGACAATTAGCAGCAGCTGGGCTGGTGGGCTTGGGGTGTGGACAGCTGGGAGCTGGACCCAGACAGCCCTCTCTGCCACGGGGAAGTGAAAATTACACAGGAGCACAGCAACTTTGTACTTGCTGGATGATTAATTGATATGTATTTTCTCAATCACCTTTCAGTGGTTTGTTTATTTATTTACTTGTTTGTTTTGGTTTTTTTTTCCCTTTCTCTGTTTATTTTCATTCTCTTCTGTTCCTATCCATGCAGTGCTGGTTGTGGTACTTAGTTCAGCACAGCATTCAAGATCATCCTCTATAGCCAGGGCTTGCTCATTATCTAAGAGGATGTAAAAACAGGCTCGACTAAGGAAGAAACTGGTAATCCTGTATGAACCACAGTAAAGCATGAGGAAATACTGAAGTTAAAAACTTTTGAATGTAGTTTTTTGAAGTGTGAGCTGATCCAATAAATGGGTTCAAATCCTATTGACAGTCTGAGAGCACAATTAAAATATCTGAAGTTATCTTTATGCTCATAAGAGAGGGCAAAGGCTGTAAGCTGAGTTACTCTCCCATCCTCAGACAAACTGTCTGGGTCATGTTTTAGGAAGCTGCTGTGTACAGACATCTTTTACTGTCTCCCTTCTCTGAGTTGGAATTATTTTTTCACTTCCTGTGCAAGGAACTGGAAAGTCTGATGTATAAAAAGGCACCTTAGTCCTAATGATTAAGATTTTTCCTGAAACCTTTGAATTTCAGATTTCAAAGGATGTTTAAAAATCCTTGACATACTCTGAAGGTGTTACTTTTTCAAAAGGATCCTTGACTGAAGAAAAGAGAACACTATCTCAAACCTGTCTGTTTTCTCAAATACTGAGTAAAGGGAACTGGATCATCAGACTTGTTTTAGTCTCTACAGCAACATAGCTTAAGTGAAATCTTAAAGTGAAGTGCTTTCTTTTGGAACCTGGCAACCACACATACCAAAAAAAGGTAATAAGCAAAAAGTACATATTACTTCATCTGTAGGGAGCCATGTAAAGTGCAGCAGCTCCTTATGTTGCTTTGATGCCAAAGAACACATTTCAGACTTTGTCTTCTGTATGAAGTAAGATTTGCAGAGAGTTCACTGATGCTCAGAAAAATACTGTTTGTCTGACTGGATTTGACTCAGCCCTACTGAAATATATGCTGTGAGGTAGCCCTACATGGTAGTTTTCTCTACTTCAGTTTTGTACAGTATTTCTTTAGCTGGAAAAAACTATATGTCATTGGACACCTTTTACAGGTACATTAGCTAACTTTTGTAATGCATAGAACAGCTCTGCCATGGGAACAAGCCTTGCATAAGTAGAAATGACAGCAAAAAAGATGACCTTTTCATGTCTGCTTCAGCCTTCCAGAGTACTTGTGTTCAGGACTTAAAGGGAAAACCCTATGGAGGATGTAATATCATCCAGAAAGCATTTTTTGTGTATGTGCTTGTACATGTCTATATCTATAGACAGGGACATTTAGAAATTAGAATTTACATCCATAATCCTAACAAAAGGACACTTATATTCCTGGATGTTTCAGATGCTCATTCATCATCTCACCTCTCTCTTATTTGAAATCATTGGCCCAAGTTCTGTATGGTTTTATGATTGGACCTTGAAAGAATTAGCAAGCTTTTCAACATGCCAGGTCTCCCACTAAAAAAAAAATTTAAAAAAAACCGCCTTTTGTCTAGGAGCTTGAAGGCAATAAAATATATAATAAAATATATAAAAGTCTGTCTTCTGGCTCCTCATTGTCACCTTGCTGGTAAAGATGAAGTTCATTTCCATTTAGAAATACTGCCACATACTTATATTTTCTGCTTTAGCTAGGGAGAGTTAAAGAAATGCTTCTATTTTTTTATTATGTGGGACACTATCACACTTCTGCAGTTAAAAGGAACATTAAAATGATATTGCTTGTTTTTTCAAGACTTTCTGTGGAATACCAGCAGTGTTTAACTAGTGTTCACATACTGTTTTAAGTAAGCTAAGGTAGTTAAATCTGTTGCCAGTTGTATATTTGATAAAGGAGAGGTTTGCAGGAGCATTTCACAGGGAAAAGCTAGATTTCTATAAATTAAAGAATGCTGAAAACCACTGCATGAGGATAGTGCATTTACCTTTTCATTATCTTCTGCATCCAAGACAGAGACTGTAGCAAAGAAAGGACAGAAAAAAATGCTTGCAGTAAAACAGCTTTTGAAAGTGTGGCTTTTGAGTAGTTATATTATGAAGGTGTTTGTTTTTCTGCTCTATTTGGTTGACAGTTGAAATAATTTAATTTTATTTTTAATTAAGGAGTATACTGAAGGAAAATTAAGTATTTTGCTTATTATTAGTGTTGGTTCAATATAGTCTCAAACTGCCCACAGAAATTTGTACTTTTTGTTCTCTTCCTTCTCTTTTTCTTGAATAATGCTGATTAATTCTAGATATCATGGAGAATGTTTTGTCCTGTAGAAAGCTGTTTGGGAGAATCTGATTAAAAATACAAGTTGCATGTAGTTGACTAAGTAAGGGTTGTTAAAAGCTTTACTTATCTAATGTGGTTAGATAAAATATGAGAAAGTTAATAACAATCTGTTCAGTGAGTCTATCCATCTCTCTTGATACTGATAGGAAATAAAGTCATCTGAAAAATTAAAAATGCAACAACATGTTAAAATTTCATCCAATACAATAATGGAAACTGAAACAAATTGGTAAACCTGAGGAAGTGCAACATTGATTTTAAGTATAGTTTGATTTAAGAATGAGATACACAAGCCTGTTAGTTACTCTTTATTGTCTTTTGACCTCTAGGTAGTTGATGAAGTGGCATTTCAGCAGCAACAGGATAATTTTGGATTCAAAATAAGCTGTTTCGTACAACTGATGACAACTAAAAGTCTGTTGATGTAGGTGTTGTCATTCCATTCTTTAGACATATTGCCAGATCCAAAGTTGGGCTGTGATGTGAGTGGAAGTGTGAAAGCTGGAACTGGCAAGGTCCTTCTGCAGGCAGCAGTGTCATTATCAGCTGATAACATCATAGGATTTGTATAAATGCACACACAGAGAAATAAGACTGTTAAAGCCCACTTGTGAAACTCACATATTTTCACCTTATGACTTGCTCTGTCTCATCCTGGTAGGAGATTGTATATGCTTGGGAAGGAAATAAGGCAGGCAGAAGAAGCTGAGGTGTGTTTGTCAGTACATCTCTCTGCAGCAAAATCCTGTTGTCAGAAGGGGTAAGCCAGTGTACATGGATAAAGGGAACTTTAATAATAATAATGATAATAAAGTTTCTTTGTAAGTGGGGTGGTCCCTTCAGCTCATGCATTAGTGCTTGTGCTTCAGAAGACTAGTAATTTATTGATGCAGATGGCTATGTAAAGTGCATGCAATTTGTGAGGGGGCTTGACCCTTGACTGATGGGCCATATGTTGCAAAGCCCCAGAGGCATCATTTGACTGAGTTCTTTTCCTCTTTCTGTCTCTGCACCTATGGTCCTTGTTCAATCACCACATATTGAACTATAGACTTCCCAACTCCCCCAATAAATCTCCAACTAATGGCTCACGAAAGCCATAACTTAACCCTTTACATACAAAAGAGCACATCATTTTGCATTGCATTTTTCACACTCGTTGAGATAAATAATGCATGACCTAGCCTAGTTATCAAGGACCAGGATGCCACAAAATAGGACCACCTGCAGGCTTGTCATTGTGTGCATAAACCAAATTCAGTTGGAGCATTCTCTAATGTGTATGTGATGTTATTGAGAGCCGTGCTCTAAATGCATGTGTGGGTTGTAAAAATTGTGCATGTGTGGGTTGTATTTCTCAAATACCACAAGTGAAACACAGTAAAGTACATCATGCACCTAATGTCTTACTTTGTCTGCTACTCTTCTTGTGTTCTAACAGGGTTAACAGCAGGTTCTCCATGACCTAGGCATGTCTTCATTTGCACAGAGGTTTGGCAGACAGTTATCCCCATTGACAATCTCTCCATAATCTTGTAAAATGGATCAAGAGTTTTCTGTCATAGAAACCCCTGTGTATGTTCATTAATGTGTTCATGTGCAGTAAAATTACAGGTGCAATTCACTTCATGCACTCTCCCTAAAGTGTACAGTGCTGCCAGCTGCTCCTCAGCTGGGCTGGCATGGGATTCTGCACTGGTGGCTGCTGCAGGAGCTGTAGGCTCCTGTGCAGCAAAGTAGCCCTGCAACACAGTCACTTATTGCCATTAAACTGTTTTTATATGAGAAACTGAACAAACTACACAAAGCAAGAAACAGTGGTAAAGGCTGTGTGAGACAAGTATTGATACAGCTCTTTTAAATATTAACCCCAAACACCTGGCAATGTATGTACAGGGATTCAGCTTTAAAAGGCTGACTTGAAATTGGAAAGGCTGAAATGTTTCATTAGATTAAAAAAAAAAACAAAAACAAAAAAACAAACAAACAAAAAAAAACCCCAACAACAACAAAAAAACCTAAGGAAGAAAATCATTCCAGGTAAATAATGACTATTCCTCTTTCTCCACAAAGTAGCATGAGGTAGTGGTTTATCTGGGCAAAAGTTTTAGCATTGGCTACAAGACTGACTTTTCTAGAGAGAACTGAGACATTTGACACTATTTTATATTTTATTTTATATTTTATTTTATATTTTATTTTATATTTTATTTTATATTTTATTTTATATTTTATTTTATATTTTATTTTATATTTTATTTTATATTTTATTTTATATTTTTAAGTTATTATATACTTTTATATTTAGAAAATGTATAAAAACTGTAGTTCATTTAGGTGGTCATTGTTCTGTAGTTTAAAGCCTTTGTATAGGTGCTGCTTTTATTTTTTGCATATTATGTGGAGGAAGAAAATGGAGAAAATACCAGAGCAATTTGGAGTTCTTCAGTGCATCTGAGCTAGTTATTATGGCATGAAAAAAGGAGCTCATGGCAAGCTGATGCAAATGAACAAATTCATAACTCTTAGAACTGCTTCCTTAGCAGTTTGTGATGTGATGTAGTCAAAGAAGGAGGTTATTTCAGCACAAATCATGCGCATTAATCACGCACATTGTTGTTTGCAGTCACGTGTGTTAAGGCCCGTAGGCTTGCTTGCTTTATTCATATGGATCCTATTTCTGTGCTGCAGCCTCTGCACCATCATTTTATTACAAGTCTTCAGGCTTGAAGTATTCCATGTAACCAGAAGCCAGTGATAAGCATTCCCTCCTGAGGTTATTATTTCACAATTAAAGTGATGATATTGAAAACATTGATGGCAGTGGGATTTACAAGGGCAGAGGTCTTTACCTAGTGCCTACAATACCAGAAGCAGTTGAAAACCTCATTTTTAAAATTTCCTGCATGCATTAGTCTCCATGTAGTGGCTGTATATGGGTTTCAGTATATGTTCTGAATGAGTTAGCCCAGCCTGTAATTTAATGTGCATGTTATTGAGCTTCTGTCAGAATTTCATCTGCATTTCAACTCTATTATCCCAGGTGTGATTCTGTATTGCTGTTCTGTTTCTGTAGTGGCCACTTAGGTTCAGATTGAGTAGGCTTTGTTTCCTGAGTGCCCCCACTCAAATCCGACAGACCCCATTCAAAAGAGAAAAGCAGAACAATATGAAGAAATTATTCAATGTTTTACAGCTAAAACAAACTGACAAAACTGTAGGGAAGTGTTCAGGTGCCATGCAGATTGATCGCCTATCATATTACAGTAGTATTTTTGAAAAATGTGAGTGTCAACAAAAGTCTGGAAGTGGCTGATGTGAAATATTAGGAGGTAGAGAAAGACATTTGTTCCCACTGATCATAAAAGAAGCTGTAGAAAGCTGCCTGGAAGAAATTGTGTTAGTGAGCAGGCACACTGCTGAAAGCCATTACCCTGGTGAGTTCCAGGTGTCAGTTTGGATATTATCACTGCCGTGCTACACGCAGTGAATGTGCTGTCCTTGATGAGTTTGGGGTTTTGAGAGGCAGTAACAGATTATCTTTCCTGTCAACCACAGTTCTAGCAACTGCTCAGGTTTCTGAGCTTTGAGCTGGGCATTAGAAATACTGGTTGAAAATAATGATTTTTTAAAAGAACTATTTTATTTTTGGAATCTTTATTTAGCCTAGATATGCTTATTGTACACTCTTCCCAGATGAACGTGAATTAAGGGAACAGAAAAGATTAAAAAAAAAAAAAAAAAAAAAAATCCAGTTCAAGGTGGTGCAGTTTTCAGTAGCTAGTGCCCAGCTTTTCCAGCTTGGATGTTGTATACAGCATTTGAATTGTTACACATCAGTCATTTGGACCACAGCCTGGAATTGTGCCACTTGTACTGATCTAAGGAGGACAAAAAAATAATAATTAAAAAAAAGAAAGCAGTTTGCCTCAAAGTGGGCACTGGAAATTTTGAATTCTCTTCCTACTTATGCCTCAGTATACTGTATAATCCTGAACAGTTTATTGTTCTTGGAAATGCCTCAGTTCTTCATGTTTTATCAAGTTTTATTACCTTGGTTGGTGAAGTTTGGTGTCTACTTCTCCTAAGCAGACATACAAATGAACAAAACATCCCCATGTAATTCTGTCATGGCAAAGTGTAGATCTAGAAGTTAAGCTTATTGCTAGGAATATCTTGAAACACAGTCTGATAGATTTAAAAGTTTGTTGTTGCCTGATTGAATAAAGCGTCACTTAAGAGTTTTGTGTTTTGCTGGGGTTTATTTGTCTTTGGAGAAGGTAAAGGAGAGTAGGTCAAGCTGCTCTATCCTGCAGCTTAAACCACTTTTACAATCAGATTAGCTGAATAATTGGAGGGGGGGAAAAGTCAGATAAGGGAATATTCAGTTATGTGGTTTTAGATTTAGAGTTATTTCACTGATGCCATCATCAGTGTCTAAATCATACTGTCTAAAAGCCAATGTAGCTATCATCAATTTTTATGAGTTTTAAGGAAAAGGGGCTATGTGAACAGATTTTGGAGCTGAAGACAGACCATAAAATCAAAAGGTGCACCAGATCGTTTTGTTTTAAAGGACTTTTTCAGTCAGAGTAGAAATCTACTGTACAAAACTAGGTTTTTTAGTAAAACTGGTAAACCAAGAATAGTGAAAATATCTCAGTCTTGCAAAACTGTGATTTATTTTTGTTGTTCTTCATTTCCCATTATAGTTTATTCATGGTAAGCTTTTATCTTGAAGACAGAGTAATTGAATTGGTGTTGAAGAGAAAGTTGACACACATAAATAACAAAAAAGGACAGCTTAGGTCTCTATATATTTCAGATGCATTTTCATTGTGACCAAAGGCTCTAAAGACACTAATAGTAAATTTCAGCTAGTTCCTTCAGGATTAATTTATTATACCATAATCTTTGTTTATGATACAGGCAGTACAGCTAAGTACTACCAAATAAATCAGAGTATTTTACCATTATAACATGAAGCACTTTATTGTATTGTATTTTCTCTCCTGCCATGAAATTTAGTACACTTGAGATACACATAATGAAAATAAGACTTCTGTGTTGGTAATGTGAGCTAGAAAAAAACAAGTATTTATTTGCTTAACTGAGAGATGGTGATGATTGTTTGGGGTTATTCTAACTGCAGTAATGCTACCCCATGGTTTCTTCCTGAAAAGACATCTTCACATTTATGGACAAATTACCAGGGCCATCACCTGTGCTGTGTTTGCTGACTCACGAGCTATTAAGTGCACTTAATGGGGTGACACTAATATGGCCACTGCTAGGGCACTGGGGTTGATTGTGTTAATACTTTTGTATTTAAGCTTTATTTTAATTCAATGCACACAGCCTGATTGTTCTTGCCATTTACTTCAAGAATATGACTGAGACCCATCATCATCATCTTTTTCTCTGATATCAGAGTCCTTTTTTGCTGATTAGAGCAGCGATTTTAGTCTTCAATTTTATTTGCAACAACCAGAGCCATCTCAGTGGAATAGAGGAAGCTCAGGGGGACTGAGCAGGCTCTCCAAAGTTGTTATTTGTTGCTGAATATACTTTAATTTGTGCTACAACTTGCCTTTTTGGTTAAAATACTGATAGCACATAAACCACCTACTGCTGTCCTCATCAATGCTGTGATGCTTGCAACAGTATAAATATGAAGAAGTTTGTTTTCCTTTGTGATTAAGTCACTTCCCAGTATATTTTTCTTGGGTGAAATATAAAAGAAGAATCCTGTGTGTATTCATTTGTGTGTGGGTTTCAAAACAGAGCCTTATCCCTAGACAGAAATTAATGTGTCAGGCATTACCCAGAAGAGTATTTATAAGAAGCAGCTGAAAAACTAAAGGAAAAGCAGAGTTGTGTAAAGCAAACAAAGGAAAACACTATGATTAAATCACTGTTTGATTTAGGCTATTCTTAGACAGTGTGTTCGCCCCAGAAATCCACCCATTATCTTCCAGTTTTTTTGTTGGCCTGATTTTAGAGTTCCCATGAAAATCTGATGGCTTTAATAAATAGTGGAAACCAGTACAATAGAAAAGCAGAGTAGCAAATTCATTATCTATATGTCAAAAGCTGTTTCATGGATGTGCATGGTTTCTATATCAAGTAGTAGAAGCTAAGGAATATAGGATAATGTTAGAGCACAAATGTGGTTTTCTCCATTACTTTCCCAGTACAGTTTTCTCATTGATTCTTCATAGAATGAATATATTCATGCAATCTTCTACCCAGGTTTGGGGGGCACCTGTTTTGCCTTCTGAATGCCTTTATTAGCTAATGTAATGCAATGCTACAGTATTGTTTTCTATGACCTTTCTAGGCATTTAGTTCTGGACATGGTTTTTTTTTTTTTTTTTTTTTTTTTCTTATTTGATGAACTCACACATTCCCCTGCAGATAGCTTAAGGGAAAATTTAATTTTTAGCATTTTTTTTATTAATTATAACACTGATACAGGAGAAGGAGTAGGCAACTGTGATTTCATTCTGAGTGAAAGTGTTGCATTTCTGCAAACTGTTCTGCATTATCAAGTTAGGCTATCATATAAATACTTTAAAATAAGTTCTGAGGATATGGGGAAGAAAGGAAGGGCAACTGTTGATAAGAGGTAGGTTTTTGCCTCCTCCAGAATATTGGGAATTTTTCTTCAGAAGATTAGAGTGTTACAATAACAACGAGGCACTTTGCTAAAGTGTAGAAATGATGAAAGGAAAAATAGGAAAGCAGCTTCATGTTTCTGTTGGGTTGGTATCCAGATGATCTGTGCTTTGGGAAAAGATGTGAACGTATCAGTTGTGGTTCTGCAATTATTTTTATTGTGCTGTCTCTTCAAGACCTCAAAAGAATGACCTGTAAAATGATTTGGAAGTCATAGCTAGAGGCAACATAGAACCTCACAATAAAATTAAACAGAACATTTTCTTGCCAGTGTTGTTTGCCTTATGACTTGGCTGATAGAAGATGGAGCCTTTCTGGATATTTTGTCTTAAGGGACCTTGAGGAAGTTGTGAAAGTTTTGCTCTAAGGTGCTGAAATGATACTGAGTTTGTGTGTTCTTCCTCTTGGAATTAACAGAGGAGTGCATATCTAGGTTTATTATAAATTCCCTTTCCCACAGAGATAAACTGAGGCACAGACAAATTTGCCTGCTAGTTTTCCAGATGGAAATAAAGCCTCATATAAGAATCAAGAGTATCGAATCTCTACTCTCTGCTTCTCTGTGTAAGCAGTTGATAGGCCATGTTTACTGAAAGATTTAAAATTTCTAAATCCCTTCATTAAGAATGGCTGTGCAGTTTGTGCATAGTTATGTGATTCAATAAGTTGTTTCATTGTTGACAATTTGCTTGCTGCCCTTAAAATAATCCTTTTTAATTTACCAAAGAAAAAGTGTTTCAAGATACTCAGTCATCAGTTTCCAAGTGTGTTTGCTTACCTAAGCACATATCCATAACCATTTTGTTTTGATATTATGTTGGAAATCTCAGAAGAGTAAACTTCTCTGTGGGTATTTCTGATTTAATTTACATTCAAAATGAGCTGACTGTTGTGTTACATAGAATCACTCTTTTCTCCATGTCTGGATTTTATGTGGGAATTGTGAAGTTAAAACAGAATTTCGTAATTACTATGCTAGTGTAGCCCAAAAAGTAAAGCTTTCATTTCAGCTGAGGATATTTATTTCTAAATGGGCTCTGGAAAGGGAATTCTGTTTTATTTTTTTGGTGCTGAAAAAAAAATAAATTAAAAATAAGAAAAAAAAAAAAAGTAGGGTAATCTACAGGCAATGATGATTTTGTGTTGATACTAATGAAGTACAAAGATTTTTACTAACCACGGGATTACTAGTGAAAGCAAGAAATTGGCCTTCCTCAACAAAATCCCAAAAGTTGCCTTGCAAAGAGTGTTCAGCAGAAATCAATCCCTGCCAAATTGTACCTCTGAATTTAGCAGTGTGTCTCATGTTTTGTTTGTTGTTCAGGAGGTGCTCCCTCAGTGTTATTCTCAAGTTTCACTGTGCTGTTCATATTGTAAGCACCTGACTGCCACTTAACATTGAAAACTCATACTTCACAATTAACCAAAAGTGTAAATTATATAAATGGATCATTCCTGGAAGTCCATGGTTCTTGTAACTCAGCCATCAAATTATTCTTTAGTGAGCAAAGAAAGCAATGAGACCATGTCTGAAATTGTACTGAACTGGGGGAAATAAGATACACTTTAGCAGCTCAGAAGAAAGCTAAAACAGCTTGATGGAGGAAAAAGCAGCCACTTTGGATGGTGGTTGAGCTGAGAAAGCAGAATCAGAAAATGACAATTGATTCACTAACTATCACAGCATCAGTCCATTCAGGGGGCTTGTGGAGATCCCACTGCAGGTCTGGATCAAAGGAGCTAAATTAAAGCAGGCTTCCTGGAAAGGACTGAAAGAGAAAAGTAGCATTAGGGAAAGCAGGAGGGCATCTGTGTCTAAGAGGAGCATTGATTTTGAATTTTTCATCAGTCACGTGAATTTAAAATCAAATAACACACCTATTGTGGCTTTGTAATTCTACGTATTCCTTTCTGACTCTCTTTCCAAATTGCAACATACTCTTGCTGAATGTGCTCTTTAATAACAGATTCCTAATGCTATGTACCCAATTTATAATTTCTTCTTTGGAAATTGCAAGTAGTTTTTTATTCCAAGTAAAGCAATGTACAGTGGTTGCTCTTCAGTAACAAAACCACCCAATTACATCAAATATATCATCTGCTATCCTAAGAAAAGAGAAATATCACGGTATCATGAATACCAATTATGTCATAACACGTGGTAAATGGCAAATTTTTAATGGGAGCCACATTATGCTGTAATGTGAGCCAATTTTACAGTGCATATAACTGTAAAATCTTTTACCTCTTTCCAAATAAATTGTCTCTTCTGTTTCATGAGTACCAGTGTGATAATAGCTCATGCAGTGAAGATGGCAAAAGTGCAATTTTGTATTGAATAAATGTGTGCCTTAGGATTCTTTGAGAAGTTACATTTTATTTTTTTCCCCTGAAATTATTTTATTTTTTTGCCAGAAATATATTTTATTTTAGAGACAGTAATTTCAGACCATCTGTGTGGATTTTCCTTGGCTTCAGCAAATGCATATTAGAAAGTCTTTATAATGAAGAGATAAAAATGTTTTTATGCTAAGATAGGCAAAACTGTGTAAACTGCTGAAGCTGAGCTATACAGTCATTCTATGAAAAATGTAGATTTATTAAAACTACATAATTCACTTGCTCACCTTTTTAACTCATTTAATTTTGTGTTTGAAAAGATGTTGTTAAGTCCACAGAACAAGAACTTTTATTTTTAATTGCCTTAAAATATACTAAGGAATAACTGACAAGTTGTCTTACTTGGATAAGTTGTGTGGTTTCAGTGGAAAGCCAACCACTGAAGCTTTCATTTTTGTGAACAGCCACCAATAGTCAAAAACTATTGAACAGCACTCTACTTAATTCCATTTTCAGACACAAAGACATATGTAAGAGTCCCAAAAAAAAATTGTGTTTTATTGCTGTGAAGTGATTTGGAGCTTGACAAATTTAGGAGCAGGTTGGACAGCTCCTGATAGGAAGCCATGGCAATAGAGGGATCTATGAGTATGCTGAGGCTGAATCAGGCACTGTGTTTCATGGCCTCTGGGAAGGTGGGTTGTTAATAGGAAAGACCTAGTGCCAGTCTGGTCCTGGAAATAAAGAGAAGCATTTGGGAAAGAAAATCAGAGTTCAATAGCTACTTTTTTGTTGCTCCTGAAAATGTTTGTGTGTTTGTGATGGAGCATGCTCTTTTTGGTTTTCTAGGAAGGGGCACAGCTTCTTGGGGTTTATTGAGATTTTCTTTGGGGGGTGTATGCAGTCTGCCAGTCTTTAGTTTCTGAAGAAATGTGTAAAAAACAGCCGAAGGGGAGAGAAGCATCACATCTTTCAGTAACTATTAGAAACTTCGTAGCGATTTATGATTGAGCCTCTTGCTTTCAACTTTTTAAGAAGTTTTTAGTGTTAGGTAGAGAAACTAATGAAATAAAGGTGCTGTGTTCAGTTTGAAAGGGACTATAACTGCCATAGGAAATCTTTGGCTTACTGCATAAAAACTTGAGATGTTTCTCCACCTCTTCTAAACTGTTATTAAATTCAGTGTAAAGGCCTTGTGTAGTGCAAAGAACTTGGATTATACCAAAGTATAATTAAAACTGAATTAAAAGAGGTAAAACATAGATTCCATCCACTTTTGGTATCTTGTCAAGTATTTTGTTCTCTAAGAGAAAATACTTTTTTTTTTTTTTTTTTTTTTTTTTTTTTTCGCTCCAGCTTCTTGCTAATACCAAAGTTGCCAATTCTGTGCAGGTCTGGTAGATTCTGTCCTCATATTTTATTGTTTGGAGAGTGTATGTATAAAGCCCAAAGATCAAACCACAGATTTTACTTGTATGTGGATAAACTTTTAAGGTACAGCATTTCCATCTTGATTTTGAAGAAATTGATATTTTCTGCCTCTTCCTGTTTCGAGTTTTAACATTTGGAGGAAATACTGGTCTAAAATGTTACAAGAGCTGTTTTAATTTAATTTGGTTAAAAAAAAAAAAAAAAATCCCTATCAATGCTGGTCAAAACGTTCCAAAAATTATTTGGGTCCCTTTTGCAGCTGGAGAGGCACTAGGAACAGGTTGCCCAGAGAAGCTGTGGATGCTCCATCCAGAATTCAAGGCCAGGCTGGATGGAGATCTGAGCAACCTGGTCTAGTGGGAAGTGTTCTTGCCTATGGAAAGGGGCTGGAATTATTTTTAAGGTTCCTTCTAACCTAAACCATTCTACGATTCCATGTTTATTTGTTTGGTAGAGCTATTCTTGTGCTTGCTTGCTTCTCATAGTGCATCACAGAATATGCAATTGCTCAGGAAAGAAAAATGTGGAGAGCTGAATAACCTGAAACATACAATAAAGCTCTGCAATTGGGAAAAAAGAAAGTATGAAAAAGAAAAAAAAACAACAACAACAAAAAAAAAAACTGTGCTCAGAACAGGCTGATAAGAATGAAGTTAAATCCTGTGGGAGTACTTGGAGAACTACCAAAAAGCTTTAGAGAAACACTGATTTTGATTTGGGCTCTGATGGAAATATACCAGAAATTGGTGTCAGCTGAGTTGTGTGATGGATTCACAGAAGCAGTTTTGGTGTGCAGATGTTTTATGACATAATTTCTTGCAGCAGTAGCAATCAGCACTGCACTCCATAGAGGCTGCACTGCTCCTGATTTGAAATCTTCCTCTATCATTCTGAGCCTGCCTGAAATCACAGGGGTCAGGATTTTTCATGAGAGTAACCTCAAGGACAGCTGAAGAAAAAAGGCAATGAAAAGGAAAAGCTCTCTTTCAATAGAGTGGGACTTTCCTGAACTGTAAAACAAACCAAAGGATGAAACAGCAAGTTTAATATACAATAATATTGAATTTGGAAAGGAGACAATGCTTAATCAGGAAGCAGCACATCCACCTAATTGGTATGTACTAAAAATACTTAAGCATTTCATACTGGTAGTTACAAAACACATGGTATCTTCTTCTTTAACAAGAAAAACAATTCTTCTTTTAAAAGATAATATATAATCCCCTGCCAGAAGAAGACAAGAAATATTTGGGGGGAAAAAAAGGAAAAAAAAAAAGTTGGATATGTCAAATAAAGAGCATCAAAAGATTCATTGCCCATGAAAAGAAAATTGGGTTTTATTGTTAGTAATATTATGAACCATCTGAAATGATTATATCTGTACAGTGTTTCATTTGTGGACTTATTTTCTTTCTTTTTTTTCCCCCTCACTCTGTGACAAATTACCACACTGGTGGTGTGGTCTGGTTTTGTTTGCTTCACCTTCAAATTTTTCTTCATTATCATCTAATTTGCCTTAAAAAATTGGAGTTCAAACAGGATATGAATGATTAAGTGTAGGTTTATAAACCAGATACTTAATATGCACAATCACTGTATTTAACATATATCCAAAGTATATCCAACATATAATACTTCATATTCTTATAATAACATATTACATGCATAGTATGTGACTCTGTTCTCTGGTTGAACCAGAACATGTATGCCCACATTTCCTGTAAATCAAGATGCATTATGATTAAATTACTTATTCTTAATCCAATAACTCAAACACTGACAAAATTGGTACTTCATTCTTGACTAAATTGTAAATCAGATTTCACAAGCATGAGAAAGAAATTGCTATGGTTATGCAAGAAATGAATACTGGGATTCACTTTTGTAAATTGGATTTTCTTTAGATTAAAAAAAAAAAAAAAAGTTTTTTAAGCTGAAAAAAATTTACTGTATTTGGTTGTAGGCTTTGAGTCTGCTAAAAGGTGGCTTTTGTGTTGTGGGAAAGGACTGTAGAATGTAAAGAGTATATATTAATTCCAGCTGCCTAAAACTTCTTGAGTGCCTATCAATTTAACTAAATTTCACTTGTGGTTCAGTATCAGTGGAAGTATTGCCTTGTAAACCCTGACCCACATTTGGGAATACCTTTGCTGATTTCAGTGCCCTGTATTTGTCAATTGTGTTTTTCCAATTTGCTTCAAGGATGGGTTTAGACATTGCACTTTTTTTCAAAGAGGTCCTCCTCTGTATCCAGTCATAGTTGAAAATAAAGTAGAGGCTAAGGGAGCCAGTAGAACCAAAAGACTAAAGTAGCAAGAGAAAATTTTAGAATTTAAAGTGTGCTGTCACTGTGAGGCAACCATGAACAGAAGGTTTATTCTCTGTAATTTAGACACTTAAAGTCCATCTGTCTGGAGTTTGGATTGCACAACTGTCACACTAAAGGGCATTTTCCCATTTGGTGCTTTGCTCCAGGCCACCCAGGGATTTCCAGTTATTTTTAAAGAGAAGTTAGTGTGGAATTGACAGTGGGAAGAATGTGGGGATGGTATTCTTTTCATCCTTCCTCTCCTCACCACCAAATCAAAAACAATAGTTTAACAGTGGACTACTCATTGAATTGTTTTAAATCTGCACAGAGCACAAATACAGGCAGTCAGAACCTTCTAAAACCTTTCAATTATTCTTGGCCTCTTCTATGAATTATGAAATTTGCTTTTGATTGTGATAAGAAACTCCAGCATATATTTAAAACCCCCAAACCTGCTGGTCAATCAATGTCAGGATTAATGTGTAAAATTACCCACTCAATATATGCACAGCTACAAAGGTTTTGCAGTTTTTGGGATGCTGTCTTCTAGGAACAGCACTGTTACAGAGCTCTGAACTTGGTCTTGAAGAAATATGTGTCATTTGAGCTGCTGGAGAATCCTTATTAGCTGCATAAAGCCTGCAAGAAAGAGCTAGGCAGGTCTAATTCCAGCTGAGAGAGGAGTCAACCACAAATCCAATAGCTTATTATAGAACAGTGTGAAACATAAGGGTTCTTCCAGGAACCTTTGTAGTTTATCTATTAGATGGTAAGGGTAATGCAGTTTTGTTGTTCTTGTTTGATTTTTTTTTTTTTTTTTTTGGTCCAGTTTTTATTTCTGGGGTAAAGCAGCATCTACATTTTATTGTTTTTATTTTTTTAAACCATTATCTTGACCATTTTAAGATGTAGTTGGATTACATTCAACAGCTTTGTATGAAAATACTTAATGCATGTATTTATTGAAAGAAATATGAAAATATCTGTGAATACTGTTTGGATGAAAAATTCAAGATGATAACCCTTTTTAACCATTCAAAAGGGTGTGAAAGAGCAAGAGAGATTAAGAACTTGATTAATTGCTGTAGCATGAAGTTACGAGCCACCTGCACTTCAAAGAATTTACTGTGAAGCAGATGGATTGATGAATATGCCATCAAAGATTTTGAGAATGTTTGTTTTAAAATAAACTGCTTTCTAAGTTGTTGACAATTAAACCACGCCATTTACAAAAATGTCACTGCTCTTTTTTTCCTGTATCCCACATACTTTTGAAAGTATATCTTTGACTCTGGGACTCAGGTTCAGAGATGATGTCTTTCATATGGAATAGATTTGAAACAATCTTTGTGTCATAAGATTTATATCTCTTGTGTGTAATGCATGTCTTATAAGTGAGGGCAGGTCAGTGTTTTTTTAATTTGGCTTCATGAGACTGGGGCTCACAGAGGTGCAGAATTATTCCTCTTGAGTAAACTGGCTAGACTGAGACAACAGGAGACAGCGTGAGCATAGATAATAAAATAATGTACACTGGCAGTTTTACAAGAACCTTTGTTTGTATTCTCCTTTTCAATGGAAAGGATGCTAATTTCTGCCTCAATAAGTGGCTTTTTGATTAGTGAAGTCCTGCTTATCAAAGGACCCAGGAAACAGGAGTCTTGAACCAAAGAAAATGTACTGTAGAGTTGTGGTTGACATCCTCAGTCCACTCATTCCAACAGCAGAGGTGTTACATGTGGTGGGTAGGTGTCATTGCTCAGAACTATGTATCAGGTATTAGGAACAAAGCAAAGGAAAGATAGTAAAATGGTCTGCCTCTTTTGAGTGCTGGCATTGCAACATGTTCTGTTTCTTCTCATCAAAACTTCTTTCCACAGCTAAACAGGGGTTATATCAGAAACTTGGTATTAAGTTACTTTTGGAGCCACTCGTAGTGTAGATTTCACTTTCATCATCTCCATTTCCTAAAACCATTATAAACAGCAAAACTCAGCTAATTTTTAAATCTATTTTGGTATCAATTTATAGTGCTTACTCATTAGCTCTTTTGAGAGAAAAACTGAGATGCACATTCTCAATTGAAAAAAAAAAAAAATCTAATTCTGCAACCTGATTAGATGTTGATTGCAAGGAAAGTTACCTTTCCTTGCAGATGGAGAGTGATTGAATATCTCAACTTCTGTTAAAAGAAAGCAGAAGTAAGCTTATTTCTTAAAATACCTGAATGTGAAAAATAGTAAAAATTATCTAAATCTATTAGAAAGAATGAAATGTTGAAAAGGAAATTAGGGAAAACCTAATAAAAGTTTAATATATAGTACATTATTTTCTGTACAGATGCTTGGAAAATATTAAAATGGATATCAAGGGAAGAAGAAACAGTGGAGAAGGGTCATAAAAGATCCAGCACTTAAATTTAAATCTTTATTAATATTTAGTGTGAGATGCTTTAGGAACATCAATCTTTTTTTTTTTTTTTTTTTTTTTTGCAATCAGGTAGTGGTATTTTCATCTAGATCTCCACTTTGGGAAAGAACATTCAGATGTAAGAGGATTGATGTGTCTGCAGATAACAGGGCAATTTAGTCTACAGGCTGAGTCACTTGCTTTAGGAAGAAAGAGAAAAATGAAAGACAAAGATTCAAAGATGAGGAAAATGGAAATACAGCCGTTTTGTGTCAGATTTGAGTTCTCCAAAGTTTTAAATGTGTGATTTCACTGTGTCCTTCCAAGTGGTTTCATTTGACCTTCGTGCGTGGAATGCTAGGCATAATAGACTAAATATTTACTGAACTCTTCAGTGATGAGTATTTGAACAATGCTGGTTTTTTTTTTTTTTTTTTTTTTTTTTCTTTCTTCTTTCAATACCAAAGAATAAGAATACCAAAGAAGAAGAAAGACTATGATAAGCACTGGTAGTGTATATAAAAAATAATGTAGGAAATGTCAGAGAAAACGTCCTTGTTTTGTTTGTTTGAGATTTATTCATTGTTTTACATTTTGTAGCTTTGTTTGGGTGGTGAGAGGGGAAAATGAAACAAGGGATAAAAATGTGATAGCTTAAAGGGACCTTTAAAAGCAGAAATAAAGCAAGTTAGTTTTGTTAGGTTAACATTTGTTAAGCAAGGGAAAAGAAAATGAAGCATCTACAAATGAAAAAGACAGGAAACCATTTTTCAATGAAATACAGAACTGCTTGTAGGATGTCACTGTCCAGAGCAATCCAGAAAGCCTGGTGGGACTGTTAGACTGCAGATTTATAACAAAGTGTTTGTACCTGGTGTTTAGCCATATTCTGGCCATGTCAACCTCTGACATAACTGTACCCTCAGATGTGATTCCTTTTTTCTAGCATGAGCTACTCATCCTTCTAGGACACTAGGTGGAATGGTAATTGTAGTAAAACATTGCATTTCTACTTGAATGGGAAATATTTGCCATTTTACAACTTGTGTAAGCTACAGCCTTTCTTACTGTTTTTCCTCCTTTTACTTAAGGACATGAAAATAAAATAAGCTTTGCTGAGCTATTACTGTAAAAAAAGCTTTGTTGAGCTACTACTGTCTTTTCTCTTTCTTTATGTGAAAAATGATAGAGATGTTATAACAGAGTATTTGGTTGTTTTTATAATGTGAAAAATTTGTCATCTGCATTTGGCTGGGTTTCATTATTATTATTCATGTAGGTCAAATTAGGTTTTAAGGTGATGTGTGTTTTTAAAATACCAGCTACAAAGAATCTACATAGGATAGTGCTTTTATTATCTCTTGATTCTTAGTGCCTGAAATAATAATACACATTAAAGCATGCCTTCATGCAGTTGCAGGAAAGCTGAGATTCTAAACACCAACAAAATCCCTTTGTGATGCAGATGTGATTGGAAAGGTTGGAAGGCACAGAATGCAGGGCATGGGGGTGGCAAAGTGTGTTATTTTCCTCTTCAGAAAGAGGAATTTGCAGTCTTTCAGATAGCAACTTGCCCAGATTTCACTGTCCTGTCAGTACTTTGGAGTGTCATCCTAAAAGATGACTGCAGTTCAGATGTGGTAACTGAGTGCTTTGATGTCTCTCTCCATCCTTTGCACATCATAATCCATTTTCCTCCTTAGATCACCTCAGACTCTGATGTTGTACAGCAGAATTTATATTCACTGTTTAGAAGAGTCTGAGTGGTATCATAAATGTAATGGAATCTGCTTAAGCAATGTCTGATCTTTAAATTTGGCATTTATTTCAAAGATTTGCTTGCAAGAATGTTAAGTTTTGAGGAAAGACATTGTCATCTCAACAGTTTATCAGAATGAGATTTAAAGTCCTGTTACTATTTTGGTGTTTGGCTACATTTTGTAACTAAGCATTAGCATTTGTTGAATTCAGTTGTGTTTCAGCACTTAGAACAAACTTTGGCTTGTGTTTCCTGTTTTTTTCTCTTTGTAATACTGAGATCAAGTGTGTTGCTAAAAACCTGGTCAGGCATGAAATTGTTTCTCAGTATGGTGGGCGACAGTTCAAATGGCCAGAAAATAGGAGAATTGTGAAGATTTCTTTTTTCAAGTGATGCTCAGGAAGATAAGAGCACTAAATATTAAGGATAACACATACAAATACATGTGATAAACTGTTAATAAACACTGTCTAATTGAGGCCTGTGTTTAACTTTGGCAATACCTGTAGTCACAGCCACAAGTGCAAGAACTGGTGTAGATCTTGTGCCTTATGGCAACTGCCAGTAACAAGCAATTAGAGTCCATTATGAGGGTGCTTATGCTGTACTAATTAACATTCTGTTGTGCTGTTTTCCTTGCTTGACCATGTGACAGCCACAGGCCCGATGGATAATCAGCTGAGGAATTGCTAGCTGCAGTAGAATGTGTACAAAATGCATTTGAAGTGGATGTGATCCTCTCTTCCTGCACTCGGGATGTGCAGGACTGACTTTGGCAGGAGCTCCAGGAAAAGAACAGCAGTACATGCACAGGAGGGCTAAAAGAATAACCTTGAACTTAGTCATGCCCATAATAATTTGTTGCATTTCAGTCGACAAAGACAAGTTATAATGATCAGACTGAATCCTATGTATGTGATTCCATATATGATTAGGGTTGTTTAAGGCTTGGTGAGCTAAGCAAGCTTTCCAAATTTATAGACTCTCTGGTCTCCTCTTCAGACTACAAGAAAAGTGCTGGTAAACTAAATGCTTTGTTTCAAGTTAAAAAGAAACTGATTTTCCTGTTTTGGGACTTGTTACTTCCAGTTTGGAATTGGGACCTTGGGAGTCATAAAACTGTGCCAGTGAGCTATGGCCAGATTGTGCTGCAGTTCTTCTCTAATGAATCCTTGGTAACACAACACTTTTACAGCTTGTAAAGGTCTGGAAGGAAGACAGTATTAAAGGCTTGGGGGATGAAAATTAGAAGAACAAGCAGAGGAGGTAGATGGACAAAATTTGTATAATTTATTCTCCAGTATTATGTTTCTATACATTTAAAGAGATAGAACTGTGTTTTGGTAAACATTTTACAGTTTTGTTTTTTTTTTCTCTGCCATGACATGTTTACTGGGGCCAGAGCCCAAGGACGGGACAGGTGGTGTGTCTCAGCCATGACACAGTCAGATGGTGGACAACTGTGCTGATATCCAGGGGCAGAAGCTCTCAGATGTGTGAAGCATTTCCCAGGCAGGGTTATGTGCTGCCTGTTGCTCATGACAGATAGTTTGCCCGTTTTATGGCCAGTATCAAATTGAATACGTTAGGTCTTGAAAACACATTTTCATTTGAGTTCCTGCAAAGGTAAAAGATAATGGATGGTCCTGACAGAGAACAAAAGACCCATTATATTAGGATCTTATTTGCCTCATGTACTGCCTTTCTTCATTATTCATGTTTGCATTAGAGACAGATATGTCAGTGTGGAAGTTACCTGTCTTTATTTTACTCTTTGTTCAGTTGCTAAGTGCCAGCTCTCTGTCCACGGACAGTAGGACAACCAGAGGATGGGGATGTTATCCTTAGAAACACCTGTAGTGGGAAGAATCACTCAAAGTGCAGTATCTTTGCCATATGAAACCCCAAGTTTACTGTATGTGTGATTAGGGATGAGAAGAAATTCTTTAATGCATCTTTAATGCTCTCCTGGAAAAGTAATGGAGGAAGTCTAGAATGCAAGTGATGACAACTTCCTTTCCTCTTCCATCTTCTGACTTCCCTCCTTAAATTAGAAGTAGAGTTAGTATGGAATATTCTGGCAGAACAGTTTTTTCTTCAGGAGATTCCCTGAGGAATCTCTGCTGCACAGCTAGCTTGCCTATCAGAAGCTAGCAGCTTCTGTGGCTGGAAAAAAAAAAAAAAAAAAAAAAAGTGGAAGCATGGATACGTGGAAGTCATCATGACAGGCACTACCAAGGCTCACAATTTGGAGCTGAGAGCTCATACATATTCCAAAATCCAGGCTGACATGGGACACTCTGTTTCTGGAGCTATGACTTGCTGTTTGAAGGCAGAGGGCAATGGCAACACATCCCGAGTCTTGGGCAGCAGAAACATCAGCAACTTCTGGGAAAAAGAAAATCTTTTGATTTAATGCTAGTAGGATGTTAAGGGATCATAATTTCTAGAGAAAGATGATGAGCTTTGCCTTGTATCATATGATTATTCTGTGCTAGCTGTGTTACCTGATCTTGTGGTCCTCTCATGAGCCCTGGGGTGCTATGAGACATGTCCTTTATGTTTTCCAATCACCTTTCCAGATTCTCCATAATTTCTGGGGGAAATGAATCCAGGCAATGGCTGTAAGCTAATAGTTGTTTCCCTAACCTGAAAGTGACATTAACATCAACGTCTAACTGGGAAACTGATATTAGGTGCTTTGTACGAGAAATTACCAACTTCAGATAGTTTGGAAATCCCACAAACTATTTGCAAAGGAAAAAAAAAAAAAAAAAAGGTAAGAAATGGAAAAACACTTAGTATTTGAGAGAAAAAAACAACACCATGACAACTGAGAAAAGAGATTTAAAACAATTTAAAATAATTACATGGATGGATGCAGGTAATTCAAGAATAGCCTATGCACAGGAGGCAAGAGACTGCAAGGCAGACAATAGAGATGAAGGTGAGGATAAGCAGAGGAAAATGAGAGAACAGGGGAAGAAGAAAGAACAGTAGTGACCAAAATTTAGCATAGGAGGGAATATAAAGAGGGGGAAATTGAAATGAAGAGGGAAGGAGGAGTATTGAGATAGGAAGAATTAAGGGGATAATATCAAGAAGCCAATTTCTTCTGTCTTCAGTGAGCAGTTAAAGCCTCCTTTTTCTTTTGATCTGTGACTGCAGAGAGAGGAGGTTTCCCCAGCCTTTGGAGAAGTAGGATGCAGAGACCAGAAATGGAGAGAGCTCACCAGAGCCCTTGGGTGGCTACTAAGGACTTTCTTCGGGAAGGACTGTAGGAACTGACCTACAGTATAAATTTTTCATTTCTAGAGAACAGTCCTGTGCAATCCAGCTGCTAATTGCTGTAATCTTGCTGGAGTTCCTCCAATATTACATGCAGTGGGTATTGTTGCTTAGTAGTGGAGACAATACTTAACCAATACTGTCTTTGCAATTGGGAATATTAATTTTATTAGATTCTTTGTCTAAAAAGTTACAATGAGTGTAACAGGCATCATAGGATGCAGATAAGGGAGTTTTCATGGAAGGAAAAGAGCAATGAGTATCACTCATTGTGAGTGAAAAATATTCTTGAAGTTAAAACTTCATCAGGTTATTAGGACTGAAAGGAAGTCTCAGTCCTGTTAGAGATCTGGTGTGGGCACCAGCTTGTTCCTATTTCCACCTAACAACAGACTGCAGCCAGATCTCAGCACTGAGCAGGTGCACTTGTCAAAAACTGAACCTCCTTTCTGTGCTTAGAGCACAATAACAATTTAAACTTTTTGGAGATTAGGCTACATCGTGCTTTCAGAATGTGTGGTTTGTTACTGTGTTTTATAGCACTTAAAAAGGGGTAGCTTTGGAAATGCCATTTTAGCTCTTAAAATACATTAAATATTTTGGGTATAAGTGTGGATGGTCAAAAGCATTCAGGAATGCTTTTCACTCGGGCATCTGTAAAAGTGTAGGACTATGGCATATGGGAAATGTTCAGCCAGTTGTGATAGCAATTACATATATTACATAGAAAATTGACTATCATAGGACATCCTGATATTGGTTCAAAAAAACCCAAACAAATGTTTGATGGTGTGAAAAAAATTTCGTTTAGATATCAAAAAAATAAATCTGAAAAATATCACATACTATCTGCAATGTAGTGTAGCAGGAGCATGTGTTTGAATCTTGCCCCAAATGAAGAAAACCTCATTTGAATTTAATTGAAATGCTATCTAGATAGGTAGTACTGTATAACTATCTCACCTTGAGTACATCTCAGATTTTACAGCAGTATATCTTACAAACTTCCTGAGATGTCATTCAATATGGGACTTCAAGCTTCATTGAAAAAAAAAAAAAAGCCTCCCCTGTTCCCAGCACAGAACAGTTAATAAATGTATGAAATGGTCAGCTATGTAAGGTAGTTGGATCAATGCCAATACAACATTTAGGTAAATCTGCTTTAAGCTCTTTTGATAATTCAAGTATAAATGTATTAATTAAATGAGGTTTTACAATGCAGTTTGGTCTTCCTTATGATACAGTGTTTGTCCAGGTGAATGATTGCTGAAAGAGGGGAAAATATATGCCCTCCCACTCCTTCCTTATCCAAGTTTAAATAACGTTTCTCCAGTTAGACCCATAAATTGTGTACCTCATTAAGCACAGGAACCAACAATGCACATATGCCACTAGTGTCCACTTTCCTTCAGAGATTTAGAGTGATGAAAAGATAAAAGGTCTGCCTACCAGATGGAGCTTGTCAGATTAGCAATTGGAGCACTGTAGAGAGCAGTGTCATATTGTTTTTTTCTTTTCCTTTTTTTTTTTTTCTCCTGAAGACATAAAGCAATCCCTTTATAACACATGTGCATATTTTATGGAGCTTTTTTTTTTTTTTTTTTTTAAAGGAAGAGGAGAAAAAAAGACCTCAGCAGAAGGTTGCTGGTGGTTGTACCACTAGCACAGTGGCCCTTGCCTTTGGGCACTTTCCTCATAATAAGGAGCATTAGCAACCAGTGGCTCGGGAGAGGCAGAGTCAAATAAGTCTCTTGGGGACAAGTAGGCCACATGAAGTGAGAACCATTAGACAAAGCAATGAGATTACTGCTCCAGAAAGGGTTTACTACATGTATTACCACATAGGTTTTACAGGGTTGCCAGCTCACTCAGCTTACAAATGTCAAACGTGATTTAAAAGGTTATTATACTATCAAGAGAGAAAGGGGATGATTTTATATCACTGAAATTTCTGGTTTATTCTGTTGCACCCACTGCATCTCACAGAGTCCAGTATAGCCAAATAACCTGCTTTTTTTCTCTTTAAGTAAGTGTTTTGTGACACTCAGATTGGGAGGAAAAAACAAAACAAAACAAAACCCACACATTTTCACTTTATTTGTATTAAAAACTGTGTCTCTTATCACAAAACATTGTGATATTGTGTGTAAATCAGATATTGAGAATTTGAAGACTTGTCTTTTAAACTGACCATATTTGTATGTTATGTGTTGAAAAGGTCATCCTTAATTACTGTGAAATTGGAGTGATATGTTTTAAACACAATATGTGCTTTCTCAATGCACTCTAAAGAGTAGGCCTGTTTAAATACAGAAACTTAGGTGCATTTATCTCTAGTTCAGTAAATTGTATGAAGGTTTTATTGTAACTGATTTTTAAAACGGAACCAAGGAAAAAAAAAAAGTTTTTGTTGGTTTTTTTTTCATTTTATACCCCCTGGGTATTTTTTTATAGCTTAACAGGGATTTCTGTGGGGCAGTATGTTTAATTGTATTTTATAGCCAGACATAATTTCAGGCAGTAGTTTCAGTATTAGCTACCCTGGTACCATATTTTGCTTCCCAATTAGAATTAAAATTGAAACTTATTAAGTACTGGCTGCTTTGTACCTAGTTACTATATGGCTTCCAGCAGAGTTCCTAAATTACACAATACAAAGCATTCTTGCTTCAATTTTTTTCCCACCTAGGATCCATTGCAATATGGAGCAGAAGCTGTTTTGTGTGATCTGGATATTTTAAAGAAAACCTTTTACTTTTCTGGTTTCTTGTTCTGAGGCCTCTTATTTCAGTTTCTCTAAAATAGGAACCATTTCTGTAGACTTGCTTTTCACACGTACAAATCACATCCATTTTCACAGTGAATGGAGTTTTTTATTTATTTCTATTAATCTGTAATATTTCTAGTTTCTAATCTTTGACTGACTCCATGTACAGTAGTACATTGGAGATTGTGAATAATGATGACATTCGCTGGAGTTTGGGGTAGAGTTTTAGTCTTTGATAGTCAACTAATGAAGATTTTCTTTTCCTTATGTCTTAGCCCTAAAGCATTCAATTTAATACCCTGGATTCACTCAGGTAGTATATGTGTAGGTATCAAGATTAAATTAAAACATTTGGAGAAAGCTTGTTGCTGAATCTCTGCATGAAAAGCAGGGCTGAATTGTTCCAAAATCAGTGTGTTTGATTTGTCTTAATTTGTCACTGGAAGTTTGAGAATCTTCCTGTTGCAGTGGGCAAAGTGCTTAAGTTAGAAAGGAGGATTCTTGAAAGGAAAAAGAAAAAAATCACCACATTGCCCATAGAAGCAAGAAAAGTAACGATTAATTTAAAGAAGAGTAACAATTGTTCTTTTCTATCAACGTTGCCCTACAATAATTATTAAAAGTGTTTCAGTTTTTTAAACTAACATTTCAGACTTGTGGAGAGAAGTATGCTTTCTTTGTGCAAAAAATGTTTTACATTATCCAGGGTGTCAATCTGAAGGGAAAAATCCATGTACTTTACTCTTGTTAGAACTTGATATGAAAACGTAAACTGGCAAGATGAATATAAGTGAGAACTGCAAGAGTGCTCTATTTGACTCTGCTCCATTGATATCTAATTCTAGTGGCATAAACATGGAAACACATTTTAAAAATTCCTTGGCAAGTAAAAATTTCCTGCTTCATTTTGCTGGGGTGCAGAGGACATAATGAGTTTAATAATAATGATATTTTTGCACTTGTATAACACTTTTTGTCTGAGCATTCCAAAGCACATTGTAAATATCCCCAGATGAAGTTTTTCATCTTTTAAATAAGATCTCAGCTCTGCAAACTGAGCAAGAGAAAGTAGGAAAGTGCTGATTGTGTCTTGTCAGAACATGGGGAGGAGCCCAGGAATCCTGATCCTTGGGATCATGTTGAACCATTGAAAATCATACAGATTGCAACTGTTTTTAACAAAATAGAGCCCCTATGTGAGATAATATCTTTGAAGAATAAAGGGAAATACTTTTCAGAGAGATGGACTTTTGTAAGTGTTGTTTACACTTACGAACTTATAAGTGGTTGTATTTTCCCAACTTTGCTCTTAAGCATCTTCTTGTTTCAAGGGAAAGCACTAAATAAAAGGTTTAACTATTCTCAGAAGGCCAAGAGATCTCTTATAAATTTTTCTTTTTATACAGAGCAAAAACCACCTGACTTATAAAACTAGATCATGCTGATTTTAAGTAAGGAGAATTCTTAGGTTTTTATTTATGACAGAGCAACCGTGTATAGTGAAAAGTTGCATATTGATAGGAAAAAAAAGAAGTAATTAATGCAAACAGTATTAATTTAAAAAAAAAAAACAAAAAAACAACAACAAAAAAAAAAAAAAAAAAAAAAACCCAAAAAAAACCCCAAAAAAACCAAACAGCCCTTGATAATCTATCCTTCCTTCATATTCCCAAATAAACTTGTGAGAAACACCAAATCATTCTCCCAAATTAAGGGATAGAGCTGCAGTGTTACCTTGGTGGTGATGATGCAGATTCTGTGCAGAGACTGCCTGAGCCCTCTTGGGAGAACATTTATGTACAAATCTACTGGAAGGAAAAAAATAATGAAATTAGAAACAAGAACATGGCATGAAGGACCTTGTTGCACTTCAGATAGTGTCACTAAATTTGAAGCTATCTGGTACTTCTCTGCTATGTGTTTGGTTTGGATTGGGGGAGGAGGGATTTTCTTGAATTTTTTTTTGTGTGGAAAAGAAAGTAAAGTAGAGCCGACAGGTTCAAGTGCTTGGATATGGATGGAGATGCAACAGTGTCTAAACTGTAAAAAGCAGGGTAAAAAACCCTGTTTCCTGGTACCTTGTAGTTTTAAATTAACACCTAATCTGAGTGATTTGTAGCTGTTTGCATAATATTGGACCTTGACACCAGTTGAAACTCTTCAGCACTGCCACAACAGAAACAATAAAGAGGAATTTGTTTGTCAGATTTTCCTTTGTTTTTAATTGGATTTGTCAATCCCTTTTAGTTTGAATAGACTTCAAATATTGTAGTTAGATAACTCTGCACAGTCAGTCATTGATGCAAGGGTTAGATTCTTCTGTAAATAATGGTAACATTCATTGCTTGGCATTTTTGCTTAGCACCCACTTCTGTCCTCTGGAAATACCTTTCTTGTCCAAGAACACCTACCTCATGTGCTGCCACCTACATTTGGACTCCTTATTGAGGAGGTCATAATTGGAAGCTTAATACCATTATTGCCTTTTGGTAGAGTGGAAATCACACAGCTGTTATCAGGGAATCTCAACTGGTTTACAAAAGCTCTGGTCATGAATGGTGAGGTGAGATAAGAAAAATACAAGGACAACTTTCAGATTTCAAATTAAATTTGAAGAACTAATCATTAGGAGCCAATGTATTGTCTTCTGCACTGACATTATCAGGTAGAGATGTAAATATCAATGTGGAACTTCCACTGGCATTTTTGTGTCCAGCTTTTAGTTCAGCTTAGCTTTAGAGTTATTTTGGAATTGTGACCATGAGAAAGGACTACAGAGAAGCCTGATGGGCTTTTTAGTTATAGATGTACTGGAAACATTTCACAATGGTCCAGAGAAAATCTTGGGTTTATAGTAATTATGGAGGAAAAAAAAAAATCCAGATAGATACTGACATTGGAGAGAGCTCAGCTAAAATTAGAACAAATTAAAGGGCTAAGAGGTCCAATTTACCAAGGATGTTGAATTTGAAAACTTTTATGAAGTGATAACTAAGAGAGATCTGATAACTGTCTGTAACTATTAATAGTGCTTTTTGCCAAGGAGAGATTAATTAGCCCGGAGGAACTGGAAGTAAAATACACCTGTAAGATAAAGAGAATAAATGGACGAGTTAAGACATACACTTCTCATGTCCTAATTGCTTATGTTCTCTGCCCCTACTTAAAGCTCATATTTTCATTTCCAGGCTGTCAGAAAAGATGACTGCCAGGTTAGCATGTTAACCTTCCTTGCAATTATATCCACTGTCTTTCTAGCACCCCTAATATGAAACATCTCCATCTTCCCACTTTTGCTTTCAGTGCATCTCTAACCTAGATCCTGACCCTGAACATCTGACTGCTGGGACTTAGGTTTGTAAAGCCCTTCCAACAGGGGAAATGGGTGCCAAAGTAACTTAGAAAATGGTACCTTTAGCTTTCATACCCCTGCTTGCTTGTCTTCCACTTCTATAAATGCCAATGCCTCATTTGTTGTTTTTTCTCATTTCTGCCTCTCTACCTCTTTCTGTGCTGCTTTTCATGTATCTGTATTGATTTGGAGCTTGCAGAAAAAGCTTGGAATGTTTTAAGAGGCAAGAAGAAAACATAATTTCTGTTAGGGACAGGGCAGGATGATGAGGGACACAGTTAAACACTGTCAGCAAATTAACAGTGATTAGTTAAATTGTGTGATTCAGCTGTTAACTGCACTCAGCATTTCTCCCCACATGCTTGACTCCAGCATGCAGGGCTTTATAGGTAAATTCAGAGAAATGCAGCAGTGCTGATCTTGCATTAGGAGGCACTGTGTGTGAAATACACCAAAATACAAAAAAATCTTCAAAATCAGAAGCAATGAGGTCTGTTTGATGCATATATTTATATTTTTTTTCACTACTCACAGTGTAAGATTCCCAGAACAGTTAACTTTTTCTGCACAGTAGTACATTCCTCTGTGGATCCAAGGAAATAATAACAGTCAAATCTGGGTTTCACAGCTGCTAAGCCCATCAGATTTCAGTTGCTTTACATAGCTCCCCATGTGTTCTCTTTTTCTGCCCTAAATTTGCTGAGCACATGAAGGAGGCTTCAAATCTTCTTGCAATCTTGGCTGAGTTGCTTTTGGAAAGTTCCAGTAAACTCTCATAATTACCTCATTCACTGTTTGTAGTCAATGCATTGATGTTATCACTGTGTTTTCAAGCTAAAAAAAATAGGTCTCATGATGCAACCTAATGGCATTCGTGCATATGTTAAATATATTTTAATACAGCACTATCTAAACCCGTAAATATAAAATATGTTCTAATTATAAATTATTCATGAATGCATTTGAAAAATGTCAAACTGTTATGAAAGAGTTTCCTTGAAATCTTTTCTCTTGTGAAGAGTAGGGCAAGATAGCAAAATATCACATTTGTCTAATGGGCCCAAGGAAAAACTCCTATAAAGTACAGTATGTGCTTGAATTGATACAGGAAGTGGAAGAAAAAATCCAACTTCTGGCACAACCAATGATGGGGTCTGTTACAGGGGTCTATTCTTCTTTTATACATAACCAGGGGATTTTAACTAGGCCTTACTGGCAAAGAAAAACAGCAAGGTGAAGGAAAGCCATAAAAAAACTCTGGCATCCTTTAGCTGAAAGATAAAATTCATAGAAAGCTTAACAATAATACTTGACCACCTAAACTGTGTCATGGCGTCTCACTATAGGCACAGGTGGTGTGTATTATAAGGGCAAATTCAGGCAGTCTCACTGCATAAACTCTTTTAGATGAAAATTCAGCTTTAGACAAAAAATAAAACAGGCGCCTTTTTAGAGTTTATGAGCTTCTTTTAGATGCCCAACTTTCAAACTATGCCTTTAAACTATAGGCAGTGAGTGATAATGTCAGCAGAGCTTTAGCTCCTGAAAATTTATAAAGCAGTTGTGAATTGTTTAGGCCAAGGGTAAAGAGAAGAGTTAGGCAGCAAGATGTTGAGGCTGCTCTATGTCCTCCTCCCAGCTCTAGGAAAGCAGTAGTGAAATGCTTCATGGTTTATAATGATGAAGTGCTTGCCCATGTCTCAGCAGGTTGTCAGGAAAAAAAAAAAGTAGCAGCACAGACCAACTTGAGAGAAGAGCTCATCCAAGCATTCTGAGCCAGAAATTTGGCAGTTGTGATGTGCGTGACATCTCTGAGGTGGTGCTGACAGATGAGTTTAAAGGAAGAAGTACAATTGCTCATTAAGGTGCTGGGTTGAGCAGCAACAGAAGAGCTGTTTTTGCAAATAAATCACTATGTTTTGTTTAGACACCATATTTTCTCTCCTTGAGTGAGCAATTACTGCTGGGCAATCATAGCAGAAAGACATGCAGATTTTAATTTCATACTAGGAAACAAGGAACAATACCCAGAACTCAGTTGTATGTAAAATAATGATTTCCCTTGATAGAAGGCTTTGCACATAAACGCAAGGCTTTGTTGGAACAGACTTGTGAGTATATCAGCCAGTACAGAAACTGTTTTTTCTTGAACAGAAGGAATGTAAAATACTGTCCCTGAAGAAGGCGTTTGCTTGTGACTGTTGGTTTGACACTACATCAAACTCACAGTAATATCTTTTCACAAGTAGTGCGTACCATCCTTTGCCCATCAAACAAACAGGAAAGAAGGAACATTACTTCTTCGTATTTAGTGGAGTGGAAAATTTTTAAGTTGAAAAAGTGACTATCATAGGATCATAATACCTAAACTACAAAACCACCTATTGCTGGGCAACCAGGTCTTCACTTCAATCCATTGGGAAGTACTTTTCCATTTAAATAACCATCTGTAATTTTTATGTATGGAGTCCAGTGGAAGAATAGGAGGTTTCTTTAAACGGTAGTGTGAATTTTATGTGTGTTAGCTGGCCAAAATGCTGACTGAAGTTCAAAAGAGAAAAATGGAGAGTTAAGGAAGCAGCCATTATATTATGTATGCTAAACTGCTTCTAAAGATAACTGCAAAGTGATCTTTTCAAAGTCAGGGAAGGACAGCACTTTTGCCACGTGTATCACATCTCTTCTATGGAATTTTACTTTTAAGGATTATCAGTGTTCAGGTTCTTGTTGATATTATTATAAATGTTAAATACACCTTCATTAATAAGTTAGTGGTTTCAGTTATTATTACAATTATTCATTAAATTATAATAAGAAGCCGATTAAACAGATATTTTAAAATTTTCAGGCACATACATGTTTAGGGTAGGTGTTGCTTCTGCTGAGATGCTTTTGGCATCTTGGACTAGGATGGGAGTCTGAGATAGCAAATTTTATTTGGGTACTGAAAGGTACCAACATACATCTTGGTGTCCTGCCAAGGAAACTGCAAAAGCCAGGCGTCACATACCGAGTCATTACAGAATTGCAAAAACAAGTGTTCAAGTAAAGAAACTGCACAAGTTTTTACAGTAAAATGATCACATGATAGGTTGGACTGCTTACTGACTTTATTCCCTTGGGTGTATTCACTTAGTTGCCAAGGAATTTTTTGAGTGAATTTATGTAATTTTTATTGGACAACATTCAGATCTGAATCTACTTGCATGTTTATTTTATATATTCTGTTTTGGAACCTGGTATTGAAGATACATTAGAAGAGATACAGAGATTTATATTTATGTTTTTTACCAGGTTTGGAGGCATGAGTTTGTCTCCCACTGCCTGTATGCTTTGTAACTATGTCAGAACTTAATTCTGATTTTAAGTCTGCATGTTTAGCTGGGGTCTCTCCAGACATGTGAATCTGTCAGAGGATATGGAGTATTTCATCTCACAATAGTCTTCAGGGTTATGACATTTAAGCTGTAAGCTTTTGGGGATAGAAAACTAGGACAGAGAGGAGGGAGAAGCTGCTCTGTGCCTGTCTATGTGATACCCTATGTTAAGATAAAATCTTAGTTTCTTCTTCAGGCATTAAAATTCAGCTGAAAAATGTAAAGAATAGAAACGAAGGGCTTTCTTGTTGTTTTGTTTGTTTTTGTTTTTTTTTTTTTTTAACTTGATATGTGTTACAAAATGCATCTCTTCATCTAATCAAAGGAATTGTTACAGATTATTTAGAGAGAAAGGTGAATGAAAAAAATAAGTCAGAATTTCTTAAAGGCAGAAATTATTTCTGGGATCGTATTATAGAGAGAAAAATTTTCCAGGTCCTTAAATATGCTTCAGTATCTACTACTATTCTAAATATAATAACAGCAGTAATAACCTTTTCTGTGGTTAAATATGTTTGTATGTACATGCATATATATGTAACATGTACCTATGCATACATATAGATGTATGTATACATATGGTATTTATAAAATTTAGTGTTTGCTAGATGGAGGGTTTACTGTTCTGCTGCTTTGCAAGTAGATTTCCTGTGGGGAGCACTACATCATTGAAGTTAAAACTTCAGCTGGCCAAGGCAGATGGATCTTTTGGGGTTTTACAGAACTTGGGAGGAGTGGTAGGGAGGGAGGTGGCAGTTCCCACAGAGCCAGCTTTTTGGCTTCCCCTGGCCCTGTTTCTGTGGCTCATACACACCATTCCTTGGAGTTTCTCCCCTTTTCAGGTGGCAGATTTCTGCAGGGCTTCCCCATACACCATGGAACTGCTTCTCTTTTTACCCTGAGCTTGCATTAATGCCAGTTAGAATGGCATTGCTGTGTGTGACTTGCTGACTTGGAATAAGATGGGAGCCACTTGAGCAGGAGGAGGATTCAGGAACAAATGCTTTGCAGGAGAACAACTGCCATATACTTTAGACATTATACAGCCATATGGAACTATATGCATAGAAAGATACAGCTTTGAAATACATTGGCTTGAGCCAATGTCAGTATTTAAAATGCAAGATCTCCTTTCTCCTTTCCATTTCTGTCCAAACTTTATTTTTCTGCTGGCTGCCTGGTGACTGCAAGCTGCAGTCCACCACACAAATACATGAGTGACTTTTTGTGGCCATTTGGTACTAAGAGCTCCTAAAGGTGTCTGCTTGTGTCCAAAGCCTTCTCTAGTTGGAATTCAGATCTTTTCTTCTGTGATGATGTTTTGTTTTCAGTTCTTCCTTCTTGGAGATGTGTGGCCTCTGAGGCAGTTTTTTGCAAGTCTCTCAGTGGTAGGAAAGTCTGAACCAGGTAAATTAAGTTTCTCAGGAATGTATTGCAGTAATTTAATCTCAAAATTGTGGATAAGAACATTAGGAAAGCAAGCCTGGATTGCAGTTCTTGAGATAAAAAAGTATCATTCACTTGAAGTAGTTCCTTCTAACCTAGGAATGTGAGGATTACAATACTGTCATCACCTGATGAGATGAAGTCTGTTCAAGTCTTTCTGTCACATTTAGTGGACTTTAGATCAGATTTTCAGTTACACATGTTTATCAGAGTAGAAAGTAAAGTAGTTCCTGAAAGAGAGAGGTCTAGACAATATTCCCTTTCCATATTTAAACTGAACCAAGTATTCCTGTATTAAGATTTCAGCATCATGTTCTGTTTTGATAATTATTCTAATTTCCATAACCTTTTGATAGTGGTCCAAAAATAGCATTTCAGTTTTTCTTAATATAATCTCAAAAAGAGAGCACATCAACTACCTGATACTTGTTATTTTTCCTCTTACAAGCAGAGGAAAAAAAAAAAAGAAATCCATAAGTTATTATTCTGAAGTCAGAAATGCTGAAATTTCTATTAAAAAAAAAAATCTAAAAATACTGACTAGATAAATTAGTATTGCAAGCAATAAAAAATGTATTATTTCTGTTGCTATATTCTGTGGTTTGGGGTTTTATTTTCAGTGCTACAGGCTATAGCATACTTTATTCATCAGAACAACAAAATAAAGTGTAAAATAAAAAAAAATAAAAGCAGAACTAATCAAACCCCAGGATGAGAGTCTTCCTCCTTAACTACATGTGCATTTCTTAAGGGTTTAGTGTGAGCTCCAACAAGCTACCACTGGGACCAATAGTGATAGACCTTTGTCATGCTGTATTGAGGGTTTATTAAGAGCTTTGCCTGGTTTATTTGGCTTTTTGATGTTTATATGTAGCTTGATTCAGGATTCCACCTTTCTGCAGTGCTCATTAGTCGTAGTGGCCTTTCTAAACCAGGTCTTTTGGGACTAGTGGTGATTGTGACAGATGGTAGAGGAGCAGAATTGCTCTGGGACACTGCTACTCACTCTGTCTCTGTCCTTTTCTTGCCTTCTTTCCTCTTATTTCAGTGCTGATGTTGGATTCCCATGCATTTGTCCCTGGAGAGACACAAATTACAGTAGTTACTTATGCAGCACTTCAGACTACTTGTAAGAAAAAACTCTCATGCTTCCCTTTGTCAAATAGAAAGCAATTATATTTTTCTTTTTTAATAACTGGATTTCTTTTTCCTTTTTGTAAAAGGTAATGCATTGAGAGTATTGAAGCCTTAAGACAGTTGAGCTAAAGCATTTTTCAGCTGCTTCCTGGACTTACTTTTAATTAGATATGCTCTGATGGAGAAAAGTACTATTTTAATTCTGGCTTCTAAAGGGCCAAGATTACCTACAGCAATATTCTCCTAATTTGTGTAATCAATATGTCCTCTGTATTTGTCCAGCACAAATAGGAATGGCATGTCACTGTCATTAAATCTGTGGGGAAAAAAAAATAAAAAAATAGGGTTTTGCTTAAAGAAAGTAGAAAAGTAAAACTCAGACAAATTTTCAGCTGGGAAAAAGGGAAGAAAATGAGGAGAAAAAAAAAACAATTTTAAGATGATGGGGGGGAAAAGGGAAAGAAGATAAATTAAGCTATATTATTTGTGTCCCCCTTTTTTTTTCTCCTGGTTGGTAAGGTACAACTTCAGCTCTTTAAGTTAGTCACAGTGTGGGAGATTTTTCTCAAGACCCTGTAGAGAGAACAAAATCCCAGGACTTAGCATGAGGATGGCACCCACTAATATCTTTGTAAATTCCAATACGTGTTGAAAACCTATTAGGACATACCAGGGTAATGTAGAAACACTTACAATACAATGTTACCAATGTTTGTGCCATTTATCATTTTAAACCCAGTCCCATTTGTTTCTCTTGTTTGCCCAGTACTAAAGGCCAGATTTCTTTTTCTTTATTCAAAATTAAAATGTCACACAAGGAATACTGTATTGTCTCTAGTCTTGCTGAGGTGACAGGCATCTTCCTCCTCTTCCCTGTGTCTTTACAAAGATTAATTGCCTCTTCAAACCCCTGTACCTTTTGCCTTCAAAGCATTCTCCCTTTTGATCCCTCTCCTCCTTGGCTGCCCATCATCACTGGACTCAGACACGGGGAAGCCTAAACTGGATTTGCCTGTGTGTTTGTGGAGTTCACTGTGGAGGGGAGCAGCTTGCACGTCCTCCACTGTTCATGGAGTATTATCGGATTAACTCTAATAGCACTCTGTGGTGTATCCTGGAGAGCACCTTGGAAAAATGGGAATATTTCTGTCATTTCAGGGTCAGTGCTCTGACTGTCTCGGTGTACTTTTTGCTTATTTGGGAAATAAAGCCTGCTTTTATGATCCTTTGTGTTTTTTAGGGAGTGATCACCTAAACACAAATGATTTTGATCAGTGTACAGTGCTATGGTAGATAATAAATTCTTGAAAGTGAATATTACATGTAAACAAACTACAGAAAAGAAGGTAAATGAATTGCAAATACTAAATTGTACATACCTATTGGAAAATACAGTGGTCTCTATTTGTCCTTTCCTTACTTTGGGACTTAAACTGTTACTGGCTTTATTTAAAATTAAATTGGAAAAGGTATTGTCATATACTTCATTATAAAGCAAATCTTTCAAATTCTGCTGCAGATGTAAGCCATTTTTCAAGCTAAATAAAAAGAACTGTTATAATTCATACAGTCTTCAGGCCTTCCTCCATGTCCTAGAATTTTGAAAACTGAAATTTTGCTGAAGTATGACTGAACTCAAATCTGGCTCCTTTTTTTTCTTTGTTCGGATTTGTTTTGCATTGCATCAAAAGTTATTCAAGTGGAAGCAGGCATGTGCTGTGCACACCACAGCATACAATTTTAATTTCATGGAGGGCAATGGGGTTTTTTTGTTCTTTGCCAGGCCTTTTATGAACATGCTGCTAGATCCCCCATCTAATAGTACCTGCTGTGCTAGTGATGGGGATATGTGTAATGGTATGTCTACCTTGGGAGATTATGGGAATGGTGAGGGCAGGGGACCAACAGGGAGGCCAATGTGTGTGTATATACTTTCCAAATTCCTAGCTACGCCCCTGGCTAGATTGCAGTGATAAAAGTGGCCTGCTGTTAACACTGGAATATAGAAAGTGAGGATTAAAAAATAGCATATCCCTGCGTGTTAATGACTATTTATTCTCTGTAGTTTCTAGCAAAAGCAGCAGAATCACAGCCTCTCTAAAGCACAGCCACAGAGCCCAGTTTGCCAGGCTGGCAACCATTCCTTGGGCTTGGAAAGCCGTGCTATCTGTGCCAGCCTCTGTCACCTTGGGTTTGAGGGGATGCTGTGGTAGCTTTATGAATTTCACCTTACAGGGGACTAGTTATAAGGGCAGATGCAACCAGGGAGTTGACAACCTCCTCCACACATTGACTGGACTGACATTTGCTCAGCCCTAACAAGCTGCCATAGTGTGGTGCCATGGGGGCCCTTGGGCTTGATTTAAGAGTGCTGACACCAACTGCTTGTTATTTCGTGTTTTAGAGCTGTCAGGGAGGCAACTGATGTCAGCATAAAATTATTTAATAGCTCTAAATCATGAGTAAAGTATGAATCCATTGACAGCAATAAGCAAACAGTCAAATTGTTGGACCCTTCAGTTGGGGGAAAATTGACAACAGAATGGTGTGCATACACTTACACGGGCAGAAAATGTGACTGTAGCCCATCTGTGCCTTCACTCTGAAATCCATGTGGATGATTCAGGTTTTTAATATTGTGGTAGAACTGCTGCTGTTACTACCCAGCAGGTTTTCTAGGAAAATACTGCACTGCAATTTTCATTGTGTTCCCACTGAACTTTTCACATGGTAAATTTGATAATGGTAGCATTTGCTTGTTGTACATGTAATCACAATTACATCAATATTTGCTAATGGCCTTCTTGAAAACTTTGTGTTGAGATGAGGCTCTTGAAGTAGGAAGATAATATGGCTGTTATGCTCACAGTGAATATTTATGAAGCATACAGCATTCCAACCCCCAAAGCTGTATCAGTTGCTTTACCTACGTCCTACTTAATTTTCTTAGATTTATTCTGGTGTAACTCCATTACAATACAGTAAATCAAATGTGTAAGCTTCAATTATGGAGTGACAAAAAAGGTATTTTATTTATTTATTTTTTTTAATCTCGACAGTGGTTCTGTTTTTCTTTTCTATCCCACTGCCCTAAGCCCATCACATGGATTTTGGGAGCTTCTGATACTCTAATTCTGTCCCAGTATATAGCAATTGAAAGCATTTAGTTGTGATTAAAGCAGATTGAATGAGATAATCCCTCTGAGTGAACAGCTTCAAAAAGCTCAAACACAATTCTTTGGGGACATGAACTAACTCAACACAGGCTAATTCCTGCAGCATCTCCCATGTGATACGTTAGGCCCACTACTTGTTTCGCTTACTAGATCCCATTAGAATTTTCTTTTTTTTTTTTTTTTTTTTGGTTTAGAACTGAATTTTCATGTAAATTTTAGCAGTCATACAGCATGGAATTGTATAGTTTAGACTTCTTTAAAATGTGCACTAGCATGAAAATTTCTATGTTAGAAGTGGAAGCTGATACTTCTGATGGAAGCAGCGATGCATTGAGTGGTGACCTGCAGAGGAAGGGTAATAATATGCAAAGCTTGGGAAATAGGATTGCTTCACTTTCAGCTGTATAATGCTTTGGTTAGACAAAGCCCAAGCCTGGCCTCATGCTCACACTCTCCAAGCCCCACTGCCTGGCCTCATGCTTAACACTTTGCACTTTTTCCAAGGAACAGCAGAATGGCAGCCAAGATTTTGAAGCTGAGGCCTTGGAAGTGCAGCTGGTGTCATGAATGTTGTAATGTTGACAGCTTTTTCCATTTTCAGTTAAGGCTATAGCAGTTGTTATTTGTTTATATTTAAATTTCTTTCCTCAAATGTATTATTTAAGGGGACCTAAATGATGAGATCTACACCTTCTGTAGGCATTAAATACCTGTTTTTGTTTTTGGTTTTTTTTTTTTTTCATTTCACCTTTGAATTTTTGGGAAGGGTTTTATTTGCCAGGATCCACAGCTGATCTGATTGTGTTGGTCGTGTGCTAGCCATGAGGCTACAGTGGAAAGTGATGTGATTGCTGTCCTCTGCTGTTCACTGTGGAGGACAGGCTCAGAATTAAAATGTTTGGAAATATGAAATGCTTTATTAAGAACCAAATGAGCATGAACCGAATTCAGTCTTGGCTGAACGGTCAGTGGAGTTGTGTCCTTAAAAGCCATGAAGTAATTGCTTCCTTCTGGTCTTCTCCAAAGTTGTAACATTATTACTTTTGGGTTTTTTTAATGAATTATTCTCCCGTATTTTTAAGCCTGCATGTAGTGATTTCTTTGCTGCCTTTTTTTTATTATTATTTTTTTTTTTTTTTTTTTTTTTTTTTTAATCTGAATGTATTCTTGCCCTGTAAGTGATGATAGCGGGCTGCTCTTCAGAAATCCTACCTGGTTGGTTTTATTTTGAGGCAGGAGCAGAAATTCAGCCTATCACCTGAGGCAAAACTTAAGAGAAATTAAAGGGTTCCTCCACTTCAGCATTTTAGGGTAGATTAGAAGTGCTATTCTTGAAAGGGGAATGTGATTATCCCATCACTGTCCTCTGGCTCCTTTTAAAAGAGGTATGTTGGGCCATGGCAGCTTTGCTCCTTTCAGGAAGAATTAAAGCAAAATATGTTCTTCAGAAGAAATTCCAGTGTGTTCCAGCAGCCTGTGAAAATTCAGTTTTGTAGTGGCCTAGGTCCAGTCTAAAATGGCTCTACCAAAACCATGGATGGTGTGGATATTATATTTTTGTATTAGCCCTTTATTCTACACATCTACTCCTGTTATGCTACAGTTCTTAAAACCAGAAATGTGACATAGACTAAGGAGCCATGAAACTGTGAAAGGAGAAACAAAGTGACAGTATGAGCTGTTTTCAACACATCCAGTTTCTGGGTGCTGAATAAAAATCACAGCCATTCTGGTAATTGTATGTGTGTGCATATATATATATATATATATATATATATATATGCATTTTTATATAGAAATTTATATAATTTCTAATATATATATTATTTTATATATACCTTGTATATTATTACAAATGTGTTTACATATAAAAATGTATTTTATATATATATATATATATATATTTTTTTTTTTTTTTTTTTTTTAAATTATTCTGCTTTGGCAAAAATATCCGTGATGGAAATCTGAAACACTATCACCACATAGTCTCTATCAAGGTCTTCTTTGCCATGCTGAATTTGAACTGGGGAAACATTACAAGCTAAAATTCGAAGCAATTGGAAGGATCCTTGGCACATGTCCAGCTGGCAGTTCCTGCATTGTGTTAGCTCAGCTCAGTCCCCAGCTTTAGAGCAGAGGTGGTTGCTGAGTCTGGGACAATTTGCACATGTGGGAGATCATAAATATCTTGGCCAAGTGCCACCTACCTCAGTGTTCTTACAGAAGGAAAACAAATGCATTACTGCTGAAGCAAGTTCTGCTGCATCTTGCTGTTGTTCACCAACAAAGGAGAAACAAGGGATTAACTTTAAAAATTGTAACTGAAAGTGAAGGGACTTTGATGTGCCTGAGAACAATGCTTTTAGCAATATTGTGTATAATTGAGGGTTCCAGTCATGTGTTAAGTGCACTGTGTGTCCAAATATAACTTGTGAATTATTACCACCTGCAGTTGTAACTAAAGGGACACTTGGTTTTGAATCTGGGGCTGACCTACAGGACTTGTTTTCCTTCAGACCATAACCTAGAACAGAGATGGCTCCAGTCTCATGCCACATAAGGAAAATCAATTTTTTTTTTTTTTTTTCCAAGCAGGGAAGGAGATGTTGAGACTTGACTGATACCAAGCTCCTTTTGCAACAGGAAAGGGAAGAGTCAGAACTGGGACCAGACTGTCTTTCAGTAATGAGGGAAGATTGAAGAAGCAGAGCAGTTGTAGCCACTTGAGCTAACGTGATTTCAGGATTCAGTCATAGGAAATGTTCATTATTCCTGACAATTTTGTCTTATCTTGAAGTCAGTTCTAACTCAGTACAAACCTCTTCATGTGGGAGGTGGGAAGAATGAATAAGAGATGGAAAATAATTCTTTGAAAAGGAGAAGTACCTTTGCTGTATTACTGCTGTAAACTGGGTAATAATTCCTATTACATAGCTGAACTAGCTGTGACAAAGCAATGAGGGAATGGCTTTTTTAAACCATTTCTCTTCTTTTTACTTGAAAAGCAGAACCAGTTCTTTGCATTTATCTTTGATATGTTTTAGAGCCATTACAGAATGGGATTACTTGTCACTTGGAGTTATCAGGACTATTCACATTGACAGTGGTCACTGTTTCAAAGACATTAACATTTTTACATGGAAAAGATATTAACACTTTTAAATTGGAATTTACCAGTAAGATTATCATAGGTCAGATGAGTAGATGCATGATGCAGGAGATAAAATACTGGGGGAACTGAGAATGAGAATGGGCAGGCAAAAGAGGAAGGACAGCACTTTTCTGGACAGGAAACAATTATCCATGTAACTACATAATTGTCTTTGGGTTTTGAAAAGAGTCTTGATTGTTTTAGTAGCAAAATACTAATGCACTTTATTTTTTTTTGTGTGCGTAATCAATTACCAGATTGCTTGAGAATTGTCTATTCTTGGCCTGGGCATGCTGAATTTGGTGCCTACACACATGGACCATTCATCTATAATAAGCAGAAACACCTACAAAGTCTTAGGGAAATAGGGTTACCTTAATTTTTTATTTTTTATTTTTTTTAATCGATATTTTATCAGTTCATGTAGTCTAAATACTCTGGAAAGAAGAAAAACCAGGAATAGTGATTGTTATTTTCTTGAGACAGTCATTGTCAGTTGTCTCAGCTTGAGGACAGAACTCGTAAATCTGTCCGGTTGGAGTTATCATCTCAAGACTGCAGCAAGATGAGGTTGAGACCAGAAATCACTTGTTTTCATGTAATGCATCTAGAAAATTACAGTGCTATGTCCAAGCTGGGAGCCCTTCACTTTGTAGAAGTCTGGTACTGTTCTTAGTGCCCTGGGATACATGAACACAGTCAGTTTGGGGGGCAGAGTGGTTGGCTTTCTTTTGTTTTTAAGGGTTTTGTGTTGCCCTCTGATGAAGTACCATAATGTAACCCAACTTTAGGGCTCCAACCAGCCTGTCCCAGCCCTGCTCTTTTTCCCCTGGTTATAGTTGGGCTTCTGGAAGATAATTATTTTGTTCAGTGTCTGCACTGAGATGTGGTTATATCACTCTCTTTGCTTTTTAAGGTGGCATTTTGTTTTGACAGTATGAAATTCAAAGGACCTCTCTCTTTCATCACTACTATTTTTTAATGTAATATATGAGAAGAGAGTCTCAATTGTGGGAGTTTAATTAGATGAAGCTATTGAATGTCACTGGTAACTGTTCATTGAATTGTTGTCAATAAGTGGACTGTAATATTACATGCATTTACCTGTAATATCTATCCTTGTAAAACTGAACTTTTTATTATCATTTTTATTGTGTTAAGTTCTTTTGCCTGACAGATCTTGATAAAGGCTCTACATGCATTGTTTAGGGAAAGGTTCTGTTTGGGGCACCATTAATAATGGATATCATCCATCTGTCTCTCAAAAATGAATTTTCATGATCTCATTGTTTTGAATGTTATGGCTAAAGCTCACAGTTGTCATATGTAGGAAGAAGAATTTGCCTTAGTAGATTAGGCCATTGGTCCATGAAATCAGGAATCTTGCCTTCACTGGCAGCTAGTTCATGGCTCTACATATTAAGGACACTATTCTGATTATTCAGGATACAGAATTTTCTCTAATTTAAATGAAAAAGCAGCATGATAGGGCTCTTTCATTTCCCTCCAGGATATTAGGGCACATTCATGGAAACGCATCAGGGACAATACCACCTGCTGTGGATATCCTAAAGGGGGAAGGAGAAATCTGTAGAAGAGTAGTGAACAGTGCAGACTGTCATGTTCTACTTGTATTTTTCTTCATATATCTTTGAAATCTTTTAGTGATTGTGTAAGTAGTGGAAGCCCTTGGGCAGCTTTAACTTTCGTGGCAGCAGTTCAGCATTAGCACTGTCTGTGCATTAATGACCTTGGCAGGATTACATCAACCATATTGTCACCTGAATAAAATGTCCTCAACAGTTTGGGGGTTGGTTGGTGATTTTTTTTTGGTTTGTTTGTTTTGGTTTTTTTTTTTTTTTTTTTTTGTTTTTTTTGGTTTTTTTTTTTTGGGAGGGGGTGTTGTTAGTGGGTTTTTTTGTTTGGTTTTTTTTTTTTTTTTGATTGGTTGGGGTTTTTTTTTGCTTTAGGCATAAATAGTGTTTTCCTCAGTGTCACATTGGGATGCTCAATTTCGATTTCTGCCATGCTGATCATGAGGAAATGTCTCTGTTCTCTATCTATGGTAGGCGTGCCATGTTCTGCTTTTTTGTATTATTAAAGGGCTGACACGGGGTGCCTTGTACTCCTGTCTCCCTTCTCTCATTTTGGATGACATCACTTGGAAGGTTTTGCAGAAGTCACTTCATATTCTCAAACTTTGACTCCGCTGAAGTCAACAAAATATCATTTACTTCTGAAGTTAGGTTAGGAAACAGAACATTTTATCCCCTAAAGCAGGTTATTCCTGATGGTTTTATTTAAGAATCATCCTCCTGCAAAACAGAACAGGACAGAACTCTCCAGAATTTCTAAGCCTAATCTTTCTCTGGAAGCTGAAGATACCATGTTCTTTCTGGCTGGTATCTCTGTGGGTGGGTGTGAGGGGAAAGTTTTGCAGACACTTAGCCCTTTTTCTCTTAACTTGCATGTAATGAAGAAAAAAAATAGTCACAAAATATTGATGGAAAGAAAAATATGTTGCAAACGCTCATGGCACATGTACATTTTCGTAGCTGTTCCTAAAGGAAACTTTCTGGTTTTGAAAACCCTTCAGGTTGAGACCATACAAGATACTGTAAGACATACTCATACCACAGTGAATTACCTAAGGTCAAAAAAACCTGCCAGAGAAGCAGGCAAATTCAGAAATCAGTAATCTATGTAATTTTAGATAAAGGAATGTTGCATAGCAAGGACAATTCACGTTTAAACTGTGAGCATAGGGAGTATTTGTCTTTTGTTCTTCTAGTAATATGACAATAATAATATATTTTAGATCAGAGAAGTATTTTGTAAATAAGGATTATAACTTTTCTAGCACTAGGGTTTCAATGCCAACTTTGTTTAGTAGATTAACCACACAAATGAAGTGGAACTGAAATAATAAGAAATGCTTCTCTTTCTGGATTTTTTGTTTTGTGCTGTTGTTGACTATCCTATTCCATTGTCCTGTTTCATCTGAAGAACATTTTTAAATGCAGCTGTAACTCCGTAATTATTTCTTCCTTTTGATGGATTTAATGTGTTGGTAGCATTATTGCAAACCTGTACATGTGAATTTCTTAGGAAAAGATGTTAGGAAAAAAAAGTAAGATACTGCTCTTGTCAAGAAGCAGTTAAAGATAGTCTTCCTTCTTCTCTCTTCATTGTATTAAAAAAATAGTTTTTTTGGATTAGGACATCAGCTGATGTATATCGTTAGATTTACCTGCACTGTTGAAAGGAATTATGACAGAAAGTCCTGCTACTGAGATCTCTGCAGAGATCACCTTCCACATGTAATCTCTGTGTCATGTACTTAATCTGCATTTTTTTTATTTTTGGCCAAGTTGTGTAGGACTAGTTAAACATAGACATGAACTGGACTAGTTAAGCTTATACATTAAAAAAAAAAAAAAAAAAAAAAAAAAAAAAAAAAAAAAAAAAAAAAAAGAAATAATGAAAGAAAGGCATTATATAGTAAGATTAGTTGTCTTCAGAAGCATATAAATTTTTAACACTGAGGTTCACAACAGGTGATAACTTGGCGATTAATGTCCAAAGGCTTCAGAAAAAACAAACAGCAGTGTAATATAAATTCAAATAGAAAACACCAGTGCTTTATTGAGCAACATCAGATCTCATATTGATGGAGTTCTCAGCAGCAAGAACATCCTCTGTGGAATGTTTATGTGTGTGTTTGAAGTATGAAAATTGGAGATATTACTTGCTTTGGATCAGAGGATATGTTGAGCCCAGAGACTGCACTAGTTTTTCTATATGGGCTTGTCATAGGAAATAACAGTGCCAGGTGATATTCCCACGCCTGAAACTCCAGCTCATTGCTTTGGAAATTGGCTTAACATTGAAAACTGCAGCTATTCCATAATTACTCGTCAATTGATTTGGTAACCTGAAGCTGGTTTGAACCTTTACAGTTGGTTTTGAGGTATAAACATAGTCTAAAAAAAAAGCAACACAAACCAAAACAATGAAACTCATTTTAAAATGAGAATTTGTATTTAAAAAAAAAAAAAAAAAAAAAAAAAAAAAAAAGAGGACTTGATATTGTTTTAAGTATTATGGTTTGTTTTTTTTTTTACTCTTCTCAAATTTGTTTTTGCTGCCTTCTGTAGCTCTGATGTTTCTGATGGATCTTATCCTAATTTCCTCTTGAGAAAACCAGAATAGATTTCATGTTGGGTACAAGCTGCCCTTTGTTTGCCAGGTTCTTTGTAGTTAGGCAGTGATTTTGTTTGATTACCTGCCTCATGCAGCACCGAGTTCTCAGCAGACAGCACGCCACCTCTTTGGGATGGAGGAGAAATGTCCAAGGCAGGGATTTCTGAGCGTCCCTGTCACTGTCACAGCGAGTGGCGTGGCTGTCACTGCGCTCTGGCTGCCACAGGTGACAGCCCCAGGGCTCAGCAGGAGCCACCCACCCATCATACCCAAGGGTGATCACTCAGTCATCACTGGAAAGTCTAACCCATGATTAAATAAACACCATTTCCTCCACTGTTCATTAAATACACTTGTAATGTATGGAAACATGTATTTAATAAAAAGGCTGCAAAGCTGCCATAGCTAGGTGGGCCAGATGTGTAAATGAGGTAGTGGGCAATTTCAGTTTGTGGCCTCTTGCCTTAGGGAGTGTCTTTTAATGACTTGGTGTGATGCCTTTTACAGTTTATCGCTGATGACATTTTGAGGACACACAGTTCGTAGAACAAAGAACAATGAAGCTGGGGTATGTTCCTGGATGTGGTTTATATGCCCTCCAAGTTCTAGCAAACAGAAGTAAAGGGCTACTGTATATTATTTTCCCTAAGGGTAGGAAAAAAAAGGCTTTATTGAGGAGAATAATGTCAGCTATGTGACAATAGGTGGACAGTAACCTAACACTTGAACTTCATTTCAATAAATAAAGTATTATTTTATTACTGATAAAATTTTTTTGTTGTTGTTGTTTTATTCCTATTTATAGCCTATATTTTGTATTTTCTGGTCTTTATAATATCTTAGTGTTTCCAAATAGCCTGTATATTATTTATTTATTTATGCATTAGAAAGCCACAGTGTCACTTATGCAGTGATCCTAACTTGGAGCTCCAATTAGCCCTAGATGCACTCAGCCCTCAAGTTGAATGCCTGGAGAGAACAAAGATCTTGAACTTGGCATATTTGCTTGTTTGAGGGACAAAGATCCCAGGTACTTTGGGAGGAGGGTGCTGTTGTATTCTCAGCCTGCCTTTCCTCAAGACTTGCTTCTCAGTCATGTTATTTGTGTCTCTCAGTATTTGAAAAGAAAGGTGTTTTTGTTGTCTCTGCAATGAAGAAATGGGAGTCGAGCTGAAATGTATGTGCAAGTGTGCATATGTACAAGTACACATAATTTTCTATACATGAATCATCACAAGATAGTATATATAGATATCTGTAGATACAGTTTTAACAGAAATACCGCAAACTGTATTTCAAATTTGCTGAAAGATATTAAGTAAATGAACTCTTGTGATCACTTTGAGTCCATATCACACCTGCTATGTTGTGTGATATGTTCAAAAGCTATTTGTATAGTCCTAATATTTTAAAATTCTTTTGTATCGTGTTACTTTACATACAGTTTCAGTTGCCTCCCACTTGGGCTGTTATTATAGCAGACTTCCCAGTGTCTGTTCCAAAGAATTTTGTCATTCTTTGTGGTGGATAGAAAAGGAGACTGAAACCTAAATTGTTCTTCAGGTCTTGGTGTGATCAGGAACTGATGGTGGCAGTAGGCAACTACTGGAGGAGGATTTTTCAGCTTTTTCTGACTCAGTCACAATGGTGACACTTAATCACCAGAACCAAGATTAATGTAGAATCCATTCAATACAGTCATTGACTATTGGCCAAAACCTATTTGTGTTAATAAAGGTTACAAATAGGTATCAAAATGTGCTTCTGGTAACCTTCACAACTGCTAGGTATATGCAATTTTTAATTAGGCAGGTATAAATATTCTGCTGTCCTAAACATGAATGTCTGGTTCAAAAAGAAAATATAAAAAACTATCTTCAATTAAGTTATAAAGCAATTTAAGGAAAGAAGTGTGCTCCCACTGGTAAAATACTGTTTTCTTTCAAAGTTTCTAATTTACTTTTGCCAAACCCAATGACTCCCAGGGTTAGTCACAGTAAATGAGATGATTTCTGCTTGGAATTGTGGTCTCCATAATGGATTTGCAAATCCTGGTTGCTGTTCTACCCTTGCTATTCAAACTAATGTGATGCATTAGTTAGAACTGACATGGCAAACGGAGTATTGTGTTGGGAATTTTGTGTGATTACCCCTACAGCAATTGTTAATAGTAAATATCTTGTCCTGTTCAGTCTGTACATTTGCCTGCACCCCTGGTAATGTTCAGTGGCACAACAGTATCAGTAACTGGCAGCTGCCACTGGGTTTATGCTCTTCTTCAGGAGATGCTCTTTACTCCACTGTGTCCTGGCACCTCTGGAAAGAAAATGGCAAAAGCCAGTCCAGAGGCACTGCTTTCTTCTTTAACCCTGGTGCAGCTGTTAAACCAGCACATTTTGGCAGGCTTATGGAGAATGGTGGTGGATATATTGAGCACATTTGTGTTCTGGAGTTTCCATCTTTTGCAAAGTCTGATATTGTGGAAACAGCTCTGTTACAGACTGTGCCTATGCCAGGGAGGTGGGAGCTGGGATTTCACATAGGCACAAAATGTAAAAGTGTGTCCTAAATGTATGATATCACAAATGCCTTAATGAGGAGTTAGTTGTGAAGAGTGCTAGCATAGCCTCCATATCACAGCTGAATGTAGAGTAATAGGTTTAAAAGAAGCATGCACAGGTTTTAATTTGCTTATGAAAACTGTAAGTGTATGAGAAGGAAAGGAAGGAAAGAATGAAAACATTTACGTTGCACTGGTATGCAATATCATTTATCTCATACTTAGTTTAACAGGAACCTGACAATGAACTTGGTCAGCATCTTCAGACAAGCTGAGCAATCATTAAAAATAACAGCAATCAGAAACTCCATGTATTGCACCAGCTGCATTTCTCCAAGTTCTGTAAGGGAGTACAAATTTTCTCCATGGGAGATGGGATCTGCATCAAAGCCCATTTCAGCAAGTAGCAATCAAAAGTGGTAATTTTGGTGTGATTTATTACAGTTTATTGCTCCACTTTTGGTTCAGGTGGCAAAATGACAGGACCTCAAAATAATTACTGGAACAAGTTTTGCTTATTCTCTCTATAAGTATATTTGCTGATCCTTCTGGTATCATAGGTTTAAGTTCTAGAGGATTCTGATTATTTTTCCCATTTTTCTCTTTCCATGATAATTTTTTCTTTATTTTTTCTTTAGTTTATTTTTTATTTAATTTATATTTAGTATTTTTTATTTTCATTTTACTTCAGGTTTGTTTGTTTGTTTGTTTGTTTGTTTGTTTGTTTGTTTTTTCTTCACTCAGGTCTCACTTTGCTCTGTTAGTGTAATTCATCTTTTTCCTGATCATCTTTTAGTCGTGGAAAATACATAGGTAGACTTCTTACTATGGACCAACCAGGGAATTTCAGTTGAGTGAATTAGAAAAGCTGGCCAGCCACAGGCTAGTGGAAGGACTGTTCCAAAAATTAAAGGCTTGAGTGTATAAAGGTGCAGAAAGTGATGCAATAACTTTGAGATGAATCTAGTGGGTTAGGAACCCCAGTTGTGCCCTTTTACCATGTGTCCCTGTGCCTGGCATAGCATTTGGGGCATCACATCTCTCAGTGCTGTATTTTAAATTTGCTTAACGAATAGTATTCTCCCAAAGGTAAGGGTGGAAAGGGGTGAGAGGAATAATGTATAGCTGCATGTGTCCATAACAAGGATTTTCTCTTGGTCACAGATGAAGTCAAATTAGCCAAGTGACTCTTTACAGTCAGCAGAGGCTAGCTGAACTGTAGACTTGCAGCATATATCCATCAAATCAAATGGGTTGCATTATGCAATAAATCTGTAGGTATTTGCTGAAATCTAATTTCACTGTCCTTGAAATGCTCCACTGAGCTCTTAAGATTTTAATAACCTCTCATTATTAGTAATATTAATGTCTCTGTATGGAAGGTGGAATGTGGAGGGTTAATTTCTGTCCAGGTCAAAGATCAAGGGTTCAGTCAACTGTCATGAGAATATGAAAGAGAACAGTAGAGACCTCTGAATGACCCCCTCAAAAGCAGATAAACTTGCAAAAATGTTTAAGTCAGTAATTTTCTGTCAAAAACTAGACAAGATAATGTAATTTTTCCCTGGGAAGCAATGACAGCACCATTGGTTTCTCTGTGCATCTCTTCCTGCTGCTTAATCCTCACTGAGGTATTACAAGGTTATCAGAGAAATGCATGTTCAAATGCAGTGTTCTTTGGCAATGAATGCCTTTTATTGCACTTTAAATGTGCACACAATAGCCAGCAAGGAGGTGGTTTTATATATCTTCTAGTCCTCAGGAAAGCAGCCACAGTTTCCTGAATATCTGGGCTGTGATAGGCAGAATAATTTCCATAACAAACATTTCCAGTGTCATGTACATGACTTGAGGAAAGCTGAAGCTTCACCACTGACTTCAGCTGAGCTGTGGCTTTTTGCACAAAGCAAGGAATGGGTGGTCTATGACTGTCAAAAAAAAAACCAGGAGTCCACAAAATGTGGTACTTTTCTTGGTATTTGTAACCATTGTGGGAAAAGAGAGGGGAAAAAATGCTGCTAAAGGATTCTAGGGAAAAGGTTGATTTATTTTATTTTATTTTAGCCTGTCACAGGAATTCATGGAAAGAATAATTAGAAATATCACTCAAACCATTGGAGACATGGAATGTTAAGACTTTTTGTGGGAGATAAGTGTTTTCATATTAAAGTGTTGTTTTGTTTTTTTTGTTGTTTTGTAACAATAATGTTTTCCAATTTATGTCATTGTTGTCTTTTTATTTTTGTGTTTTTAAAATAAGTGGGAGGTTATGAAAGAATGTTTTGTTTCTTTGGCTTGCTTATTTTATTTTTAAGAAAAGGAAGTTTATACAAACTGTTTTCTGAGTATCAGCATACTACTCATAGTGATTCTTTGCTTTCTGTAAAACATGTGAGTGTATACATTGATGAATTGTGATGTGCATACATTAGAATAGAATAGAAAAGTCCACAATTAATAAAACCATAGATTACAACATTTCTTTATCCCTGCTTTGGTATTGTCCCTGAATGATGAGAGTACTGAAGGAAATTATTTTTTCTTGATGCTTCCAGTGGGTTGACCTCTCAGCTTCAAGGTTGTAGCCTCATATTTTGCACCTTATTAGGCATGGAAGAGCAAAGTACATTTCACTAAATAATGCCTTTTGTTTGTATTGTTCCTGATAGCAGAGCCTGAATTGCACACAAACAATAGAACAATATGAATACAAGGGCTCTCCCCTGATCTCCCCAATTAAATGAATTGAAGCAGCCTGTATCTGTGTGACACATCTAAAGAAAACACCACACATCTCAGCTTAGAGACCTCTGGGTAGGCTGAGTGTTTGAAATACATAAGCTGCAAAGGAGCTAAAACACTGTCAGGTAAAAGGAATCTTTAAGAAGTGAAGTAACCTTTTATCACAGGTGTGGTTTTAGGGTCCATCTTTAATGCAGAATAAACTCAAATAGTCTCCCTTCTCACTTTGCTGGGTTTGAGTATTTGTTCCTCCAGTAAATAAATTTTGACTTGTGTGAATCAATTAAAAAAAAAAAAATCAATGCTGATTTTGATATCTTTTAAAAGACATTTATTGTAGGAAGAATGACAACAAAGCAAGGTGCTTTCTCTTTCATATACAGTCTGGTAAAGTCAGCTATTTGATAGGTAACAAACTTCATTCAAATTTTAAGGGTTCTAATACCATCTTATATAAACCATATTAAATGGCTTTTTAGCATGTTGATCTACAAGATAAAATCTAATTTGACAAATCTGAAGAGCAAGCCACACCTTGGAATGCATCAGAATCCAGCTTTGGGAACTGGTGTAGCTTTCAAGTAGCCCAGCAAATGATCTTAGAAGCTCCCACAAAGAGATGCTCTTTGCAAATCAGTGTCTGCAGGTGTGATGTGGAGCTCATGTATTTATGCAACTCTGAGATGAAGTTTGTTGGTTGGGATCATCACACCATGTCTAAGAAATGATGTTGAAGGAAAAGGTGTGCCAGGGTAATTTCTTGTTGGATTTCAGCTGACATGTGGTCATAGATACTCATGGTCATGCTCGTGGCCCAGTGGTTATTGCTGTATTTTTATGACAATCATAGAATCACAGAACATGCTGAGTTGGAAGGGGCCCATCAAAACCATCAAGTACAGCTCCTGGCCCTGCACAGGACACCCTAATAATGTCTTTTTTTTTTTTTTTTTTTTCCCCTACTGAGAAACCTTTTCCTTGTCCTACTGTGGCTACACTTTCTAGCAGAGAACAGCTTTCCTCTTTGTAGCTCCACTTCATGAATAACAGCTTTATTTGGTGCCAAATGAGATGCCCTGATTTGTGAGCTTTCCATAAACATATCTGAATTGTTCAATTTCCTTCTCATTCCATAATTTCCATCTTGGCCTTCTGCCTGCTGATATTCAGATAAAGAGTGTATTCAAGTCATTTACAAAAATGCTGTGAAACTGTTTGACTGTAGCCTGCTATCAAACATAACAAGATTGTTTGAATTTTCATGTTTATGTGTAGTATAAGTACCATTCAACATTTTCTTTTAGCAGCCACTTTAACAACCCACTTGCTGTAATGGATGGTAACAGGAAAAAAAACCAGCATTAGCAGGTACCTGCTTAAATGAATATATTCCATGTCAGGGGCTAACACTGATTGTTATTTATAGGTTTGTTTTAATGCTTTTTGCATTTGAGAAAAGGAGCAAGATAGCTTACTGTTTTCTTTTTTCTTATTTTTCTTTCATGTCCTTTCCACGTGGTGATGGATACCTAACATGGATAATTGAACTGCTGTGCATATGGCTTGGATTTGCTGTAACTTCAATAGGTAAGTGAATGATCCCCAGTTACTTCAGTACTTTTGCTGAAAAATATTTGTTTAAAATTTAGAATTTAAAAGAATCTTAATTTCCAAAGAAACAATAAAAACACGTTTAGTATTGAGTCCAGCAAGCAAACCAGGCTGATAAAGATTGGGATCAGCCTGATTCTTCCTTTTCCCAAGGGAACATGTATCTTGCCATATTTTGGCCTAAGTATTAATATAAATTCAGCACCTGCTCAACACTTGCCTTATAGAATCTATTTAATCTTCATGAAGAAACATGAAGAAACAGTTACAGTGGAAAAGGAAGAATAACTTCCCTATTCAGGGGACTTGGAGGAAAAATTCTAAGAGAAAAAAAAATCTTGTCTTCAGCCACTAAATGACTGTAGTTTTTAATATCAGTGGTGTTTGTATATCCTGAGCTAGGAAACTCTTGATGAGGAAGATGATTGAGAAGGGGCAGCAAAGCAAGGTACAGGGATGTGAAAAACTGTTTTCTGAGATTACTCTATCCAGTGGGTAAGTACCCACTTGATACCTATTGTCAGTGTCTGCTGACTGTTATTTACAGTAGTAAATCTGACCATACATATAACAGCAAATTGCTCTCCCTGAGCATGTAGATACCCACCAAGATCAAGGTTAAGACAATTCTTGGGGTCCCCTTTCTTATATCTATAGCAGAAGGATGAGGCTATATAGATTAAAAAATAATAATAATGCTGCACTTCATGGTACAGCCTTTTTTTTTTTTTTTTTTTTTTTTTTTCCAATTCAAATACAGGAGCAACAGCTCTGGTGGTTCCCTCATTTGTTCCCCAAACATGGAACGTGGATATGTCCCCTTGATGTCCCTTAAACCAACATGGCTGAGCAACATTTCTGCAGCTAGAAAACATTCCTCTGCTATCCAGATACTGTAGCAATCTCTTGAATTTTTAGCAAGGAGGAAGATGGGGAAATGGAGCAGTCCTGAGGTTGTGGTCTCACAAGTATCAGTGCTTGCTGCTGTTGCCAAGAGCAAAACTTGGCCTGTGATGTTGGAGGGTCTCTCAATTAGCACACTTACTGTACAATATTTGCTTTGGCTGTTTCAGTAGGCAGCCAGCATTTGGCAGAACAGATATGTCAGTTTGCATTATTGCAGTAGATGTTTGAGGACTGTTGGGGAGGAATGGATATACTGTAGGATGCTGTAGAGGGGAAGCTAAGAAACTATGTAAAACCTGCTAGCTGTTAAGCAGGTGATTATTTTGCTGGTTTATACCTGTCCACTCTGCAATTTTTTTCTGTGTACTTGATATATGTAGACAGTAAAAAGAGTTGAGTGTATTGTACTCACCCAGGTACAGTGCAATTACTCCACATTTTTTTTCTCAGAAAACCTGTATTGAGACTGGAGTTGCAGGGTTCACCAGAGAAGGAACAGCTGGCTCCTTTATTAGATTTTATGTTGTACATAAGGAGACCATGTTTCCCATTGTCAGAGCATAAAAGAAAATGAAAGCTCTGGGCATCATTAAAATCTTGGAAGTGTAGTATGTGTCAGTTCCATTCCCACAACACCTGGATCAAAAGCTTAGTGTGAGGCCACTTAGCAAACAAAACCAGACTGTTTTCCACACTTCATATTTTTGCATTAAGTTGCCACTTAGTTTCTATTTAAAAGATGTTCAGCCATATTGTCTTGGGTATTGTACTTTTGGATGGTATTGAATAGGGAAAGTAAACAACTTTAGAAAACCCCCTTTTTGTGCATTTTGAATATCTTTTCTTCTACACACAGTGTATTAAAAAAAAATAAATGAAATTAGAAAATTGAATATAAAAATTGAATTAGAAAAATATGTGGTTTCATCCCAAAAGGTTATAAAGAGATTCCTCTGAGTTTGCTATTTTGCATTTTTTGCATTTTCATGTTTTCTGTAATGCAGTACATTTTGCATATCTTGAGTTGCACAGTTCTCCCCTAATCACAAAGTTTGCTGAGCTAGTGGCTCAGAAAGTGAGAGAGCAGGAGAGAATTGATGTGGTCTTCTTTTGAGTCTAGCAGTTCTGAAAGACTACACATCACAGAGGATAAAGGAGTCAGACTAATTCTTAGAGAGTTTTGAGCAAGATGATCACCCAGGTTGTTATGACAAGTTGTGATATGGTATTTCAGGAGAAATCAGTGACTTCCATTGGATCTCAGAATGCTCAGTGAGTATATATTAAATAATGTAATTTCCAAAATTTGCTATAATTCCTATCAACACAACAAATTATCTATGTAAATAGAGAAAAGGCTAGCAAGAATAAGAAAGTGTTGTCTTTCTACATCTTGGAATCATATTTAAGATCTTCTCTTGCAGAAAATGTAGGATTGTGAGTAATGGTTAGGCAAAGAAAATAAGGTTATACTTCAGAAATGTGCACAAAACAGAGCTGAAATATGTAATCCATTCAAAAGAGAAGTTACACTGCAACAGATATTTGCAAGAAGAACCTTTATTTGTTCAGTTTGGTGTTTGGAGGCATCATTCTGAAAATGTAATAAAAAGGAGAGAGCTAGAAAATTGGGGAAAAAATAGAATTCGTATATTAAGAAGGGTATGGGTAGATTATTTATCTTCCCAGTGTTACAAGAGGAGTGTTTCTCTTCATCTTGAGAAATTGGTTAAACAGTCAGGGACAGCAAGTCAGAGCTGCTGTCAGGACTAATTGTGTTTGGAGACAATTTGTGGAGCTGGTTAAGTCTTCCTGAAGAAAGCTTGGAAAGTGTTCAAGATGTTTGATGTTTATTGACATAATTCTTTTCAAACAGACATTTTTTGCCTTCTGTATTCCTCCTGTTTCCTTCCATTCAGCACACAAAACAAATTAAAGGATTTATTGTTATTCTTATTACTACTGCTGCTTTAAGTAGGAGTAGTCTGACAATTTCTATCTTTCTCTTCATAATGCATTCTAGCTCATGTCAAGACACAGCAGTTCCATCCCATAGCAACCTTGTGGCTGGAGTAGAGTTTATGAGCTGATAGTATTCATGTGCTGCCTTTTCATTCCTGTGTCATTAAACCATTTATTCATTCCATTTCTTCCTGGTTATTTGTCTCCTTTCCCGTGGCTTGAAATTGTACTGAATGTGGTCTTACACGCTGGCAATTCTGTAATTCACTGCTTTCATTTATAGATGTCTGTATACACATAGATGTGTGTGTGGGCACATACATGTGTTTGCTTTAATAGCAGTGTGTGTTGCACTTTACATCAGGGATGTGTTGCAGAGAGACCCTGAAACATTAAGAATCATGTGCCACTAAATACCAAGAGATCACCTGTTGTTTTTACCTTACAGCTGTTCCCTCTCTCTCCTTTTCTGCACACATCATATTATTTTGTCATCCAAATAGCATTTTAGATAGTTCACTACCAAGCAGTCTGGCTGTTCACTGCTTGGTACCTGAAGTCTTAATAAATAATTTATGAGAAGCCAAAATAGTTATGAGTAAATGCATTAAACCTGTTGGCTTCCTGCAGCAATCTTAGGTGATTTTTTTTTTTTTTTTCCAGAAGCACATATGATTAATACCATAAAATTCAGTGAGGAACATATATTTATACCCTTCAGTGATAAGCATCAGATTCTTAAAAGTTTGAGCAATGTGGCAGCTTTTTAAGACAGTGAAGAACATTTCATGTCCTCAGGTGAGAAGCTATGATGCTGAGACCCAGTGCTTAATATGAGGGATTTCATCTGGATCAGCACTTTAAATGCATCATTGTTACCTGGACAGTGAGAGATATAGAAAGAGCAGTAAATAATGGATTAATTTTCAGGGTTTGATACGTGTGTGCACCTACATAAACATAGTCTCCCACCATTTCCCTCCAACCCTGTCTGTGTGCACATCTATGTTCATCACAGGAAAGAGCTGTCACAAGAGCTGTATAGACTTCAATTTCTAATTAAGGCAATATTGGTTTGCAATAAGCTGTACTGGTATTTATAGCATTTCAACTACCCCACGCAGTATCTGCCTCTGACTCATGCAATTCCAGACGTGTGACATGGGGAAGCTCACTCAGTGTCACCAGCCTGACTGTAGCATGTGCAGGCCTGCAGTCTGGGGAGAGTCACCAGTGTGCTGTAAATTCACAGACAAGTCTTCTGGGCTATAATGTCTTCATTTAGAAAAGCCCTTTATCAGAAGTGGGGAGGCTGTATGAATTATTTTGATCAATCCCTCCTATCAGAATTTCCTCTGCTCCATTCCTCATTAATGGGCTATTACGAGCTGTATCAGCATAGCAGATCTCTGCAAACCCCCACTATCAGCCATTATTTGCTGTGTGTTTTATTGACATCTATGTTTAAACACTTAATGCTCTTCATTATGCTCCCAGGATCAGTAACAGCAGGCCATCAACATAAAGCAGCTCAGTGCCATTAAAACTAAGCTACTCACTTACATTGCTCTAAAATAGACTTGAAGATGCAGATGTTGCTGTTGCTTTACTCTCTCTGTATTGCTTTTCATTCTGTTTCTTTTCAACAGTGCAAGTTTTTAAAAGCAAGTGAATTAAAGCTCAGATATTTTGTTAAGCATGAGCTGTTACAGTGGGCTTAAGTGTCTGGTTAAAGTTGTCAGGAATGGAAAGTAAAGGAATGGAAGCTGACTTTACTGAAATATTTTCTTTCAGAAGAGAAATTAAATTATATTATTTGATGTTAGGTAAGGTGAAATTTAGAAGAGACTTGAAGCACCTACATAGTAAGAGCAGTAAATGGCAAGGAATATTAGTGTGTCACAAAATGCATAAGCAGAATCTGAATTTCAGTCTATTCTTCATCTGCAGCTTTCATTTTGTTTAAAGAAAATGAACAGGGTATGGAAAAAGAATCTGGAATTTGAAAGAGAAATAATTTTATCACCTTTTTTTTTTTTTTTTTTTTTTTTTTTTAGAACAGCTATATTATGGTGGCAGACACAGAGAGACTTAAAGGACAAAGTCTGTTTCAAAAAGCCAAAAAACAGAAATAGCAGGAAATAAGTTTGTATCTGCCTCCTGAAGAATAAATAGTTTGATTTATTTGGTGACACTGAGGTTGGTATGGAGGGGAACCACTGGTTACATAGGGCATACAAAAGTGTATACCAAGATAGAAGAGTTAGACATAAAAACCTAAAAATGACCAAAACAAGCCCAAAACCCTGATCACCATTGCATTGGTTCTTCTGTTTATGTATTAGGGAGAGAGGAGCTAATATGAGGAGGTATTTTCTTTGTTGCATTTCTAGGCATTGCAGTGCTCAGCTCAGCAACACAGGCTGTGGCATGGAAGAACAACACAGTTCTGCCTCGTTGTGCACTTTTTGCCTCTTGGGGCTGTTCTGGTTTGGTTTCTTCCACTTCCCTCCACTGTTTAAAATGCGGAAAAATCTGCATTTCTGAACTGACATAGGGATCTGTGGGTCTGCTAGCTCTAGGACAGCAGGGGACTTCTACAGAATTTGTTATTCCATAAAGTAATGTATTGCATTGCCGATTTTCCTATGTAAAACCATTAATTTTTAGGTTTTTTTTTTTTTTTTCTGTTTTTTTTTGGGTTTTTGGTTGTTGTTGTTGTTTTGTTTTGTTTTTTGCCTTCAGTGGGAAGTGAACTTTTACATTAACATCATCCTTCCACTCAGTATTTTTCCCATTAAAAATCTCTTATCTTTCACTATCCGCAGAAGTTACTAAAATGTAATCAGTGATTTAAATATTTTCATCTCACTATTTTTGTTTTTTTTTTTGAAGGAGAACTTGACATTTGCATTCCATTTGATCACACCAAATTAGGTGCATATATAGACTCTTGGAATTGATGTGTCACATGTCTCTTTCAGCTCCTTCTCCAAACTCTTTTTGAAAGAAAAAAGTGATGGGCTGATATGTATATAGTAGTGTGTAAAGCAAATAGTTGGAGAATGGAAGCACCATATTTTTAAAAGAAGTAATAAACTGGTATGGACTAATAAGTAATAACTGAGACTTTGGCACCTTTCTGAGGTGAGCAATGAAAAGAACATTCAGCAGGAAAAATTAAAGGTGTTATGGAGATGTTGAAAGTGATTTTCTGCTGCCTACTGAGGGATTCTGAGAAAGATGAAGGATTTCAGTCTTTGAGAACTAGAGACAGTAATTTCTCCAGCTCTATGGAACATACAATGCTTAGGAATGAAACAGAGTCTAATAAAATCTGAGGCTGAAATATTACCTCTGGCTTCCAGGACTTTATTCTTTTTTATCCTCTCAAAGGAATGCAACATTCCAGTTAACCCTTGGGCTTCCAGAGTTCACCAGTGCTTGACAGCTCTTATGATACATCAACTGTGTATTTCTGTGTATGTGTGTATCTCTGTAGGATTTTTCTGAGAGCAGGGATAGAGAGGGAAAAAATGTTTCTTATCTGTAAAGTTGAATGATAATCTGTTTTAATAAGTTGCAACACAGAAGAGCCTTGGTATTTTCTCCACAATAATTTGCTAATGAGACTATTAAATCATTATAGTTGAGTGCTTCTTGCATGTACATGGGTTAAAAGGTCATATGAATGTTTTGGGTTGAAAGAGACCTTAAAAATGATCTGGCCCCTCTCACCAGACTTGGACAGGGACATCTACTGGATCAGGTTGCTCAAAGCCCCATCCAACCTTTCCTTGAAGGCTTCCAGGGATGAGTTATGCACTGCTTCTCTAGGAAATCTGTTCCATGACCTCACCATTCTTACAATTTCTGAACAGTTTCTTCCTAATATCCAATCTAAACCTACCATCCTTAAGTTTAAAGTAATTCCTTCTTGCCCTGTCATGACATACCCATGGAAAAAGTCCCTCTCCAGGTCTTTGTGGGTCCCCTTTGCAGATCCCTAATTACCTGAAGGTTCTGGAAGGCTGCTAGATCTCCCCAGAGCCTTCTCTTTTCCAGGCTTAACAATCCCAACTCTCTGTCTTCATAGCAGAGGTGTTTTAGCCCTCTGAGCATCTTTGTTGCTCCTCTGGACTCTCTCCAACAGAACTTCATGAGGATTTCACAGACCCACCCTTTCAGCCTGTCCAGTCCCTCTGGATGGCATCCCTTCCCCCAGAGTATTGATCATACCACAAAACATGGTGTTCTTGACAAACTTGCAGAGTGTGCACTCAATCACACTGTCTGTCCCAGAAAAAAAGTACTCTTGAGATTTTTCTGTGTGTACCCAAACTATTTCTAATAGGTCCACACAAATTTCAGCTTCTTCCTTGTTTACAGAAAAGCAGGAATCCTGCACAGATTGCATCAAGAACACAGAACATTAGGGCTGCAGTTTATTTGACAGGGATATGTTCTGACTTTGCCTGCTTTGTGTAAAATAACATAATTGGACATAATTCAGTACTGATCTACCTAAAATGTGAAAATAATGCTTTAATTCTGAGAAAAAATGAACACCATTGACGATTTCTGCTTTTTTATGTCTTTCTTTGCCGTTTTCCCCCTTTACTTACCTACACATCCTTTCTAGTTTTCTTTCTTTTCTGATATGTTGTTAGAAATAACTTGCATGGGGGTTTAGTTTCATGCATTTTTAAGGTGAGATTACTAGGATAGTATTTTACAGTTGGAACACTCTCTTCTGTAAACATTTCAAAAGGTGTATTGGCTGTGGAATTACAGAAACGCATTATTGCCATCTCTCAAGGACTACAAATTACACTCCTTATTTTTGGAGCATTATCCAAATCTCATTAAACTCAACTAAAATATATGCTGGTAGGTCAGTTTCCCTGAGGCCAGTTGCTTAAGGCAATCTTAGCTGAGGACACACTTGTGAGAATTGCAAAATCATAGTCTCAGTTAAGTGCTTCTGGTTCTGCCTTTTTGTCAGTGAAAGCTTTTTACTTAAATTGGTTATGAATAAGTTAAAAATATAACCTGAAGCAGACAGAAACAAAACTAGGGATGAAGTCTTTAAAGCTGAATATATAGACTTTAGCCAGCTCCTGGTCTGGTTTAATCATTACTGGAAGGGCAGCAGATATGTAAAGCATAATTTGCTTTTCTTTAGGATACTCATTACATTGCTGGACATGCTGCTCTAAAATAGTAATATTCTTTGTTTGGTGTGGATTCTTGGTTCTGCTTCAGATTACTTTATCTCAGTAAAATGCACAAGACAATGGCACATATTGCCTATAACCATTTTACAGTCACTTTTCACAGTTGAAAATGCTCATTAATATCACAATGGCAGGAAAGGAAAAAATCAAGCTCTACTGAACTCTTTATTTTTCCAGCCTTGGTAGTGTATGTGAACAGCCTTTGTTTCTGAACCTGTCCTCTAAGGGTTAAGAGGTGAGGAAAACAATGTACAACATTTAGGCAATAATCCTAACTGCAGGAGCTTGTTTTTCAGTAGTTAATTTAAAATTTCTAAGTGGCAGAGAGCATTTTATTATTTTACCCCTTCTGTCTCTCCTGGCATTGTAGACCTTGCTTTAAGGACACTTCAGCTAATTTTTTTTTTTTTTTTTTTAATAGCCAGCTAAGTGGATATTTTTTTATCCCATGAAGAAAAGAAACTTTCAAAAAAACCCAAAAACTCCCTCCTAAAAAACACACATCTTGCATGAGTTCCTGATTCGTGGTAGTGTTCTGAGAAAAGAGGGGAAAGACATGGTGGAGAAGGAGGTCTGGGCTTAGTTTTCTTCAAAGATTAGAAGAAAAGCAAGGTGTCTCTCTAGATTTTCCATAGTTCAACGGACAAAGAAATTTTTTTAGAAAAGAGGTGGAAGCTCTCTAAGTTTTTGTTAGTGTCCTGGATAAATACCATATATATTTTGAAACTGGATGAATTAAGAAAGATTGTTGCACCTCCATTAATGCTTAAAATGCAGTTGAGATTTATTTTTTTTGCAGTAATTCTATTTAGTTATTGCACAGTATCTAAATTATGAGTCAGATATGGCATTTCAGTGGAGTAAGTGCATAGTTAAAGTGCAGTATGTAATAAACCTAAGACTTTTTCAGTGGAAAAAATAATCACACATTTGTCTTAATTATAAGATGAAAGAAATGAACACAGCAAACTCTCTTAATTAGACCTTTCCAATGCTCTTTTACAATTTTTTATTTTTAAATAAACACGCACAAACTACAGACTTATTTCTCTAATTCTTTGTTTTAGACATGTATTATAGAAATGGCTTCTCCTGCAACAGAAATGATAGTCATGTGAAACATCATCATTATGGAACTTTATAACTCAATTATGGAATTCTTAATTAGAGCTATAGTTTAATGGGTATTAAACAGTGACAGTTACTTTCTTTACTGACAGTTTTAAGAGCAAAATTGCAGGGCATTAGAAAGGGCATTTTGCAAGTGAATTGTATCCCTCCTGTTCAGCAACGCCTGGAGGAAGGGGAGTATCAGAGATGTTTTGATGGAGTAAGCTGCAGAAATTACAGCTTTGAGCAGTGCCACTGCAGGGACAAATTGCCAGGCAGGGAGGAAGCAGAGGTGACCCCTGGCCAGCTGGACACCCCAGGCCCTGGGCAAGCTCCCCCTCCAGGAGGGGCCAGTGCTGCATTGACTAGATCTTTATTGACTGGGACACTGATCTTGCATGTTGCCCTCAACTTTTGGCTGTCTGCATTTCATACTGGATCCCATCATCTGACTTGAGCATCTTATTCAGTCACCTCAGCAACAGGCTAATATACATTCTGTTTTAGTAGCCATCACAAATTCCTGTTCTCCACAACTTTCACTTATCTAGGAGCAGATTTCCCTTAAATCCTTGCCAATCTTGTTCTTTTAACAGTGGTGGCAAAGAAGTAGGAAAGCAAAACCTAACTTGTCATATCGTTTTTTTCAAAAGTTATGAAGTCAGGTCCAAGTCTGTTCTTTTACTGAAGTTACTTAGTCTTTTATATTAGGCAGATGATTGTAGGCATATGAATTTTTTTAAAAATGAAATTATAGGAAGTATTTATTCTTTTAACTGAAGTTGCTCCAACACCACTTCTCTTAATCTACCTAGCTGGGAAACAAGCAGCTGAGAAACAAGAGCAGGATTATCTACCTATATATTGTCCTTCACCATAATTCACAATGATGGAAAGGCTACAGTCATGATTTCTCCTAACAAAAGATTAATGGCATCCTAGACAAAATCATATAAAGTGTGGTAATCAGGACAACAGGAAGAATTAAGCAGCACCAAGGGAAATACTGGTTGGATATTAGGAAAACGTTTTTTACAGAAAGGGGGATAAAGTATTGGGATGGTTTGCCTGGGGAGTGCTGGAGTCACCATCCCTGGATGTGTTTAGAAAAATGGATGTGGCCCTTGGTGCCATGGTTTAGTTGAGATGTTAATGCATGGGTTGGACTGAATCATCTTGAGGGTATCTTACAACCCAGTGATTCTATAATTCTGTAATTAGAGTAGATTTCCCTCTCCAATTAGTAGCTGCCCAAATGGTACTTTTGTCTTCATGTGCATAGCTCCTAACTCAAAGTGAAGGCAATGCTGGTTGTGCCTTTAAATGGGCAGTAGGCAGTACATCACTGCTGCATGCAGCCCTGCTCAGTGCATATGGGCAGCTCTGAACAACCTGGAGCTATAAAGAAATGCAAATCAGGAAAATGTTTGCATTAGAAGTATAGAAACAAGTAAATTGCCCCATACATGCAGGGACTGAGCTCTGCTGAAGGTTGAAAATCTAGACTCACAGAGTGTTTGAACGGGAAGAGGCTGCAGATGTATTTATTCACAGTGAATAGATATGTAAAAAGGGATCTCAAAGTAATTTCTGTCAGTTCTGTTTGAGCTAAACCAGCACAAAGAGATATCTGAGTGCTGAGCAGTTACACCAAGGGCTGTTTTGCTCCTTCTCGAAGGAATAGGAATTCACAAGTTAGATTCTGTAGCACTCAGGAAGAAAGAAACTACTGCCAACTATTTGGACTCCACAGCAACTTGACAGAGATAGGGCTAGATGTCTAAACAGTCTTCATATATTTTACTTAGGTTGAGATAGGTTGATTAAAAAGTACAAGACAAATGTGGTTGGGTTTTTGTGGTTTTTTTGGTTTTTTGTTTTTTGTTTTTTTTTTTTTTTTTTTTGTTTTTTTTTTTAACTTTTATTTTAAGACATGCTTGTGGCACCTCTGACTTCTCACCTTTCTCTGGAGTATCATCTGGATTGGTTTGGTGTTGATGCAACTATTAGCCAAACTTTCAGGACACACACAGGTTCTGGCATTTCTGTATACTTTTCTGGTGTTTTTTGATGCTGTACAATGCATAAGAACCTTCTGTTCTCCTGAAGATCTTTTCAAAACTCTTCAGCTTCAGTATAAGTGTTTCAGAGATGGAGAGAGATTTAAATAGTCATTCTGATGCTGAATACTCATTTAACATGTTGCAGCTGATCCTGGTGGAGTGCTGTGTACAACTTAAGTATCAACAGTGGGGTTTCAACAGAGCTCAGAGTTGCTGCAAATTTCAGTTCTTGGCAAGAATGTCAATTTTGTATGTGCCAAGTGTCTGTTATTTAACCAAGCAGAGGATATTGAGTTACTGTAGCAGAAGCAAGAGGTATGATTCATGTTTGCATATCCTTCTTCAAAACAGAAACAAAGAGATTTCACTTTTAACACATCATGCTTCTCTCAGTAGTCTTTTACCATAATTTGGCAGTAAAAATACAAGTATTAGTTATTTATTCAGTTATTTAGTGAGATGAGTAGCAGAGCATGCTCTCAGGCAGTAAACAAAACTATGTAAGACAAAAACCTGCAGCAGCATAATGTTCATTTAAAAGTTGTAGAGTGACACTGTGTCATAAAAATTTTGTCACTATCGAATACAGTTTATTTTGAATAAAAGCTTAAAAAATCATATTTACAAAGTAATAATGACTTTAAATAAAAGGTGTTTTGTTAGGCACTTGTGCTGGTTTTGATGGTGATGAGTTTTAATTGGGGGGGTTTAGGGTGGGGTTTTGATACTTCCTCCTCCTGTTTCTTTAGGAAGAATGGCTTTTTAAAAAAAAGTTATTTGGGGGCAATTTGGATTTGATGCTGTTCCTTTAACACTTGGTCTTAAGACTGCAGTGGCTGTCAGAAGAGATGAGAGCAGAGCCTGTTTACCCCAGTTTTGTCACTGTGCCACTGACCAGCCCCAACCGCAGCCGCGCAGGGGCAGGGTGTGCTCCCATCTGTGCCAGCTCCCTCTGAGACACCCAGCATTCACCTGCCAGCTCTGCCTGCTCCCAGCCCTTGCTCTGGTAATGTTAACAAGCTTCCTAGCACCTGCTGATGTCTTCCCTAGAATGCTACCCAGCTTTTCCTGATTCAGCTTCCCCAGCTGAGGATGGTGCTTAGGGCCGTTCAGCATATAATGAAGTGGATATACAAATAATTAACTTTGGTAGGGAGATTATTTTTTCTGTAAGAAAACTCAGCTGCAAAGAAATTGAGAGTTTGATTCGTATTTGGTTCCAGATTAATTTCCAGTGGCAACTGACACGAATTCAACATTGAGTCTCTGGGTAAAGGATGGACTAAAAGCATGATCTTGTTCTGCCTGCTCCATGGCCTCTCCCCACTCGTGGGTTGTGCATGCAGAAGTAGCTGTGAAGCCTTGCCTTGAAACCCTGGCAGCTTTGTGTGATCAGAGAATTGTGCAGTTGCCTGCACTGCCTCAGCAGGTGCCAGTCCATGTCACACACAAAGAGGGAATGGGTCTGCATGGACCACCAAAGCATGTTAAAAACTGATGTGTACACTCTCTTCTCATCTTTTCTACCTATACTATGTTCATTTTTACTACTTTGAATTAAGGCCCCAAAGATATTGCAAGGATTATTAGTGGATCAACAAGGTGAAAAATGTGATCATCTTAGGTCTGTGTGACAAGGTTTCCAGCACTCCGTCTAGAATTTTTTTTTTTTTTTTTTAAAGAAACTATTCTGAATAATTTGCAACTCCTGGATAATTGCAAATGAAAATGTAAATTAATAAAAATGGCTATAACTATTGTGAGCAAATTACAGGATTTATCAAAATTTACATTTTATCAAAACTTTGCAGTGTTTAACATAGGGCTTTATAGCTCACCTTGGTGCTCTGATTAGCAGGCAAAAGAGAATGGGAAAGTTTGCATTTTGGCAGTACTAAGGAAAATTAAATTTGGGGTTGTTGTCTTAACTCAGATGAAATGCATATGTTTGCTTTTTTGCATTTTTCTTGTGAGAAGCATTCTTTATGAAATTTGGACCTTCCCCCCACCCCCATTTTAGGGGTAGTCTTCAAGTTCTGTACCATTTTATCCTAATATTCAATATATTTAAATAATTTCTGAGATTAGATTTTCAGTGTGAGTGAAGTGAAAGTCCTGGTTTGAATCTGTGTCCTTGAATCTGTCATGAAATTACAGCTATAAGACATATTTTTTCTTGAATATATCACTTCAGGGGAAAACAGCTAATTATATATGTCAGGATTGAGATGTTTGAGTTCTTTCAGAAGAGGAAGAGATATCGTTTTAGTGATCAGAGCTGCAGAAGTAAAGAGAAAATAAGGGAAAATGGTTTCAGTAATGCATAAAATTGAGGAACTGAAAAATAAAGGAACACAAAGGAAGCAAGGGTTGAAAGAAAAAAAAAAATGATAAAGAAAAACAGCAGATGGGGATTTTGAGGAAACTAAAGAAGTAACAGAAATAACTGTGCTTTGTTTTCATGTACTGCTTGGCCTTAAAGCTTTGTTAGGCTAAAGTGTCCTTTTTATCAGAGCAGTGGGTGTTGCAGAGATTATTTCAGTGGCGAGTCTGTGCAAAGATGAATGTGCTTCTGTTTCCCTCTGCTGATTAGCACAGTCCCAAATGGCAAGTGTGATAAACCCTGGTCTTTTGATGCCCCTTTTTTCCCTTCAACTCAAAGACTATGAGATCACAGGGTAGTTTTTTTTTTTCCCTAACAAGACACCGGTGTTTTCTCCTGAATTCTTCCTAAATCAGACTTTTAAAATGCTTAAGACGGTGTCCTTACATTTCCTGTTTCCATGGAATCTATAGGAGGTTTAAAGTATTCCAGGGTGCTCTGCCAACCCTTAAAGCCATTATCAGATTTTCAGTCTCTTGTGTCTCACTTAGATCTTCTGAGGATATTGCTTAGCTGTTTTCAGTTGAGCAACTCTGCATGAGGAGCTCTTAAATAACACCTTCTAAACTTCCTGTATTCCTTTGATTTCACACTGGGTCTATTTTTTCATCTTACTGACATTTGTCATTCCCTTGAGGCAAGTACTACAGCATCTACAACACCCACAGCTACATAATCACAAACTTGGACTTGTGACTGCTTAAAGTGAAATATTTTTAAAGGAAAAAAAAAAAAACCTGAAGTGAGTGCACTGAGATAGCATCAGAGGGAAGGTAGCTGTACAGCCACTTTACATAAAGAATATATTTCCAAAACTTCTGTTTCCACACCTTTGGTTTTTTAGATAGCTTTTTCCAAACCCACCTCTCCTAACCTTTCCCTCAACTTGGAGTTGTTGCAGTGCAGCATCCAGGCTACCAGAACCACTGAGTAGTTGTCTGACATCTCTGCTCTCTTACTGCACAGAGATGAAACATGGTCATGTTTAAGGCAGCACTTGTGCCACTTTTTTTTTTGTGGAGTCAGGCTTTGAACCTGAGGGCAGAAAAGTCTGCATACTGTAATGCCAATGATGCTTTTTTATATTTTTTAATTTTTTTTTTTTTTTTTTTTTTTTACACACTATCTTCAGATGTAATTACTGTAAAGTTTTTGTTTTAAGACTCACATGATTCAAGTGTTCCCTTGTGAGTTGCAAAGTTGAGGTACTACCATTAAGTTGCTTGATTGTTATGGAGTGCTAAAGCATGACATAGTTTCTGTGCACAAATATAATTGCTTATTTCATTTAAAATGTTCATGTAAAATTTAAAAGGAGGATAAAACATAGCAAATAAAAGAACACAGGAGACCAGAGTGTAAGGAAGAAATTACTACTGTAGGACTAGAAAGTAGAGATTTCACTTCTGGAAGAACAGTCAAATTGCAGTTTGGGGTGGTGCTGCTATAGAAAGAGCTAAGACAAAAACAATTTGTCATGAAATATGGAAGGGCTATGCTAGGCAGGCTGTAATTATGAGCCAGTTCCCATGTTTGGCAGCAGTACCCCCTGAAAATACTGATGCATCCATTGTTTGTTGCCAGGCTATGGCAGGCTGGCTCTGTCAGGTGTGCTGGCAGACGTGGCCATGGCCCCACGCTGGGAACCACAGCTCAGTTCCACCGAGCTGTCACTCAGCACGTTTTTAGGAAGGACATGAGAAGATTTGTAAAGTCAGGTTTCCTGAGCTGTGGCATGGTATGGTCCCACAAATTATTGTGCTGGCACAACTGTGGGAATCAGGAGAAGCAGCACTTGTAGCACAAGCCCTGTAGCTGTTGAGCTGAAGTGTAGGGTTTTGGTACTTTAGTGTCAGGATGGCCTGAAGTGGTCAGAATTCCATATTATGCACTATTTCCAAAATCCTTTTAATCTTCAGTCACAGCAGGTTGCCTGCTGTTGGCTCCCTTTTGGCACAAGGTCTGGTCATAGGAGCAAGCAGAGATTTACAAAGACAAAAATCAAGATTCCCTTTTGCTGTCCCCCTCTCGCCCCACTCATGCCAGGGCTGCTGTGGCATTGCAGGGACTGGCACCTGCAGGCTGGCCTGGCCAGAGGCAGCAGGGGGCTCAGCCTGGCCCCCAGGTTCTGACAGCTTCTTCCTGATGTGTTTGGGATGCTGCTTTGGATGCTGCTCTTGCTGCCTTTGCAGCCTGCTCTGGCCATATGGTACATGAGGGATCTCAAACCTGAATGTGTTCTATGGATGGTGTTCTTCTCACTTTTTCCTATTCAGCTCCCTTTGGGACAGTGTAGTTAAGTTGTTCCAGTATTCCCTGAATTGTTTCCCACCATTTCTGAGAAAGGTTGGTTTCTTTTTCTTGTGAGCCTCGTTGCAGACACCTCACCAGGGTAAGTCTGTACTTGCTGTTAAAATCAAGGCATAAATGCCTTGACTATGACCCAGCATTCAGCAGGGAAGCCTCTGAAGGGCATGGACCAATCTGCTGAGTTGCTTTGGGAAATCTCCAGAGTAGCAGCCACAGATTTTGTCAGATGAAGGGTTTTGCTGCTAAAGAAAAGGACAAATAGTTGTATGATAAGGTCATGCATTTTGCACTAAATCCTGCCCAAGCAGTAACTTGACTACGGGGTGAAAGCAGAAGTTCTGCAATTCTTCACTAGAATCAATCCTGATTTGCACTGAAGCAAAGGAAAGCAAAGCTGAAGCAAAACCAGCAAGAGCCAGGGTTTTTCAGGTAAATCTATGTTCTTAAAGAACAATAAGAAAGACACAGAAAACAGGTTAATTATACTTAAATAGTGTTAAAACATTGTTGAATATTTATGTTTTCTTTTTCTTACTCTACAGATTGGTAGAGACTTTTTAAACATGAAAAGTTTAAAGGAGTAAGAAGTGTTGTTCACTTGCAGTGGGTGAAATTCAACCCTGTTGGAGTCAGTGGAAGTTCAGTTATTTAATTCAGTAGGGTCAGGTTTCTACTGTTTATAATGACCTACTGTATGTTTGGACACCCTCTAAGCACAGGAATTAGCCTCCACTACTTAAATGTTTTTTAATACTTTTGAAGATCAAGTGTAATCATTCAGCAGTTCCCTATATGTGCTAAATGTTCATTCTGTTCCTAAATTGTATTATTTTCTGATAACCAACAACTGAAGATAGCAATAAGGTAAACCAATTCAAAGCAACAATGTTACCTGTCTCCAGCACAGGCTTTCCTTATGGTTTATATTTGATAAAGAATAAAAAGGACTATTTTTCAAAACTGCAGGAGGAAGACCAGGTTCCTTTTAGCTTTATGGAAGATGCTTGCCTATGGATTAGCTTTCTTACTGTGTTGAACTTAAATGCCATATTCCAGTTTGAGCTGGGACATTATCACAGCTCTTTAGTTTATGTCCTTTTACAGCCAGTCCTTTTCAGTAAATTGACTGTAAATCAGGAAAAACCTCTCTCAGTGCACCAAATGGAAACTGTAAAACTCTTCATGAAGGAGTAAAATTCTTGAAAAGTAACTCTTAAATGGAAAGGGGATTTAGCAGTTTTAGGTCTCCATTAAAACCTTGGAAGTGCATGTGGATTGACAGTACCATGTTTAGAGAGCTGCCAAATAGTTGCTCTTGGCAGAATTATGTCTTGCAGGGTTTAAAGTCCACTACCCCAGGAACTTGTCTGCATTTGTCATTACCTTGGGCTTTCTTGCAGTCAAATCCCTCAGTGATGCATTTCATTTCCTTCATACTAATTTTCCAATTTCCTTTTTTTTTTTTTTTTTTCAAGTGAGAAGTAGTTTTGCAGCATCTCACATGTAATTTCTACACGTATTCTGTGAATTGCCAACTTTAATTTCACTTGACTGTCTCTTTCTGATGGAATTTTCCCTACACTACAATTGTTTTTATAATTCCAGATGGGTAATTATGGGCTAGATGGTAATACTTTGGGGAAGGCAGGAGAAGTAGGTAGTGTGCATAGTGAGAAGGGATTTGAAAAATGCTGTTGGGATTGGCAGGGAAACGGAGGAAAGCAGAATCTTGTGACAGGAAGTTTCTATGCCTTTAGTTTAGCTTTAATTCAAATACACAAATCTTTCTATGTTGCTTTTTTAAGGTGATATAGTACAGCTAAAAATACACCAGTGACATATACAAAGGAAAAAAAAATCCTGAGGGATATAAAGACTCCCAAGTATTCCCATTTTCCTGGATTCATGTCATCTGTGCACTCCAAATTAAATTGGAATAATAAATAAAAAATCCACCATATATCAGGGCAAAGGTTTCTTCTGTAGATCTGTCTTGTTAGCAAGTGTTACACTTCTCTGTGGAGGTGCTTACTGGTTCCTGCTGATTCATTATGGCAGGAGTGGCTCGTTAACTCTTGCCAGAAAGGCGAGTGACAAGTGCGGCTTTTTCCTGAAAAAGAGCAGAAGGGCTAAGCCTGACCTAAGTACAGCGAGGGTAGATTTTGTTCAGAGCAGTGTGGGATGCTGACATGGGAAGTAGATTTGGATTTTATCAAGCCAAAATTGTGTTTTTTTAAAATCTCTCCAAGCAGCTGCTCAAACATCCTGGTCTAATGAGATACAGGCAGAGGAGCTGCTGGTTCAGCTGGCACAGGGAGAGGGCTCGAGCAGAACTTGGAACTGCTGCTCCAGGAGAGCTTTGTCCTCCTTTTGGCAGCCTGCTTGATGGGATCCTTCCCTATATCAGGGTGATTTATAGGGGAGAGAGCTATGGCACAAAGCTGGCTGGATGGGAACTGGGTGGCAGAGCAGGCACGCAATGTAAGGTATATTGTGGCAACAGCTCCAGCTTTTTTAGTTCAGCTGTAATTACATAAATGTGTGTGTTTTATATCTATATATAGTGTATATGTATTTATTACAGTGTACACATGTGAAACCCACACTTCTCACTTCCAGTCTGCTGTTCCTTCCACGTGTTTTATGACAGTTGTGTGCACCATGCACAGTGAAAATGCATTCTCAAAGGCTACAGGGAAACCTCTCAGGGCTGAATTTGTCTCTTCTTCTCATGCTTGGGGTTTGAAAGGAATTTTCTGACAGCAAAAGGGAAGTTTCTGGTTCCCTTGGCTGGGTGAACATTGGCTTGTTTTCATGGTCTCATCAAGGTGCTTTTCAGCTAATAAGTTTACTTTTCAAGTGCCCACATACACTGAAGCTTTCTGCTGTTTTTCTATCTGTAACACACACTTGGAATGCTTCAATGGCTGAAATATTTAAAGTAGCATTTGCAAGTCTGGGAAGTACAGGAGGGGTTTTTCCTATCCTATGATATAAAGAAGGCCAAACTAAATGGCATAGCAAAAGTCCCTTTCATGGAGAGTCCTTATTATAGGTAGTCACTGTGAAAGTGTAAATGAAGTAAAAATTAAATGAAACCAGAATATTTGACCTTTCAAAGTTGTGGTTCCAAACCTTGCTTATTGAGTCAGCAAGTAGGGCAGCTGTTTATTTCAGTGATAAAAATGAATAAATGAATGCTTATTTTAAAGTTTTTTTTGTTTTGTTTTGTTGTTTTTTTTGTTTTGTTTTGTCTTTTGTTTTTTGGTTTTTTTTTCAGTTTTAGCGTCTTAATAGTCAAGACTGACAATGCAAAAACATTGGCTATTGTTGCTCCTGTGCATAGAGGGAGAAAGAAAAAAATAGCTGCTTCAACACATATCTGATGGCTACTACTATTACAAAATTTCCAAGCTATCAAAAATAGGCTGTTTAGAAAATGTGATTCAGCCTTCAATTACTCTGAGTGTTGTAACAGCACCTAGGAGTTCAGCTTTCAACTAAAGTTCATGTAAAGTATTTGTGTAGCTATATGTAAATATCTAATTAGCAGTATGCTAAATGGTTTCTTTCTCTTCTGAATACTACTGTAAAGCCTGAAAATTGCTCTTTTCCTTTAGTTTGTAATTTTTTTCTGAGCACCTCTTGCACATGTGCACTTCCAGTTACAATAATTCATACATTTTGTACACAGTTTTAATCACTTGAAAGTCGTTTAATTATTAATAAGGAGAAATCCATTGATTTTCTCCTGTTGTTCAAACACAAGTCTGGCCTAATCCTGCCTCAGGCTTGAGGGGCACTGAGATGAACAGCAAATCCTTGAGCTAAACATTCATTTCATGGGATTTAAAGTGTGTGGGGGAAGGTGGGGAGGAGAACACCTCCTCTCTTGTTTTTTTTTCCTTCTATGACCTTTTCTTTTAGCTTTTTCCATTTTCTCATATGCAAACACACATTTGAAAGGTGTAATTTTGTGATGAGGAAAATAAGTAAAAATAGAGTAAAAAAAAAAAATAGAAAAAATCTTCAAGAGGTTATTGCTCAGTTTAATCTGCACAGTTTATGTGGCTGCACAAATTATGAAGGCAGACCTGTGGTGCAACAAGCTTTGCTACTGAGATAAAGAAATGATGTAACTAATAAGCAAACATGTGAGTGTTCTAGCACATAAAAGTGCATAAAATAATGCAGGACTGATGTGCTGTGTTAATTCACGTGTGTGTGTGTGAGGTTTATCCTATGATTAGTGTCAGATTGTCCCTTTTGTGTGAAGAACTCTTTTCACTTAAGCCTCTGGCTCAGCTGCAGATCAGGGGTTTGATGCAATTTTGTCTCAGTTTATTTCTTTAATTGATTTGATCCTCCTTTTTCTTTATTTATGACCCTTATTACTAAAACCTGGCACACATCCACCCTACAGGAGTCAAATAATTTGTTTTACTCCTTTATCAGTTTAGTTTTGTTTCACCTCAGACTGCCTCATGTTGTGTTACCATATGAAGTCTCTTCTGAGCTCTGAGCTCCAAGCTAAAGCAGTTTTAAAAGGATGCAGGGTTGTGGTATGTGCAAACACAGAGGCTAATGATCTTCACAATTTATTAATTTCAAAATATGTATTTTGAAGTTGTCCTCAATGCTATTCTGGAAATTAGTGCCAAGCTTCTGAGCTTTACTCCTTTTTTTTTTCCATATTTTTTTTTAGCCTTTGAACAGACCCTTTTCAACTGCTCAGTGTCCCTGATCTTGGGGACTTAATTCCCAAAATGATATAAGCATTTCAGAAAGCATCCATGAATATGAGGAGTTCAAAGTGGCAAGTATCAGTCCCTCAGTTGTGCACAGGAAGACAGTATCCATCTTCTCTGAAGAGAAATAGTGTTTTTCACTGCTGCCACTAAAGGAAAGCCTCCTCTGGGACCTTGTTAGATGCTTTCATGTGAGGACCATTTGACCCACTTCTGACTAGTGAGCAGGCTTAGAAGGCAGAGTTGTTGGGGGTATGCCTTTGGCTGATCTCCTCCCCCTCTTTGCAGGGAGAGAAAACCCTCAGTGGAATATATTAGGGATAATAACGGGGTAAAAATGTCACTTAAAGAAGGGTGACGGACGGAAGTTCCAGTCAAAAATAATAATAGTAATAATAACAATCTTCAAAAAGTGTCTCTGTTTACAAAGGCAGCATCAAAATAACATCAGCTGTCCTTTCTTAAAGCAAATTTTAAAAAAGAATATTGTAGTACTAATATTTGTTTTTAATAACAAATAGTATTGGTTGATGAATGTCACTCAATGTGGACTTCTAAATTAAGCCCAAGTTTTCCTTTAAGGTGGTGAAATCAATTTAGTGAAATTGAAACATACATTGGCTGGGAGAGAATTGATTGGTTTTTGACTGCTTGCAACCAGCAAATAAAGAAGGAGGAGGGCTGCTAATAAAAGACGTATCTTTAAGCTGTCTGGAAAAAAAGGTGGTATAAAAAATAGTTTTATAGTAAGGAAACCATCAGCAAAATAATCCAAAATATGTGCATGTAATAAATCTGTTTTATCTGATATCTAAAACAAAAGAAAAAAAAAACTTTCAACCATAATGTTGTTTCTTAGACAAAACAAAGTACCTGTTACTATTCCATCTTTGCTAAATACAGTAATTTTGGTGTTTTTCAATAAGATAAGGCATTCGTTGTAAGGCAGCTGGTTTGAAACTGGTAGTATCTGGTTTCTTTTAATATATTGATGATCTACAAAGCCTTTTCAGTTTTTTGTATGCCAAAGCAGGCCTTCATGCAGGTGTCAGTGTGGCCTGGATTAGGAGATTATTGAATTTGTGTCCCTGGGAGAGCTAGTTTTGATCTATTATTTCCTTTCCAATCACCACTAAATATACAAGACTGAATCTACAGCCGTGCATGTGGAAGAGATCAGAAATAAGTAACTTTTGAAAAGATGATTAATGTTAAACTATATATTACTACATGAAATATGAAATATTCTCCTTTCCTGCCACTGCGGTTCCTCATAAATAATCTGTCTGACTCTGTACAGAACCTTTGTTCACTGTATCAAGAGAGAAGCCAGAGGAACCAATTAAATTGTTGTGGCAAGTAGAAAGCAAACAAGGGAGAATGCTCTTTGCTTTGTGCTTGGAAGTCCACTTAAGCATTGGATCTTTAGATGGTTTTTCAAGGTTTTAATTATATCTTCGAAAAGAAACTGGAAGCCAACAGATGAATGCCAGAAAAAAAAAAAAAAAAAAAAAAAAAAAAAAAAAAATTCTTCCCTAGCACATCTTTTGAATGCTTGTCAGTACCTTTCAAGTGAGGCAATGACTGCGAAAGTGACCCAAAGGGGTGAAACCAGAACACAGAGGCAGTGTTAGGCCTGAGGAATCCAACAGGATGTGAGATGAAGACATCTGTAGCTGAATAAAGACCCGCCTTCAGGAGATTATCCTGGAAATGATTGCAGCTGCCACCAGAGAGCTGCAGAGCCAGATGCTGCCGTGGCCCCCGGGGAGCCCGCGCCGTGCGGTGAGATGTTGGAGGAACAGACATCCTTCTCCAGATCCTTCAGAAAAAACTCACACTGTGACAGCTCTACCCTCAGCCTTTGTCACCAGTAAGGGAAAATTCACTACAGGCCTCTTGCCATCAATTATATATATATTTTTTTTTTTTTTTTTTTTATTTGTCATTTAGAGATGCGACCAGTAGGAAATGACTACTGTGGTACTTTGCATGGATGGTAAAAGCTCTTTAAATACACCTTGAACCAAAAATGTGTGTTGCTCCAGGAAGTCTTAGGATTTTCAATTTGTTAATTATGTGTTTCATGTCTTTGGAAGCAAAGTAACAACATTTTTTATAATACAGGTGCATTTCATGGCAGGAAAAAAAAAGAATGTTTTTGTTTCATTAATCAAGTTCAGGGCTGTTCACTATAAATACAGGAAGCTGCATGTGCTCTGTGAAACTTTAGAAATAAGATCAGGTGGAGCTGAAGAAGCTCTTCTGCAGTTTTAAAAATGGAAAAGTCAAAGACAGCCTTCCCCAACAATCTGCTGAAATGCAAGTTAGGGCAATTTCATGTTTGCTCCAGCAAAGTTTTGACCAAGTTTTCAAACGAAGTTTTTTTTTTTACCTCTGCACATCTCTCACACTTATCCTTTAATTTTGAGTGCAAAAAATAGTGTGGTAGCAAGTTAGCCCAATCAATTAATTAACATTTCAGAAATACTCCAGAAATTATTACTACTGTGAAGAAACAGAAGATTTTTTTATTACTTCCTCAAATCTTTGAAGAAAAGGTATTTATGACAGTCTTTGCCTTTGTGTAAATATCAATTTCACTCTTTACTAGCTTACACTAAGAATGTTTGTCTGTTAGGGCAAGTAGTAGAGTATTGAATTTACTGCCTCTAAAGCAGTTTGACCTCCTTTTGATTTTTAATGCTAAGTGTTTAAAAACAAAGAAACACACACAAAAAAATCCAAATGCCCAAAGCTGTGAAGAAAAGCTTGAAAATGTGAAGTCAAAGGCATAGAAAAGACAAAGTTTTATTGATTCTTATCTTTGTCATGTATGGAACTTTTATATATGATTTCCAAACAAATTCTGTGACTTTGGTAACAGTTGTATGATTTTGGAATGCTCACATTGAGAGTAAAGTGCTGGTTGGTAAAGAGAACTTTCTTACCTAACTCATAGAACCAGAATGTTCAGTATTGTTTCAGTAATATTTACCAAGACTGACTTTCCACCTCAGTAACTGTGAATCATTCTAGGTCATGAGAATGGCAGTGGCAAAAGTTTAAGCATCTTCTTTTTAACCCAATTATTTGATTAGTATAAGGAATCTTTCTCATAAACTGACAAAACCCATTTTGTTCCTGTATGTATATTTGTTTTTTCCAAGTTTGTGTGTTTGCAGTTACATTTATTTCCTCATTGCTGTGTAGATAAGTTCCCATGTGAATGGCTCCTAAAATGATTCAACCTACCTTAAACATTTTGGACACCATGGTTCCTTTTGTCAGGTGTACATAACTGGGGAAACTAGAGCCAACAACTGTGAATTAGTGGTTTCAAATTTATACCAGCATTTTTTCTTAAATTGTAGGGCAACTGAAAGGTGTTTAATGATAATATGAGTTAGAAATTCCAAAGGCCTATCTAGGCTTGACTGTCTGTAGTCTGATTTTAATGTACTTTTTATTAAAGGTAAGCTTTATAAATTCATTAGAAGTGCTACTAATTAGGTTTTTTTTCTTCTTCTTTTGTCACTTGTCCACCCTTTATTTATACTGGTATCAAACCTTGATTCTGACATTACTAATTCTACTATTGTGTTCACATCAATTATTTTACTTAATTTGCTCTAAGTAACTCTTTGCTCTCTTGTACAACTCAGTTAGCATGTTGAGCTCCAGATTTTGGTATCTGTCTCAGAGTTCCCCACATGCCATGTGTGGCATGACAGAGTGCATAGAAGTCAGCCCATATGTCAGATAATAACGTGGCCATCCTGTCCTGTTGACCTCAGCCTTTGACCCCAGGAGGGATAGATTGCTGTCCTGCACAGTCACACTTGCTAAAGTGTTCTGTCCTCTGCCTATTAGGATGGATGTCCTGAATTTTCCAACATATACAAAATACTTTAGCCAATCAGCAGTAGGCAGTTGTGCCATTTGTCTTCATCTTGCCAACTTCATGTCATGTTGTGAGGCAAACAAGGGAAATGGAGGTGTTTTCTGGTCAAAGCCATGTTGCAATGCTGTGGGAGCTAAATTATGAGGATTTTTTTTTTTCTGTCTTATGAGTAATTAGCAATTAGTTCAATAAAATGATGGTGTATTTCAACCATTAAGCTTTAAAGGAATGAAAACAAGAAACGGGTTTATGTGTTAATCACATTGACCTCAATGTAGTCTGGAAATTATAAATGAGAAAAATCACAACTTAGGGTTATTTGTATACAGTTTGAAAGAGGGCCCATAATTTTTTATGTGTTGGTTTTTTTACATTGTTGTTAATTTTTACATTGCTATGGATTGCTATTGCTATTTTACATTGTATGGATTGTTCAAGGATACATAAATTTGAACTTGGTCATTTCTGAGTTGATATACATAGCTAAAAGAAAGTATTTTTGTATCTTTTCTGCAAGCTGATTTTATTAGACACTTTGGGATAGGAAATACAGGGTTTAACTATTCAGACAAAAGAGATGCCGAACTCCCAAGGGAAAATTTCTATGGAAACATTCTATAAATGATGCTGGCCTTAAATTATTTTATAATTATCCTGGCATCCATCCCAAAAGCAAATGAGATGATAATGCAGTTCACCTGTAGATGCAATAAGAACTGAATAGTTTTTAACAGTATTTGTCCACAGCCTCATTCATGATAAGCTTCTGCATGAACTTAAAGAGCAATTTTGAAAATACTGTACTGCAGCATGGAGTATTTGAGCTGAGAGAAGTCTGAATTTGCTTTGATTAGATTCTAACACCAAAGAAAACTTAGAGTTCCTTTGCAAAGAGCAGATGAAGGCAACATTTCAAACTACAATGAGTTTCCTGCTGCCGTTTTTGAGCAACATCTGTTCTCTGTTTTCAAGGCTTCAAATTTGCTCCATTCACGTGTGTTTTGTGGCTAATTAGTGGCAGAGTCTGCCAATACCCTCTTGAGGCATTTCTGGACTCTGGAGTTACATTTCTACATAGCACAAAGTCTCTGTCTTGCCACCAGCTATGGCGTTATAGGACCGTCCATATCAGAGCTGCCAAAAAAAGAACGTGGGCTTGTTTTTCTGTCAGTTTTATGTGTTTTTAATCTGAACTCTTCCCAGCCTTGGCTGTGTTGTTTAAACCTTGGTTTGTCTGTGGGATGCTGCATTAGGAGACCCTGGGTGACTTTTTGGCAGCAGAATCTGCCTGGTCCCTCTCAGGTGAGTCAGCAATTGCTTACATCAGAAACTGATTGCTCTCATAAACACATGGGCATCCGACCTCTATTGATCTCCAGAAGGGCATTATTGACCAAAGATGAAAATGCTGTCTCTGTGGAGAGATGTGCAAGTAAAATCTCTCTAATCTCTGTGTAGATAAGCACTGCTATGCAGTGTAATCTTTTTGATATCAGTCCCCACCCCCTCTCAGCATTCCTAACTAAGCAGTGATTCAGATCAGTTTCTGGGGACAACACTAAGTGCTGTGGAATCAATGCTGGGAAGTCAGGGAAGAACTGGAAAACCTCTGTTGGTTTCTCTCCATCTCATTACCTGTGAAAGATTGTTCCCTATTGTATATTTTCTAGTGATTTGTCCGTTCTGCTCTTAAAAGTTTCAGGGCCTGGGTTTCTACTACATCCCTTGAGAGACTGGTCTAATGCATCTTCCTGTCAGGAATTTTGATCAGTCTTCTTTCTTCCTCTTGAGACTCTTTTTTTTTTTTTTTTTTTTTTTTTTTTTTTTCTCTCTATCCCCTATTACCCTTAGTTATATTATATTAAATGTAATTACTGTTTGAACATAGTTGATGATGAACAGTGTAGCTTTTCTTTTACAGCATATATTTAGAGCTTTATTTGTATTTTCAGCTTCTAAATCAGGATTTTATGTATCTTTTTATAATTATTTTGTAGGTCCCAAATAATGTTGGATGTCTTACTTATCAGGGTTGTCAAGTTTAACAGTACAGGTTTTCCCTAAAAATAGTTAAGAAAACAATGTAGGTTTGTTAGTAGTGTCCCAGCACAGAATACAGAGGATTTATAACCAATCTGGATTTGCCTCTTGACACATCTTGGTGTAACACAAACTGTTTTAGACTTTCAATTGGCATTTCTTCAAATGTCTATCTAACGTTTTGTATATTAATGTGGTTTAGATGGTTTTCACCCTTATGCTGACTTATTTTAGATTATATCCCCTACAGTGTGTTATTCAGTACTAAAATTTATATTTTTTTCCCTTGTATTTATAGGAAACACTCACTATTTATATTATTTCTCATATCCCAAGGGACTAAGCCAAATGGTCAAAGAATTTCAGATTTCTGGGACTTCCCGTTCAATTTACTGTTAAAGAAATTAGAAAAAATATAAGTCCTTTATTGTTTAGTAAGCAAAGCTGTTAATGGAGAGGCATTTAAAATTGCTTGTGTAATAATTCAGGCATTACAAAAATATGGTTTTACAAAGTATTTCTAGCATACAAGCAGCAGCAAAGTAGTTGTATTAATTCTTAACTTAGTCACCAAGTTAGAGTGATCAGTAAAGAAGCCCTTTTGTTTATTGACACAAAAGAAACCCTGTTTTGGTCTTCAGGATGTGTGGATTTAGTTGTTATAAAGTTGCACAGTCTAAAATTGGTCAGCAGGACTTAGATTTGCATTTTTCTTGCTCCATCCACTTCTGTTTATAAATATATATAGTGGTAGTAGTATTACCCAGTCAGTAATGTTAGGGCATTTTTACTCCAGAAACCAATTTGAAGGCATACATCTCCATAGTATTGGCTGGATATTGCCTGCTGCAAATCCTGTCTATTATCCAAAAATCCATTATTGCATACACATTTAAAGTTTTTTTTTTTTTTTTTATAATCTCAGCAGTGCAGGTTTCACATTGATTAACAGCCAGGAAAACAAAATTCCAACAGACATGAAGTTATCTGTGCAAATGACACATGCTTAAATATCATCTGCTATCCACAGAAAAGGAAATGCAACATCTGACTTCCCTAAACCTAATTTAATGTAAAGAAGGAAGAACTGGCTAAAATAATTCAGTCTAGTTATATGCTAGTTAGTGCATAACTCTATAGTTAGTATTCTCCTACCACCTAAATATTTCCTTGGACCTATTTAAACTTCTCTAGCCCTTACAAAAGATGAGAAGAGCCCTGTGCTCAATGAGGTGATGAAAAATCCATGCTTGGATGCCTTGGACCACTCAGTGCCACAAAGAAAATGTATTTCCAATGGTGTGTCATGTAACCATACTCTAGTGGAGGAACAAGCTTAATTGTGCATAGTGGAGAAATCTGTGTTTCAAACAGATATACAAATTATACATTCCTTGCAAGCTAAGATACTGGCAAAGTAAGAACATTTGTAAAGATTGAAGACAAAGTAACAAAATGCACAGAGGGATACCTCTGTCTTGCTGCTATTTCAACTCGCTTTTGTTTATTTTCTCCTAATTTTCTGTCATTAAATAACAAAGTGCCACCTTTCAAAGTGAGACCAGAATACCAAAAGCTGAAAGATGCAATAAAGGTTCCGTGTAGAGTCCTTCCATTAACTTCAGTGGGAGTAAAAGAGACCATGAAACCTTCATTTGAATTCACTAGAGGCTTATAAAAGGCATTCAAATTTTCAATGGCTTGATTCAATTTGCTGTTGGAATTTGATATTTTGGTTCTGACCACTTCTTCACATGTGTCCTGATAAAAGTCAGGTCTTAATTTCTCGGGATCTATTAATGTACAGTGTGCATACCCTGTACATATCTGTGTCAGTGACTGTACAGCATAGAGAATCTAACTCATTGTGCCAAAGTTGTTCCAAATTTCATACTTAAAGGTGAATTTCTATCCTTTGGCTAATGAAAATCACTTTTTTTTTCCCCCTCTGTGAATTTCCTTATTTTGTTTTTAACTCCGAGCTGATCCTTTCCAAATGTCATTGTGCTATGTGAAGATCTTGGATTCATTAAAAATGTTCCATTGAGAACTGGTAGATATTTTACAAATGTTCCACTTGTTTCCAGGTGACTGAGAAACCCAGGCAGGCAGCTTATCAGTCAGCTTTCTGTAAAACAGTCAGACAGAGAGTTTTCACTAAAGCAGCAATTTAAATAGTTGAGGGCTTGTTTGATTGTTTTTCTTTTCCTTCCCCTACATTAAAGTATTTTCACTCAAATAATAAAGCAGAGCATGGGGAAAGAGTAGGAAAAAAAATTATTAACAACCCCCTTGGTCTATCTGAAACTACTACTGAATTTTAAGGATATGCTCTTTGTGCTGGCTTATGCATACGCTGAATTATCAGGTATTTTATTTTCTTACAAATAACACATTTTGCAAATAGTATTTGACCCACAAAATTCACAGCTCTGCTTGTCTTAGAAAAGATTAGAACTGTTCAAAGAGGTTTCTGCCAAAGCAGTTACCTCAATTCTTTGCAAGAACACAAAAAAATGCCGGTGTGTTCAATTTAGGAAATACTTTATTTCTCCAAATAGACATAGTGAGATCATTAGTTTGTCTTTCATTTGTACAAATGACCCTCTGGTGGCATATGGGCATCATTGTGTGGCACTGGGTCAGTCTTCCTGCCAAAGGAAAACATTCAGCAGCTCAAACACTGCCTTCCATAGCTGCAGTGCCCTCAGGGTGCTTTGAGAGATCTCACATTGAAGTATTTTCTTAGCCCCTCCCTGCTGAGTGTGTGAGAGCTGATGAGATCACAGCTTGATATCAGATAACTGCAGGCCAAATATTCTCTAAGAAGATAAATAACCCAGCTATATAGGTCGCTGGAAGAAAGCCTGGCTTCTCTAAATCCAGTGAAGGCAAGGTTTCACCTTATAGGTATGTAAGTAATCAATTCACTGTCGAGATCTATTACCAAAAAAAAAAAAATAAAGGTTCCTTTATTTGAAAAAGTCCTTAGTTTTCCCTGCTAGCTGCTGAAACTGCTTCAGCATTTTCAAGCAAGTTTTTAATGTGTTAAAAGTAGATTATAATTAAGCTCAGTAATTAGTGAAATAATAAATATTCAAAAAGCAGACCATCATAAAGGCCTGATTAGGCTGTGCATAAATATATATGCATAAGCTAAATCCCTTCTGTCCTTTATACAGAATACTTTTATACTTGCATTCAGATTTACAGAATCTGAAAAATTGTTATATTTTTTGACACACGAGAAAAAGAAACCAAAGCAGAGGGAAAATGTAGTACTTTAGAGAGAAATGTATGGTGCTTTTAACATAGATTGAGAACATCTTGAAGTTGTCATTTGGGGAAAGCAAAACCTTCCACTGTGTTAATTTACAATAGAAAGGCAAGGACTTTATTTCCATTTATTCCAAGTCTCACAGCATTAATTTTTTTTAAGACTCATATTTGTGGTTTGGTTATAAAATCAATTACAGTAAGACACCCTGTATCAATAGATTCAACTTTTTTGCCCATCTGCTCTTGTCTCTGACCACCAAACACAAATGTTTCTGAAGTTTGGAAAGTCCCTCAGAGCAATTACAGCTTAAATATATTTTTAAAGCCAACAAGTAAAAGCAATGGTTTGCAGCCTTTTTCTCAAACAAACTTTTATTATATATCCAATTTTTTTTAATTTGAAGGTATTCCAGAGCCTTATTGGTCAAGTAGGCAGTTACAAATTTTTGGTCAGAGCATGAGATGACACCTCAAGTGAAACGAAGCAGTGATCTGGAATAGGCACCAGTCACCAGTGAAATTACACTGTCCTGAGCTCAGTGGCAGCTTTTCATCCGTGCAAGGATAGTGAGATCCCAGGGAAAGTTCTCAGTTCTTCAGCCACCTCCAATGAGTAGCAAGTGGGCTGTGAGCATTTTCTAACAAGCAGCGTGCATTTCCTTGCCACTGTAAGCCTTAAATGAAGCAGCAAATAAAAAAGTGCATTTAGGAATTAGGAAAACTCTCTGGGATGTCTCTTAAGAAGCTAGGACAAGCTTGGATGCTAGTTAAGGATGCAGATACTGTAAAATGCTGTGTAGAAAAACAGCTGTGACAAAAGTAGTTCCACAGCATCTTGTTGGGTTTTTTTTTGTTTTTGTTCTGTTTGGTTTTTTTTTAAATACCCTTCTGTTCTTAAGGTTATGAAAAATTCTTACATTAAAAACTTCATTTTGTAATTTTAAGTGACACTTGTAGTAGAGATAAAACCTCAGGTCTTGAACTTTAAAGATCAATTAAGGCCTTAGTGGATGCATTTGATTTTAAAATTCCAGCGTTTTGAAATAAATATTTACTATTCTTTTATGTGGCGCTATAATTTGTTGCCAAGTTTTGTTTTGATCAGTTTATGTCTTACATTAAATCAAGGTTACTTTCTTAAGGAAATATATTCCTAATTTTTTGAAGAGCTTCAGGTCAGGGGAGCTTTGGAAACTCATATTTTGTTGTACTTTTATTAATAAAGCACAGAATAACCGAAAAGACATATTTTTAATTGGTTTCTCTGCCAGCAGACAAAGCAATAGGACATGGCAGAGAACTTTCTTCCTTGGTTTGAGCATTACATTTTATGCAGATTCTGTAATCACATGGTGCTTATATTTGTACAAAATCTGACTGCCCAGTAATTTTCAACGCCTGCCAAGAGCAGATGAGAACTGGTAACACAAAAAAAGAAAGTAGAGTCTGAGTAATGACAAGTGAATGGGGCAAGACACAAGGCAAGCTTGTGATCTATTTTTAAAATAGATATTATATTCTGTCTGCTTTACTGCTGCTCCCCCTCTGCTCCCAATTTGAGTAGGGATGCATGTGGGAGGGGATTACCTGTCACAATGGAGGAGCACAATGGTATCTCTAGAACTGAGCAAAAATCCTTTTTTTTTTTTTTTTTTGTATTTTTCTCCCTCCATTCATGTTACCAAAGGCTGGGGCTTTTCTTCTTCTTCTACTTAGTGATTGATGTTGTCATAACCAAAGTTAAATGTTGATGCCTTGACAATTGGCTGATAAAGAATGTGCCCCTAAAACTGCCAGTCTGCATTTGTGGAGCACACACAAAAACTGTACAGCATCTAGTTAGCATTGCTAATCAATACATAATGCATATCCTTCAGCTAATCTTTTTGAGCAATTAAAGCAAATTCAAAAGAGAGATTATCATGTGTAAACAATGACGGCTTAGATATCTTGCCTACTGGCCTAAGGTCTCGCCACAGATCCTGCAGAGTTTACCTTCTGTATCAGTAGTTAATTAAGGTGAAACATGAGGTAATTAGGGCTAATCCCAGTGCTATCCTGCTGGCCTACTGCCTCTCAGGCCATGCCCTAAACCAAAGCATTTTCACAGCTTGTGAAATGTTGCCATTTTCAGAGCAGATTTTAAAAATTGATGCCCCTGTTTATTGCAGACAGTGTTCCTAATCCTTTAAGGGAGCTACAGTGAATACAGTCCAAATGGAAAAAGGGAAAGGATGGCTTCATTTATTTTCTGTGAGTTTGGAAACTGCACTGTTGATACAACTTTACTCTAGGACATTCCTTGTAATTGACAAGGGATTAGGGGGATTAAATTTGTACTCTACGCTTGTTTCCAACTGCTTGTGTGAAGCTTCTTTTTTCCTTTTAATGCATTACATTTGTCAACACAGAAGAGGGATGCACACTCGTGGAAGATGAGTTTGTGCACAGACATGCCAGTGTGATAGAAATTAAAAGATGTATGGTAGTACCTGGAAGAGCTGCCTCAGACATGGCTTTGTTTGCCTCAGAAAAAAAGCAAAACATGCTTTTCCTCAGAAACAGTTTGGGCTGCATGAAGCAGTAAAGTGGCCCTGCTGAGTTATGTCTGATCTCTGTCCTTCAGGATACATTTTCTCTTTGCATAAGGAATATTTCAGATGCTCAAGACTATTTTATTATTGAAAGAATGGATTTAACTGCTCATTAAATATATATAACTACACAGAAAGGCTCACCTTTTTAATAGGAAATACAACAGATTTATTTTAACCAATAATAAAGTAAGTATTCATCCCAGAAGGCATTTTATTAGGCTTTTAAATTTTTAGCTTTGCTGTATGATCTTGATCATGTATCAAATAAAATTACTTAGTTTTTCTAATTAGCTGCAAGTCAGTATGAATACATTGCCAACCAATGACCCTTGGTCCTTTTGTACTTCCTGAATCTGATCCAGTGCTTCTGACTGGTATTTTATGGGAAGGAAGGAATTAGGAGATCTACTGGAGTCATATTCAAGAGGCTTGGTTCCATGCAACTCCCAAATCAAAAAATAAATTTAAAAAGAAAAGGAAGAGGTAGTCAAAATGTAACATGCAGAATTTAGGGAAGGATTATTTTGCTCTCAGTGTACATGCATTTTGTTAATTGTAAAACTGACATAGGTGTTGATGATTACACTTTGGTCACTCATCCCTGCTTTTCCAGGAATAAGTAGTTTGCTCAACTCTGCCATAGTTTTGAGTGTCTGATTGAGTGTTTTAATGAGCCAAAGAGCTTCCCCTCTTAGACTCTGTATTTACAACTTGTTTGTTTTGTTCTTAATACTGCCTTCCTCAGTTTTCAGAAGCCAGGGAAACTGTCAGTATTCAATTTGATATCACTTCCCTGCCTGCTGGGCTTTTTTAATTGGCAGACAGTGGATAGATACATTTCCTTAATTCCTCAACATCTCCTTTTTGTTTGTTTTTCTCTAGTCACAATCTTTATCTTTCTGAGTGTTACAATCCTTATGGTTTTTAAGAATAGGCGTTAAAATAACAGACCTAAGAATAAAAGGTTCCCCCTTAGATTTACTGTGTTTTAGACATTTATTATGCTTTTTACTTGATTTCAGCTTCCAAAACTGGAGGAGGGTCTTTTCCGTCTGCATAAATGCAAAGAGGATTTGCAGCATGACATTTAGAAGTATATTGTATGAGGTTTGCTATTGATCCCTCTGGTGGGGATGAGTGCTCAGAGGGAATAAATGGGCTGCTTTTATGAGGCTCTCTGTCATCATGGATTTAGCTGTTTCATTTGCAGATTCCTGTAAATGTTTGCCTGATTTATGGCCAGTAATTTTCTACGGAGAAGGAATCGACGTATCATCCGCAAATGATTGCGAGTTGTTAATACTTTCAAGTGGCATCTGAAAATGTTCATGCACTTGCATTGATCCAGACTGCTTCCCCCTTTACAGCTCCAAATGTTTTAGTGTTTTGTTAATATTACATATATGAGGCTTGGGATGTGTTTTATTAGCGGCATATAGGAAAGTGTTACAAGAATAAATCATAATTCAGAGTCATTGTGTCAAGCAAAGTTTAAGCAAAAAAGGAAGAGACTCAACTTCAGCATGCAGCAGTTCCACCTGGTAGCCTGAAATTATTTTTGTGGTATTTCTCTGAGAGTTGCTGGAGGTAGTGTCCTGTGCCTGTGTTATCCGAGTGTGAAAATACCAGCTTTGAGTCTTTACACCTTACAGTGAGATTTGTTCTTCAGGGAGTTGTTGATATAAATGTGATGGTATTATTTTTTTTTGTTTAATCTACTAGTGATAGCCATCATTTTTATTTGCTGGTAATGCCACAGTAGTTGTTGGGCAGGTGATTTTATTTGGGTTTATTTCTGTATATGCAATACTAGTAAACAGGTGATTGTGATAATAGTTTCATGTGGCTACTCATTCCCAAAAAATCTGAAGTCCAAGGTAAATGTGCTTTACACTGTGTGTTTATAAACGTGCCAACTGCTTAGCTTGCTAGCACATAGCTGTAATACTGTTTTCTATTTTCTGTAATCTCTAGGCTCTCTGATACCCATGCAGTGCAGTGGAGTACTTTAATGTTAAAAATTGAGATATCAAGTACAAAAAGGCTTTATGGAAGCCGACATAAAATTGTGAATGGGTGCTACCATAACAAATAACAACAGAAGGCTTCTGTTTCTGTGGGAAGTCCTACTCTGGCCTCATTGTGTGCATACATATTTAAATTGGAAGTTCTTGCCCTGCTTCCAGAATAAAAGACAGCATCTAAATTCACATCCCTTTTTGTCGTTATCATTGAATATGCATGGAGTAATAAAGGAATTAATTGCTCTGAGAACAACTGCTAGAGATTCACATCAAGTGAATCACAGTTGTTTTTGTTTTTTTTCTGTAAGTAGAGTTGTTCTCAAACTTGGCCATGCTATTTGTGATACCATTTATTTTTTTATATCAAAATAAGATAAGGAGAAAGCAGATTACTCAGGTAGTCTTTCACTTCAGGCTTTCTGCTTAAATCCAATTCAGCATCAAGGTTATTACAAAACAAAGCCTTTAGCAAGTAGGATCTGTCCTCTTGCTGGAACACAAGGGTGCATAAACTTTTTCTGAACCCTGATGTAGTCACTAGTTCTGTGAGGATCCCAGGAGGTGCCATAGAATGCATAAGAAGAAACAGGAAGGTAAGCTTTCATTTCCTGAATTAGTTAAGGTGTCCAAGTCAGACTCACTTGTGATTCTTGGAGGGGTCACATTATCTGAGACTTGTAGATGTTAATATTCTTACTCTGAATGGTTTTTTCATGAGCAGAAAACTGGCCTCCTTTTTGCAGCCAAAACAGCCTTTCTTTCTGCTTTGTATGGCCAGTTTTGATCACTCTTTATGTAGTCCCAGAAATAATATTCTCACGTGGAACATCAGTAGGTGGAATTATGTCTGGCACCTAAGTGATTGTAAACAGGTTCTTGTTGTGAATTTGAAGGAAAATGTATCTTGTTTACTCTTCTGTTCAAGTATTCCTCTTGTATAGCCAGTGCTCCTGTGGAGTTACCACTTAATTAGTCAGAAATTTGCTGTGTGTTGCCTTTATTATTCCTCACTGTGAGTGCTCCACCTCTTTCTCACCACCAGCCTTCAGCAAAACAAACCCCCTAGAAAGATGAACTGCAGGAAGCAAAGGAGAGGATTATTCATTATTAGCAATTGTTATACAGAAAAAAAAGTGGTCTCCTTCAAGCCATCCAGCTGCCTTGTACATTAGAAGCACCATTTAAGGAGTATTTTAAGCTGTCTTTAAAAAAACTAACAAGAACGTTAAATTTTCAGAATAAAAGTACAGTTGGTTGCTATGCAGAGAGAATTGTTATCAAAGTCTATGCATGTCTTTAACAAGGCACTCCTTCCAATTGTATTATGGAAATGCTGTAGGAGAATATATATATTCATTTCCAAACAGTGACCCTTCAAACACTTTTCAAGAAGTTAGTGTCTTTTTTTCTGCATTATTAATAGGAATTCTGAAACACTAGTACATAAATATTTCCAGTGGCACTTAGCAGGTGAGCTGGTAGAACCAAAGTAACACCCATAGTTCTTAATTCACAGTCTACCCACATCCTCTCATTACGCACAAAAAGATAAAATATATTAGTAATATTTTATACTTACCAGGTATTGATTGGAGTATCTTCTTGTTTCTTTTTCAGAGTCCCTCACAGTCTTGATTGTCTAAAGATGCTTTAATTTTCAGAGCCATATATGTATCTGTGCTATGGCAGGGATTTTATTAATGCCTGATGAAAATATAAAAAAGCATAATTAAGCTATGCTGAGTTATAGCTGTTATAAGAATCTTATGTTTATATTCTCTCTAATTAAGGTTCTGGCTTTGCTCTTACTCATAATTTCTGCTAATATATGAAATTAATCTTGTGCTACTTAACCTTAAAAATGGTAGACAAAAGAAAGTGTAGTTTTATTAAATTTATATATGCTTTTTAATTGTTCAGTGAGGATGGGAGTATTTGCTTGGTGGACTGGATGCATCAGTGATGTTTTTAAAAATAATTGTCATATATGACTTTGAGTACACCAGAATCACAAATTTGAGAGAAAAGAGAATGAATGTAGGAATGCTCAGGGAGTGAATGATTAAGCTGTACTGCTAGCACATGTATTTGGAGGTAACAGAGCCTGTTCACATCCTGCCTATCCTGTGCAATCACTGTCATCATGGACAGACAATAAAACAGGTCAGGGTTTCAACCAGTATTTCTCAGCCCTACCACAGAAAGCTTTCAGTTCTGCAATACCTGGAGTTATGTTCTTTTTAGTAACGTAGTACTAAAGGTAGTAATGATTTTAATAGCAATTTGTGATGATGTATTTTTGATGATAATTTTGGAGTGTCTCTTTGGTGTTGCCTCTGGTCCTGAATAATTTCTTCCAAGCACCATTTGAAGGGAGAAAGCATTTTTGGATGCCTGAGTCCTGATCAGAGTTGCTAAAAGCTTCATTTGAAGTTTAACCCTGGAAATAACACTGAGGTATCTGAGCTTTAACTGATGCATTAAACCAAACCTACTGAGATTATTTTCTGGAAAGAAGACCTTGGATTACTCTAAATTTTCAGCTTCCTGCTATTCTTCCCATTTTGTGTCTGTCCATGCCTATTTCAGCACCTCCAAAAGGCTGATTAATGAACCCCCATTGCTGGCAGTCATGAAATACGTTGCATGTAGCATCCTCCCAGCAGGAGGAAATGTTGCTTGTTGATGGTTGGCTGCATGTGAGGGAAAGCAGCTACCCCAGGCTGAAACCATGGACATTTCCTGCAGATAAAAGCTGGATGGTGAGTGTTGGCAGAAAGAAGAATAGACAAAAAAGCACAGCAGGGTTCTGGATCCATAAAACATTTGCTCCCCAACTGTCACTCTCACAGTCTCTGCATCTGGTGTTGTGTTGACTCATTTCACCTGAATCAACCAGCCAGCTTATATCTGTTCAAGTTTTCAGTTTGAACACAGAACATGAAATCCTTTACCCCAATACATCTGTACTGCACCAAATTCATCATTTTAATAGGCAAAAATTAATTTGCTTTCTTTGTTTAACAAACCTGGACTATGAGTTTCAGATTTTATCATTTGGTGACCAGTGTTTATATTTGGGCAGACAACTTTTTAACACCTTTAACTCCATTAGATAGTTTATAGAATTATAAAAACAAGTTGCTTAAACTATTTTTTTTGTTTGTTTGTTTGTGGCTTATATTTCTTAAGAATTGTTATTATGCAGAGGTATGTGGACTAGTCTCATAACACTGGAAGATCTGTGCAGACTAATATGAGACTAACACATAAAGGAGAATAATTTAATCTGTAAGGATTAAGGAGAAAATATATATTGGCTTTTTCTCTTGGCTTTTTTAAATTTAATTTTGCGTTTGCTTTTAATGGACAGAAGCTATATTTTTTTTTTTTTTTCAGTTTGATAATATTAGAGATCACTCCAGGAGGCATAAACATAGTAAAAGGAGAAATGGTGAAGACAGAGTTGCATGCATACATGAGCTCTGTTACTCATGTCCTTTATTAAACCAGCTCAATGGCTGTATGCTCATTAGTCCATAAGGCAAATTAGATTATCATGCTGTGGTTGGCCAAAATCACCTTGTGGTTATTTAGGCAGCTCTGTACCTGACTATTCTGGACATAGTGGCATCAAATACAGGTGAAGAAATGCAGAGGGAATGCAGAGCAGGGAGGAAGAGTAAAAGAATGTTAATTACCCACTTGCCACCAAACACTGGCCACCCTATGGGCATGGCATGGTCCCAGCAGGTGGTGGTGGAACCTTGAATTTGTATTTTGCTAGAGATACATGATGCATTTGACTGGATTAGAGTTAATGCTTCACAGGAGAACTGTCCTGTGTAATGCATAAAGTAGCACATGCAGTTTAGATTTTCCTTTTATTGACAAGTGAGACTGAATGTTGGTTAGACATAGAGAGAGGATGAGAAAAGATGGGGTTATACAGGAAATAAATATTCTTACATTCACAGAGTTATAGTTTTTTGGATTTAGAATGAAGTGGAAGAGTTGCTGTACTGTGCTGCCTTGCCTTTCTTTGAACCTAGGACTTCACACCCACATTGTGGGTGTGTGCTCCTACATTCCTTGTCATTTTCACAAGAAAAAATTAAAAATTAACAGCTTTCACAGGCATCTAGTTCAATGTCTTTCAAGTTCTCTTGCAGTGTGAAAAGTAGTTCCCCTGCAGGATTAAATAAAACCAAGAGTATTTCACATGTGGCATGTTTAAGAATCTTATCACATCTCTGTTATTTCCAAATCTAAACTGAAATAAAAGTCAAACCATTAAATTATTTTTTGCAATTTCTGACAGAAAGTAATTAGAAAACAAAAGGAAAATAGATCTTAGAATATTTTGCAGAGATGAGTGCTTCTGGACAGAGATACAAAATAATTAATGCACAGATGCATAGGGTTGTGGTCTTATCTCAGTTGGGTTTTTGGTTTGGTTTTTTTTGCCTTCCACAATGAAAAGATTTGAGATATAACCAATGGTGTCATTTCCACTGATGCATGGAACTTTCAAAGCATAACTTAGAATGAAAAAAGCAGATTTTCTATATTTGATCTATTGTTGGAGTGATAGACTGCCTATAACCAAAACAAGAGGAAGAATAACTGAGAAATATGTCATTTTTGCTAATGCTGTAACAAACAAAAAAAGGAATTTGAAAACTCCATATATATTAAGCACACTGTAGAAGAGAATTTTTTTTTTTTAATTAATAATTTTTAGACCTAGAAGTACATTGAAACAAATAAAGTAACCTCAAATTTATAAGATTTCAGAGTGAAAAAGCCTTGGTAGAATGCTCAAATTTTTAATTTTTTCTAGAACAATGTACTCAATCTAATGTACCTTCACTAGTTTTCTGACCTTTTTCTTCCTTTCCCTAAGTATCATCTTGATTTATCCTCCCTGGAGCTTGCACAGCCAAGATCCTTTGAAATGGCAGTGATTCTGCACACCCTTGTGCCCCACAAAATCTCACAGAGATGAACAGCCCCAAACCAAAATCCTGCAGCTCCTGTGCTGATGGAGCCTGGGCACTCTCCCACCCCTGGGATGAGAGCTTTGGGAGCATCAGGAGACAGAACCTTTCTTGGTAAAGAATAGGTGAGTTTGAGCAAAGTGATTTAAATTTCAAGCTCAGCACAGCTGTGTGTGTAAGAGAGATGTCCTGGCTCCTTGGGCTGTCACCTGCCTCCCAGGGCAGCCTGCTCCTGGTCATGGAGCTGATCCTGAGCATCTCCAGGTGTGCAGGGACAGCATCACAGCCCTGCTGCTCCCAGGGCTGCTGGCCCTGGCCATCTGTGTGAGAGCAGCAGATGCCATCCCAAGCAGCACGGGCACAGTGGGACCTGTGCTGCTGCCTGCTCACCTTCAGACATCTGTCACTCCCTCCAGCATCCTCCTCCCAGGGCAGCAGCCCAGGCACACGGCTGCTTTCCCACCAAGCTGGTGGGAATACTCCTGAAGGGAGGAGGTGCTGGTCACTTGGAGTTGGTGTAGTTGAGCCTAAATGAAAAATTAGTGCTCAACTGTCTCGTGATGCCCATTATCTGATGGAAAGAGGCACCTTTGCACTTTTTCCTTCAATTTATGTTTATTTGAAGAAAAGTTAAAAAGTGGAGTCACTGCTCTGCTTATGAGTTTTTCCAGTTATTGAAGAGTTATGCTTTCAGTATGAGTGGAGAGTCTGATGTAATTACAGGACTCACAGATTAGCATTTTACTACATTACCTGTGCCCCTTATGCAGCCTTTCCTAGACTTCAGTAAACACTGTGGGCTTGGGACCTGAATTAATGTGATACTGGGAGATGAGTTCATAAGGATGAGTGGTAGAAAAGGACAGACAATCCATTTAAGACATCTCTGGGATCAGGTGTGCACTCACACTAAACCACAGTATATGAGTTTACTTTGGAATTTCAGCAGTGAGTGATTTTGTGGTGTAATCTGCCTCTGGGGACTGAGCATTTTGGTTTCAGTCTGTCCCTGTCGTGCTGCTGAGCCTGGCCTCTCTCCATAAAGTTTTTTGAGTTGGGTTGCTCAAACCAATGGTTTCCAGAGAGCAATCCCATGGACTTATTAAAGAAACTTGTGAAAGAACAGCATGGAGAATAACATAGTCAGAGGTAAGGAAATGAGAGGTCTCAGGGGATGTTTAAAGGCTGTTCTTGGGTAAGCATAGCAGCAGGACACCAGGGAAGCATCAGCAGAACAGCTTTGGCCAAGTGATAGAGGGAAATACAAAAAAAGAGACAAGCCAGGGTGGAAGAGAAGAAACAACAGAGAATAATGCATAACATGTCTTTCTCCTTGACATCAGGTTTTGCCTGAATAAAAGTTCAGTAACAATAAGCTCCATCAACAGGCCTAAAGGTTTTGGATGCAACACTCATAACTGAGAGCTGTTGCAAAAGGTTTGTGGTTCTGCAGAGTCTCTGCTTTTTCAATGAGGAACTTGATCTGGAAAAGTGATAGTCCAGCAAGGAAACTTAAGTTTTGCTGCTTTTCTGTTATTCTTTTTCAAAAACACACAAATACTGCTCAGCATCTTCTCTGTCCCTGGATGTAGTGATACTTATAGATTTTAGCAAATCTGCTTTGCTATAAATGTCTATAGTGATAGATCATCTTTTACTGAGTCAGAATTAGTGTATTGCAATTAAAATTTTGCACTGGATGGCATCAATCATAACTGATTCATAACTGAAGTGGTGGTTTTAGAAACTTAAGAGTACTATATAGGCTTAGCAATATAATGAAATTTTAATATAAAATTGTTACTCAAAATTAATTTATAGAGAAGGAAGGGAGAGTTTTAGCTGTATCCACTGGTAACATTCACATCTGATGATTTAATTTTATGATTTGTTTTGTTTTAATCATTGTGTCTATTCATTATCAATGTAGGGTGAAAACTTTCTGTGTAACCACTGGGGGCATGGTTATTATGGAGTCTATTGTCCTTTACATTTCTTTAAAATAGCCACCTACTTACAGCTGAAGAGAGTTTGCACTGTTCAGTTTAACTAAAAAAGTCTGCATAATATTTTAGCAGCTTGTTAACAGGCCTGCAGACAGGTACTAATTACACCCCAATTTACAATACATCACTTTAGCACTATTGATCTGTTAAAAAAAAAAAAAATGAAAGTAAACTGAGCAAAAGCCAGTCTTGTTGCTGAAGGAATGATGTATTGATTCTATCTGGCAGTGCTTTGTCTACAGATCAATGGAGATGTGTGGTATAGACCAGAAGAATGAGACAGGGTCATCAAAGGTCAGCAGAAGAACAGGGTGTCCCAGACTATTGGAGACAATGAAATGAACATATCATAAAGTAGTCCTGATTGGCATTTGTAAAGGAATCTACCAGTAACAGGTTTTCTTGTGTCAGAGAGGAAAAATGTACTCTATTTTACAATTACCTTTAGTTCCTCTCTTAAGAGATTTAAGGGAAATTCAGTGTCTTCTCAGTATCCTGCTGATTGCACAAAGTCCTGCAAGTTTGAAATAATTAGCTGCTTACAGCTCTTCATGTTTGTACAAAGTGGAAGTTACACTTCTGAGAGGTGTTTGTCCAACATAATAGAACATTTTTAAGTTCAGATATTCAAAAATTATTAATCTCTTAAAATCTTCATCCCTTTATTTCGATTGTTGTAATTTCTGTTTTGCAGTGCACAGAGATTCTAATTCTGTTACATTTCAGCTTTGCACACTGAGGAAGTAAGTAGGTATGTTCTGGTTTAATTTGAAAACAGCCCTGAAGTGTGCTTGTACCACAATGTGTTATCCATTCACAGATTTCTTGTGTCCTCAGTGTCCTCTGAGATGAAGGGCTTTATATTTTAAATAAGGAGAAACACTACTATAATATGATTAATCCCTTACAGCTTTCATGCCTTCTAAATCCTTCCTCGTTCTGCTTTAGAAATTTAACTTTTACGATGAGAGGAATGTCTGTTCCACACAAGTATTATAATGTAGGACTTAATCCCAAAAATTAATGTTTAATCTGCACTGCTGCCTTGTTTTAAGAGCTGCTGAATAGGTGTCATTCAAAAAAATTTCTTCCAGAGCTTTCTAATCCACATTTTTGCATCATTGCTGTGATTTCCTTAGGTTTTACCATATTTTGTAGCTAATTGCCTAGCACTGAGTGATAAAAGGTTGAGGGTGCGTGCTGTTCTGACATAATCACAGAGGAACAATTCACCACAGTGCCACTTTGGCCTCCCCTCTAAGGAATCAGATTTAGCACAGTTTAGAGTTATAGATGCACAGTCACTGTATCTCTTCAAAGCACATCAGCTGGTTTGGTTCCAAGTGGCTTTGCAGCAAGGGAAACAATATCTGCATCTATTACCTCAATCCCTCTTTTCTGCCTTTTGGGATAAGATAGGTTTTTATGGAATATGTTCTACACCAGCATTTAGTACAACTGCTTTTAAGAATAAAATCGTTCATAATGTGAATTATTCACAGTAGAATACCCTGGGGACTTCAGATCTTTAAGGCGGTCAGGTATGATGTGTCAAGAAAGTGTAAAGACAATGTTTAGGTTTTAATGGTAAATACTTCTTGAGATAGTGCTAGGTAACAACAGTGACAATCTGTCTAAATTAAAAAAATTGATTAATATAATGCACATATTTCTGGAAAAAAACAAACCCTGTTCCTAGAATATGTTCTACCTCTGCCTTAAAGAAACAGATATGGAATAAATAGGTCAGTTATTCAAAGAGACATTGCATTAGTTTTGTATTGAGTTTTTCAGCCCAGCATAATTGGAAAATCAGTTCTTACTCTTTAAAAGTCCTGCAAAGTTTTCAGAAAAGGAGACAAGGATGTTGAAATCACTGCTTTGACCATCAGTCAGTTTCGAAGTTCACTGCCTATGAAAAGTCAGGCATGGTACCTATTCTTTGTTTTACTGATGTACTTTATTTGCCTTTGGAATATAACAGAGAATTTCAATTTTTTGGTATGATTAATCCTTTGTCATTTGTATGCATGGTATTCATCACAATTTGTCCAAGCATATAAGGTAGGCTAGAAATACCATTCATTTTTGTCTTTTATAAACATTACCTTATTAACTATGTTGGAAATATCCCAAATAATGCATTCATTAGAGGTACACACTGCCTGAAATGATAATTTCAAAATCTGCCTCCCCAGGGGTTTGGATTTATACACACTGAGGTAAATGATTAGTGAAACTGTGGCACATAAAGTGTTTAGTATTGCAAGTTGCTGGGAAGTTTTCATAATAATTAAGGTTTTGATTTAAAACACAGTCAAAATTTCTGTGTTTCCATTTGTAATTTCCTCTTTCATTTCATTGCAGTCATGAATGACATTAAGTAAATTCCATTTTGCAAGGTGCTGACCCTCCTAAACATCAATATCTCAGCAGTTCATAGTCTCACTTGATTCACAGGGAGACTTGATTATTTTCAGGTTTTAATCTGCTGAGATAAAAAAAAAGTTAACTAAATAGCACAAAAATAGGAATGCTGCATTTTAAATTTTATTTCTGAGGGAGAACTCAAAAAGTCTGATCTATGCTATATAACAAAACAGACATCTATTTAAAATAATATTTGTGTCTCTTCCTGTGAGGTGAAAGCACTTCTGGAGTTTTCTGCCTTTAAGATTCATAGCAATATTTCTAAGGCTGTAAGAGAAAGAAGGAAGAGAGGCTTGACTTCACTGTGAGTGTGCTCTGGAAGTGCTAAGTGATAAATGTTGGATGAGCATGACCTAGTGACACACTCTGACACAGCTGTAAGCCTTGTGCCACACTGATGTTTCTGTAGGTCTTGAACTTCTGTGCACCTGTGAAGGTTTCTGAGCCCTTTGGAGAACTCAAATTTAAAACACCAGATTTCCATAAGCAGTTACTTTCATATGGAAAGCATGAGTGGACCAAAGCTAACTTATACTGGCTTCAGGAAAAATAATATACTTCCAAATAATGCTATAGTTCTTGCTAGGAGGGTTTCTTACTGATAAATATCAACATTACTGATATATCAGCTTGATAATCTTCAGAATTATTAAACATGTCCTCTGTACAATGAGGTAATGTTCTACTGAAGTTGATGTCTTTTTTTAGTATTTAATATCTTTTCATTGTTGACCAATGTATTTTAAAAATACAGTTATTAGATGAGTGTTTTGATAATTTGTTATGGAAAATGAAGCTTGTGTGTTCAGTGTTAGTCACTGTGTGTGTCTGCTTACTGACCTTCTTGCTCTCTAATTCTCATAATTTCAGTGAAATTTGACAGAGGTAGAAAAAATTTCATAGTATTGTGTTTACATTTTGAGAGTAAATGCCAGATTGAAAAGATGTATTGTATGCTGAAGAGTGAGAGGAGGAGTCCAGTGTCTGCACAGAAATCTGCAGAATTAATCGTCCTTTTGAGAGGATGGAAATGAGACAATGTGGGAAGTTACTCCAAACAGCATCCTGCTGAAAATGTGAGATGGTAAACAAATTTCCAAACCCTCATATTATCCTGATGCAATTTATCAGTCTATAAGATAAATGATTAAAAAAAAAAAAAAATATTTCTTGTGGCTTTACTCTGGCTATTGCTGTCACTCCCTTAGGGAATGTTGTCAAGTGGTTTGGGTAGAAAAAGACATTTAGGAATGGTACATCCCTTAAGTGTAAATGAAGAAGAATATCTTACACTGTCTACAGCTGGCTGAGAACCATTTACTTTAATAATGACAAATTAGTCAAAGCTTGTAAATCATTAACAAGCAATTACCTTTCTTTCTAGAGTTTCAGCAGACAGAGCAGTTCTTATCACTGTAGCTGCCTGGGAACTTTATCTGTCTCCCAAAGCAGCTGACTCTGTTAGATGGCAGGATGTGATAAAGGGCTGTGGTGTGTCACAGGTGTCTTGGGAAAGGAGACTGATGCAAGAATTGGCTTTCTCACCTGCTGCTGAGAGACCAGAACTGTTGCTGAAGTCTCTTTCAAATGCAAGTCTGTTGGTACAAGTTAATTTGTTCATCTTCAGTGGGAGCTGTACAATCAATGCAGTGCATTTGGCCAGTGCAGTGCATTTCCAGGCAAGGAGGACAGCTAGAACTTTTACTTCACTTTATACCAGTCTAAAAAGCATCTTCAGCAGACAGGCTGCTAATATAGTATGACACTTTTACATAGAGACCTAGACCTTGTCTTATATAAGAGAAAAGAGCAATGTTGATAAAAGGTTTCCACAGCTTCTTACCTAAAAGTAAGCTGCTGCATCTCCCTTAGCTGGATGAGTTTAAAAGGTGCTAGTTAACAGTGCAAAGTATTCAAGCATTTATTTAGATGTGTCATGAAGATGTATTCAGTGAATTACATATAGACTCTTCTAAATTCCTGCTTTATACAATCTTATGTATCAAAATACTATACCTCTTTTTGCAAAATGTTACATTGAAAACAAGCTCCTATTATAAGTTAATTACTGACTTGTAAGTAAAATGTGTGTGTGCAATGTAAAATGAGTTTGTTTAAGGAATTATATGTCTATTTAGCTATTTAATGAAGAAAATCTTTAAGGACAGCAGTAGATACAGGTGAATCTTCTCCAAATTATGCTTTCCAAAATAGAGCTGAAATAGATCTCTTTAGCCAAGGAGCAGCTAAACTTATTTCTGCATGGAGAATTACTGTATGCTGTGTCTTGTATTAAAATGTTTGTTTTGTTATAACTTTTTAATTAGTTTGCCCTTCCTATGAGATACTCCCACTACAGTATTAAGAAAATATTATCAATCTTGGCATAATTTCTAACTTCTGTCATGGTCTTGGGATTCAAAATCCCTACAATGCAAATTAAATTAAGTGCACCTTTCCCAGAGAACACACATAACCTTTCTGAGGTGTAAGACACACACACATCATTGTTTTCTGTTTTATCTCATCTGGGCTGTCTAATCCAGCCCAGGTCTAAGGAATCAAGCCTCCACTGTGCCTAAAAACCACCTGGGAACAATTTCTCTGGAGAAAATAAATGGGTTTCTTGTCAAGGCCATTGTAACAGAAGAGCTGAGGGCATTGATACTGAAGGGGTCATTTTTTTCCTGTTGTGCACTAATTTGAGGGTGACATGTTGTAAATGTTGCAGTTTCATAAGTTGCATGAGACATCACTTTGTCTTTTGCCTTCCAGATATTTTCTAAATGTGTCATCATCAGTCATGTATAAAGCACATAATCTTTTATCATCACTATGCACATTCTGACACTCTGGTGATTTAGTCTTAATACCATCCCTATTACTCTGTGAATGAAAATCCCATATTGTATTAGACACACAATATCTTGTTTTCCTGCCTCATCATTACCCCTGTTTCTCTTCTCCATCATCCAGTGCTGCTTGTTTCTGTATGCTGAGGCTTGTTGGTGAGCTGTCTCAAGGAGTAATTCAGGATGTTAATTTAACTGAAACAAAACATCAATAAAAGTATTTCATGGTCAGAAGTAAGAGGTAGGCCAGTGGTTTTCCCACTGAGGAGAGTTGTGAGTGGTGACTATTCTCTAGAGAAGTCATTGAGAAGAGTTAAACAATTGGACAGCCTTTACAGAGTCAGATCCTCAGGGCATCAGCCCAGCAAAGTAACTATTGAAATATCAGCCCCTGAGGCTGAAGTCTTTCCTGTGCATGTATCTTTATGCACAGTGAGTATTCCTATTGCCTTCAGTGGGATTACTGACAATGAAATAGTTAAACACGTGCATAAATCTTTGGGACATACAGGTCTGTAGAGTTTTCCCTGTGTATGAGCATTTCAAAGCTTATTTTGGAGAAGCTCATTTTTATCTTCCTTATCTGAGGGTTCAGAACAAAGCAGGAACACAGCCATTTCTGTTTCAAATTTCAGCAGTTGTTTTCTGTTGCCTTGGTTGGCTATTTTTTAAAATAGTTAAGAGAATATTTTGCAGATGTAAATGTATCAATTAACATGTGATTTTAGCCTTCATATGAAAAATAGGCAGTCCCTGATGGCTTCACTGGCATTTTGAGAGAGAAAAGAATAATGTCATCCAGTTAAAAATTTTGGATTTAAAAATATACAGATACACCCAGATATACAATCACACACGTGTCACATGTGATATAATGCCCACTTGTATAATATTTATATAATTTCCATGGAGAATTTGGAGGGGTTTTTTAATGAATTGATTTTTACCTTTTCCCACATTTACTAAATGGGCTAAGTAAATACAGGTAAAATGTAACTTACCAGTTCTTCTGTGTTCTTTTCAAACTTTGGATGGAACAAGGTCACTGTACAGCCATTTTAGGCAGAAGAGTTTTTTTTAAGAATGCAAGTGTGAATTACCATAAAAGTGGCTTTGCCTAAATACTAAAGGTGACTTTTAGCTGAAAAACTATAAAGTACTTTGCTTCAATACTAAAGATAGCTTTTAATTGAACAGTGTAAGTGAGCCTACAAAGCAAGGTTAACGCTTAGTGGTATAATTTTATACATGCACTTTGGCAGTCACAGTGGCTTTGATTCAACCTTGACTTCCTACAGGATCATAAAAAGGCACAGAATAATTTGTTATAAAAGAAATGAGAAGTGGAGTACAAATATGAGTCGCATAACAAATTCTGAAGATGAAATGGTAACGTGCAAAGGAAATGTAGCATTTTATGCCAGTGCCATAATTCTCAGACAACATTACAAAGAAAGAAGTATGGCCTGCAATTTGACCTTCCTCCTCCTCCCACTTCAGCTCCATAATGATGTTTAGAACTTTATAGCTCGGTTAAAAAAGGTTTTAAGGGAACACAGTGTCCTGTTCCCTTCTACAGGATACTGAATTCCTAATCACCTTAAGTTCTGTCAGTAGCTGGGCTGCTTCTTGCCAAGGACACTGGCAAGCAATTACTATTTTCATCCTCACATTAAGAGGAACCCCACATAATTTGATTTTTGGGTAATCTTACATACCATGCAGTTTAAGATGACTGCTCACATCCAGGCTTGCCCCTTTTCATTTCTGCTTGCAGACACTGAAACCCTTTTAGATTTACTGAATGCAAATAAGACCTAATGGTTCAGTAAGCACAGGAGAAATACTGCCCCTGTAAAAGGCTTGCTGAAGGCCTTTCACAGACTTTCCTTCACCAACTGGAGTAGCTACTACTTTATTCTTGCTTGATATTTCACTGCCATTGAACAGATAAAATCTGCAGGATCAGGACAGTTTCTGAGTAACAAAAAAAGAGAGGATGCCATCTGAAGGGTATAACATCTTACATGGGTTATAGAGTTACTGAGTAGGATTTAGCATAATCTGTATCTCAGTTACCCCAAGGTGTTGTTTTTTGTTTTGTTTGGGTTTTTGTTTTTGTTTTTTTTTTTTTTTGGAGGTGTGTCTCTTGAGTTTGTCAAGCTTTTTATTAAAGTAGGTCTAGAGGATCTTTGCCTCAGCTGAGAGATACCATAACCTTTCTTTCTGAAGACCAAAAAGAGATCACTGAATTATTTGCTAATTATGAGAAAAATCTGTATTGATTTTGTGTGTGTGCCTGTGTCTGAGAGTAGACCACTGGCTATTTCTCAGCTGCATTATGTGCTGAAGAATCTCTTGGGAAGACAAGAGTGAAAAAAAAAGTGGGAGTAAAAGCCAAAAAAAAAAAAAAAAAAAAAGCCAAAAACCCCCAACCATCCTGTGGTGACATACAACTGGCATGTTTTCTTGGCTTGTGTTTTCTCTTGTAAAGGGCTGTGAGGGAGGATGTAATATATAATATATTTAGGTAATAGCCCAAACTGGAGGCAAATTAATCTCTTGCATGCACTCTATGTGCTTATAAAATGTATTGTGATTTTTTTTATTCTTACATCTAAGGGAAATTTTAGCTTGTGGCCTAGAAATTTAAGCTATTTCCACATTTTTTTGGGGAAAAAATAGAAGGTGAGAGCTTCTCAAGGATGTGTAATGTGCACACAATATAATGTGTTTCTGTAGCAGTGGGATATGTTACTTACTAATTCATTTAAGAATTTGCCCTAAAAAACAACACTAGTTCTGACTTTTTAAGAGTTTGAACTTTTTGGTTCATTATAACAATGACTTTTATTTGTAGTTGAGCTTTTTTAATGTTTGAGGTGGAAAGTCATATGTTTGTATGTGCATGTGAGTTTCACTTTTGTTTTTAGCACGTTTCACTCCAGAAACAGAAGTGGTTGCCCTTGACAAACAGCTTTGTACAGAGTTGTGGTTATAAAGTTGTGACAGATTCACTTTTGCAATCTAATACTGCCACTATGAAGTGCTTTCAGAAAATAATACATGAGCAGCAGTGCTTTAGTGAACAACAGTGACTCAATAACTCTGCAAAAATTTAGGAGGATATAAACATGGGAAAGAATGGAAACAGGTCTTGCTGGATGACTGCTGTGGACTTTTTACACAGGGAAAAACCTATTCCCATATGTCCCCAAATAGATATTAAAACCAATGTACCTCTTCTTTGACATCTGTTAGAACAGAATGAGTCCTTTTGAAATCCCCCAAACACTCACATAGTGACAAAGTGTAGTAAATGAAGCAAAATGGTTTGGGGAAATGAGGATGTGTAAACAAGCCAGTCAGATGTCATTTACTTTCTTGGATCACACTGGTATTTTTTTGCAGATCTGGCTGTATTAAGTCTTTGTGCACAAAGCTGTATTTACTGCACTGAATGTAGATTTTCTGCCTTAAAGAACAAGGCTGTTTAAATTATTTCTGGTTTGGAGCTAGTTCTCTCAATTTTTTATTGACTTTTAATAGGCAGTGCAACCAGTGAGTTTCTTCACTATTGTCACTAGAGACTGGTCTAGTAGTGGAAGCCTTTCATGTATGCTCTAAAAATTGTTGTTGTTAGCACAGACCAGCTTGCTGCATGTGTGTCAGGAGCTCATCCCATGCATTTTAGTTTTGGATGCTTAGACATGATGTTTATATTGCTTTTTGTTGATACACCATTTGACTGCAGTGTAGCTGAAAGTGCCAGAAGAGTTACAAATAGGAACACACATAGCACTGTTTAGTAAACTCTATCAGTTTGCAGTAACTGAGGACCTTTCTTTATCTTTAGAGTATTGATTCCTTATGCAGTAGCACTCCTCTGTGTTTCGAAGGAAGTGGTGGGGAAAGAGCTTTGGTGGGTGGCAAATCTATTTTATCTTTCCATTGGCACGTTTTTGCCAATGTTGTAGTTTATATTTTTGGGGACATTGGCCAGAAAACAAGTCCAATATTGGGGCATTTACAAGCTTGTTTGTCTTCTAAAGGAATTAAAATGTCACTCAGCAGAACCTGTGACTTACTTGTTGACTGTCCATAACTCACAGTGGAGCTGAGAGTCAATCAATATAATGCAATTTACCTCTGACTTAAGTGCAGGAAAGAGTTTCACCAAATTTTGTGAATGTTTTTCTTCTCTAATCCCTTCCCTCTCATAGATTAACACAACATAAATTAAAGTGCATTAGGGGAGAATACAGACAGTGTTTATATACAAAACTCTTCCCCAAAATTGTATCTAATACTTTGTGGGTTTAAGGAAAGTGGCTTCATATTGGTGATTCCACATGTATTTATAGCTGTTAACAATGTTTTCAGCATGCTTTGAACTGTGCTGAGGGCACAGCATTTTTTAAACTGATAGACACTTCTTGGTAGCTCTAGATGTGCTTTTTTTTAACAACAGAGCATGAATGAAGCAGTATCCAAATCCAGCTCTGTCTGATACCATTTTCCTCTGCACTGTCTGCTCCAAGGAACTGCTAGTTTTGTTTCTTGTAGTCATTACTGATGAGCTTATGTGTGCATGCAAACTATAAATAAATAAACAAAAGACCCCACAAAACCCCAAGCACAAAATCAGTAAGTTTTATATTTAAAATTTATGTTATGGTTCATCTTGCCTAAATTTTCTTCCCTCATTCACATTTTATTTTTTTTAAAATCTAACATGTGACCCAAAAGTTTTACAAGCATGAAAAAGAAGGGTATAACAGTAAAGTAAAAAATTACTATACAGATGTCCCTATAAGGAATGATTCAAGTATATATTTTCTTTAGCATTCTGAATTTTTAATTCAGAACTTAACAGAGCCCCCATGTTAAATTGTATTTTACTCATTATTTCCCTTGAAAGAATGGTACTGCTTGTAAGGATAACATTTCTGAATGTGACTAAAAGCTGAGGATTCAGACTGCTTGGTACATTTAAAGGATTTTAGAGAAAAACAGTAGAGAAGGTGAAACAGGAGGGTGGGCTTAGGCTCTGGGGATGGCTCTTCCACTCACATGATGTACAACCATGGACAAGTGATTTAGTCTTTTACTGAGTCTGTTTATTACACAGAAAAGCAGTAAGAGTCAACTCAGAGATTTAAACAGTGTAAGTTACCCAGGCTTTGCTGCTGAGAAGATACTGGTGATGATATCATTAATGTTAATTATTAATCATACTAGCTGACAGCAGCAGTAACCAGCTTTACCAATCCCTATCCAAAAATGGACTCTGCACTTTGACTTAACCAGTTTACTCTGGAATATTGCTTTAGGATAAACTGAACAATCCAATATGAGAATTCTCATCATTTGAGTGATTTCCTTTGCACAAACCTATGCTGATTTCCATAGGAGCTGTGAGAACAGACTAGTGCTAAGATAGTCTTGCAGAGTTTCAGGATGAAGTATAGCTGTGGATTTTAGTGTATTTCAAAATAGAATTTTTTTTTTTTTTTTTTTTTTTTAAGGGTTCTTTAAAAGCGTAATAACTTTGCCGAAAGGATGTTTGATTCTAAGGCATGGAACAGTGGGAAGCTGGAAGATCCTTAAAAAAATCCAGCTCTTTGGAGTATTGTAATCAGTGAGAACTGAATACAGTAACAGATGATGTCTGCAGGCTCTTACTGATAACTGTTTGAGAGAACAAATTTTATACAGAATATGCATATGTTACAATTACTGAAATACATATAATAAGAAAAATAATGTACGGACTAGGAGGTTTGTCTATATAGGCTCAAGGTATGGTCTTCATGTGGATTTATTTTTACCCCCCAGTTGGGAACTGGTCTTTCTACATTTCAGGTTTGGAGTGGAAAATTGGGTGTTTTATCCATCTGGCAAAGGTATATTGAAAATTGTAAAATATGTGTGATTTTATTTTATTAATTCTCTTTAATGGTAGGTCTGTGACTTTTATTAAAATTGTGGCTTAATCACAGGTCTGTCACAGCTCAGTGAGAACCCTCATAAAACCACTTCACTGGTACCTGTTAACATTAACAGCTTTGCAGCTTCTTTTTTGTTGTATTAAATTTCAAATGTGTGTAGCCTGTGGTTGCAAGGGTTTAGTACAGCATCCATGTGCTTAGCTTGCAACATTTCAATTTATTTATATCAAGTCATTGCTGTGAAAAAAATGGTGAGATTTTGTTTTCCACTGACTAGCTAGACTCTTGGTCAAGAAAAGACTGCTAGTAATCTAGAAATAATTTAATTTAAATGGATGCATTTGGTTTCCTTGAGTCAGTGGTGTCACTAAGTTGAATTAAAGATGGTTTATTTTGCTTTGTACGATGTCTTCAGGCTTGTATTGAAAATTATTTTAGGAAAATAGGGTTGAGACCCACATTCTGATCAATAAATCTGTTATCCTGCTATTTTGGGCATGACATTTTATCATCTCTTTCACAAAGTTGTTAAATGAAAATCTGAAAATTGGCTTTGTGCCTCCACTGTGCTTGTGAGAAAGTCATTTGAAGATCTGGTAGCTGTATAAGACAGGGGCTTTCTAGTTCTCTAACATAAACTTATTTATGGGCAATCTGTGGCTTTTTTTCCCCCTCAATATAAGTCCGAGTTTAAGTAGCTTTTTTTCCACCCTATTTGTATTTTTACATGCATAGTTATAGATATGTATTAGAAAAAACACAACATTCCACATTATGTCTTAAAGACCAGCTCATATAATAAATTAAGAGCTATAGTTAATTTAAATGCAGGAGAAAAATGTCCACAATTTTCATGTCCTTATTATATTTCTGAAGATTTTTTTTTTTTTTTTTTTTTAAAGAACTGTAGACTATTCCTGTTCCATTTTGCTGAAAGGAAGTCCTGCTGCAGAGCACAGCGTTGCTGGAAGTGGTTGAGCTGAGCTCAGCTTGAATCTGATTCTGCCTCTGGAAAACTTCCATTAGCTTCAGCAAGGCAGTATGAAGCATCATGTTATTAGATAAGTCTGTAATAATAACAGAAGCCAATATTTTGGCTAGGTGCTGTGGCTCATGCAGTGATAGGAGCAGAGGAGACAACAAATACTTGCCTTGTGTGGTTGACCCTGCATTTAGCACAGAAGGGACAAACTCAGAGGAACAGGTGGTGGTGGATATATTTCTTCTGCGTTTATAGCTGTTATGGAAGAGAAAATGGATAGAAGTACCATGAGATTGAGACATACAAAAGACTTAAGTGCCACTCAATTGCCTTAAGGCATCCCCATTAAACATAATTACCCTACTTACTAAGCACCAATCATAGCTATTAAGTATCATCGGGTTTAAATTAGTTCCCTGGGAGACATCCCGTTTAAGCAGATTTCCCAGTTAAGCACAGGAAACTTCTTTTTTAATCAGTCCTTCCTCCTCTTCTCCTCCTCTTCACTTTACCTGCTGTAGAGGTGGCTGTTTCATAGCTCTCCAAACAAAAGAATTCCCCATTGTGTTTATTAGGGGCACTAAGGAATAAGGAGTTTCCAATGTAAAAGTGTGGAGGGATCAATTCCTTCTGCATTCAGAGGATACTGCTGTGGGAATGTTTAGAAGTCTTTAGCTAGCCTTGTTCCTCCATTTTTCCTCCATTTTTCCTCCATTTTTCATCCATTCATTCTCTTCTAGTCTCAAAGACTCTTTGGGATGTCAGTGTCCACACAGAATGCTTATTCCTTTGAAGTAACCATGGATTTTTATGACATATGTTCTCCTAGAAGTTATCAGTCGTGGTTATTCTGATTTGTCTGTCCTTATGTAAGAGAGAATCACAGCATGACTGAGGCTTTAGGGGACCTCCAGAGCTCTCTAGTCCAGTGTGCTGCTCAGAGTTACTCAGGGGTATGTCTAGCTGAATCTTGAAGTCCTCAAAATACTTCTATAACTGCTCTATCTTCTAGTTTCTCTTCTGATCAATGTTTTTTGAAGTCATTAAGTTTATTGTTCTTGGTTGTTTCTGCTAAAAGATACGTGGGAGGGTTTCTTTTATTTTCCAGTTGAGGAAAATCGCTCTTTTTTTCAATATTTTCAGTATTTTCAATATTTTCAATATTTTTGTCAAGCTTGCTTATGTTCTTTTCCATTTTTTCTTCTTTAACATCATGCTGTAAAAGTCTTCTATGGTGTCTAATAAATCTGTGTCTTAGAGCAACACAGAATCTGGAGGGGCTCATCTGCCAAAGTGTTATTGTCTAAGTAGTGGTTTGCTGCAATTCTAGATTTCCCTCTTCAACTCCTCTTTGTGGATGCACAACAGTTTAAACAGCAAATCTCAAAGGAGTCCTTTAATTTAAAGAGCTTATTTTCAGTGGAAACTGTTTTATATGCCAATTTTCCCACTGTATACAATGAATATGGAAGAAAACAGTGGCTATTTAATGCCAGCCACGTTGGATATGCTACTGATTCAAATCTTCATAAAACCTTTACCTGTTTAGTACATATATTACTTAAATATTTTGTGGAAGTTGACTAGTATGTCTGTCATTAAAGTTATAAGAAGATAACTGCATTCTAATTATGATGTGATTATGGTTTCTGAATGACTCACCATGTATGTGCCAGCACTTCTGTTTTACATACAGGAACAGATTTCAGGTGCAAGCTGCAAGTGGGATTTTAAGGTGAGAGCTGAGAAAGAAAAAGGATGAGTTTCAGAATTTGGAAAGTTTTCTGAAATGCTGCCATGCCCTGGGATATCTGGGGTGTGTTCTGCCATGCACCTGCAGCATTTTAGGACAACTGGGGTGTTTAGAAGAAAATATGAAACCCTGTGACTGTCAGTAATAATTTTTTTGGATCAGACATGGGTAACAGCAGTCCTTACCTCAGTAGTAGCAAAGTAAATTTAGTAGTAAACAAAAGATAACATCAAAAGAAGAATCTTTAAATGACAGCATATCATAACTTTTCTTGAGGGGAGCCCTGCCTCTCTAATTTGCTATTAAGTGGCAGGGGAAAATTGTTAATTTAAATGTTGTGTCAGGCTTTAAAAATATGCAGGTAAAAGACAAAATACCGTATTGCAAACTAGGAAGAAGAACCAAAACTAGGAAATAAGAATAGAAATAAGCAATTATTTTTCATCACAATGACAAGATAAAAAATAAATTGTCTTGAGTTGCTTACTAGTTCCAGAAATATTTAACTTATATATGAAAGAACTGGGAAGAAGGAAGAGGAGTGGGGCAAAATAATAATCTTGCAGAAGATTGAAAGGTGAGAACTAATGATGGACTTTAAGAAAGTATAACTGGATGAAAGGCATTTCTGTTGAATATCTCTTTAAAAGATCCTACATTAAGTGTTTCCAAAGTTTTTCTTTAATGGCAAGCCTTTACAAAATTTTCCAGAGTAGGTAAAGATATACAGAAGGTACATTTAGGTCTGGTGCTGTATAGTGAGTACACACAAAAAGTCCAACATTAAGATCCTGTGAAGAGATGAATTTTCTTTAAAGGAAATGTAGGATTTATGGGGGGAAAGGAAGGTTGTTATGGCTCTCTTGTTAGCAAGACAATGTCTTTAGTTACATTTTATGGGTAGGAAATCTGGTCCTTGGACTAGCAGTTGTGGAGGTTCTGCTGGATCTCTGGCATGCCTTTTATCCCACACAAGTAGCTTGCCCCTTCTCCAAACACAGCCTTGCTGTTTGAAAAGAGTCACTGGAACATGCACTTGCTCAGCTACTGAACCTGCCAGTTCTTTCAGTTCTCACCTTCCTCACTCCCAGTTTTGATCATTTTCCATTCCTGCACTGTCCTGTGCTGCTGTTGTCTCAATCACAGGGATAATACATGTCAAAGTGGGGATGGCAGCACTCCCTAGCAGAGATTTTCTGGCCCCCATTTCATGTCTTCACATCCAGCCAGCTGTGCTCAAGTTACAGGGTGAAAGGATGAAACGAAGGGAGCACTGTAGCACTTTGCACACTGCTTCCTTCCATCCTCCCTAGGGGCTGCAGGGAGAACTGAATGCTGAGAAGAAGGGGAAGAGAAAGAGAAAGGAAGAAAGAGAATCCATATTTATTTAATATGGAACTTTCTCAGGAGGCTGGCAGGTCTGATTATAAGATGCACCACATACAGCTACAGACTCAGTGTCTCAGGAGTTGTGACCTGGGTGCAGGGGAGCATCTTTTATGCAGATGGAGAAAACTCAAACATCTCAAATCCCTTAGTGGGGTGACAGTTGGCAAAGAATAAATTTTTAATTTCTCTCTGGATGTGGTTAGTCAACCATTATTTTTTTCCTCCCCATTTGTTCTGTGTCTTTAGTGCTCTCTTTTTGTGTGCATTGATGATTAGAGAAGACAAGTTTTTTTTGTGCAATGGAAGTTACACTTTTTCTCCATATACAACAAAACTTCATGTAACATGTGGCCTAATATGTAGAACATCACATAACAGAACAAAGCATACACACAAAGCTCCTGTGCCCTGTTCTCCTTTGAACTTGTGTTCCTTTTATAAAGGATTGTTCCTCTGCTTTTGGTACAACACTATTGTATTTCACTTTAGTAAAAGGAAAATTGTGTGCCTTCTCTGATAAATTAAGTGCTGTCAGTCCACTGTGCATTATTTTACTTAGTTGGACAACACCTTCCAGTATTAACATCAGCACACATCAGTGTATGCTTGACTGGTTTTAGCTCACTGCTGTTCACTCCTTCAAACTGAGCACAAAAGTGAATAAATCAAATATACTTCCACATATCTGTACATGCTAAAAAGCTTTTCTATACTTATATAATCTATTCAACAATTTTCTAATTATTAGGAACAAAATAGTAATTACACCACTGTTTCCTGGGCCATGGGAACACCCCCAGTTAAAAAGAGTGCTTTGGAGGATAACAGATGTTTTATCTCTTGGCCTCTGACTTCAAAGGAAAACAGTTATCTGGAAGGCACAAAAAAAGAGGCAGTAATCAATTGTTCTGTCATATTTTGTGAGCATGGTAATTGCTGACTCAGCTGCTTAACACAAAGCATCTCAGCCTACATTTTTAGGCAGGCTCAAAATCTTTTAGGTAGTGGCAAGAAGCTTGAAATGAAATTCTAAAATTAATGAATTTGTAACTTTTCATTATGATTTTTTTTTTTAATAATTTTTACTGTTCATTACTTCTCAGATTACGTTGAATTGTACAGTACTGGCTCATCATGCAGAAAGCTATTTGTTTACAGCAAAGTGTTTAATTTTAAATAGGTCATTACAGGTAGATAATTATAAACACTGATGTAAAGCAAAGCTAAGGGGCTTTTTCTCTCTACGTCCAGTTTTGGTAAATGTTGAAACAGGTGTTTCCTACCCCAAAAATCTACACCAGCTTTCTATCTTTTCATTTTCTGGTATTTCTCTTTTTCCCTGGAGATTTCTTCAAAGGCAAATGAATGATTATACTAAATATAGAGAAAGAATTTAATTTTCAGAAAGTACAAAAGACAATTGGTAGTCTATGGTCAAAGGCCCCTGCGAAATAAAGGTAAGCTACAAAAAATTATCTGTTTCTTTAAAGTGACCAGAAATAATATGCAGTTTTAAAATAGCACACTCAGAGCCATTCATTCAGCTGAAACACTTCATTATCAAATTTTTTTAAAAATTAATTTCAAGCTCTGTTGGAAAATACAAAATCAGTATTTGCTAAACTATACAATGAAAAAAAGGGTATTTAAATATTTCAATACATTTTAAAACATTAAGAAAAAAATACTAGGAAGATAATGTGTTAAGCTAATTGGAAATATTGTGTACAAACATACATGTTTATTCTTCCTTCTTGTATAAATGGATCTCCCCAGGGCAGCAGATACTGTGTTCACATGTGAACCTAGACGAAAGCAGGATGGATTTTCTCCACTTCCACATTGCCACTAGCTCATTAAATCAGCCTTTTCAAGAAAGGCTGAAGATTATAGCATCTTGAAGAGCCTACTTCTGCCTCCTTCACTTCACTGGAATTTTGGGTGCACAGATTTAACAGAGAGCAGGAGAATAGTAGGTTAGCCTGCAGTGAAGGTTGCAGCATGGAGTTATGTCATCAGGTGTGGAAATGGAGCAGTGGGAAGGCAGAGTATGTGAGCACTGAGCTACCAAAGGCAATTAACGTGACAGAAATGGGTGGAGAACTGATGAATTTTCATTTTTATAGAAACATATATAACTGGATGTCTAATTTCTGAAGGGGGAGCTTTGTTTGGAAAATAACTGAATAGAAATAATTTTTTAAACAAATGTTTTAAATTAAGCCTTACTTCAGTGCTCCATGTTGAGGAGACAGCTGGAGAGCATCTGCAGCCTTGCTTTAGGAAGAGCTCTGCTCTTTTATATACCTTCCTTGGCCACATAAAACAAGCAGGTTTTTTGCATGACCACATCTGATCATTGCTGCCAATCTAACTCAGTCTTTCCAAACTCTTATTTTGAGATTACTGATGGGTAGGTGTAGTGTCAGGATTACTTGTATGACTACAGAGAGGTAGGTACAGTGGAGAAATTATGCATGTGTTATGGTTTAAAGAATAGTGTAGTACCATTTTTTATTTAGTGAATATTTAGTAATGTATTTTGGGAAAAGCGTAGATGAAAATCTGCTCAGATTAATCTTTGGTCATCACTCCAAGTAGCCATAAAATTGAAATGTTAATCAAAAAAGTTCTTAGCATTGCCAGTTGGATGTTCTGTGCATTTGGTACTCTAACTTCATTAACTGTCTACACTAATTTTAAAACAAGCAGCCTCAGTCCAGCTGTCCTCTTTGAGTATGTCTGCATGACAAAGGCATTAGTTGATGGTGACAACATGATGTAAACTTTCCCAGGATTCCTGGCAAATACTCCAGGGTTGCCACTGAGTGCAAAACTCAGGTCGTTTATCTTGACTGTGGAGTTGCCTGGGCCTGCTGCATTAGAATGATGTAAATACATGGGGTGGATCACACTCAGTTTAAATGTGTCTCTCTAGCTGTGCCCTGCAATTGCAGCTGGTATTTGATAGATTTTGTTTGTGCTGCTTTTTATTCTTTCTATATTTGGATTCAAGGCAGGAGACAGAAGTACATGTTTTTGGAATCAGATTTGGGAAGCACTTCTAGCAGATGTTGATAATTGTATGGCACTCTTGGCACTGCTAGACAAAGGGATGAACACAGCTGGTTGAACTGTATTTATTGAAAATAAAATGCTGTGAAAAGTTCTCATTTTAGTACAGTGATTATGCTGGGAAAATGCAGAAGTATTTGAACAAAAAAAAAACAATTGAAATTTTGTGTGTCAATTGTAAAATACTATTTTGGAGTTCAGAAATAATCTAAATTGACTGCAAGTCTCATTGCTGCAGTTCATTGCTTTTATCTTTCCTGACTTTTTCACCCCTTTATCTCCACTTAGATTGTTATTCCAAATGTATTTGGAGCACATAGGTGACCTTCAGTAACCCTCCCAAATGCATATACCTTCATCTTTGTATAAAATTAAATGTCACCTGCTGTTTCAGTATTGTATCTCAAATTCAATGGATCCTTGTATGGATCCTGGGATCCTTGGATGTCTGCAACATTTATCCTTTGGAGTACAGTTTTGAGTTGTTCACTGCTTTGCTTTTACTTTCAGTGTATTTTCACTTTGAACCCATTAATTGTATGTATTGAACACCTGTCCTGTTTCAGATCCCTGAGGTACCCAGCTCTTAACTTCTCTCTACTTGGAGAAGCAGCCATTAATTACCACTCTTTGTTTCCTCTCACTTAGCTAATTTTTAATCCAGAACAAGAATTTACCTCTCACCCTGTGGTTATTTATTTTCCGTAATAGTTTCTTGTCAAGAGTCTTATCACAGGCTTTTGTCAAGCCAAGTAAGTTATATCTACCAAATCTCCACCATTCTCCCTGTTTCATTAACAATGTCCAACAATTCAAATAAGGCAGGGGCAGTGCTTTCCATCAGGGAGGTCCAGCTTTATCAATGTGTGTTTCTGTGCTATCAGCTATTCTACAGCTAAACAAAGACATCATGCCCAAAATATCTTTTGTTTCTTTTTCATAAAGGTCAAATTTATGGTGCTTGCTTGGCTTTTTTTTTTTTTTTTTTTTTTTTTTTTCTGTAAATGCTTAAATAGATATCTGTGACAGCATCCTGCCTTTTTATTTAGATCCACTCTTTAAAATTCATGAATCACTACCTTCACAGTGAGGCAATCAAAAGTGTAATTATTGTTATATAATTATATAATCAAAAGTTCTGTTATTACTATATAGATTTTCCAAAATATTTCAAAAGTTGAAATCACAGCTGATTTTCCATTTTTCCTAATCTTCCTTGAAAATATTTTTGAAATGTTGGTTTAAAACTGCTTTAATTGTCAAGCATATTTTAGGAATACCTAGTAGATAAAAATATGCCTGTTGCACAGTGAAAATTTATGTAAAGTCATTTTGTAGGTTTTTTGCACTAATCATCAAATTTCCCACTGCAACCTGAATTAGCAGCATTGCAATGCCTGTTTTAGACTCCCAGGTAGTATTTCTGAATGCTTTAAATATGATTTGTACAATTTTATTTTAGTGAAGCAGCACTTGAATATTTCTTCATTCCTCCTAGTCATCAGTGAGGCTAGGTCAGAGTTTATGAAGTGCTTCAGAGCCACAAGTATGAAATATTTTAGATTTTCAAAGATTTCCAACATCAGTAAAAAATACGGTGTTCAAAGGTCTTACTGAAGTTATTGGGAAATGCTGGTAGAAAAAAAAGGTCTTGAAAGCTCCCTCTCTCTGTAAGTTCCATTGTGTATCTCTCTGTGAAGTGCTCACAGGTAAAAACTAGAAGCTCCCATTTGTACGTGAGATGGGCTCATTCCTTTCAGTATTGACTGTCACACACTTTGAAATAATGCTCTGTTGTGCTTAGAAATTCCATAATAGGAGATCCCATGGTTGGGTACCAGCTTTATCTTCATTTCCCACCTCCCTTCCATCTGGGGGAAGAATACTTTCTAATTACTTGTGTTTTCCAGATCACTCGTGGTCTTTGCTTCCATGCTGAGTGGAGATTACACTCTCCTGTTAGCCCTTTTAAGGTCCAAGGAATGCCAGCCATGCCATGTGTGAGCAATCTGCAGGCACCATTAGCACTGCTCCAGTGCCTCTTGATAACACTCGCTGGGAAGTCAATTAAAGACGTCAGGGGGTGGGCTGGGCTGCTTCTTTTTACTAACAACTCTCATTAGGGGGTGGAGAATGGGGAGTTGGAACAGGTGATTTTAGTGTTTTAAATAAGAAATGAGAAAATGCCTAGACTAGCCTTCTCCCTCCCCCATTCATTATTTTCTCTTTCCTTCCCTTTCTCTATTTTTTCCCTATTTCTAAAATCTCTGGCAGATACGCCATTTTACAAAGTCTGAAAGCAGCAATAAGTACAAATTTCAACAGAAGAAATCTATACAAACATTAAAGACAACAGAAATCAGATCAGTGTTTCAAAAGTTAAAGGATATCTTGGGCAGTAATTTTTCAGAGCATCCTCTGATCACAGGCAGCCCCTCCAGTTCTGAGTTGGGCTGAATTGAGGACATTCTCCTTTTTATAGAATTTTTTAGTACTGTGCAGGTCGGGAAGCTTGAGAAATTCTAAATATTCAGGAATATAAAGAACTTTAAAGAATTAATCAGAAGGGGCTCTGAATGCCCTTGTGCTCATGTAAAAGTCTGTACAGCTGTGACAGAGTATTGCTGGGGAGAACACCAGTGAGGTTGGTGTGTGGCCTTGAGCAGACGTGTTTTTATTGATGATGCTAAATACCTCTGACAGTTAAGTACTGAGGTGGAAGAATTGGTATTTCATAATGTAAAATATAGACTAAGGTACACAGAAGCTGTGGTAATTAAACATTTTGAAACGCAGTTCATACTTCTGCATGTGTTTCAGAACCTGAGGGTGATTCTTGGTACTCACCAATGAACCTCGGTTTTTTATTATTGCAGAAATTATTAGGAAAAGAGAAATGTGAAACCTGCTTTGTTTTTCATGGAAAGAGATCCTAGTTAGTGATTCCTTCTATGATTTGGGTTTGGCTTTTTTTGGAAGGCTCCTCTCCTCTCCTCTCCTCTCCTCTCCTCTCCTCTCCTCTCCTCTCCTCTCCTCTCCTCCCCTCTCCTCCTCCCTCTCCTCTCCTCTCCTCTCCTCTCCTCTCCTCTCCTCTCCTCTCCCTCTCCTCTCCTCCTCCTCTCTCTCCTCTCCTCTCCTCCTCCTCTCCTCTCCTCTCCCTCTCCTCTCTCTCCTCTCCTCTCCCTCTCCTCCCCTCCCCTCCCCTCTCCTCTCCTCTCCTCTCCTCTCCTCTCCTCTCCCATTATTACTTTATAGATTTTTCAACAGTATGTGGGAGTATACAGTTCAGTTTTTCTTGTCAAAGGTTTTGCTTTGAGCACAGACAGTAAAAATCTGAGTCTTGAACTGAGTCAGGATATACAGATCCACTCTAAGAACCATCATTATGAATAATTCCAAGCAGGCAATGGAAGGGCTTCCAATGTGTTTGAATACACAGGAACACTAGTAAATATTAAATGTAAATTCTTCCTTTTTTCTTTTTTCTTCTCTTCTCAGTGCACCATCCATCTCCTGGTTTATGTTTATTATGGTATATCATTTATTTTTACTTAATATAAGAGAATACAATGGAGAGGATTTTCAGCATTAATTCTTATTATGCCAGTTACTTATTTTCAGAATTATTTATTTCCATCTTGCTGAGTGTTTGGGAGAAATGACTTAACATATCTGCTAGTGTGTGCAATAAAGATAAAATGAGAGATTGTTTACTCCTCTAAAAAGACACGTTATTTGTTTTCTTTTGAAACAACTGCAAACGTGTGATGTCAATTAGTGTAGGAATAGCAATCTCCATCAGAAAAGTTAGATTTATCAAGGAGTATCAAAAGCAAAATTGAGAAATATGACCTGACTTACTGTATTAAACAACAATTTCCAGCCCACATACTGATATCTCACTGAAAGTGTCCTGGATTTCTTTTTATAAATTTTATTCAGTTAGGCATTATAGAATTGCCATTTGGACCCCTGCGTGGGGAGCTGTAGGAAGGACATAGAGGAGACTGTAAAGATTGACGAGACCAATCTATTTAAATAATCAGCAAAAGGAGCCAGAGAAGTCTGCTCATCCATCTGCATCTGGGATCTGAGATCAGTTAATCGTCCAGACTCACCCAGGAAATCTATGGTAAACCAGATAACTGGTTTTCATTTTGTACATTCCAGAATGGTACCATAGAAATGCTGTCCTATTACATAAAATAATTTCAGCTGTTGAAATTCCTAAATCTGGTTAGTACTTCACTTTTTTTTTCTTTAGATTATTTTTTCTAGTTTGTTTCGTACTAATGGCATAGAGATTGAAAGCTCACAGACCACTTTTCTCTTTTGTTCTCCTTACACTAACATGTCTAACATGCTGCATCTGTATTTGAGTTTAATTGTGTCTTTAGCATGCTAATCAACTTTCACAAGTCAGAAAAAGCCATACTGAGTGCATTGTGGAATCTGTACATTAAAAAATAGTATCTATTTAATAGAAGTAGAAGTAATATTTGAAAGCCATAGAAAAGAACAGTGATTGGCATTAAATTAATACTTCAAGACATCTTAAATGGTATTGCATTAGACAGTTCCTTGAATTACTCAAGGCTTCCAAGTTCTGTTTTTCCCATCCAACAGTCTGGGCTGTGTACCCTGGCAAGCTTTACTATCTATCCTTCCTCAGGAGTTAAAATGAAAGTTAGCAAAATATCTTCTACCCTAATGTCACGTGGTAAATAATGGACCCCAGACACTCTTAGTATTGAGAATTTTGAGAAGATGTAACTTTTGTCCCTAGCTTTTGACTGTTTTGTCACTACAATTTTACTCTGAATTACCACATAGAATTCTTCTAAACCAGCACAGCAATTTATTCCAATAGGAAGTTAAAATAAATGTGATTGGATTTGCATGATTGGTATAAATCTATGAATCACATACTTAACCATAATAATACCCACCATTACAATACAGGCAAATTCTACTCCTGAGGCACTGTTTTGGCCAGAATTTTATTACTGGCCAAGTCCAGGGCAAGTCCCCTGCTTGGGGATTCTATCATGTGCAAAACTATGGTAGCAATAAATTATGAAAATGAGAATAAGGCTTTGCAACTGAAAGGCCTCTGCATAATTCCTGGTTGTCCCTGGTGTTGAAAAAGTGATTGGAAGGATATTATATGACTTAGGAAGTCTGACTTGTAATATATATTGGTGGCAATTCTACCTTATTATTTTGAAACAGGAATTTACCCAAGGCTTTAGCTGTTATCTTATTTTAATGTCAGTTCAGGTATCACTGTTTCTCAGTTCTGTAAACTGTATCAACATGAACATTTCTCCCAATTGAAAAAAACAACAGGGAGTAAGCAGGAACATAAAATTATTTTTAGAAAATGCATTTTTAATTACTGAGCTGCTTAATTATTGAGCACTACTGAAAATATCCTGTGAACCTCATCACTATGCAAATGTATTCAGTTTTGGAAACAATTAAATGATAATAAAGCATTCTTTTTTCTTTTACAACATATTACTGCAATGAAGCTGTTACCTCTCAGTGTGCATTTTAATGAGTTTTAAGTAACATTTTAATGAGCCCAACATTACCATAAACCCAAGGATTAGACAAAATTGAATTTACTGGGAAAAGGAAAGGGTTCATTAAGAGTTAATTATATAGTTTAAGAAGAAATATAACTCATTTTATGATGTCACTTCAACCATGAATTCAGCAGTAGATCTATACTTATTAATAGGCGGAGAAATGCCATTATTATATTGACATAAAAACATGGGTTTGCACACTGCTGCTCAGGCTGCCAATGAAAGTTTCTGTATTGAAATCCCTGGGTCAACTTTGTTCTTATCCAGTTCATTATTACATCTGAGGAGAAAAAATACCAAGCTTTGTATTGCTGGTTTGTAATTCCACCTACTATTTTTATAAACATCATGAACAGTGAAAGCAAAGTTTAATGGATTTACTACTGCCAGTAGGATCTGAAGGCAGGTTCTGAATAAATGTCTTGGATTTATTATTTTAAAAAGGACTGGTAGGGATTTGAATCCAAACTACCATCTTTCCTGACATGCCCACTGTAACAGTGATGAATGCAGATATTCAGTCCAGGCTCCTGGATGCCCAGAAATCACAGGTAAATTCCCACATAACAGCTGTAAGTTGCCTGTATTTAAATTCAAATGTACATTCAGGTGTTGTTGAGATCCTTCATGACGTGGATTTAAAGTGCTCATGTTCAGTAATTTCAGCTACACATTGAACTTACTGCTTTGCCAAAGCTGGCATTTCTGTTTGGCCATTTGAGAAAGGAGGGAGGGTTACAGCTCAGTGCCCCCAGATGTTTGATTAGAAAAGGACGGGGAAAATCTTAAAATCTTAAGCAAAGCATTAGTTGTGCTGATTTAATATAGTCTCTTGTTCGTAGGATATCTCTGTGATCTGCTATTTAAAAATAAATTTAATTGATGTCACAGCCTTTTAGTGGAGTGAGGGAAGCCTCTGTGGGTGTTGAAAGCCTTCACCAGTTTCAGTAAAATGGAGCTGATTTTCTAAACCCTGCTCTTGAGGGGGAAAGAACATTCTAGCAGGTATCTCATTGAAGGAGAAAAATCAGGAACTGTGGCCAGCAATTTGGTCTGCAGGAGCCAGACCAAAAGGTGTATCCTAAAAGTAGGAATTCTGGTCTCTGAGCTTCAAAATGTTAAGGTGAACCTGTAGACCCTTGCTGGAAGAATGATTCCTTTCAACAAAGTCAGGGCACTGGGGGCATTTGAAAAGGAAACCTGATTATTGCTTTGGATTGCTTTTGTAAAAGGAAGAGCAAGGAAGAACTATTAAGCAGGTAATAAATTCTGGATATGAGAGAAGGAAAACAACGTGCTGCCAGCTGTGTGAATATGAGCCACACAGTACTAGATTCCATTTGTTCAGCAGCAGAAGTGTTTCCATCTCCTCTGTCTGTTTTTAAGGAAGGAAGGAAGACCCTGTGAACAGAATTAAGTTGAGAAATCAGACATATACCAATTATTGACTGAGCACTGCTTAGTGCCCTGTGTCTTCTCCCCCAAAAGCTCACCTCTTTGTATGAATGTGAGCACAGCCAGACATGTGGAATTCTTCAGAGAGAAACTGAAAATGTTCTACACCTACATCTGGAATTGTTCAGAAAAGGAGGAGTAGAGCTACAGAGGTCCTCCTCAAGGGAGAGTTTAATTCACTTTTCCCTAATTGAAGCTGTGCAAGTGAACTACAGAATGTTTCCAGTTCTCCTGATCTCAGAATCCCACACTGTGCACTGGTTATATGAGCATTTTATATATTCCTTAGTCTAAATATGGGAAAACATACTGCATAGTTTAACAACACATTCTCCTTACTGGAAAATCTGCTTTAAGTAGTACTATTCTCTCCTGGCCACTTATTCCCTCTGTTGTAATAGCTTGTCATTCTCTCAGTTGTTTATGAATCTGGACTATGAACTGGGTCAGTAGAGTGATCTGGGTTAAAGATCCTCAGCAACAGGAGCTGTTGCTTTTTTTTTTTTTTTTTTTTTTTTTTTTTTTTTTTTATCTAATTGGCATGGAAGGAAATGTTTGCAGTACTTGACCTAAAATCTATCCCAGGTGAATGCTGTGGTGGAGGCTAAAAATCCCTCCATCCAATCCTGTCGAGTCTAATAATCTAATCTGCCTCTTTCAATATTGTGCTTTGTCTGTCATATGGTGCTTGAATATTTTATCTAGTTGGTATAGTCTCTTGCTTTCCAGTGCAATCAAAGAACAACAGTATCTGTGTAAATGTACACAGATTAAGTGTTTTGTGGAAAGTACAGACACAGGTACTGTGTGTCTAGGTAAACTCTGTGCTAAGGAGGGAAACGTTTGACTTAAATGTGCTGGGAGGTTTCTGTTTAAGCCTGTTTAAGGTTTAGTGATGGAATGTTGCCTGAGCAGGGACAGTGTCTTTGTTACACTTGCAGCTGGAAGGGAGGCAAGAGGAAGAGGAAAGATTTGAAAATGGATTTTGTATTATAATGTGGGATTAACAGAGGTCTTTCAGACCCTTCAGAGGAATGTGAGCCCTTCTTAGGAAGGGCTGTTCCAGCCATTGAGTAACTTAAAGGCTGTTTCACAGGCACATCTCAGATTGCTGCTTTTCCATCTTGGGGTACATAGTTGTGTTGTGCTCTTTGTCAGTTTTCTCTTATTTTGAAGAAGTCACCAGACCTGTAGGTACCCTGATTTTCTCTTGTACTGAACTACCAGAGGAATACTCAGCACCAAGGGTTTAGAAAGATCTGTGGCACATGGGGGCTTTATTTTATTATTCTAGTTTATTGTAAATTTTTTTTTTTTTAAATTATTATTACGTAAAATTTGTTATATGTGAAATAGCACTTTGGGACAGTGGTAGTTGTTTACAAAAAAAAAAAAAAAAAAAAAGTTTCACATTTACTGCAATCCCCAACATTATGCTACTGTATTTTCAGCAGTGTCTCTGAGTCTAACCCCTCAGCTAAAGGTCATTTGGAGTCTCAGGCACAGCACACTGTGACTGGAGGCTGGAGCTGGACATCCAGGTTCTCTTCTCTCTCTGGGTGCTTAAGCTCCCCTTTCAAAATTGTTGCTTCAGGCTATTACAGTTGGTCTTCTCTCCTGCTTTTTTTTTTTTTTTTTTTTCCTTTTCTTTCCACTTGCATCATGTAGTGAATAATAATGAGGGCAATGTGAACTCTTATGTTCTTTTTTACTTTTGAAAATAAGTAGGAGAGTTATGTTTTATATTGTACAGAAGTAGTTCTTTGGGCTATTTGAGTAGATCAAAACTGCCAAAGGTTAGTGGCAAATTACACTAGTTTCTTCTTTGTTTTGCATAAAATCTCTGAATTGAGGTTTTCTGTTAATGTTTAGACCATAGAGAACTACTGTTTTATCTAGATGTTTGTGGATTATTTCCTAGTTGGTAATATGTTGACAGAACTCAAACTACTTCATCCTAAGAGCACTTTAATATAGGTTCTATGTATCACATTGCTCATTCTGTTTTTAGATCTCTGGAAACTTAAATTTATTACACAGAATGATACCGTAACAAGTGACAGATAAATTCCTTTGCATTTGTCAAGATAATACAGAAAATATGTTCTCTAACCTTTTTTTGTCCATTGTTAAATTTGAAAGAATTTGAAGTTCCTTTTTTGAAGGAAGAATCCAATGACAAAACTTCAAAAACAACCCTAACATTGGAAGTTGTTTTTATTGTGTTAAGAGGTGACAGAGTAGATGTTCTAAAGAACAGTTTCTCTAGGCCATGCCTTCCTACTTCTTTAATTTATTGAATATTATCAAAATAACATTGAATTAAAATAACATGCAAACATAAGTGAATAGAGGAATTTTAGGAGGGGGAGTTTTGTTGTAAATTCTTTTAGAGGGTGTGCCTGAATGTGCTGGACGTGCCTCAATAACAACCATGTGAGCACATTTTTATGCTTTTCCAGTTTCCATTCTGTATTTGCTGGGACAATTTCTATAAAAAAGTGGAAACCACTGAGCCTTTTAGAAGGTTGATGACTGAAAGTCAGGTCCAGAAGGAGACGCTGCTGCTGAGCCCATGTGCTGTGACATTCCTGTTTGTGGGACAGAGCACATGAGGCCAGCCAGGCATAGGGAGCCTGTTGAAATGGCATCTGGCAAGCACCCCAAAGTGGCCCATTGGCATGGGGACAGTTTGCAGGGTGGAAAGGGAGGTATTTGGGAAGCAGCAGGCAGCTCCCACTGGTTTTGTGTACCAGCTGTGGACACATCTCAGCTCCGTGTCTGATGAAGTGTGGCTGCACAGTCCCCTTGTGATGGAGTTACAAAAGTTTATTGAGGAATACATGCCTTACTGTGTCTGTTCAAATATCTCATTTTCAATCCTGACTTCTGAAGGAGCACCAAAAAAAAAAAAAAAAAAAAAAAAATCCTGTTCACAAAAAATCAAATAGATTAGTTAGCTTATAATTAACAGATAGAGACCATGGTTGGGCATGGAGTAATGGAGGATGGATGGAAGAGGTTTCCTATGTTAGGCAATGGCCTATTTTGTTTGATGCTTTGCCTAATGTGTCTGAAGTATAGCAGTAATGTGGCAGAGCCCCCTGCCAAGATGGGAAAGCATCCCAGCTGCTGTGTGTGTGTTGTGCATGTGTACACAAGAAGTTTATTAGAGGCTATTCACACTTCAGTGGAGCTCTGAGATTGCAGGCTGTATTATATTGGCTAAATGAAGCATGTAACATTCTATATTTCTCATACAAGAAATATTCATTCATTTGTATTCATTTTCATGATTCTCAGCTGCTCTTATTCCTTTGTTTTACCGAGGGCACATGTACATTTTAGGTGTTTTGGCTAGGCTCAAACTGGAAGCCCAGGGCACTGATGGGTTTAAACAGCTTGTAGGAGAACCAACTTCAGTTTGGAAACTGAAAAAATCCAATTGCTCTGTTTTGTGTCAAACTCTAGGTAGCTTTCATTTGGATGAGCACAGTGCTGCAGGTTCCTGGCAGTGCAACTTTTGTACTCCCAACAGCAAACCTGCATGTTAATAGACTGCAGTTTCTGAACCTCACTAATTAAATCTGCACTTTCTGGGGATCTCTCTGCTGTACACACACACTCAAAATTACAGTGCAGTTTCTTCTGTGCTCTTCTCAACCACATGGTGAAAAGCTCTCAGCAGAATTTTGTTTGTATATCAGTTACATCTGAGGTTTTTGGATTACATTGCTTTTGACTTTTTAAAATATATTTATAATTGTTTTAAGGTTGTTTTTTTTTTGGTTGGTTGGCAACTACAGGCAAACAGGCAAAGTCCAAATTATCCTTTTATAACACTAGCCTAGGACATTGTGAAGGATTTCCACTTGTCCTAAACACAATCCTCCCTCCTGCATTGTTGGGAGGGAAGCATAGTTGATGGGATTTGAAGTCTCTAGTGCTTTTGGTGAAACTTGTCCCAGAGTCCTGCTGAAAAGAAGATATTCTGGCATAAAAGTGACAGAAAAAGTGTAAGCTTGATTTTCAGGTGTTTCCTTAAGCTGTGTTTGCTTCCACATCTGATATTCACATTAGTTGGTGAAAAAAATAAGTAAGTAATTTACTCACTTAAGTAATTACATATAGTTATTCAATTATGTAATGCCCATGAATATTCAGACCATTAAAAGTGAAGATCATGTAAAAGCTATCTTCAGATCTGAGTTAAACTGCTAAATGTCTGATCCTTAATAAATTTGAAGACTTAGAGCAGACCATGCACTTTTTAAAAGTTTGCTGTCTAAAATTATGGTATCAGTTCTTCTAGAAAGTCTCTGAACTTTAAGCAAGTAGTTGGGCTTTCAGTGAAATAGAACTCCTAGTAATGTGTGTCTTGTTCATATTAGCAATCTGTGCAGTGCATTCATCAAGACTGATTATGCTTTAAGAATAAGAAAAAAGAAATCTGCTCTGTATCCTAGAGAAAATTTTTCAACATATTACGTTGTATAGCTTTAGATTTCTGAAATTACTTAAATGTGGTCTTCAGGATATTTGCATTCATAAAGAATACTTGGTTATGCTTATTGCTTCCCTTTGCCTTTCTTGACTGTCAAAACACAGTGATGCTTTTGAAGATTTATAGCAGATGGGTAATGAGATTGCTGACTGTTAACTGCAGCATTCAGAATTTGCTGGTGGAAGGAGGTGGGTGTTTAAAAAAGGGAGAAGGTTATTGGGGATTCATTGCAAGGAAGACAGGTGATAGAACTTCGTTTTCAATCAGGAGGCTTAAACATAAATATGTTATGTTCTAAATTAGAAAAATCTCCGCTCTTCATGCTATTTGGTAGTCACATAAAATCTTTCAGAAGAAAAAATTACGGAGATGTCAGATTGCATTCAAGTGATCACAATGAATCACAAGAAAGGCAAGATTATACAATTTTTCAGTAAGTACATACAGGCTGTATTGCATATGCTTAATTCAGCCCAAATAGCAGCCTTTAAAAAATCAGAAAGAAATCATAAACTAAAGTCTGCAGTAACTATCACTTGTATATCTGTGTAATTGTACAAAAGGGAATATAGGTTGGCAATGCCCTTAACTGGCCTAGAAAGATTTCAGAATCTGAGTCCTGGCAGTGTGTTCTGTAAATAAAACAGGAAAAAAGTCTGTCTTTTTTCCTGACCTTTCTACAGTCAGCTAGTTGGGGTACAACTCAGACTGCAATTTAGAGGAGAGGCAAAAAGCCAGTTATCTCCCACTGACTCCGTTTGGAATGTCTCCTTATTTGGCACTGTCACTTCACCCACCTCAGCACTAATTCTCTGTTAACCTGGTTTAATATATTCTGTCTTTAGAAGCAATGCTTTTATATTTAGACATTATTGTTCATCATTTTTTTGTATGTCTGTATCTGTGTATATGAGCAGTTAAAAGTTTTAGAGGATGTGTCAGGGTTTCCTCCACATTTTTGTCTTTACTGAGGCTTGGCAATAAAGGGCAGGCTACCTTGAGCTGTAAGTACTGGCTAAGTTTCTAAGTTCAGAAGCACATGAAATACTGAGTGAGAGAAAGGGATGAAGCCAAAGAAAGTTGCTGAATTGACAAGGAAGAAGATTCTCCTTTTGTTTCTTGATGCAGATATCACAGTGCTAATCATTACTTTGATTTCTAGATACCCTACTAATCAAACATTGCTGAAGCTACTAGACTGTTTAGTAATATCCTAACACCTCTGAAAATGATTTTCATGGACTTTGGGCTCCATTTTATTGAGCATCTTAACTCAGAACTCCCTGAGAGTCTTGCCTAGGAATATTGTCAAGATTGTGTGTTTTTGTTACAATTTTCCTTACAAATTGAGGTAGAGACAGTTGCTGAAACAAAGAAGTCAGGCAGCAGCATGTTCAAATGAAGTGTATTATTCTTCACAAGAGAAGTTGTCTGTGACCCCTTTGTTGTTTTTTTTTTTTTTTTTTTTTCTGTCACTCTGTTTCAGCAGGTAGTGCTGGCTTGCTCAGGGACCATTTCAGCAGATCATACACATTAGTCAAGATCCCTGCACCATATGCTACCTAAAGTATAATAATCCTTTAATCTGTCCACTGCATGACATCTGGGCAGTTATTTGACTTAGTAACTCATGTTGATTGTTCATATCAGTGTGAATCAGAGGAGGGAGGTGCCAAAGCAGTGGCAGAGAGATGAGGATTTAGGAAAATGCCTGTGGGGAAGTGCCTTGGATCAGAGGAGACCTACCTGTGGTGTGCCAGGTGACCAAACCACCACCATGTGTCTGTGTAAAATCTTTATATGAGAATAATGTTATCCTGAGATAAGCACAAAACAGAGCAGGAGGGGGAGGATGAACTACTGGGACCCAAGTTACAGAAGCACATTAATATTTACTCGATATCCCTTTATACCCTCTAGTCAGCACAGCAGATGTAGCTGTTTTTAAGACATTATAATTCATTGAAAAAGGCAACAAAGATACTCTTTCCCTCCCTCCTGTCCCCGGTAATTTTAGATGTTCGTGGTGCACACAGAGGGGGAGGAGGTGGAGAGACAAGCACTGGTGGGAGAAGAATGCAATTATCCCAAAGCCTCCTGACGGGCATCCACTTCTTCCTTCCAGCTTAGCTGCTCTGACCACAGGCTGGGGGCTCGTGGGACATGGACCAGATTGAAAAAGTGGAAGCAGACAGATGGTTATTTGTAATCATCATGTAAATGTAAATCCTATAAAAATGTTTTCTTTCTGAGGGTCTGAAAGCTGGAAAGAAGGATTAAGGCATGGATATCTAACCTGGAATAATTTTGACCCCACCACCTTCCCTCCTACCCCATAAACATCGTGGCTTTATCTCCACTTCCTATAAACAAATTGCTGGAACCTCAGCTGAGGAAATTAATTCGGTTTCCGTGTAATTCCCTGAGTTTATGAGCATGAGTTTGACTGAGGCCTGGATTTGGGCTAAGCTGGCAGGTGTGTAGCAGCTGCCTTGGAGCAGGGGCTCCTTTTGCTCCTTTCCCTCTCATCCCTCGCTCCGGCAGGTGCCGGCTCCGCATGTTTATCCCATATGGATGTGCTCCCTTCCCCTGGTTACACTCCTGACTACCTGGAAATGGCCTCAAAGACTGCCCTGACTGCTCACAGACAGCATCAGCTTGTTTGAGGCACAAAGAGGCCAATCAAACTTTAATTAACTTCCATCCGCAGCACCACTGTGGGCTGTTTGTGCTGTAGCTGCTCTCTGCAGCTCTCCAGTCCCTCTGTGCCTCTCCAGACAGCCAGGCTTGGCCATCTGGAAGCTTTTGCCCTTGCAAGGCTTTGCCTTTTGAAACGTGGGGGTGTCTGTGCTGCTGGGCTGGTAGGGGGAGCAGCCCCCGGGCTGCCATGCAGTGTGGGGTCACCTTCCCATTTGGCATCCCTTGTTTGGTGATAAAATCACAGAAAGGTTTGGCATGGAAGGGGCTTAAAGATCACCCCGTATCCCATAACCTTTCCTAGACCAGGTTGCTCAGAGATTGACCCAGACTGGCCTTGAACACCTCCAGGGATGGGACTTGCAGAACTTCTTTGGGCCTCGCCACCCTCGCAGTAAAGAATGTCAGGTAACACCCAAAAACTTAGGGAAACACCAAGGGAGCTGTGTGTAAACTGTAATAAAGCAAAGCAAGAGCACAGGGTGAGGAAGCTGATGGCAGCACAGTGCTGCTTGTGTTGAATTTTTAAATCATTACTATTTCTGCCCTGCCAAAAGGGCCCTGAGGATGGCTGGCTTCTCAAGTGAACAAAAGCTTTTTGCCTGTGCGTGGAGAAGATGGTCTGCTCAGGCACACTAATAGTTATTTGGAAGTACCCAGCAATTGTGGATAATTGGCTGAGGAATATTCTGCAGCTCTCAATCATTTTTCTGTTTTCACAGATGATTGTACCATTAGATATGGTGAGTGCACTAAGCTGTGCTGCAACTTTTCCATTTACTGTGCTAATACGTGTGAACTCAACTTCCAGTTGATGGTTCTTCCTTCTGTGGCTTCCTGTGCCACTCCAGGAGGAAAGCCAAACTCATCAGCTCATGCTCTGCCCTCCTCTTCCCTGCTCCCTCTCTCCTGGAGTGAGGATGTTCTGGGATGACTGGGCTGATCAGATTAATGTCTGTTCTTTATTTCATTGTTGTTAGATTGCATTAAAATACTCAATCACAGGAATGCCAGCCTGTGCCCTTTGCTCTTTACCTTGATTTTTTTTCTCTGCTTTTATTCTTTTTTCCCCTTCCTTTATCAGGCTTTTTCTTTTTTGTCTCCCTAAAGTTAGTGTTCCCTCTCTTCCCCTCCAAGTTATTTTCTCACTTTAATTTATATTTCCTCTTATCTTTGCTTTTCTGTCACTGCTTTATTTTTTCCCTATTTCTTTTTTCTACAATCTTTTTTTTTTTTTTTTCCCTCCAAAACACAGAATTCTTTAGATGGAAATAGTGAGATATATCTATTAAAGATTCACATATGTGCTGAGGTACAGAGCAAGATTAAGCAAAGCCTGTAGCATCAATTTTGTCTTCTATTCAAGCCAGTTTTGCAGTGAGACTTTGGGTAAAGGAATGTGATAAAATCAAATCACCTCTTAGCCTCATATTCTGAGGCTGATTGGAGCCTTACACAGTTGCTGGGATGATTCAGAGAAAGTTAATGTAATTTGCTGTGTATCACTCCAAGAAACTGTGTTTGTCAGGTTCATACAGCAGTGTGAAATGTTCAAGGAAAATGCTTTCCTTAATATTGCTGCCAAGAGTTAGGAGTCAGGAATATAAAGCCATTATGTGGTGGGATCTTCTGATTTTCTGGGGATTTTCCATTAATGGATTTGCACTGAAGTTCTGTAATTACAAGTAGAATTAAGCCAATAAAAATAATACTTATTTTGTGTGTAGTAGTAAGAACAGCAGAAATTAACTTTTATCTATTTGCCATTTATACAAATGTAGGTATAGCATTGTCTTGAAGTACTTTTTCTTCATGTGTGTAATGGGGATCACAAAGACATATGAAGCTGCTTTCCTAGAAACTATCATTTCATAAGACTTTTTTTCTGGTTCTTTCTCTCACATTCCCATGATATTGACTTTCTTGGCTTTGCAAAGTGTTGTACTGCCAATAGTCAGCAGCCCATGATCTTCACCATACTAATTCTGTGCTCTGCATTGCATAAATTATTTCTTCCACTTGATCTTGAAGTTGTATAAATTCAATTTCTGCCAATTTGATTATTGTGAATCAGAAGATTTGTTTTGTTCAGAAATATTTGAGGATTGAGTTTTTTGTGGTCTGTTGGGTGTGTCACTAAGAAGACGACGGGTTCTTGCCAGAGCTGCGTTTGTTGCCAGCTGCCTCCTGTCACTTTTATTTTATACTTCACAAGCGAGACCTAAATAGTCACTCTTTTGTGTGTGTGTGTCTTAGAAAAGGAATTAACTTCCAATTAATTCCCTCCTTCCTCTGGGATCTACCTGTGTATCCCAAAATGGAGAACAGTAAAAGTTACCACCATGTCATTTCAAGTGCCAGATATATACAGCCCACTCACCTCAAGACTATTCAGAGACCAATTCCTGTATGTATTAATCATATTTTTCTTCTGGCTTATTACAGAAGAGAAAAATATTCAGTTCCAAATGTTAAAACGGGGCACGTTTTATTAACATCGAAAGCAGTAAATTATCTCTGCTTATGAAATGAGACTGAGCAATTTCTGCTGAACTCTTCCTGACTTGCCCCTTCACTAGGATATCATGTTTTCTAATTTCTCAGAGGGCCCAGGTTCCATTAAGGGTGAGAACTGTTTTAATGCTGTAATGAAAGCCATGCGTAGCTGAAATTCAAGGAGGGGCAATGCCCTAAATTCTATTTCAGTAGCTCATCTAGAGCTCTTTTCAGTTTTATGTTTATAAGAATGTCAATTAGCCTAGAGACTAGGACACACCTGGAAGAATAAGGATGAAGTGGGTATCATTCTAACACACTGAAACCAAGCTAGTTGGACCTAATCCTTTACAGAAGCTTGATTTATATAAGAAACCACCATGTGATGCCTAATTTCATTCTCAAACAGATTGATGATTTAAATGCTCTTTCTTTCTGATAGGATAGGGCTGGTCAAGGTGGCAAAATTATTAGAACTAAAAATATAGATGGAGGAAATAAATATGCTGGGAGTACATTACTATAAGTTTTATTTCTCTGACACCTTTTAGAACTGGTGACCATTTTAGCATGTATGTGCTAGAAGTACAATAATAACAGTAATAATGGCAATGCCCTTAGCCAAAGTGTAATGCTGCAATTCAGAATTAGTTCTGTCCCTTTTTTACTGAACTTGTGCTGGAATTGGAGACCCAGACAAGGCAGATATTCAGCAGGTTGTTTTCTGTCATGAAAAGAACTCAATCTGCTGTTCTGCTTTTGTAATGATGGAAAGTGATCCTGTCAAGGTTAAGAGGGGTAACGGGTGCTGCACATCTTCGTAACTTAAATACAGAGCTATGTTCTTATTAAAAAAAAAAAAAAAAAAAAAAGGAAAACAAAAGCCCTGTATGTGAAGTCTGCCTCCACTGGACGGAAGGGCATAACTGCCCAGTTTAATTTTTGAGATTTTTTGCAGTCAATATAAGAAGCAAAGTGATCATCTAATAATAGTTGAGACTTGTTTGTTTAATAATAAGTGTTCCTACATTTTTTTTTCCTCCCACTTACAATGTCATGACTTCTGTTTTTTTTTTTTTTCCTCTGTCCTCCATTTATCGCTTTAGTGCTGCGGGATGACTTCCGCCAGAACCCGACAGATGTGGTGGTGGCAGCTGGAGAGCCTGCAATCCTGGAGTGCCAGCCCCCCCGGGGGCACCCCGAGCCCACCATCTACTGGAAGAAAGATAAAGTCCGTATTGACGACAGGGAGGAGCGCATCAGTGTGAGTACAGCTCAGGTGGTGTTTACCTGTAGACACAGGGCTGAGTGCAGCAGAACTTACACAGCTTTATAGCCTTTCCCATGGATTTGATGTTATTCTTGGCAGTTTGCCTCTCTGAGCTGTTTGTCACTCCTAGTCTGGCTCTCCAGCTTGAGCTTTTTTGAGGGTTGGCTTGTAAATCCAGTGTAATAGAGGTCTGCCATTGGAGCTGGAGATTCAGTCATAGAAGGTGGTCAGTTAGATGGAGGACTTAGTCCAGTTTGCTTTTACCTTTTCTACATCTCAGTTGTCCAGACTGAAAATAGCAGAGAGGTGTTCATAAGTAAATTCAGTCAAATCTGTGAGCTGCACAAATAATCCCTGGGAAAAAACCCAACATCTTAGAATGATACCAGTGATTTTATAGGTGTGGTAATTTGGATGTGTCTAAATGAAGGCTGAATTCATACTCTAAAATAATTACGGTTCCTGAAAAGGAATAAATGTTGAGCAAATTAGTAATCCTGGTTGAATTCCGTGGCCATTCATTTCTTGTACTGAATGAAAAAGGATCCAGCAGAAATATTTAACATATCAAGTGATCAGAGATATGGTCTGTGCAAGCAAATGGGATAAATTAAGGGGCTGAGAACATGTTTCTTTCCTAATTTTTAAATGCTTAGCTTTTCACCATTAATATTTCTCCAATAAAGTTTTATGTTATATGGAATGATTCAGTGCTGACCTTATTCAACATGGAAGTACTCTCAGGAAGCTTGTTAGTGGTTCTGGAAGCCTAAGGAGTTATTCTAAGCCAAAGAATCTGAGCTGTTGCTATTTGTGGATGAGACTGACTGTGCTAGGGTCTACTCAAGAGTAGAAGAGCAAAGAGTTGCAGAGAACTGGCTATCATTCCCTGACTCTCAAGTTTCTTTGGTTAAATCCCAGCCTATTCTGGAGCACCCTATTGTCTAACCTTTGACACTCTGACTTCTCAAGCCACACATTTTTACTTCATTTCTTCCAACTATCCTGCTCTTTCACTCTGTAAGCACCCTTTCTAGCCAAGAAAATATTAAGTGTCAGGTGAATTCCTAGTTTGGGCCAGATTCAGTCTGTTTGCCTTAACAAAAAGAGAAAAATCTGTCTTTATTAGTGATCAAGGAGACTGTTCAGACACCAGTAAAATAAAATTAACTAAATAAAAGTAAGTCAAATTTAGTTTTTTTTGGAGAGATGTCAAGAGTGCTTTACATATCACCATGCAATAAATAAAAGTACTCTGTGGTGCAAGAAATGCAATCTTTGAAATGTAAAGAATCTAATGAAAGCCAAAGGAACAAAATCAAATGCAGCTGAAATCAGTTTCAAATTGAAATTAGTGGGATAAAAATGTGTTCTAGAATAGATAAAAAGATATTTAAATATTTAAGTATATAATTTTAAAACTATACATATACTTACAAACAAAAGTTTAGGATGTCTTTGTTGTGGAACTTGTCGCCCTAGAAGGTAGTGCTTTTTCTGATGTATTTCGTTTACCTGAAGTTAAAAAAATGTTCCTGTTTTTTGAAACAGATCCGTGGTGGGAAGCTGATGATCTCCAACACCAGGAAAAGTGATGCAGGAATGTACACCTGTGTGGGGACCAACATGGTGGGGGAGCGTGACAGTGACCCTGCAGAGCTGACTGTCTTTGGTAAAGACCCTGCTTTTATTGCTTTTTTCCTACAAATGATGTAGGCTGAATTACCCTGGGTGGCTCCTCAAAACACGAGACAAAGCAAGGTCAACAAAACACTGCTCAAGATGCATTTCACAGCTTCAGAAGGAGACCACGTTTTAAAAGCTGAGGTTTATAATGATGGAGCCATGGTGGCTCCACATTTTCCTTCTAAGCACATAGTTTCAGTCTGATTGGAGGTCCACAGTGATGGGCATAACCAGAGATGTTATTGCAGGACAATGCTCTCCCTCACAGAATGGCCAAATGTAATTAAGCTACTTCTAATACAGTTGACAATGCCTGCTTGCCAGAGATTTTGACCAGGATTGCCTTTTTAAATAATTCCATATTCCCAAGGGGTTGTGAAATCAAACTTTTGTAGGAAAGCACAAAAAAACTCACTTGATCAGTAAAACATCATTGGAGACAATTCCAAAATCAAATTTTTAACTATATAGAGATAATTTTTGGCATTCATTTTTAAGAGGACCTGAAACAGCTTTTCCTTCTGTAAGCCAGGACGGCATTTAGATTTTTTTTTTTTTTTGCTGGTGAATGATTTAAAAATGAATAAGCTTCCTGTGTGAAAGAGCTTCTAGACCTGATGGGCAAGGCAAGAAGTTGGTTGTTAGGAGCACTTGTCCCATGGTTAGGGTGCAGAGCAAGAACAGAGTAATAACCCAACCTAGAGCTGGATTCATCCTGCTAACAGCTGAATAAGAAGCAAAGCCACAAAATCAAGCTGTGGTATATCCTACAGTTGTGGGTTTGTAGGAGTTAGTCAAGAGGTTCTGAGCAAACAAAGGAAGATCAATAAGGAAAAAACCCTTGCTGCTAAGAAAAACATGCCTGTGCTGACAAAAGAGAGAGAAATGGTGTTAATGTTCCCTCCTGCTGCACCTCTTTGATATCCTTGATACAGCACTGAAATTCCAAACAAGACTCTTTGTAACACCAGACTTTTAACAGAAATCCTAAGGCTCTTTGTGAAGCAGATGCTCCAGATTTTTTCACCTTCTGCCTAATATGGTGCACTGAAAAACCCAGTCACTCATATTGCCATCTCGGTGTTTGCATGCATGTGCAATTCAGAATTTGTTTCTCCACTTAAAAATAATTATGTGATTCCCAAAAGGCAGAGAAAGATTTTGACTAGAATTTCTGAGGATATTCTGCTTTCCAGCTTTTCAAGACTGAAAAGGTTTCCACTCCAACTGGTTTGCTGTGGATTCATGGAAACATGTGGCTTTTAAAGACAGAACTATTACACCTTGCAAAAAACCCCCAAAACAACAGAGAAAGGATCTCTGTCAAATTATTATTACCTTTGCAGCCAATCTGTTAGAGTTGTAGCTTTATACAGATGCAAAAGAGACATGACATATCTCCTTCATCAGTTTAAGTACTGCTAATCTCTGGTAATACTCCCTGTGGATAGCAAGCAGATTGCAGTCCTAAACTACAAAGCCTTAAGAAATCCTTAAGAAAATAATTTGTTAAAAAGCATTGAACTGTAGGAATGAAAGATGAAATGTGCCTGTAATTTCATATCCTGCAGAGCTATGAAACATATTAGGTTCGTCTTGATATGTAAAATAATACATAGCCAATTACAATATTCTGATTTTTTACAGGGTATAATCATAGCAATCAACTTGCAAAATACAATCTAAAACTATTTGGTGAATACCAAACAAAATCAAGAATAAATGAAATTAGATATTTTAATCCTTCTTAATTGTGTTAGGCCACCTAAAGAAAATTGTATTTAAAATTCCCTACTGCAGTATCTTCCTGTCTGCATTGCCCCTTCTATCTGTGTATTCCCAGATCCCTCTCCACTTTCCTTTTTGCTGTGCAAGTGTAGTATGCAGGAAGCAGGTGCTCAGGTTGTGACCTGCTGTCTCACAAGTTGTTTTGGCTGTCCTGTGGCCCTGGAGCTCAGTGTTGGTGCACTGGGCTCAGTGTCCAGGGCAGCCCTGGTCCTCTCCATACAAAAGGAGGGGACTTGCCTGTGCTTTCCAACAGTTACATTCCATTCCTGGGCTCCAGGCAGCAGCCCATGTGTGGGCAGTGACTGGAGAGCATTATCCATGGTGTTTCCAGGAAGCAATGTATCTACTGGACAGTCCAGTCACTCCAAGCACAAATCCAATAAATCCAACAACTCTGGGAAATGTTAGATTGGCTCTGCGTGTTCAAATTGGCTTCACTGAACACAGGCAAAACCACCAGGATCATATGTTGGGTTCACAGCCTTCCTCTAATACAACTCAAGGATCTGAGGAACATGGGAATACTGCAAATGTTGATGAAAAATATATTAGGAATACTTATATGCAATTCATGTGCCAAACTTTAACTGCTTTGAACATATTTGAAAATGGACTCCAAAATAAAGTGGGAGACTCAGAGCACTTTAATGTGACTGGCAAATCTATAGCTAGTGCTGATTCTGAAAAGGAATGTACATTAATTTGCTAATCAGTCGTGCCTTCATTCCCTTCCCAAATAACAATTCTCCAAGCAGTGTGAAGGGAGCCTTAGTAAACACTTTATGTAGGAAAAGGAACAGTTTCATACTAGCTCTCGAACTTTCCAGAAACCATCTACTTGTTACTTTTGGCTTTGCAAGTTTTTCTGTAATACCTGAAGTTAACTTCTGCATGTGACTTGTGACAGATCTCTGGCTCTGTGTACAGCAAATTTAGCTTGAAGCATTGCCTCTGGAAAAACTGAGTCAGTGTGGTGGGAACTGGTGGCCCAAGGGGAGCAGCATGGAAGCCTAGCCTGAAAGATTACACTTTTCCTAAGTTTAAAAACAACAAAATAAAATGGGCTATAAGAACCTTGGGAAGCAGTAGAGGGAGAAAATAAAATTTTCTCGTGTGCAGAATATGTCCACTTGGCTAATACCCATTGAATAACCTTTACTGAGTGATAGTTATGAATAATAGATGTAGAACTTTCAAAATTTTTTTCCCAAGCTTATCTGCATAGGAAACATTGTTTTCAACATTTAGGCACTCTTAACATTATACTGGTGGTGTCAATGCAGTTTGCATTAGTTTTGCTCCCAAGTCATGATCCTCTATTAGCAGAAAATTGGCATGCTTTCACAGTAAAATACCATAAAGATGATATAAGCAGTGCTATCCAAAACTGTGTTTTGCATAGTGACGAAGATGCATTGCATTTTGTTAGTCTTCTTTTTCAAGCATTACTTCTAATTTTTGTCTTGAAGAGGCTCCAAGGTGTAGTCTTGGAGTAAAGCAGAAAGACAGGGTCTGTCACAGTCTTAAGCTGCACTTTAAAGGAAGTTAATAACCTCAGTCCTAATGTTCACAAAAAGAGGCAGCATGGGACTTGATTATTGTGTGCACACTATTCTAAAGGCCAATTTCTGAAGTGTAAGTGATACAAATTAGGCTGCATTGCTTGTGTTTGGGCTCATAGCCCTTGGCTGAACAGAATTAAAGCAAGATGCAAAACAGAAACAGTTTAATTCCAATTTGTAAGAAAGCTTTGTTTGTAAATGCATAATATGGAGCCAGAAATTAAATTGAGAAGACATTACTCCTTAAGATAACCTTTATCATTTTGTCATGCTACTTCACTGTTCTCAGATAAGTTTTCAAGTTGTATTAACTGTTTCATGTTCTTTTATTTTCCTTTGCACTTAAAATGGCATGTTTGAAGAGAATGTACAAAGGTATATCTTGTATATTGATTCTAAAGCTCAGTGAAATCAATGAAAGCCTTAGTATATCAGCTTCAAGAGGCTAACATCAAGCAGTGAAAAAAGATATATATAGAAGAGCCTCAAAAGAATATAAAGCAGGAGTAAGAAGAGTACAAAAATATCTTTAAAAGATATGTCAATTTGGACATATTAAAGATTGTTTTGGATTAATTTTTGATTTTATCTTTGGTATCTGAAACCTTTTTTCAGCTAATAAGGTCCTGTGGGATGAAGAGGTATTTTTGTCTGATGCTTGAGGAAGTATTTGTGTTTGATGTTCTGTAGATATTGTCAGGCTGAAAGAGAAACCCTTGTTTCAGAAAAAAGTATACTATGATGACATGGTGTTAGAAGAGAAAAAAATCCCCAAAATCCCTTTAATGAAGACATTGTGCCCATTTTACTTTCTTGAGCTCTGCCTATGTGGAAGGCTTTAGCAGAGCCTTGACCCATTGTACTCTGAAAAGCTTTCCCAGTCACGTGGAAAAATCTACCAAAACCAAGTATACATTCATAGGTCAAGACAGAGAAGTCAGCAGTGTGTATTTTTTCCTTCAGAAAATTTTCCACTTGCAGTCTACTTGTGGCACTTTGCAAAAAGCCAGTTTAACTTTAGAATATTTGTTATCCACAGATACCAAGAAGCTGTTATAGGATAACGATACAGCTCTGAAAAAATTGTCTGATTATGTCCCCAAAGCCTGTATGTAACAGTCAGTAAAACCTGTTATTAACATGACTGTAGATGTATATAAAAGGAGAAAACCACTAGCAACTGATAACATTAATTTTAGTGCATTTGCCTCTTATTGGTGTTCCATGCCTTTACTGTGCAAGCTCATCACGCCTTGGGTGCTGCTTAGAGTGTAGGAGTTTGTGATGTCTACACAAGGGCTTATTTCTCAAATGAAAAAGGGAGAAGTGCCTAAAAAGATGCAGTAGAAGGGCGTCTATAAATATAAAACCACCTTCTTTTGCAATTCTGTTTCCCTTTATTTGGCCAACATAGGTAATTTTAGTGAGATCGTAATATCCTGTCTTCTTCCACGTGCTCTTCTTTTGGCAGAGAGCTTTAATTCCTCCAGATCACATTGCATTTAATGAAATATCTATGCTATTGACAGCATTCTGAAGTGAAACTTACTTCCAACCATCCAATGTTTCCTTTTTTCCCCTTTGAATCAGAACACTAAAGTGCAAAAAGCATTTAAATGTAAGCATTTGCTATTAAATCCCTCTCCAAAGCCTTTTAATTTCTGTTTCAGTACTCTTTTTAGAACATTTTAGAAAGATGATGTCTTCTATCCAGCAAAGCCAGAGAAAACAAGAACAATTCTAAATCAGATTGAGGCTCTACATTATGAGGACCATCAAATCCTTCACTCTAGCAGTTGCCTCAGCAGAGAAAATATATTAAGGTAGTTAGGATCATTTTAATTAGATTGAGGCCCCATATACAGCTGTCTAACTTTTTGAGGAACAGGGAAAGGGCAGTAATACATCTGAAGGTCATCTGAGTCTCTCTAATAGACTGTGATACTCAGACCAATTGTTAAATATGGGAAGAATTGAGTTCTGAGGTTAACTTGTGTCAGCACCCAAAGCAAGGAAAGCATTTTGCTGTTTCTGGCTTGGATCTGTAGTTTCCTTGCAGCACATACCTCAAGCACTGCAACAGATTGTAGGTGTGTGTCCAGATTGTATTAACAATCCCCTTTTATAACTGCAAGCAAAGTTTATTCTGAAGTTATAAAGGTCACCCTAGTAATAGCATGACTGGTTGACATGACATATAACCATGACCTATTTTATAGTTCTCTTCAAAGATTTTTTTAATATTCATCAGAGAAAGTCTGGGAAGTGGGTATTTTATTTACTCAGTGAAAGCTTATAAAATAGGTATATTAAAATTTTTATATATGCCTATGATTATAATTTATCACCCTTTCTTCTTTTTTTCTCAAATATATTGTGCTCTGGATGCTGTTGACAGTGTAACAATATTTAATTATACTGCAAGGCTTTATTTATGGGCAAACTGTTTCAGAATAAAAAAGTATGAAAAAAGGGTTTTTTGTTTTTTTTTTTTTCCCAAGATTAGCTCTGAAACTAAATTTGACCTGGCTGTGCAAAGAAATCTTCTTTATTTAGCATGCTTGGGCAAGCAGCACTTTGTCTCCTGAGAGATTAACATTGTAAGCAAGTTATGCAGGTGACTCAAATCCAGTTAATCTCACATAAAGAATGTTAATTGCATTGGCAATGGCATTCACTCTGATCACTTTATAGCTGTATAATTAGCTATTGGACATATTGAAGGGGTTTTCTGAGTGATACAAATACAGGAAACAACATAAGAGAGAACTTGTTCTTTCCTGATTCCTGCTGTGCTAAATGCAGAGATGATGGAAAAATGGAAGCAGCAGTTGTTGGTATTTGCATGGCCTTGCAAACTGGGCTCTGTCCTTACATAGCTATTAATTTTCTAGCAACTTCTTAGATGTTCTTGAAAATATACAGTTTTAGAAGATGATATGAAACAAACGTGTGTATTCTCCTAAATTGATATGGAATCCAGTGATTTATCAAATGACCTCAGGGCCATTTACTTTTTCCTCAGCTGGGTTCTCCTCAAAATAAAACAGGAATTTATTTTCTCATCTCCTGGATAGGAGAATTTACAGCCACAAGTAGCAAAATCATAAATAGGCACATTCTAATATCTTAGCTGTTCACATGCAGCTTTTTTAAACCTGGTCTAAAATGATTTTTTGTATGCAGAAGAAGTCAGAGTTGTTTAAATTCAATGGGGATGAACCAGGGCTACTAAATCACCAATTAGAGTGCTGATCTGGATATGAATTCCTTAGTTCATGTCTAGATCATGTCTTGAAAAACAAATGCTGAAATGAAGAGAGTATTGTTTATGAGCTGAGAGAAGCTCATGAGCAGTTAGTCTAAGCTCTTCCTAGGAAAGAAATTGTGAAAAAGATGCTGTTGAAAGCTTGCAGAAAGTGTAATTAAAATATTCTCATAGTTACAGATGGGCAATAAGCACATTGCTTAGTATTAGGATTATTTTTTTTTCCTTTGTCCAGTTTTAATAAGTTTATCAAATTAAAATGGCCTTTATCCAAAATTTTTCATGCCTAACTGGAAAACTGATTTTAGTTGACAAAATTAAGTTAAATGGACAAAATAATTAACTCTTCTCTAAGAATGTTGAAGTTCTTGCAGCTTAGAAGCAAAGGGGATAATTGGAGTGAAATGGGCAAGAATGAGAGGAATGGAGGAGGCTTTTTGTCCTGAGAAGTGCAGGTGCCTCATACTGAATATCAGGTACTTAAAATATGTCTGGAATAGCTACACTATGCCAGAGATGTACTTTTTGTGGCTTGTCCAGAGGATTGTCACTAAATTTAGCCAAATATGTACCTGCCTAAATAACCCATTTTCCTGTGTCTGTACTGTGTTCTTGCTGCTGTCACTCTCCTGGGAGGGTCCTTGGGTACTTCAGCTGATTTTTGGATATGGATAGTTGGAAGAGGAATTGGGCTTGTGAACTTGCTGGGTTCCAGGTGTGAAAAGTGATCATTCTGGACTAAAAAGAAAAAGATAAAATGACTAAGGAAACAGTCGGCAGCTTGATATGGCTTGTACATAGACTTGGAATGAGAAATTTCAATATAAGATTTCAATATAAGCAGAGAGGTTAGAAATTAATTTACTTGCCCAAACATTGCTGGAATCTGCAGATCCTGGGCAGGAATAGGAATAGGACAAAAGCAATAGCTTGGGGAGAAGAATCTTTGCCCATTATACATGCTTTTATCTCTGTCATCTGGAAAAGTGCTATAGATTCTTGAGCATGTCTATTCTTCTGCTGACAAAATATGTTTTCCCCTGCCAATAGGTTTCCCTGCTAATAAGGAATTCCTGTGTGATGCTGTCACTCATTTACATAATTACTAACAGGTGGTTTTGTGTTCCTCATTTTCTGACTGATAGTCTGATTCCTAAAAGTGGTGAACACTTTTTTTTTCTACTGTTGAATTAATGGAAGCTGAGCTTTGAACACACAAAATTAAAACTTCATTTCCACCCAACCCCCTCAACCTCTCAAAAAAAAAAAAAAAAAAAAAAAAAAAAAAAAAAGTTGTCAGTTTTGTGGCTCAGGTTGAACATCAAAATTAAGCAGATACTTTTTACCTTGTTTTCTAAGATCTCTATCTTACCTCAGAGAGGAAATATGAAAATAAGTGAGGTGATTACAAAGCATGAAGATAGGTGTAATAGAGGTCAGGAGGAAATTAATAATTCTGACTTTGAAGTGCAGCTTGAGTTGTAAGACAAGGGCCACCCTCTAAAGAGTACAGCAAAATATTAAACACCTGTTCATTAAATGAATACCAACAATCTGGAGATGTTTTGGGAAAAAATAGTGTGTGATCATATAATTGTAACCCATCAGTCCCATAAGGCATCATAAACTCAAAGGAAGTGATTAAAAGACATACAGACAGACTTAATTCTATCAGTAAGTGTGGCCTGCTTGATTTTTCAACCTTAGTAATGTTCTTTTAACTTTTTTTAATTAATTGCATATATAATCATGCATAACAAACATATAAAATTAACTCTGTAGTTATCAAGACAAACTGCCTGAGTCAGAATCTGGTATAGCTTGCATCTGCGAGAATTCTGAGTAATTTATCTAAGTGACATCATATCCCTTAACTTGCTGAGAGTGAAATGTGAAACATAGTGTGTAACCAGTTTTAAATGTCTTCATGATAAATCCCTGTCTTGAGTGGAAATACTGTTTCATATAAACCCAGTCTTATAATGGTTTGACTAGCATAAATAATTTATGACAATAAAAGTGTGGTATGGCTGAGAGGACAGAAAAGAAAAAAAATTGTGTCATCCAAAGGCAACTTGAAAACTATCCCCAGTGACATCCTTTCAAATGAAATTACCGGTACTTGGATTTTGTGCAAGTGTAACTGAGATCAGATTGTGGCTCTGCATCTGGATTTTAAGCAGGCCTGTACAGCACTATGGTGATTAATACTATTTGTAGCTGTGCAGCCTAACATAACAAGGGTAAACAGAAGTTATTATTCAGACTTTAATTTGGTTTTCCATGGTGAAGTTGGCGATGGGGATCAGGGAAGGTCTGTCCTGGGCTCAACAGCTCACAATTGCCTGAGGTGTGTAACAAGGAGTTTAAATTTCCTCTGAAGCATCAATATACTGGTCGGTGCCAAAGGCAGTGACTCCTCTGGCAGCTCACACACTGCTGCAGCAGGAGCTCCCAGCTCAGCTCCAGATGTGCAGAGCTGCTTTTCCAGGGAAGGGCATGGCCTCAGAGCCCTCTGCACTGCCTGGCAGGTGCCTTCTGCTGGCTCTGGCTGGAGGGTGGGATGGGACAGCCCTGCCTCTCCAGCCTGGCAGCCCTCTTCCTGCATCCTAATGCACATCATCAGCTCCACTTGTCTGAATTAGTGGAGCTCAGCCTCCCTTCTGTTTGATGGATGGGTAAGAACGAGATGCTGAAAAGCCCAAGAGCGTTCATTTCAGCCCTGTGGCTCACTGTGGCACTGTCCTGTCTCTCTGCAGAGCGGCCCACGTTCCTGAGGCGCCCCATTAACCAGGTGGTGCTGGAGGAGGAGGCCGTGGATTTCCGCTGCCAGGTGCAGGGGGACCCCACGCCCACGGTGCGCTGGAGGAAGGATGACACAGACCTGCCCAGAGGAAGGTGAGAGCCACAGTCACTTTCAGACTTCACTTGCTGCACAATGCTGGAACTCATCCCCACTACTAAGAGGTTGTTCTTTGTGTCCAGGATTTATTTCCCACGTTGCTGCTCTTTTGGCACTACAATTCTTGTTCCACAGGCAGCTGTGCAGGGAAACCCAGCCTGGGTGAATTGTCCAGGTAATGGATTCCTGTGGAGGAAAGAAAAGTGATGTGTAGGTGTTGTGAGCACATGGGTATTCAGTGAATTTATTGGAGACAGTAAAGATGTTTTAGGACTGTAATAGTGATAGTAGCCTTCAAAATGATGTGCTGATACCAAGAGGGAGAAAACTTGGCAGGAAAGTTGCTCTGTTGCACTGGCAAGGTGAATTACAAGCAGAGCATAGTGGGCTTTGCTGGCTCCTCAGTTTGTGTCTATTAAGTCTTGGAGAGAAACCTTCCTCTTGAGGAAACAAAAAGCCAGACTAGCAGAAGTGTAAAGCAGAGTTAAAATCTGGAACAGGCCCCCTGTGTTCAAGAAAGATTAATTTAGTCTGGAACAGACAAGGAGAAAATTTTAGTGAGCAGGGGAAGGGAGTCTCTCCTGCAAAAGGGTTTTAAATTAGTTTGGCTCCTTTCAACTAACAGAGCAGTGTTTGGTCTTCATTTTCTGGAACTCTTTATTGTTTTGATGCTGAATCATTATTTCATTAAAAAAATCTCAACATGGAAATAGCTCTGGGAACAAGAATTAGAACCCAGGTCTCCAACAATTCCTTCTGGCACTATGAGTCCTGATCTACTTTTGCATAGCTTTAATTTTAGTAGTAGACATAAATAGTGCCTCTTTTTTTTCCCCCCACCATATCTGATATTCTCTATCAGTTGAAGATACTAATGGAAAAATACATAATCTAGAAAAATATTTCTATGTAAGTTAGGTACATATGTGTGTATATATATCTGTACTTTAAAAAAAAATTATTTCCTTGCAATTAAAACAAATTTAAAAAGTAACATAGCTCTTTTGCTTATTATAGTGACAGATGTGTATGAATGTAATACGCAAAATAGTATTTTCAAGAGAAGACTTTGGATGTCAGGATGGATTTTTCTCTTTGCTTGCTCTTTAGCTATGTATTGTAGAGCAGTCCACTGTAAATACATTGTTTTTCTGTGATTTATTCTTACTTTTGTGTTGTTTTAAATCATGTCTGCTTCTAGGTCTCATAAACAGAAATAATAGATGATGAATCCACAGTGTCTTTGGTTAGATTACATTTCTATTAGATATTTTTTTGTGACTGTACCCCTTCTTTCCTTCTTTTTCTCCAACATCTGCACTTCAGAGGCAAATGCCTCTGATAATTAGCATTGTATGCTTTCTGTTCTATGTTTTTGAAGTTTACTTAGCATGATATGTGAGCATATCTTCACTGTCCAAAAAGTGGACATTTCCAGACCATCATGCTGCATGATGCTTAATCAAGGAAGATTACCTGGAACCTCTAAAACAAAAGCTATTGGGGTTTTTTTTCTGGATTTTTTAATACCAGCAAAGAAATTTACCCAGGTACAGTCTGAATAAATGGATGGATAAGAAAATTATGGTACCAAAAGTTTATAAATTAGGAAAGAATGTCAAAGTGATTCCTCCTGGTTGTAATTGAGGGTTTGTTTGGGTTTTTTTGGGTTTTTTTTGAGGTAAAAGACAAATTATCTTTTAGCTCCCCAGCTCCTGTATTTTAAGTGTTTTAATATCTACAATAAAATATAAAGCCCTCAAGGATTTCCCTTTGTTATTCTTCCTACATGCATAAATACTTCTGAGCAGATCTCTGAGCTATTTGTCTTATGACTTTCAATAGAAATTTCCTGTTTTTACAGCTAACAATGTTTTTTGCACATCTGTATGTTGTCATTTTTTCAATAATTTCATTTTGGCTTTATCTCTAGATTGCAAGACAATTATAGTAGGTACCTGTTTCAACAATTACTGCAGATTTTTAAATGTGTCTATTGTTGATTCAGTTTTCAAAAGTGTCTAGTTCAGCGACAGCAAAGTGGGACAAACTGAATTTTTGTATGTATTTTGTTTCTGTAATTTGCTTCTGGTGAATGCCAGAACCAGTGATGGTGGATCCATGGTCTTTCAGAAATTCTTGTCTGTTTTCTGCCTTACGTGGTTTTAGTTTTTTTAGTGACCCATGTGAAAGCAAAGGGAAAAGTAATCCCAGTGATTTCTGGTGACAAATGTGAACAGTATTGCTGCACCGATTGGTGTGTTGAGTTGTAATTGGAAAATAATTTCAGACTCTTAAAGTCCTAATTATAAAGGTCCCTGATGGACTGTGAGCATCTCCAGTTGCAATTGGATTAAATGAGAAAAACACCAATTTCTAAAGAAATTACTATGTTTGAAAACATGACTCTTTATTTAAAAAAAAAAAAAAAAAAAAAAAAAGGCTATTTGTCAAATTGTCTGTGTAATTGCCCAGGAGTATATAGATAACTGTGCTTCAAATATGAGAATAGGCAGTTTATTCTGATGGTGCAAAACTTCATTCCCAATTTCAGTTGTTTTGAACTGTTGATCTAAACCAGGTATGATAGTCTGTATTTTGAATTTAAAACCTTAAAGTGCTTCTTTGAGTAGCAGTTTTTAAAATGCCTGAGAAACATTGGTCTCACTAGGAAGTTACTTTTAAACATTCTGTAGACCTGACCTGAGATTTCAGACTGTGATCTATGTCATGGAGCTCCTCTGTGTATGACTGGGAAGGAATTTAAAAAATGATAAATATTAGGTGAAGACAGCAATGAAAATGTATGATAACTGTTTTCATACTTCTTTTGCACCACTGTGATAAAGAATTATTTATATTCTTCAGTGCTTAAAATTCTTATTAGAGCCTAAATTGGTCCCAGCAAATTAGTATCTTGTTGATCTAAATGTTGATACTGCACCAACAGGAAGAATCAAAACACAGAAGTCTAGAGTGTATAAAGCCTTTTTCCAGAAACTATCCACTTCAAATCAGTGACCCAAGACTGAAATGCATTGTGAATCAAAGATAGAGGCACATGGTGTATATTTTATTTTAATTGGTCTAAAAATTCAGCCTCACACCACAGCTTCCCCAGTACACAGAGGGTGGGGAATAGCTAATCAAGTATGAATCATGTCAAACTACTGGAGGTGAACAGAATGTTGTGGGGTCACCAGTCCTATGCCTTTGGCTGCAATATGAGGTTCACTATTCCATGAATAGAGTTTTTTCTCACTGTAAGTGGCACAAGGAAATGGCACAAAGATTGTGTCAAAGTGACTCGGACAATTGTGGCCATGCATAATTATTGAGACCTCCTGAAAATTAAATAAAATTTGTCTTTATGCATTGAAATTTTTTTCCAGACACATGGAAAGGTATCTTTCCCTTTGATGTCTGCTCAGCAAAAATAGAGATTATACTTTCCTTCCAAGGAGGTGATGGTCTCTTGTGTGGTAGGGAACTCAGTATGGCCTGGATCAACTTTTCATTCATCTACATTTTAGTCCTGGTAATAGGAAGAAAATTACATTATTTGAGAGCCTACAGTATGAGAGTGGCAGATCTATGACTAGCAATTTAATAACATTTGAATAAGGTTTGTACAGTGTTTCATGTCTTCAGATTTTCTAGCGAAGCTGAGGAGAGCAGCTGCATGGTCTGTAATTATATAGCAAGTAATAAGTACTATTTTTTTTTTTTTTAGGAAGTGAAGAGATTTTCAATTACAAGTCAAAATTTATGACACACTATAATAACTGTTTAAACCTTTTATACAGAAGAAGTTAGCAGTGCCAGCTCTTCGGGAGAGTGAGGTTAGCTCAGCAAATGCATTTTTCAGTTGCCTTAAAAATGACTGAGTAGCAATCACATAGGCCTTTTTTTTATATTCCAGCCCAGAACAGCTGTTTTAGCTCAGTAAATACATCTTTAATGAAATTACAACCTGCTCTTTTAAGTTGCATTTACAGGCACTGTCTGATTAGATGGATATTGTACTAGAGATGAAAAGTGGCAACTGCACCAGCAGGAAGAGGTATTTGTTTTATGTGCCACCCACACAATGGGAGTGTGGGAAGAAAAACCAACAGAGATGCTTCAGAAGGAAAGTGGTGTGTGGTTTACACAAGGTATATTGCTAAGTGTTAAGAGATTGTAGGTTATTACATGAAACTGAGCAGTGACATGAAGTATTGAAAATCACAAACAGCACAGTAAGCTTTCTTGTTTGTTGGAGATTAGGAACAGTCATTAAAAATTATTTGGGAATAAGCATTCTTAAAGCTCAGACCTAGTGTGTTCTAAGATATATATTAGCTTCAACAGCACACGCCTGTGTAGGTGTTAGTTTTGCTATGTTTTTAAAACTGGCCTTTTTTTTTTTTTTTTTTTTTTTTTTTTTTTTTTTTTTTTTTACATTGCATAGTCTGGGCAGAAATGCTGTCTATCACACTTCTGATAGAGTTTAATGAAAAAGCACACCTCTGGTTTCACTGCTTTCTTCCATGGCTTCTTGTGAGCCCAAAACTAAGAGTATAACACGACATTTTAAAAATATCTTACTGTCTTCCAGATGCAAATCTTTGAAATGGATTTAAACACAACTGACAGCAAACCTGATGAGCTAAGAAAAGCTGGATTTTTAAAGAGAAGATCCAGAAAGAGCCTGATAGCCTGAGAAGTTTTGCATTTGTATTGCTCATTGTGATGGGTTGACCCTGGCTGGATGTCAAGTGTCCCCCAAAGCCTTTCTGTTATTCCTTCCCAGCTGAACAGGGGGAAGAAAATATAATGAAAGGCTCATGGGTCAAAATAAGAATGGGGAGAGATCACTGATCAGTTAGTGTCATGGGCAAAACAGACTCAACCTGGAGAAAAAATAGTTCAATTTATTATCAATACAATCATAATAAAATAATGATAAATAGAGCCAAATCTTAAAAACACATTTCCCCCGCCTTATTCCTGGGCAGGGAAAGGGGGCTGTGGTCAGTTCATCACACCTTGTCTCTGCCACTGCTTTTTCCACAGGGAGAGGAGTTTTCTCCCATGCCTGGAGTACCTCCTCCCTCCTTCTTCACTGACCTTGATGTCTGCAGAGCTGTTGCTCTCTCATGAGAGCTTTGGTGGGCACCTTGCACATACCCACCATGTCATGACCACAAGATAAGGCTCTGTAAGCAAGAGAGACAGTAATTTTTAAGAATAAACAGTGGTGCTCCATAATTCCATTTATATTCTGTGGGTAGTGTATTGAGGTATTTAACTCCAGCCCCCTCTAGATACAACCAAGGGGAGAATGACCTTTCAATGAAATATGAGTTAATAACACTACAGCCCTGTGTGCTTTGTTCGAGTTAATATCTGTGCAGATTGTAACAAAATGCAGTCTAATGTGTATTGAAAATTAATTAGAGTAAAGAGTGTGTTTTAGTAGTGTGGTGAATATAATCTTTGGTTACATCAGCAAATTTCTATTGCAATTAATAACAATTAATGGTTTTAAATAAAGGGTCGGAGGAAAAGGATGTGTTTTTATATTAGCTATATCACATGTACTATTTGTCATCTCTGGTTAGATCTTGTATGATTTACATGCTCATCTTTTTTTTCCTTTAGCTAAAGCATTAAGGAGAGATTAGTCCCTTTATGTGAAGCATAGGGGAGAAGATTGGATGTTCTTAATAGCTTGTCAAAAAGAGACAGTGAAAGAAAAGAGGTTTAATATAGTGTTTGTATCCTTACATACATCTGGAGGCAGGAGAGGAGGTTTGCAGAGGATGTTTTTGTAGATGTCTGGCACAGAAGAGCTTCTCTGTTACTTGCAGAGTCTGTGGGGCACAAGTGAAACCCTGGCAGATCTCAGCCAAGTGCAGCACAAGCATCTTTTCAGTTGTTGTATAGAACTGTTGAGGAAACTTCTGTAAAATCAAAGACACCATTTAGAGAGGTGGTGGGAGGTAAAATGGATGCAGGGGTTGGTTAATTTTTTGTGTATATAGCATCAAGATGATGTACCCCAGTGATGGTAGGGTGCCCCTCCTGTGGCACTTTTGGTTGAGGATCCCTTTTCACTGATGTCTAGTTTTCCTGTCACTGATCCCTTCCTGCTCTGCAAGTGGAAACATATTCCTTACAGTTGTATGAGGAGTACATGCCTAAGTGAATGTGTAAATGAGAGCATTTTTTTCCATTTTAAATCCCTCAAAACTTGACATTGAGTAAAGTCTTATAATTGCATTGTCCCACAGTTACCCCAGAGGTTTTTAGTCTAACCCAGGAGTTGCCTGCCATTCCAGTTGTCTGAAATATTAAATGCTGTGAGAAAGAGTGGTAGATGTGTGGCTTTGCTAGACTGATCAGCAGAGAAACAGTTAATAACGTTGACATTTAAATTGGCTTCATGTTAAGTGTCAGTTCTCACCACAGAGCTGAAGAAGAGCTATTGTTTCAGCCCAGTCTGTTTGCAGATTCATGGAAATACTCTCCAGTTGCTTACATAAGGGTCAAGGTTGGAAAAATAGCTTTACAACTCCATGGACAGCAACCATAAAGGAATTGTGTCAACTTGCACTCCCTCCAGCATGTTTTCTCTTTATGCTGTGTGAACTACTGGTGATATATGAAGTGATCACTGGCAGTGCACTAGAAACAGTACTGACACAGGAGAATGTTCTTACTTCCTTTTATTCTTTCTTATTCTGCAGCCTAAAATAGTTAAATTTCAGAGAATTAATGAAGTCACTAGAAGAGTTCAGAAACAAAATTTAGTTCCAGTTGTAGTAGCCTCAAACAGGGGTTTATCTGAATTTTCTGCTCACAGAAGGCTGCAGTAAAAGAATGGTCATGCAGGAAGGGGACACAGTGAAATTCAATGTAGAATTTCATTCAAAATACTCCTACTAGTGCTTAAATATTTCTTTAGTATCAAAAAAAAAAGCAAAGTATACAGAGTAATCACATGATTTGTATACTGTATTTATAAATTTTAGAATATTAAGGTAGCCTTCTTTCTATTATCAGTTAAAGCCATTAAAATCATAGAATTAAAAAGTAAAGATTGTTAACTATGCATTTTTTTCATGAAAGCCTCAGGAAAACAGGGAGGAGGAAGCTGTTAGTTCTATTCAAGTGGGAGTAAGATTCAAGAGTTCTAAGCATTGATGCTACTGGAATGTCTGGCCTGCAGGGATTTCTTCTGCTTTAACACATTCCATCTCTTCATGGGATACAAAACTTGTCATCTGAGTTAAAAACAACTTACACTGTCAGTGAAAATGCTTTAATGGTAAAGTTTTAAGCCTAAAAATTATTTCAAGTTCCTATCAGTAAGTCCTATGTTGATAATTGCTTAACTAGCAAAATGTACTTTTTAAGCATATGACTTCTGGCTCAACTGCAGTATTGAAGGCACTTTTATTACAACATTAACATGACTTCATCTTTAATTACCACTTCAAGGTTGGTTACTGATTCAAGATAGAGATTAAGAAATTTTTTGTTTGTCTAAAAGTTTATAATAATCTTTCATGTGCTTTAGGCAAATAATAAATAGGCAAATGCAAATTCAGTTTATTTCAAACTACTCATGATCTGCATGCTCATGTTAAAAAATGTATCAAGCCAAGTTTAGTGGGTGCATGATGCCAGTCTGGGCTCAGACCTTCTTATTTTGTTCCAGTCCTTGCAGTAACATTTCAATTTTTCAAAAGCTACAATGGATGAAACAAGATAACTCTGAGCATCAGAGGTACTTTCCTGAGGGATGAATTTATGTCATAGGCATTAATAATATAAATCTCCCCAAGTGCCTGACAATTGTGTCTCATCTGTGAGGCAAAGGACTGCTCCTGATGACGGGAAGGATGGGTCTCCATGCCAAGGGATTACAAGATCTCTTAGATCATGCTTCCACCAACACTCCAGTTTCTGAAACGTGGAGCTCTGTCTGGAGCTGAAATCAAATCAGAAGCCCATTTTGGGTAATTATCATGTGGTAATTCCCTATGAGTACACTTCCATGGGCAAACAGAGATGTAGAGGTGAAGGACGGAACCTGCATAAGTTCAGATGGAATTAAGGAGTCAGTGATTCCCAGACATATGTTTTGTTCTTAACTTCTGTTGATTTCCAAAATATTTCAAAGAGAATCAAAAACCAGTCTCACTTTTCTTTCCTATTTCTCTTCTGAGCACATGGCTCCTGATTTTGTAAGAGACTATGCATTTTTGCATAGTATGGATATTGCAAACACCTGTTTGTTTGCATGTAGGAGCAGTGCTGTGGAGTGTAATGCTTCTGGATTATTTGGAAAACACTATTTCCTTAGGCATAGGTATGATTTCTCAATGTTGGCCCAGTAGCTGTAACAGCTGTACACATATTTTATGAGATTTAGATTGTTTTATTGAATGCCTTGTTTTAAAACAAAGTGCAATGTGGTTTATATCATTGCAGTTGAGAATTTCTAACAGATAGAAATAATCTGCTGATCACAACCCATAAGAGATTTTGGATTAAAGCAGAACCTGTGTTAGCATAATTGAAGAAAAGTCCTGATACTGAATAGTGACCTGTGTCACACAGCTTTTTTCCTGGTTTGTTGTGTAGAATAAAGAAATATGGAATATAGAAACCCTTTTATGTGACAGCTTGCAAATATGCATCACACAAAGAAATTCAGAGTAATATAATGTTGTCTCCTACCTTTCTCTGGCATGAATGGCAGAGCCAAAAAATAAATGGGTATCTGGACATGTAGGTGTGAGGAGTAGCCATCCTGTCATAGCTCCCTGGTAGCTCAATTTTTCATGGCTGTAAATAGTGTCTTAGAGACACCCAGCAAAAAGCACAACAGAATAATTTGAGACAAGTGCACACAAATATATCCCTAACTGTTGCTGATTCAGGTTTTGCTAGAGAAAGAAGGCATGGCCCTCCTATATCTTTTCCCCAGAAAGATGTTACCCTTATAGATTTGGGCTTCTTTCCACTTATCAGTGAATGGGAAGGAAGTGAAAAAAACTCAGCTTGTGTCAGATATGTATTGCCAGTGGGCATGGAGGCTCTCCCTTCTGCTGCTGGATGGCACAAGCCTGGAGCAGGTAACAGCTCACACTTCCCATCTCTCTGCAGCTTCCCTCTGGCTCCCTCCATCTGGCACAGGAGAGCAGGAGCCAGGGAAAAGCTGTGGCACTAGGCTGGGAGCTGAAGTGCCAGCACCACAAAACAGAAGTGGAGACAGAAGCTTAAGCCTCCTTAACTACCTCCTGTTTACCCTGGTTTTGGCCAGTGGCATCTCTCTGTTTGGGCTCCCTAATCATCGATGTTGTGAGCAATCTTGGAGCTTTGTGCGTGTTCTGCAAAATAGTCTGGCAAACAGGCAAAAGAAAATGGAGCAAAGTCATTTTTGTGCCATCTCTAAAAAAAAAAAAAAAAAGAAAAGGCAAGCCTACAATGCGTACATAAAAGATTCTAATTTATTATTTCATATTTTTTATTTACAAGAATGTTTCAGATGAAAATATATACCTGGTATAAATTAATGCAAATTTTGTGAGGCCAGTGGCATCAGTCTTTAACAGTTTAGATGTGACTTTTTCCTCTTGCAATATCCCTTTAGCAAGAAATAAGATTTCTTGAGTAGGATTTGAGTTCAGCAGTGCATTCTGTGAAATTTAAAATAGACTGCTAAAGCAACTACATCCTTGTATTACCAGTTAGGCCTACTTGGATATTTAGGAATGTAATGGCTGCAGCTGCATTTTTGCTAGCTGTGCACGTTAGAAACAAAAGAGGTGCATTTTTCTTTATGCATAGTTGTATGCACATTTCTGAAAATATGGAAACTAGGAGTTCGGAAGACATTGTGGAAAATTTATATCAAATGCAACAAAACAAAAAAAAATTGTTAAATACATGTAAATTCAGTAATTTTTTCTCTGTTTTTTTATTTGATAATCATGAGGAAGATTGATGGCTGAGTATGAACAGATACACTTCCAAATGCGAGGGAAAAAAAAAATCCAACTGTGACAAAACCAGTTCAGTTGAAGTTTATTCTTAGATGCTTAAGTTAACACATGAATTCAACCTCAGTACATTAATTTGTGATACTTAAAAACAGTTAATGTGTTTTCCTTTATTTGCTGTTTGGCTGAGCAGATGGTAATGGTTTTGACACAATTCGGTTTTTTTATTTTCTTCTTTTCTTTTCTTGAAAAAGACAAGGCTCTTTTTCCCACTTTGTCACAGCTGGTTACCAATCAATCTCAATTCACAGTACAGTGATGATAGCACATGTTGTTCAGGGGCCAAATCTGATTGGGTTGCATTTTCAGCAGTGTTTCATATTAAAAAAAAATTGTGTCTGTATGGCAGTGACTGTCAGCACACTATTGTACAACTGTCATTAATCAGAACTAGCAACAATGAATGCATTCATATGTGCCAGAGACTGCCAGATTTCACTCAAAATCACCCAATTTCTATTAGAATTTCCTCACCAGCAGTGTTTTCTCATGTGCCTCTTGTTTCTCTCTTTCTTTCTGCCTTGCCAGTCCCCTGCCAGCCCCTTCCTTTTCTCTTAATTAAAGGCAGACCTGCTCTATTACTTGTAGAGGAGAAATTATGTAACGTGGTACCCAAAAGTGGCTGGTTTATATCTGGGACAGACTGACTGGCTGTGTAAAAGACCTCTCCCAGCTCAGTCTGATGGCTGAGCCAAAAGGTTAAGCACCTCCGAATGTTTAACAAAGAGAAGTAGTTAAAATCAATTAGATGTCCAAAGTCATGTGAAACTGATGTCTGACACTGTGTGGTTTTAGCTCAAATGTTGCATTAATTGGCTAGGAGTCAGCAATATTTGGGCAATATGTCGCAAGTTGTTTTTGACACTGCACATATTTTGAAGATACAGCCTTCTTCATGTACTGGCAACGTTAAGGAGCAATTTAACCACTGCACCCTGGTTTTCTGCCATTCCATCATCAATCCAGGAGCCTGGTAAATGCTCTCTGTGGTTGGTGTTAGCTGAGAGAACACTGATCCTCATTTCCAAGTGTTCAGGAGCACTAATCCAGGTGAGAGTGAATGTCCACAGCAAACAAGGTGAAAGCTTCTTGCCATGGGGATTTGAGGCTCTAGGACAGAGAGGAGACAAGGCACTGTTCAAGGCTGAGCAGGTGAATGCTTGCGAAATTCAAAAGATTTTCAGTCTTCATTCCTTGTTATTTTGTTTGTGCTGCTGTGGGTCAGGCTAAGAGCCAGTTTTCCTCCTTTCTCCATCCTGTCTGCTTCATCTGCCAGAGCTCTTCACAGAGCTGTGGTGGCTTCTGGGGACAGATGACTGACGGGCAGCACGTCGCTACTGCAGGACACAGATGGCTCTGACACCCCACGGGCCCATCCACGTGTGAATCCCCTGGCTGGATGGCACCTCCTGTCAGGGTGGTCCTGTTGGAAGAGCAGACAGGGAGAGGTGAGCCTGCCCTCCAAGTGATGGTTAACTGGACCATGCCAGTGACATGTTCACGCCACCCTGCGTTTGGTGACCCAGCGTCCTGGCATGCCATGCAGCTGGCTCTCAGCAGCCTTGGCACAGCGTGCACGACTGGCAGGTGCAGGGATAAAGGCTGCTGCAGCCTCCCAGGCAGCTGGCTGGCATGCCAGCACCAGCACATCCGTGGCAGGAAGCAGAGTGAGTCAGCTGCAGGCTGGAGATCCCTGTCCCAGCCTGCCTGCATCCCAGCTCAGATGCATCCTCACCCTGCTGCCTGCCTTGCTCTCGGCAGCGTTACGGGAAACACTGCATCTCATCTGTTGTATGAAAAGAAAAAAACATCAATTGCATGCATGCCCAGCTTTATATGCCTGATTCTGATATCCAATTCATATTTATATTACAACTGATCCTAGTTTTCTCGTCATGCAGGAGCTTAATACAAATTTATATTTTCAGTCTCATAGAGCTGGCCTGATGTCAAGAAAATAAGCATTTGCTCTTGTCTGCAACTCTGCAGTCAGCAAAGACAAATAGCTGCTCCATCATTGTGGGAAAATGTTGTCATATTCTTGAGATTTTTAAGGGGGACAATTTGCCTTTTCTGTCTTATGGAAACAGTGATTTTTATTTGCCATTGACTAACACAGCACAGCATGCAAAATGACATAATATGTGAGCAGTCTAGAAGAAATGTTCTTTAGTTGCATGTGGCTATTGAATGTAGTTGTAATAGATGTCTAGTTCTCTAGAAAGTGAATATTAAGTTCTCTAACATCGTAACTGCCTGTCCCCTCACCTATACCAATGGGTGGCAAAAAAATGTTCCCTACAAGTTTCTACAGTTTGCCATGGTATCTACTTAGTTATTCTTCCCCTTGGCATATCTCTTACTAATCAGTAAAATCTGAGGTACTGCATATATATACAACTGAGTGTAACTCCTAAGGAAATGGGTATTACATGTGCTTATGTTAACTCTAACAGAATGTTTAGCCTCAAATTCATCTTTATTAAATTATTTCTTGCTAGTTGATGGAATCTACTGAATGGAGAAATGAGTTGTATTGTGGTGAGTGTGAAAGGATGTCTTGACTGCTCTTTGTTCTTGGAATTGCTAGGAATGCTCTAATTGATGTTGTAAGCTTTAGTTAGACCTAACAGAAATTAAAATGTTTCACCATATAGAATCTTTGAGTTAGGGTGCTTTGAAGTCTGTTAGCACAGTGCTGCCTCCACAAACCTATGCTGAATGCACCAATAGCAATGTGCTATGTGCTTTTGTATGTACACAAAAAAAAGTTATCTTTCACAATCCCAAAGGATCTAAAAATGCTCACAGGGCCTGAAACATTCCTCTGATTTGTTGCATTGCATCCTTATTCCTCCAAACATTTAAGGGTTCTCTTCCATATGATTTCATGTGTTTCCTGTGCAAGTCTATAAGGTCTTTACTGCATAACAAAAAAAAAGTAAAAGTTCTTCTAAAATTATGTTATGACTGTGTATATGGTGAGAAATAGTATTGAAGCCTGAAATCTAGATCCATCTTTAGTTTTGTGTTCCTATTTCACTGATACATGTGAACCTGAAGCCAAGTCTACATTCAAGGTGACTAATGTATTGTATTGAGAAGAAATGTTGTTGAAAATAATTTAACAAAATAATATTTAAAGGGTATAATATCTGTGCTGATAACCAGAATTTTCCTGATTGGGGAACCAAAGACATTTTATACAACATGATCTGTCCTGTTAACTTTAATGAGCTTTGGATCAGTGCCTAAAATACTTTGTTAGACATGACTTCTGCAGGATGATAACAACTTAACTGAAAATATTTTTCTGGGTATAATCAATCTAAATGCCTTGAGAATAAATGCTCACTACATATTGGAGTACATTGCATTAATTAAGTTTTATACATCCTCATAGTTTTAGAACTATTTCAAGAGTAGAAACAAAGAAATGGACAAAGCATGATTGAATTGTTTCTAATTCCTTTTAAGAAAGAGAAAATGTCATTGTCCACCCTTATTGAATCGTTTTGTTGTATTTCTGTGAAATTGATAAATCTGCTTTAATGTACCTCTTCAATAAATGTCACCTTCCAGTGCTTGAATATATTTTTTATTGTTTGCAATTGAGTGGTGAGATCCATGCTCACTGTTCTCTAAGGGATTGCTGCTGTAGGGAAAAACTGTACATAAAAGGAAATTTCCAAATCAGCAAAAGGTAAAACATGTAGCTCACATAGTTAAAGGCATGATAAACCTGACCTGTCATGTATTGATAGCTGATGTCTGATACCTTAATTTTATCTTATTCCTCCGGATCAAGGACAAAGTGAATGATATAACTAATAAAGCCCTAATACTGAACATAGCAATACTAATTTTATGTAAAGTTTCTAACTAATGCAGAGCGCAATAAAAATGTCACGGAGATTAATGCTTCGTGGAATTATCTAATGCCGGATAATAATTTATCTCCCGAAGCTGGCTCCAAGATAGATTCAGACTGGCATTTTCCAGGTGATAGTTTTTGTCCATTCCTGTTGCCCACAAAGAGAGTTTTCATTCTTTTGCTGTTCCAGGTATGACATCAAGGACGACTACACGCTGCGCATTAAGAAAGCCATGAGCATGGACGAGGGCACCTACACCTGCATTGCTGAGAACCGAGTTGGGAAGGTGGAAGCCTCTGCCACACTCACCGTGCGAGGTGAGTGCTCCCTCAGAGGCAGGGCCTGTGTCCCACAGGGATAATTGCTTTCTGAGACGGGCCACATCCTTCCCTGCCATTCTTTGGGTTCCACACACCCTTTGCAATGGTGGCTGGTTTACAGCGCAGGAGAAATCCCGGTCCTGTTGATATCTCATGCAAAATTTTAATTGATTTCGGTGGGATAGGATCCCCCTGTAGTTAAAGTCCTGTCCCAGTTTGTTTTTATTAAAGAGCAGGTGCATATATGCATAAGCAAGCACTGCATAACCATGAGCATAGACATTAATATGTGAGCCATCAGTTCAGGCTATTAGTCACGTTTCTTTCTCTAAGAAGTATGAGGAGTAGAGCAACTATATTTATTAATGACAAACATAATGCAGATAATATTATTATGGGATTAGCTCTGCCATAATTAAGCTCTCTACCACTACCCTGTATCCAAAAAATAAACCACAGCCAAAGGAAAGAGAAAATCCTAATTAAATTTTGTAAGTATTACAAGGTAAAGAATAAGTATTCTCTCCTAAAATATTTGTGGTCTCTAGTATCCAGTCACTGTTATGTGCTGCTCTTTGATTTGGTAAGGATGTTTTAAGGCTGGTGGAATAATGAGCTGCCAAAATATCTTTTGTGACAGTAGATACAGACATGCTGAACATTATGTGGAGAGAAAAAGTTTGTAAGCTAGTATTTCTATTTGAGTAAATAGAATATAATAGTTATTACCTCATTCCAAAAGAGAAGCAGCAATGGCACAATGGATATTATGTAGACACTATTTCACAGTTTAGTGGTGCATGCTGACGGTTTTCAGTAGAGCTGGGAAAGGTTAATAAAAACATTTTTAGCTTTATCTGTCTTCCTCTTTTCATACACATTAAATCAAATGTTCAAAGTCTCAATGGATTGCTTTATTAGAACTGGGGTCAACTGACCCAAGAGGCCAGCTTCCATTTCCATCCATTTAATGCATGGACACAGTTCAGTTTAATTTGCTGAATTCAAAGGAAAAAAAAAAAAAAAAAAAAAAAAAAAAAAAAGCCAGAGTGGATTTGTAGGGGGAGAGATGTTAGTATGTAACAAAGAAAAGAGAGCGTTGTGCTAATCTGTTGAAATATTACCTCAGTGTTCACTTTAGACTGTAAGTGACAACATGGCTCTAACCATTTTAAGTTGAAGAAATAGGTGTGTAAGAGATTGTTCTTCCCTTTTCTATATGGGAAAATTAATGACTACAGCAAACTCCCAGAAACAGTCTACTCTTTTCTTTGTCACAGGCAGGATCACAATGTCCAGTAATTCTGGTAACCAATTCCCTGGCCTTTAAACACTCCTAGAACTGTGTCCACTGTGTACATTACTGGAGCAAGCCTTTTGGATTTGCTGCCCTGACTTGTAATGTGAATAGTAGCTAGAACTCAGCAAAAAAATCCATTGAAATCACTGAAGCTTGAACCCAATGAAATTAAAGGGAAAAAAACTCAAGGAAATTTGTAATTTAATCGATTTCCCCCCAGTAAAAGCATGTTTTTATTATCTTGTGTATTTTCCTCCTGGACACTGAAATACATAATGTTTAGGAACAAAGGAATCCATGATATTATAAACATACAGCATGTTCAAGATATAACAAAAAATGCGAAAAAACGTGAGAATTTTATTGGAGAAAGCTATTACTCTGAATTTTGTGAAAATAAAGGACTGGAAAATCTCCCTTTGACTTCAAAGGGATGATGAACAATGGACTTCTTAATTAAAGAAATTCATTCTGATTTTTTAATTAGCTGTGTTGTCTGACACTGGTTTTACCATGTCACGTAAAGGAGCAAAACCACTTAGCATTTCAAAATTTACCTTGAATTTTTCTTGGACATTGCAGGTGTCATGTAGTTCCTTCTGCACACCTGACAACAACCATGTAATGCTTAGCTCCCTTCACAGCTCCATCTTCTTAAACCAGAGGATGGGGATGCAGTCAGGAAAGTTGCATTCCACTGTCACAAACAACAGCAGAATCTGAGTTCTGTGACCCAGACTCCATGTTCTCTCTTGGAAAGATGCATATCACTCTTACACCTCATCTTTCTGCAGAAGAAGGAATATGTCCATAATACTGGGAGCCAAAAATTGTTCCAGTAGATGATGGGTGAGAATGGCAGCAAACTAGACACAGTTAAAAGAAATGAGGACAGAGCCTTGGAAAGGCTGAGAGCTAAGAAGGCCCTTGCAAGCTCTGTTACCTCTGAATTTCAATGTCTTACATTTGACCCTAGCCTGCACATAAGCACACAGGACTGGTAATCTTCTTAAAAATTAAAAAATATAAAAATAATTGTGCCGTTGCTCAGAAATGTGTAATTATTGCTGCTAATAAAACAAGGGAAGCTTTGCCTACACAGATGCAACCTGGAGTCAATTTTATGTCCAAATTTTCAGCTTTTCTGTAAGACATGTCTATATTTTATTAGCAGAGGGACTGACAGCTCTCTTCCCCAGCAGAAGTATAATGAAGGCATGTTGCTGTAACCAAGAAATCACCTGTTGCAGCAGCAACTTTCAATCTCTATATCAGCCTGAAACAGTATTAACCTGTCAATCATTTAACAGCAATTTTTTAGCAAGTTGAAGTTACCTAAGCAGTGATTTGGGAGTTTCTGGGTTGAAGCCCCTGTGGCCATTTCAGCCCATTTGTTATATTTTCATCAGCTTTGTCAGTGATGAAAAAGCACTGTGCTGTAATCTTTCATGCCCATTATTGAATGAGAAAAACTGTCCTGGGCTTTCTGTAGTCCTTACTGCTGTACTGACTGGTCATGCTTAAAATTCAGTTGGTATTTGACTCAGAAAGCAAATGCCTTGCATGACATTAGGCAGTGTGAGGCTAAAATTGATGTGTTCATTGGGATCTAAAAGTTTGTGCTAATGCAGTGCAATTTTTCTTTTATCAGGCATTAACAATGATACTTGATGATGGCATGTGAAGATAATAAAAATGTTTCTCAGAGAATGGTTCCAGTCAGCTTGTTCAGATGCTGTGCTCAAGTAAATGGGATGATAGTGGCACGTGACTAAACAATAACAGCAGTGAACATTTGACTTAGACTGCCATTTGAGGGGTTAGCAATCATGGTAGTATCCATAGTGGAAAGTTACATTACACGTCATGCATTCTGACAGATATTCTTTTCTTTTTTTAATTTCCTTTTTATGTTCTCACTACATCATTGTAATGTCAACAGCTCGCCCCGTTGGTAAGTAACCATCCTTCTATCCATTTTAGCATGGCTTCATGCAATGCTTCATCTTTCATTTGCAACAGCATTTCACTGGCTGGAATGAGCAGCCAGCGCTTAATAGTTGTAACTGTGTAACACCAGGCCAGTGGTTTTGTCTGACAAAGTGCTATTTGCAAACGTTGTATTTCCTGCTGTGTCGTGTACAAGCACATTTGCCAAATCACCAAGTACTGATCAGTGGAACGGGGTGGGTGTGCTGATACCGAGCCACAATCACTCGTTGTTTTATCTGGTTTTGGCCTGGTGGAAAAGCCACTAAAATCAACAGAAAGGGTTGTGTTGAGTTTGGTGAGCTTCTCCCAGGTCCTAAACAATCAGCTCATCCTGCTTTTCCTGCACAGCAGTAAAAGCACAGGCTTTGCATGTCCCGTCTTTCTTGTGTTGTTCAGAGTTCTGAAATGAAGAAGTCCTGAAATTGAAGAGGGGGTGGAGTAGATTTCTGTGCTTTCTGAGGAAGTTCACCACTGATTTCTGCCCTTGAGTCATCTTGGAGTGCAGTTTGGAGTTCACTGTATAGGATGCAGACTGTTCTGAAAAACAAGTCCTAAGGAAGACAACCTCTAGGTTTTAAATTCCCACACTGAAAATTTTATTATTTCCTGTGCCTTTGAAATTCTGTAAATGCATAAAAATCTTACTGAGGATCATGGAAAATTTGCAACTGTCAGTAGCTGAAATTCACTTCTGGTGTTCAGAAATATCCTGAACGTACGATTCAATTTTCTTTCATGGATATTTACTCTGTGCCTACATGGATTTAGTTTAATGAGCTGCATTGCTCCTCTGATATTTGTAGTTTGTATTTAAATGTATCTTTTAGAATAATAATATGGTTACTCTGATTTTTTTTTTTTTTTTTTTTTTTTTTTGATTAGTGTAAAAAGTCTGTACTGGTTTTTATGGAGATTGACGAGGGGTTGAGTCTTTGTTTACTTAGTCAAAGCTTTTGGTAGATATATGTTTGACTAAAGTTTGAGAGTTTGAATTCATCTCAGCTCTTCACTCTTCTAATTTTGGAGGAAGTAAGATTGGAGTAATTTAAAGATAAAATCCAGGTTAGGCTTCTGTTTCCAGAGCTAGGGTGAGCCCATCTTATTACCTTGCTTGGACTAACATCCATGGAACCAAGCCAAATACCTCCACAGTCGCAGCATGGCTTATCCCCACCTGGAGAATTACCTGTGCAGAATAGAAATTCACTCTTCTTCATTTGGGATTTTGATAGCAAGCTTTAAACCCAAATCACTACTGTATTATTTTGGCATTAGGCTGGTTCTCAAGTAATTCATTCCCAGGAGCTGCAGAAGTGTACAACTGCAGTAAACTCAGGAGAAGATTTTTCTTTGCTTAGAAAATGTGGTGTGAATTTAGTGTGCTTCTTCATTCACTAAGAAATGCGACAAGATTAAAAGTACTTTGCTTGTAGATAGATTTTTTTTTTACTTTGCTGACTCTTAAAAGACAGGCAAGGAAAAGAAAGTCATAAAGTGGAGGCTGTTTCAAGCTCAGTGAAAACTACATAAAATAAATGACTGGGGATTCACAAGAAAATGATAGGTTTCAGCAGTGTTGCTAGTGTCTCATTTCACAGCACTCATTCTTTTTTAAGATTTTTCAGGCTATTGAGTCATCTCTGATTCCATCTCCAAAGCTTATATAGCAGGTCTTGGTCTCAAGTTACTTTATGTCCAGGTATATGATTGTGTGATCATGCAGTGGCCAGTTCCACATATTCCCTGCCTAGGCAATTTTATTTTGTTGAAAGAGAACAACTATGACAAAGAAATTTATTCTTCTATGGAATTTTTCAGGAAACTGAAATAAGAATGGTTGATCTTGAAATAATTACTACAGGGTCTTTATCAAATTATTTAATTTAGTGATGGTCTTTCTGACTTGTGAAAGGATTGTTTGATGTAGAACTCCCATAAAAGTGTATGTGGGGATTGTTGTGTTTAAACAGATAAGAGTCAGTCACTTACTGATCCTGTACCTGTAGAAAGACAGTGATGGAGTTACCTGTATTGGGTTTTTTGCTTAAGTACCTGAAATAAAGCTAATTTCTGCAGTTCATAACTCTGTTTCACTCAAGACTAGGCAAAGAAGGTGGCTACCCATCCTTTTGTTTTTTTTTAAATTTAGAATCTGGTAAGACAAAACAAAGTAACTTCCCTCTCCACCAAGAAACCCAAGTAGTCTTCTGTTAAAATTGTAATTTAACAAGAACAGTGAGTCAAATCTTGTAGCATGTTTTTTGTTCAGGAAGTTAACTGGAATGCAGAGAAAAAATACCTCTCCTTACCTAAAGGAAGCTAAGGAAAACACTACTTCTTATAATTGGCTCACAGCTTTCTAGGAGGATGGTATTTTAACAGAAGTATATTTGTATATTTATGTATATGTTAAAGTGCAGGAGAACACTCAAAAGTTTATAATCTTCCCTAACACCAGAGAATTATCTAGGTAGTTCTGTTTTCCATCACTGTCTCCAATTCAAAGCAGACATGTTTTGTCTTTATTAGGTTTTAAACAAGACAATTTTTTTTTTCTGATGAAGAATAGAGAAATATATTTTAATGCTTCAAATTTGTATTTCTTGTTGCAAACAGATTTTCATTTTCTAGTCAGTTATTTTCCTGTTTAAATATTTGTACTCTGTTAGGTGGGATATTTTTTTTTTTTAATTTCAGCTTGAGTGGAAATTCAGGAGTGGGATTACCTATGACCATCTTGGGTTCAAGCAGTTATTAGCAAATGGTTCATCCTACACATATAAAATGAGGTATGGTGCTGCCCGAGGTGGGTGGCAGCTGGTGAATTTAAAAGCTCTATGCCAGATTACTCATCATGTTTGAATTTGCTGCTAGGAATAAATGTGTTGCCTGTTTCTAAAATAGATTATTTATAACCTTTTGAAAAGATTTCTGACAAGATTTACAACAGATGGGTTTAGGAAACAGAATATTTATCCTTATTTAGACCATTTCTATAGTTATTTCACTCATTAGATATATTTTTCCAGATGAGCAAGTTAGAATTTTCTCATTTTTGCATTCTGCTGTATTTCTTATGGCAGTTGGGCAGGAGCATAGCTGCTGAAATAAGCACAATAGTTGGAAAGAACACAAAAGTTTCAGGAACACTGACCCTCTTTTCACAGGTAGTTGCTGTACTGCTTTGGGATGGAGGACCTTCAAATGGAAGATCAATGAAGATCTGTCTGATGTCCCAGTTATTTTTTTATAAATAATACAAAAAGTCATTCAGATGACAGAGTAATACTCAGTTTGCAAAGTAATTTCAACTAAGTTCTTTGCAAGTCAGTTGCTTTGCAATAAGTCAAGTTTACTGGATACCTTTGCCACCAGGATAGAAGTGAAGTATTTGAACGTAGCTATGGGACTAAAGGGAGAGCAAGTACAAAAACTGAACTTCCCTGTCATGATGGTGAAGAGACAGACTGCTAAGACACCTGCCATGAATTTTCCAAATTTCCTGTATATTGGCATTTAAGTGCAGTATGATACATTTCAATGTGCATTGGGAAGTTTTTGTGACATAAATCAGTCTGGCACAACTTAATGGTCTGTTAAGAGTGGTGCAACATGAAAAACACTAGAAAGGGCTGTATTTTATAGCAAGTTGTATTAGATTTTGTGACATTGTTCAGATTGGTAAGTGAGAAAGAATTCTCCTCATTCTTCTTAATTCTGACTCTTGCAGGGAAAGTCTATATACAATGAATGCTTTTATTTTTTTTTTACGTTCATTAACATTACACCTTCACTTGAGACATTGAAGATTTATAAATGTCAGTAATGTGGATTGCTGTGTGATGGTAGAGATGAGATCATGCTTGGTGCTATGATGCCATCTTTCAGTGGCAGAAATCTCAAATTTCTATCAAAATGTGTTGTCTTGCCTGTTTGGTACCACTTACAGAAATTTTCAGGAAAGGGTAAGGACAACAGTGGACATTGGGCTTTGTTAAATGAAAGGGTAAGGCATCATTATTTTTTAAAAAGTCAGCAAATTCTTCAGATTTAAAGGTAAAAGGTTGCTGTAGAATGAAATTCTGATTGCTTTGTATAACAGTAAGAGATTAAAATATGAAGCTGAGTTGTTATGATTTTTCATAGTCTATAAGTGCCACTCTAAAAATCTTGAAGTCCTTAGCATGTCTACTTTGCCTTAAGTTTAGTCACTGTTGTGCAGGAAGTGATCAAGAGCCTCTTTTTTTTTTTTTTTTTTTTTTTTAATTACTGAGCTCTAGCTTGGGAAAGTTTTAAGAAGTTTAATGCATAACTTTTACTTTTTAACTTTCAAAGTTTCTCAAAGCATGCTTAAATCAGTGGGAATTGTTTTCCTATTTCATTGCCTTCTGGTTCTGAATATATCCATAAGTCTTTGAGGGTTAGTGTGTAAAAAAACGTCTGTGGATGTGTTGCTCTCCCCAAGCTTTTCCCTTCCTTTCAGTGAAAGGAGTAATTGGTTACCTTCCCTTCAAGAGGAACGTGGAGATCAATACATTAATCTGTTCACTTTTCCCTTTACTTTCTTTGCTCTGTTGCTGCCAGCCAATTTACAGCTTGGATGTGATCTCAGTGTTAGCAGCAAAACTACTGTGTGCCCTATTCCTTGAATGTTAACATTGTCAGTCAGAATAAATAGTCATTTTTCTTCTTCTCTCCTTTTTCTCTCTTCCTCTGACAGTGTTCCAAATTGAGCAGAGTGTCTCCTCTCCACCTTATTTGTTCTCAAGGGTAAACAAACCAGGAATTTGTCACCTTTCTCACTCTAGATGTAGCCTCTGAGCCTGTCTGGGCTCTTTACCCTTCTCATCATCTCCTTAGCTCTTCTCTTCAGCGTGTGAATTCATGTCTTTTTGAAGGAGCTAACCAGATTATACTCATTATTTGATGAAATCCTACTGTGTCAGCAAGGGCTGTGCTTTTCCTTTTTCAACATATTACCAACAAACCATCCTGCTATGTCCCCTGAAAAAAGGAATCAAGGCATATTACACATCTTTTTGGTGGCATAATTTGCTTTGTTTGGTAAACTCACAGAAAGTAAGAGCAGCACAAGGGTATAGTTTACATAAATGAGCAGGCTAAATTGTTAAAATTTTAGAAGAGCACATCTTTTCTATGTGACCTGAGCAAAAGGTAGATCCTGAATCTCAGGCACTTGGGAAAAAGCAAAAAATTACAAAGCATTGTCTAAAGTAAAGAAAGTCGTGAGTAACAGAAGTTATTGGGCAGACAGAACCAGTGCATCAAAACTAAATGCAAAACTTTCTAGATTGGGTTTTTCAGCAGCATCTGCAAAATTCCAGGGCTGCTTCAAAGAGGTGATTGGAGAAGGTATAAAAAAATAGGGATGTATGACTAAATGAGAACAGGCTACAGTGTAATGCTGGGATGAAATTAAGACTGATAGATAAACTAAATATTTAAATTCACTGTAAAGCAAAGAGGAGAAGGAGCCCAGGAAAAGTGCTGCTGCTGAAGTTGGAGCACTGGAAAATGGGATGGGCGAGTGGAAAGTAGATGCTTTTGTTTTTGTCTATGTAGGAGGCAGACTTGATTTTTCTAAAATAATTATTTTCAGTGTAATTTTTTAATTGACATTAGTCCCAGGGAAGAATGAAGAGCAAATCTTTTTTTCCACCATGAAGATTTATCCCACTTCATTCTTTTGGGTCATCCAGGGGTAAAAGAGAGATTCTCTGTGTTAAAATATATAAGACAGTAAGCAGTTTTTATTTATTGATTCTCTAGGCTTCTTTCACCTCTTGCAAAGAAGGAAAAATGCTTATGGTTCTATGCTTTAAGAGATTTTCTGCTTCAGTGTGTCAGAGCAACTGAAGGGTAAAAATGTTGTTATATGTGAAATTCAGAACCTGAATTTAAATTGAAAATTAGAACAATTAGTATGAAAGAAAGTTTAGCAGTCTCAGATGATCAAAGTGTGCTCTTTTCACAATGTTGTGTTTACACATGGTTCATCTGAAAACAGCAACAAACCAAAACAAAAGGAGTTTCTCAGTTTCCATGAGACAGCAGCAGTGTGGAGGACACTTCCAGGGGAACTGGTCCTGGTAATAATTCCCCCTGCTCTCTAGCTCTTGCTCTGATTCTTTTTCCCCAGTGTTTCCTTTCATTCAACCTGCCAAAAATTCTCCCCACTGTGCCACGTGCTTCTGCTTTTGTGTATTTGACTTGTTGTTTCAGGACATGTGAGAACTAATTCTGAAGCAGTGACAATGTTAAAGGCTTGGATAATCCATATCCAAGCCATGGATTATCCTTGCTTCCCTAGGTTATGGGAGGCTGCTTTCAGATGACTCCAAACCAAGCACCTGCTTTACCCACACATATGTGATTTTTAAATAATATAATGTATATATAATATAAATATATATAATGTAAATATATATAATATAATGTAGTGAAGTGCTTCATAAATCACTTGTTACCCCCACAACCTACCCATTCTTCATTTTTGTGGCAGAGCTATTCACCTGAAGAAGAAATCATGAAAGACAGAGAACACTCTAAATGAATAAGCAAGAGGACGTAGTTCAAAAAACCAAACCAAAACAAAAATCATCTACCAGATGAGATTTATGCATTTGTTTCAAAGGCTTCTGTACTCACACAGCCTAGGGAATGGCAGAATGAGAGAGAAACTCATTTTCCAGGTAACTTAGTTGTAACTCAAGTGCTAAAAAGTTACTGCCTTCCCTGTGTGTGAGCACATCTAATCATTGGAAAACACCATAAGATTGAGATGTCTTTTCTCTTTAAAGAGAATTATTATCCTTAGCTTCCATTAGTTTATCTCTGATAAGAAAGATCTGAATTAGTAATAGGCCTAAGCCATCATCCTCTCCATCTTCTGTAATGGCTCCTGTGTCAGAGGCTGCACCCTTGATTTATCATTAGTCACAGCTAATAATGCACTAATAACTTTGTGTCCTAACAACCACACATCACTTTCAGTACCCATTAAGAAGATCTGAACTTTTGAGGAAAGAACTGCTGAATCAACACAAGTTTCTGGAGTTTGAGGCTGCACCTATTTTGCTTTCTTCTATTTACTCCATCAGTATTAGTAGCCTCCCAAAAGATCTTTCAAAATTTCTAGACTTTTCTATCTGCACTTCTTGGCAGCTCATGCTAAACATCATTACCAGGTGTATAAATAGGATCTTACAGTGTTATTTTGTATTTGTATCACAAAATCATCTGGAATTCCAATATCTGCCAGACAAATTTAACCAATGACACAGAAAAGTAGAGGATCTTTTTTTTTTTTTCTTTAAAGAAAAAAATTCAATTGTCATCTAAGCTGGTATCAGGAACCAGCAAAGCAATCCTACAGATAAGTAGTTCTATTCCATAGATGGGTCAAGGGTTACCTCCCTTTTGGAAATACATATTGGTTTACATGGAGCTCTGCAGGCTTCTCCTTTCCTCTGTGTAAATGTCTTAGAGGCAAGTCTTGATTTGTACTTGTAAGAGTGGAATTGAGTTTGATCTTTTAAAATATCCATGTGCATCAAAGGCAGCTGAGGGTGCCACATGAATATTGTCACTGCAGTAAGGATTTGAGAGGAGCACTGAGATACTAGCTCCAAGTCTTTGCAAAAGAAGATTTGATGGGTATTCCAAAGTCAAAAAAGCAGTTTGGGGAAGGCAACATTATCTTGTCACCCAGCTCACTCTCTTAGCTCCAGACAGAGTATTGTATCAGGTGTAAACTTGATTGTTCAGATGAAATTAATTCATTTCTGAAGACATACAGTGCTGAAAAAGACTGTAGGTGGAAATCTTGGGTTTCCCTGCTGTCTCTTCCCCGCTGAAAGCAGAACTGAGTAGTACAGAATCTTGCTATTTTACCAGACAGTGTGTTTCTACTTGTTCCTCAGAGCCTTTTCCCCTACCACTATCTGAATTTTGCTTAGAATATTTACAAGTCAGCATCTTTCCCCTTATCCCCTTTGAACCAGTCATAGAAATATATTGGTGGATGATAAACAATTCCAGTTTAAAATGAAGCCCTCATCTTTATCACTTTAGCCTGCCTAAATAATCTCTATGATGAATTTCATGTGCAGTTCATTATCAACTGAAATTAGTTGTAATTAAAGGTTGTCAAATCTGTAATTTAAGCCCTTGAAATTTGTTGCTGTCACTCATTTCCTGTAATACTCTTCTTTTTTTTTTTTTTTTTTCCAATGGATTTGATCCACATAAGCCAATAGAATAATTTCTACCAGCTTTAATAAGGTTTGAATAAATTCTCATATTCCCTGGTAGAATCATAGAATCGTTTCAGTTTGAAAATACCTTTAAGACCTTTTAAATACTTCCAGGGATAGGGATTAACCACCTCCCTGGACAGCCTGCTCCAATGCTTGACAGTCTTTTAGGTGAAGAATTTTTTTCCTAAAACTCAGTCTAAACCTCTAGACTTGTTACTTGGGAGAAGAGACTAATCCCCACCTGGCTACACTCTCCTGTCAGGGAGCTGCAGAGAACAGTAAAATCTCCCCCAGGCCTCCTTTTCCCCAGGCTAGACACCTCCACTTCCCTCAACTGCTTCTCATCTTGTGCTCCAGACCCTTCCCCAGCTCCACTGCCCTACTCTGGACATGCTCCAGCACCTCAGTGTTTTTATGGCAGTGAGGAGTCCAAAACTGAACACAGGATTTTGAACCTCATGCAATTTGCCTCAATTCATTGATGCTGTCTGTTGCAGTAAAAATATCAGAAAAAAATTTGCTACAATATTTACTTTTAATTAAAATCACCAATATAATGTATGAGCCCATGGCCATCTGGTCTGGGGAAGGTACTGTGAGCAAGTTATGACAGTGAAATTCCCATAGGGTCATTGAATTCCATGTCAACTTCAAATCAACAAGAAAACTGTCACTGGAAAAAAATGTTGCTAGAACTTGATGTGGGATCAATGTACGTTTTTGCTATGAATTCACATTTTTATGTATTAAATTTCTCCTCCCCTTTTGAGTCTAATGCCAAATACCTTATCAGATGACCAGAGTTCACCTACAAGGGGTGAACTCTCTGTTTTAGTCAAGCTTCTGTTCATCAGCAGCTTTATCAGCTCCTGTTGACTCAGTGTAACCTTTAGTATCCAGCAGCAGTACTAAGAAAAAATGCATGAAATCCATCCTATCAGATTAGAGATTATGCTAACTATTAAGATTGGAGTAGAGCTGAGAAATCCCTTTGAAATTATATGCAGCTTTTTTTCTTTTTATTCTTTTGGTATTTTTAAAAGCTCTTTAACACTGGAGCAGGGGCTACCTTCATATATATTTATTAATAGCATAAGGGATCCATTTAGTCATGCATAAACCACCAACATCCTAAAGGACTGCAACAGAATGCACTCTTCCCCTTTTGAACAACATAACTAATGCTCACTACTGCTCATGCTTTTCTATCTCCATTTTAATTCCTGCAGTGGAATACTGTTCTGTGCTGTAAAAACAGTTCTGAACATGATGTGATTAACCTTAGGGTCCCCCCATCCCCTCATCTCAAAGCCCCCTCGTACATGGCCTGTGCTTTCTATTCATGTTCAACCATCTGATTTCCATATCATCTATTAGCATAACAGAGCTCTAGTGTGACATTGATTGAAGCCAGCACTTGCTGAATGCAGTATCAAAGCATAATTTGCCAAAAATCAAATCTAATTTACTGTGTACTATTTAAATTTCTCAAAAAAAAAAAAAAAAAAAAAAAAGGTTTCAGTAGAAGTATATTGGGTCTGTAGTCTTAATTGTTCTTTTTTTTTCCCCATATTTTTGACTAGACTGCTGGAATCCAAGCAATATATTTTATTTCAGAGCCACTGTCTTTGACTTTCAGATGTCAGTTAAGCAAAAGGTTTTCCACTCTGCTTCTTCCAATCCAGTTTGTGTTACATCTGAAGTAGCAAAAAGTAATAGTCTGATAGGCACAACACTCAGTTTGCTGCTTCATAAGTTTTTTCAACAGATCCTTCTAATGATCTTAATGTTTAGCTTGAATCAAGCATTAAAGTACTGCAAAACTTTTAACAGCTGAAGCATATCAAGCCTGCTGTTACTTCTCTAACTCTACATTTTCAGAATGTTTTAGAAATTCACCTACTTTGAGAGCAGCAATAATGGCTTGAATAAATTTTGCCCAATGTTCCACTGAAGCTTTGAGCAAGTCATGATCTCACTTAACCCTTCTGCAGAATGGAAGTAATAATATTTGTCTGTCTTTATAAACAGCATCCATATGTGAACATAATGAGCTCTCTTTTAAGAAAATTGAAGAACCCAAGTGCTTGTTCTGTCAAAGAAGCCTTGCTGTCTCTGAGCAGGGTCATGCTGCATTCTCTGAGGATAATGACAGTCACAGTGTTTGGGTAGTTACATTTGACCAAGAATTGCTCCTGCAATTATTGACTGTTACTTTCAGTTTTCAAGTTCAGCTAGAAATTGACAGCTACTGTGAAAACATTGCTTAAATGCTGTAAACAATGGTGTTTTTATCAGAGTCTGTCTGTAAACAGAGCTATAGCTGAAATAGGAAAACAAACTAGGACATAATGGAGATTTCCTTCATTATAAAACTCCATCTTTGAATATTTTTTTTTAAAAATGCATGCGGTTTTATTTTTCAAAAATTATGTTTTTCATGTCCTTTAAAATTACGTTGCTGAATAGTTTGGCTGAAGAAACTGGTTTTGTGCTTGATTTAATGTGAGTAAAAGCTCTGATTAATTTATTTTATAGTGAATTTCTGTAATTAGGGTTGCAGAGCAAAGCTAGAAAATATATTGTTGCATAACTATACATGATTGCTTGCTGGAGTCTTTAGAAAGCCTGACCTAGTAACTGTGAGGCCAAATATCTGCTCATGTAGTGTGGTCAAATGGTGGAGAGGACTTGGTGTGTGGCAGGGAGAGAATAGAGCAGCAGGGTCAGTCCATGTCAGAGCTACAGATTTATTTTCCTTGTCTTATTGGGAGATGGGGAAGAAATTCTTAGGAAAGTGAGAAATGTTGAAAATTAGGGACGAGTCAAAAACTGGAAGCTAGGTAGAAACCTAGTGTATTTGTCATTGTTCCTTGAGTACTAGATTACAGGTCTGCTACAGTGACAAATTCAGTTTTGCTATATCTGTTTAGCACTCTGAATTATTGATTCACAGTAGAGACCTACGTGTGTGAGAGTGTTTCAGATGAACCCTTAACCTCGCCTACCTTGCATTTACTCAGTTACATGTTTTGAAGGACAGGCTCATGGAAATGCCATGCCCTTCTTGCTTCTGTTGAGCTGTCTGAGAGCACTGTCTGTGCATCCCCCAGGGCACAAGCCAACCTAAGGAGTGAATTTAACCATCCATCCTGCTTAGGGCAGATCTATGGGGTGGTCTCCTGACACCAGGTTTTTAGGCACTGTGGGAATATTGTGGTCTTGAGGCCACCCACAACTCTGCACTGATTACTGCACTGCCATTTCCTGGCGGCTGGGGGGGTTGCACATGGGTGAAACAAGGGTGAAACAAGGAGAGGGAAACCCAGGTAGCTGGCTGCAGCACTTGAGGAGTGCTATAGCATGAGTTCAGTTCCTGGAGTATGTTTAGCACCACCTTATAGAAACCTCAAAACAGGTGGCTGTAGACAGGCAGCAAGAGGGCACCTCACCCTTAGTCCTGCCTGGTCATAAGATTAACACCTCCTAAGGAGAGGAAGAGGTGGACATTTCTCTCCAGAAAGGCCCAAACTTCTCTTTAGGAGTGTGAGGCAGAAGAAAATACCCTCCACCTTGTAAACTGATTCATGTTTATTAAGTGCTTTACAGTCCTTGTTTTAAGAGCACCCACACTACTCAACTGATGCTCTTTAGACTCCTGCTGATCTGTAAAGCCTTGGGAAGGAGCTCATGAGATAGCTGCAAAGTGTGTTTCAAGAGAATCAGGTCTGCTCACATTTTATGCAGTTAGCAGGTTTGTGTCTGTGCTGTCAGCAGGTGTAATCGGAAGCTGGGTCTTGATTGCTCTTCGTGCCTAATTAAATAGTTTGTAATTATAATGCTGAAAATACGGTTTTCTAAAACACTTAAATTCTGTTTACCTGAAAGCTTAGTGTTCCTAAACCATCCCTCTGTACACCCACAAAACCAACAGTGGAATAGAAGAAATCAAGGGTGGGGGTGAGGGGTTTGAGTTTCTTTTTGACTTTTTTTTCCTTTAGCCTGCCCCAAAAGTTAGTGAGTCCTTTGATAAGAATATTTGGAGATGCTGCTTACATTTTTAAAATATGCAAAAGAGTACAAATCCCCTTTCAGTAAATTCCAGTGATGAACCAAGAGTGGAGGGTTTCCATGTCCTGCATAGAAAAATCATTTGCTTTACTTCTATCTCATGCTCAACATAGTTACTGATTTCAAGTTTTTTATCTCAACTCCTTTAACACTTCTTCCCCACTCTCTTTCTACTCATTAACACCTTTTCTCTACCTTCACATTCCCAAGCATTGACTCCATTCTCCACCATTACCCTACAGAGGAGGCAAACTATGGCCCTCTCTTAGAGATTGTTCACTTCTGACTGTGCTTCCTGGTCCCCTATGACTGAACACTGTTAATGCCAGCTACTTGAAAACATTGAAAACTTAGCCAGCGCTGCTTCTTCTTTCTTGTTTCAACTCCAGTCTCCTTTTTTCTTTACCTTGTGTCTTCCTTACCTCCTGGAATACCTATTCCTTCTTACTCACCACTCATCTCTCCCCATCAACTCTTCAACTTTTGCTTTTCTCTACTTTTTAAACTAGCTGAAACCCGGATTTACCTGGGATTACCAAGTTTGTGTTCTTTTAGCAACCATTCTTTTTACAGCAAGTCCTCCTCCCCTCACCATTCTTGACCACACTGCTTCTAAGCAGGGTAAGGGAGCTCTTGAATTTGGGTTCTTTTGCTATCATCCAGACCTTTCTCTCCTTTCTCAATCATTTTTAAAAGTCCAGAGGGGCAGATTGAGAAAGGCAGTCTGTTTATCCTAATTCATACCTTGCAATGCACAATAGCTCTGTGAAGAGAGGATCTGAGGGTGCTGATACCTTTCCGGAACAAAAGTAGAATGCATCCAGAGTCAGCAATATAAACACCTGACTCCTGCTCTTTAGCATTTAATGTCATCAGAATTGACTCTAGCATGTATGATTGTGATGTTTCTTTCCTTTGTTAATTTTTTTTTAATAACTGGGGATGTCACATACATATATTGCTGCTCTCTTTGTCGCTGTTGTTGTTTCTGTTTATATATTAATTCTGTCTATACTAATGAATGTTTCTGGTGTCATGTCCTCTGACATAAATCTCCATAATGTTGTCTTTTTCCTTCAATATTCCCTTTCTCTCCCTTGCAAAATATCCTAAACTTACACCATGGCTTTTCTTACCTTGTAGCTCCCCCACAGTTTGTGGTGAGACCACGAGACCAGATTGTAGCCCAGGGTCGAACTGTGACTTTTCCTTGTGAAACTAAAGGAAATCCCCAGCCAGCTGTTTTCTGGCAAAAAGAAGGAAGTCAGGTAAGTTGCAAGCATCCTGTAAGTCTTTCAAGTCTTTCTAAATACTTATATTGTTAAATTTTAAGGAAAATTATTAATATTGTCTTTCACAGTTTTCATCTTTCACAGAAATTTGTCTTTTTAAGCTATCATTATTCTCTACTGAAATTTGTGTCACTTTTATTTTAATATATTTTAAAGAACACAGAGGCCATTTCAGTTGTTGAAACCTGTGCTAGGCACTGTATAGATGAGTAGAAAGAAACAGTATATATGTTAAAGGCTTTTTGTTCTGAAGCCCCCAACAAACAGGTGGGTGAGACAGGCACAGTAGATAAAAAAAAAGGTATGACTCAATTTTGAACTAATCAGAGCCAGTAATTACAGTTCACAACCTGTCTAGACATGATGAAGCAGAATGTATCCAGCAAGCTAATTTGCATTGGGTTTTTCCTCATAGGGCATACAGATGCAGGCTTTGAACAGAGATGCTTCCTTCAGTAAAATTGTCTCAAGAAATTTCCAGATCTGACTTTGGAAATATTTACCAGATCATCTTTGAAGGCAAAATTTGTGAGGCAGCAGTTGGTGCCACCATCAGCCCATACTAACTTCTATAACTTAGTATTTGTGTGTGATGCCACAACATTTCTTTACTGTAGGCATTGTGTGTACCAGCTCACACATGAAATAAGAGCTAAACCACAGATCTCCTGTTCTGCCCCACCTGCTTCTGCTTCACCTTCTCAGGAGATCAGAAAACTGGTCAGAATGACAGGACCAGGATGGCAGCATTTTATGCTCTGCTGTCTTGGTGGCTTACAAAGACATAACATTGTTATTTTATGGGTGTGATTATTTCATTGTCTGAGTGCAAGCTTAACCTTCAGTGTGTATCTTTCAGTGTAATATTTAGAGAAATTTAGATCTAGCCTCCAAGGATCACATCCTGGAAAAAACACAGTATTGAGAGTCTCACTTAGGTGACAATTTTTCCAAAAGGAAGGTAGAATAGCATATTGAAATTCAAGTAGGAAGTACTGATATGCTAGCAAACATTTCAAACCCCTTCCTTGTAGAGCATTTTAATAACATGGTAATGTTTATGTAAAGTGAGCTTATAGTGTCACACTTGAATCTAATAAAGTGGACATCCATCATGCTGTAATAAAGAGAAGAGCTTCTAATTAAAGTAGGACATCATTTTCAGGATTAAAGTCATTTAGCGTAATTGAAAAGTGCTAATACTCTATTTTATCCTCTTCCATTGGTATCACTTCAAGGGTAAAAACATTTTAAGGTGAAAATGCATCTTGTGTCTTTAATTGAAAGTTATTACCTACTGATTGTACTATGTTGAAGCTGCTTAATTACAAACCTGGAAAATTAATTACCATATTGAGAATCAAATCCCTGAGGGTTAGAATAGTCTTTTTTGGCAAATAAATGCAACATAAAAATTGATACTTGCTTGGTTTATAATCAAACCTTGAAACATGGCTCAATGTGGTTTACAGCATCCTCATGTTCATCTTAATTGATCATCAGTGAAGGTTGGGGTTGGCATCTCAGTGTATAGCTTGCCAGATTTTGCAGTGAGATGCCACAGAGTGAGTTTCCACATAGTGTATATATCATCATAGCAGCAGAGAGTGGAATTTTTGACAAATTTCAGGACTTTTCACCTTTGCCTGCCTGCTATAAATTGTTGCTTGTCTCTACAATGCTGTTTCTGCTTTTGGGGAACTGTATGCAGCACCACTTACAGTGTTCAAAGTAACATTATACAGTCATGTCATCCCACTCCAGTAATTGTAGGGCATCTCTGGTTGTGAATCCATTTCTCAATCCTGCGTTTTTGAGCTCAACCAGCTGGGAGGGAGGGGAGCTGTTCCCTCCTGAGTAATTTTTGTGCCAGCTTGTGTATAAACAGCTGGTCCTTTGTGCTTGGTAGCCTTTTCCCCAGGGACCAACAGCTGCTCACCGATGACACGTGCGAGGGCAGGGCAAGTGTTACCTTTGGACTGCGTGGATTAAATTCTTCCTTGAGATAAATTCAGTGGTACTGTATCAGGGATGGCTCTGGTCCCTCTGTTTGCAACCCAGCATGCCACCATTGTGCCCAGATGAGCAACCCCACAGCTAATTAAAAGCAGTGAAATTGTGAAAAGTGTTTAAAAAGGAGTGGTACTGTAATTTAGGACAAGTTATAGTTCATAGTTATCTGGTCTTTGAAGAGAGGAGTTATGAGACTGGTGAACTCCTCCTGATGTGTGGAATATTCACTGGGACATGACACCTTTCCAGAACAGAGAAGCCCATACTGGAGATAAAAACAAGGATTGATTCCCCATTCTAATGGAGTGATAAAGAGGATTCTGAACTTTTTCTCTAGGAGCTTAATCCTTGCTCTGTCTTTTACATTCAGCTTATTTTTACACTTTAAATAATGAGGGATAAATGAAGTCAAGATCAGCCATGTCAAATTTCTCCATTCTCGTAATATTTTAAGTTTTTTTCATAATACCCTCATCCAGTAGGAATCTTGTGCTAGGCAGAAGTTATTCCAAAAGCTTCAAGGCGGTTCAGAAAACAGGGCAATTATTTGAGACCCACTTAGTCCCATAGGCTGAAATTGTTAAAGAATTTTAACACTATTTTTTGCTATTATCTGACATGTTTACTGGGTGAATATTGATTTTTGAGGAAAAATTTACTGTTATAAATTTCTTAAACATTGCTATTGAAAGGCAGTAAAAGAAAAGCCTAGTGTGATGAGTAACCCAGTAGGTTGATACAATTATAAGGATACTTGGCATGTTGGATCTTATTTAAAGCATATCTCTTTCATTTTGCTGCCAAAACCATAGAGATAAAGGCATTTTTTTTTCATTTAAAAATTTAATTTGTTTCTTATTTGAATTCTTACTTGTTTCTTAAGGAGTTTGTTGCTTATCAGTTCCAAATAATTTTTGTAAACCATCAAGGTCTGTTTCAGAAAAAAACAGACCTGCAGAAAATTTGTTTAATACTCTTCTCTGCAGTTTTAGGTTTTCTTTTTGAGTCAATACAGACAAGCTTAAAAGTTATTAGGGAGTCATCATTAGAAAGCACAACAGAACTAGACAGAGATGCAGTAATGACTGAAAGCTTATCACAGCATGGTAACAGTGTTTTGGGGTATTCCTGATGCAAACAACTGTATTTTTCATAGCTCTTGTTGAGCTGACATAAAATCCAGACCCTATTTTACTGGAATTACTGTTGTTTAATTATTGTTTAAGCTGTTCTTCTTTCTGTCTCATTGGGCAATGCTGCTGACCTTTCTCTTCACATTGCCTTCCTTTTCCTGTTCTTATTTATTCACAAGAGCTGTGCCAGAGGGTGTAACTTTTTCCTTGAAAACACAGCTCTCACCACTAAAACCTTTTCAGGTCTGTAGTATTGATTCATTGAGTCCCTCATCATATGCAATGACTACTAGAGCCATTCCAGTTATTATTATTGACGTCTCTCTTTTCTCCAATCCAGCCCAAAGGCAAAAACTAATCTCCCTGTTTTGTGCTAACTGATACCTTATCCTACACGAAATTATTTTTTTCTATCTGATGATTTCCACATCAGGTTAATACCCCTTCTTTTCACCCTCCAGGCTCTATGCTGCATTTCTCCTTTGGTTTATCACAGTTTTAATTTCCTTTTATTTCTCCTGTAAACTCTCATGCTCTTCCAGCTTCTCCTACTTTATGACATGCTCCTGTCTTCCTCCCAGTTTTACTTATGTGCCATGCACTTACTTGCTTCTTTTTTCAGAACATTTTCACAGCCAAACAATAGTGCTCTGCTCTCTCAAGTCCCTAGGATTCAATGCTTGCTGCTAGTTTTGTAGTGTTTGCTGTAGTGTTATGCCCTCCTGGTTTGATAGCCGAGTTTATTATTACAATTGCATTCAGAACGAAGACGAATGTGTCACAAATACAAATCACTCAAGTGTGATTGTTGGAAAATATCTCCTTGCCTACACCCCAGTCAGAACACAGCACTGTGAGCTGTCAAAAGGCTGTTTGTAATTTAGACTGTGAGTTGCCCAAGGCAGGGAAGGCAGCTCTATGTGTTCATAAAGTCAGAACCACACTTACTTTTTCTCCTCGATTATTTATAGTACTTTTAAGGAAAAATCATTGTCTCTGTAGCTGAAGGTAAAGTGGTGCTTTTGTGCTTTGAATTGATGTGAGATGAATTGTCTTTGCAGAACCTACTCTTCCCAAACCAGCCTCTGCAGCCCAACAGCAGATACTCAGTGTCACCAACCGGGGACCTCACCATTACCAACATCCAGAGGTCTGATGCAGGCTACTACATTTGTCAAGCACTGACGGTTGCTGGAAGCATTTTAGCAAAGGCTCAGCTGGAGGTTACTGATGGTGAGCTCTTAGAAATTCCTATTGTTTTTTTTCTTGTCAAAAGTACTTTAAAAGCAGTGTAAATAAAGGCATACGAGATCACATAAATCATACAAGTAAAGGGGCAATTTTCTGTAGGAAATAAAGTGAGAAAAGATCTCTGTATTTGTCTATGGAGTAAAAAAGATATGAAAGTCTAGTTTGCCTCTTGCTTGCTTTCTGGAGGTTTGTTAACAATGGAAAAAAGGGACAAACCAGCTTAGAATAGGTTTGGTGAGAAATGAAGCTGCTTGGTTTGCTAGAGCTAAGGTAGGACTGCCAAAAAAAGTAAAAATATCTAGGATGATTAGGTTTGTGATTAAAGCAGTGAGCTGGGGTGCAAAAAAATGTATCTCTGTTCCCACCAGTCTTCAGTCCTGTCTTAGACAAGTAGGGGGTGTGTCCTTTGCTCAGTTAAATCAACACAGTTGCTCTGAAGGTGGTGGAGTACTGTAGGTTTAGAATGCCTACAACATGTAGCCCTTTAGTCCCTCTATGAATGAGGCACCTACCTGTGTTCTAAGAATGCCTCAGTAGGGGTAGGTGTGAAAAAAGTAATGAGAATCCATAGGTAGAGAGGAGTTTTCAGGAAAGGAAAAGAACTACATAGTCTGTCTTGATGCTTTTCATTTCAAATTTTTGGGTTTGAAGTTCATCGTGCCTTGAGGTTTCCTATCTACAAACATGAATCCTTTTCATATATCAGGAATCCTGTTGATAACCCTCTTCATCCTATGTGGACAGAAGGCAGTTTGCATCCTTTAATGTTAGTGAAGAAAACAAGAGAATCCCTCTTATACTCAGGGACAGTGGCATTCCCCAGCATCATTATTCCTATCGTAACTGACACCTTAAATATCTCCTGACAGACTTTGATGAATTTTTGCCATTAAAACTGTTGTTATATGCAGAGGTCTACTTTTACTGTTCCCTTAGAGACCTGCCTGCACCATGAAAGTTTGAAAAGATGTCTAATTTTGAATAATCTGCCTTTTCACAAGAGCATATTCATCACAAGTGACAGGTAGAGAGGTTCAGGCTCGTGTTATAGAGGTTTGAGCATTAATTTGGTGCCTTTTCTTTGTTTTCCAAAAGCTGCCTATATTTTTATGACAAGGGGAAATAATTTTTGCTTTATCCTTGCATCTCTTCAAGCACATTGCTTTTCTGTAGTTTCTGGAGACTAAACACTGGGCTTTGCTCTGCAATCTCTTTAAGTCCTTTCTCTCATGGTCTATGACAAAATGATGCATTTTCATTCAATTCAAATTTAAATGTAGATTAAAAGGTCATTTAAAAGGAAAGGAAAGGCAATATTTTTTAATATCTGTCCATAGTGCTGCCTGATTCAGGGCCATGCCTGTGATTGGAATAAATAGAGCACACAAACATTGGCTGGGAGGACATTGAGCTGTTAAATGGTCACACCTGCTGATGCTGCACAGATTTACAGCAACAGGCGCTGAACAGATCAAATCAGGTTCAAGGATGCTAGTGATGAGAAATTCTTCCTTTTGACAGCCAAGGGCTTTGGTCCTTTATCTGTTCCTTGTGTGGGGAAAAAAAATAAATCCTAATTGATCTCTTTGGAATTTTCATTAGTTTGTTTAGCAAGCCAAGGGAAAGTGTCCCGGCTGAAATGCAAGCTCATCTCCAGTTAATTCTGATTAAAGACAGTGTGCATTCCACATTAGCTGGTGGTTCTGCCCAAGGAGTGCAGGGCCTGCCTTCCTCAAATGCTTTCCAGAACCCACTGTCAGCATGATCATTATGAAATAATACAAGATTGCTTTATAGAAATACCGTTTCATCCTGGAGTCAAAGGGCAGGTGAGGTCAGAAGAAATGTGCCAAAACAACATTGTGGAGCTGAGATTATGTGAATAAATGTACCATTAGATCACAGATATTTGTTTAATTGCTTTTAGTTAGGAAGTTAACCATAAATGTCAGAATAATCTGTTTTGGTTGATGCTGAGCAGAAGTTATGGGAGCTAATGACTTTTATCAGTAGGGAAATCTAATTTAATAGTTTTAAGAGAATAATAAAAGATAAACACTGTGCATGCTAGCTATATGCTTAAGCATTAGTGTTCTAGTTTTTGGCTGGTGATTTCAGTTTTACTTTCTAGCCCAGAATTTTTCTGTTTGGTTAATGATTTAATAATAGTGGCGAGCCATCTTTTTCATTTTGAACACATTTTTGTTTGATCCAGAGTAATTTAGATCCAATTGAAGTTCCAATACAGAATGAAAACATGTCATGTGCAGAAAAACAAGTGCTTAATTATACCATATATAGCAGTGTTTCAGTTGTTACAGTTTTGCACTTACAAGTCTTTACTGGAAATATTTTTAACTCAAGTGTTCACATGAGAAGAGATTACTAGCTGTGATGAAATGTGCTGAGTTGAGTGATAATTTTGCTGATTATGGACTGTGCTAAGAGCCTTCAGCATATTTGAAATTCAAATCTTGTATTTTCTTGAAAGGCCATCATGTAATTCACTATCTAATGCACATCTGGAAAAGCAAAATCATTTTAAAAGTTGAAGAATCTTAGCAATCCTTTCAAACCCAAGAAATGAATATGCAGCTCACAATCTTAAAATGACAGATCATGCCAATAAACCAAGTGTTTCCATCTCTATCTATGCTTAATGTAAAAATAATAGTTTCCAATTCATATTGTGTTAGTATTTGTCAATCATGCACAGCATATTTTGGAGATCTTAATTTCACCTCAATAATTATTAAAATTTATTAATAAATTTTTCAGAGTTTATTTGTCTCCAAATCTGACCACCATGAATCTTAGCCCTCATTCAAAGTATATTACATATTTTATAGTAATTTAGTATTAATTTTAGTAATTTATAGTTTCAAACAGGAGGAACTCAGAACAACTTCACAGCTTCCTGTGAAGCTCTCATGTGAAAGTAAAGACAGATGAAGGATTGGTCTCTGTTTTTCCACCCTTCAGAGAGAACCCTGCCCTATCATGAGTGTTCATCACGTGAATTTCCTTACTTATATCTGATTTTATTATTTATTATTTAACCAGGAAAATTTTTTAAAATTTTGATTTTGGAAGTGCCAAAGTAAAGACTTAATTTTTTCTTTCTCTTATTTTAATTTCCACTGCAATTTGATCACATATTCCCCAAATTTAAATATGGTTTCAGTTGATCCAAACTGCATTTGTGGTGAATAAACTGTTCATGAATAAATATAATTTGTTCTTTTCCTATATCTTCAAAAATTAGGAATCTGTTAATTTTTCAGTTACCAGAATATGCAGATGTTGGTATCTTGGCACATCTTGGATATTGGCAAACAGTTTCAAAACCATTTTTAAAATTAATTTTGAAATCAACTTCTGTTTTACCTTGCAAATATGTTTGTAAGCACACAAAATGTTTTTGTGGAACAGATATAGACATTTCCAGCTAGGAGAAAGCTATATAAAGGAAAAGAAAACATTAATGTGTTTTAAAAGCAACTAACAATCCCCACACCATTTTGTGGCTGTTTTTCACTAGCCCTCTGTTCTTCATAATGCTTCTCATATATGTGTCATTTTAAACTAACCAAGTTTTGAATCCTTACTAATGAGGACCTAAGTAGTAGGAATGCAAGCACACACATGTTTTAGAGAAGATTTACAAGTCATAGTTGTGAAGACAATACAGTCGTTCACAGATCAGTGGAAACTCTTAAGTGTTCATTTAACCTTTAGCCTTAGTGTCATGGAAACCTGTAGTGGTCTTTCACCCATAACACCCTTGAAAATGAAGATTCCTTCTGGCCAGGAGGCTTTCAATTACACTATTGATCAGAGCTATTTAAAGGATTATGATCTCCTCATTTGGGCTGTAAAAAAAATCTAATTACATGCCAAAGAACAATATCTGTAATGCAGCAGGTTTTGAAAATACCTACATTTCTACACATATAAAAGACACTTAGATGAAGCAAATAACTTCAGTGGAATAGCTAGCAACTGAAATAGTTGCTCTTCCTTAATTTTTAGCTACCTAGAATACTGGGATTTGCTGGTTGACATTAAATCCAAAGAACAACTTGCATAGTTAATTTGAATATACTCATGCTGCAGCTACCCTGATAGTACATTTGAGCTGAGATAAATTTTTATTTCTCCAAATGGCTGGAGAAGAACCTTAATGAGATTAAGCAGTTTGTATCACGGTGAAAATGCATTACATTTTTCTTGTTTATGTAGTGTTTCCTGTCCTAGTTCAGTGGATGATATTTCAGAATTTCTAAAATAGCTTTCACATTCTGGTGTTAAGAAATAATCTGCATTGACTTTCTCTTTTCAGTTCAAAACATGTATTGGCTTTCTATTTTCAGTTTCAATTTCAATGGATGTGATGAGCTCACACTCCAAGGTGTGGTTCTGACAGTATTAATGATTCTGATCTTTGTGAATCTTGTTAACAAAAAAAAAAAAAGGTTGGTAGTATTTTTGCAACATTAAAATTTCAGAAACAATTATTTTAGGCATAAAATGTGCCACTAACATATCCCTGATATGTTTTATTTATTAAGTAGCATCATGAAAACACTTTGGATCTGTTTAAGGTTCCAGAGGTTTGCATCTCATAGAGCTCAAATACAACAGAAGCCATATTGCTTCATAATAATTTGTTTCCATTTCATTGTTAGAGTCAGGTGTTGTGTATGGACTATGATGAACAGATTCTCAGCTAGAATAAGTGATTCAAACTCAATTGGCATCAGCAGAGGCAGGCTGACTTTCACCAGTTCAGAAGTTAATCCTGCCTGCTACAATATTTAATACCAGACACACAACTGTTCAGTTGTTCAAAATTTAAACCAGCAGCAGTATGGCTGGTAAATATATAAAAGTACATTAAAAAAAATAATTCTCAGTTCTGTTATACTGATTTTTTGCAGCATTCCTAGCCTTGTGTATATTCAAGCATTTCACATTCAGTTTGTGTAAACACATTCCTCAGAAACTAAGGTTATATTTTGTTGCTTAACAGATGGCTCAGAAAAAAGGTTCAACAACAGAATTATTTGGGATAAAATGATCTTTCAAGAAAAATCAGCATGAGCATTTTTTACCTCATCTTGATATCCACTGGTCATAGAATGATGCTTATACACAGCCATGCACTCTCTCACTAGTTGCAGGGTCATTTATTCAGTATTGCAGGCATGTAGATGTAAATTATCAGGGTAAAAAAAGAAGAGTTCATGGCTTTAAAAGGTGATGAAATGATTTGATAAGTAAGCTGTTAAATGGTGTGATTGAGTTTGAGCTTTTCTCTGCTGGAAAGAGCAGTACCATCATTTAGATCCCTCAGATTATGAAAATGTTTTGTATAATGGTTAGATATTTTTGCTGGTGAAAACTTGCAAATAGGGTCGGAATAGGGGATGTGGTTGGTACCCAGGCTGGAATAGCTATAGTGTTTCACTTCTAATTGAACAGATTTTCTCTTTTAGACCATAAATTGGGTAGGCACATTTTGATGTTACATCAAAGGTGTGTTTTAAGTGCTTTCCCTAATTGGAAGAAAAGAGTGATGCACTTCAGTTCTCTGAATCAGGATCTTAATTTTCATCCTATGTTAACCAGATGAGCCTGATGATCTTTGCTAACAGATATTTTTCTGTCTACATGTTATCTTTCAGTAATGAAGTAAACTCTCACTGAAACGCTTTTCAAATATGCCAACTAAGTGATAACCTCTCTTTATGGCTCCTCCAAAAATAATGCTTCTAGCCTCTTAGATGCTGACTTAAAGCTTCTTGAAACTTACCCTGCATGGTGGAGCAGGGCTCAGAGCAGCAGCAGAGGATGGTTAAAGGTGTGAATGCCAATGCCTGTGCCACTGTTTTAGTCTTGACAGATCGGCCCCCGCCCATCATCCTACAGGGCCCCATCAACCAGACGCTGGCAGTGGATGGCACAGCTCTGCTCAAGTGCAAGGCCACTGGAGACCCCCTGCCTGTCATCAGCTGGCTCAAGGAGGGCTTCACCTTCCTGGGCCGGGACCCTCGCACGTCCATTCAGGAGCAGGGCACGCTGCAGATCAAAGCTCTGCGGGTGAGTACCGGCGGCGCGGCGAGCCCAGGCTCCTGCACGGCCACGCTGGGGCTCTGGGTGGGCAGCTCTGTGCCTTCCTGGTGTCTTCAAAACTGACTTGTCTTTTCTACTCTGAAACCACTTTTCTACTTCTCCACTTCTCACCAAGTCATTGCCCATTCTTTGCCACTGTGTAGGAAAGAGGAGCAAACCGATTTCAGCTATTTCCATCATGGTTCCCTAGAAACAGAATTTATGTTTAAAATCTTATATATGTTGCAATAGAACATGTGAGTTGGGGATAGATAGAAATATAAAAGAACAGTCCTTCCTTATCTTTTCAGTTGGTCTTACCCTGAAGCCATTGGCCTCTCTGTCAAAACTTAGAGCAGTTCCTTGGCAGCACCTGACCGTAATTTCCCAAGTACTTGTGCTAGCACGTGATCTGGAGTTCACCAGGGTTTGACCATGTGCTTTCTCCATCAACAACTCATCAGTCCTGAGCTGGCTGATTTATTCCAGTGTTATGCTTCCTGGAAATGTTCCCCAGGCTGCAAATGGGAAAAGACAGCTAATACTGTAGCATGCGTGCAGTCATAAGCAGAGGGATTTCTATTAAAAATTAAATACCTATTTTAATATTCACATTTTTACACATGAGATAATACAGTATTCTATAATACTTCAAATAGGATAATGTCATATGTTTTTGATAAGTATTGCATCACTAATCTCTTTTTTGACTTTTATGTCAATAAACATAGTACTAATGACAAAAAATAAAGAGCAGTTTTCTGATACTGTCTCATCATAGATGAATTGTGAACTTCCTTGGAACAAAATAGAATTTATTAAAAAATTTATGCTAGCTTGCCTTGGGTAAACAATTTGTCGTTCCTCCCTGGGCTAAAGGCAGGTTTAGGCCATGAAGGTTAATGCATTTTTCCTGTAGAGATGGATTAAAGAGTGCGCTTGAATAGTCAAGATTCCCCAGTAGTGTTAGAAAGCAGCAATTAAAGGTAGAAGCTTAGTGATTTCAAACAAACTTTCAGGCATTGATGATGGGCTTCTGTGGAGTGTCCACGAGGCAGAAGCTCTTGGGATACCTGTCTGCATGCTGCTATGCAAACAATGAAATTGCTTCTGAATCGTGCCAGCGCATTCATCTCACTGTTAGAGGCTGTGTCTGTAAACTAAAGGAAAATAAAATTGCTTGCAAGAGGAGAAGAAAACAGAATTAGTAGTGAGTGTGGTTCTGAAAGGCAGGAGGCTTTTATTGATCCTTAAGTGGCTTATTCACTAGTAACCAATTTTCTTTAAAGGCTCAGAAAGGAACTTTTTAGAAACGCCTCTATAGCAGTAATGTGCACTGCTTGTTTGACTCAGATACACAGAACCATAAACACAGTTTTTCTTCTGTGCTTTGCAAATTTTATTAATTAAATGTGGATTTAAATGAGGAATGCTTAACCTTTCTCTCAAGTTTACCTAAACAAAGACTAGCACCACTTGCTAAAGAACAAAAGGACCGCAAAAATGTTCAAGTATGTTTCCATCCCCAAGTTCAAAATAAATTAATAATTGCCATTCACATATCCTCAGCCTTCTGGCTGAGGGTAGATTTAGATTAGGTACCAGGAAGAAATCTTCCCTGTGAGGGTGGTGAGGCACTGGAACAGATTTCCCAGAGAATTTGTGGATTCCCCATCCCTGTTCAAGCCAGGTTGGATGGGACTCGAGGAACCTGGTGGGACTTTGTTCAGCCATGGTGGGGGTGTTGGAAGGAGAGGATCCTTAAGGTCCCTTCCAACACAAACCATTTTCTGATCCTTTTCTGCTGTTTCTGTTACAGCATAGTCAAATGATTCATGAGCCTGCAACAGTCACATGGGCCACAGTCATAACATGAACATAGGGATTCTTCTGATCAGCTAATCTCTCAGTTGCCCTGAGGAAGACAGCTAAAAACTCACATATGTCACTCATTCAACACCCCTTCAGACAGGTCAACACTGATGGAAAACTCACTTCTTCTGTAGAAATGTCCCACACCAGGTTTAGACACCTGCATTAACTGAGGAACAAAACTTTATTTTATTGAATTGTGAAGATTTTTCTATTCACCTCCTCTGTTGTTTTTTTTTCCATAGCACTAAAAAAGTACAATAATTGAATTACCAGCACACTAATTCATCCACAGCCTAGAAGTTAGATAATTTGCCATAGCTTGCAAGAAGCAGTGTACTTCCAGCTTGCTTTGTATGCTGTTTGCCTTCTGCAAGTTACTGTGTTGTATGCACCACATACCTCATTGAGTATGCCATGCACCATCTGTCACAGTAGTACACAAATGAAGTTGAGAACCATAGCCTTGAGAAATATTCCCCATTATCCCATAATGAAGAATTATACATTTAATAAAATCTCCAAGGAAGCAAAATAAAACACTGCTTCAGAATGCTATAAGGCTCTCTCCTCTGGAAAATCTCTCCTTTCAAGAGTCTCTCTCATTTCAGTAGCAGCTATATTTTGAGTCTTTGAGCCATTGTCAGAGGGGTTTTCATTATTGCTTGTATTTCACACAACCATCTCCTGAAATGCAAGTTATGCTTATTCAGAAAATTGAGCTGGCATTAATGAGTTGCTTCCTCCCCTAAGAATGGTACACTGCAGTCTCCTGAAGGAAAACAGCAACAAAATTTGTACATGACAAAGCTAAAAATCAATTAAAGTACATATCTACAAGTAATCTAAAGAATATCTTGCTTTTTTTGCCATGACATTTGTCCTGAAGAATGATATATAAGGACATATGCTACAGTGCCAATCTGCATTTAACAGAAAACCCATTAAAATTCCTTAAAGTCCAATAAAGCTTCTTGGATGCAGTTTTCTTTACATCAAGTCATGTGATGGTGAATAAAATTCTTGTTTATCACTAGAGTCAGCACTCTCCCTTTTCTGCTCTAGATTACCATGCTTTATGCCTCACAGAAGGCAAGGCATATTTTGTGCTTTGTAAAGTTACCATTTTCCATCCATCCCTGTAGTCTTTACTTGTTTCTGACTCAGAAATCTTTATTTTAAATTTAAGCAGGAAATAGGAAAACCCTTGGCAAATTTTGTAGCAAAGCAGTTTATACAACTATGAGATTAATATTGGCATTCTAATTCAAAGCAGTTTCCCCAAATAAATTTAAAATATTTGAACTGACAAGGGAACCAGAGTAGTTTTACACAAATCGCTACCAAAGGGCCTTGCAAGCCTGAAATAAAATCCTATGTGAAATGGAAGAAAGGTAAGCATGGTGTAGGATCTAATTCAATGCTGCTATTTGGAAATTGCTTGGAGGAATGTCTATGTAGAGAGAGCCACTGCCAAGTTTCAGCAGCATTTGTATGTGGGGTGTATTGAAATTACTTCATCTGTCATAAGAGTCTAAGGTGATGTAACATCCTTCCTGGCACTGGAAACAGGACCTCTGGGTCCTCATGGGATAGTGAATGCTGTGATTTTATCCTCTAAGAGGTTTATTTCACCTGATTTCACCTGCATTTGTTGTAACCAATGCAAACACTGACACTGTCAGTGCTCCATTCTGGAGCATTTACAGTACTGGTACCATTAACAATATGAAAATTAGAATTAGTAAAGTATTAGAAGCAAGTAATCTTATTATAGTTCTCTAAGGGCAAGCCACCATTAAATGATTGTTTGAAAATGTCTAGTGCCTTCTAGTCTGGTGTAAAATGTAGGCTAAGTCCTTCTTAGCAAGGAACATTTAGAAAAAGAAAATAAGAGTAAACTCAGCTGATTCTAAAAGGTTGTTAACGCTGCCCTTATGCCCCTTTTATGTCCAGCTGTCTGATACTGGGACTTACACTTGTGTTGCTACAAGTTCCAGTGGGGAAACATCCTGGAGTGCTGTGCTGGAGGTGACAGGTAAGCAATGCCCAGGGATGTGCTCCACTTGGAGCAAAGGGTAGACCATATGACAGCAGTCAGATGATTCAAGTTGTCACATGATTTAAATTGTCATATGATTCAAATATGATTCAAAAAGTCATCTGAGTCAAATTATTCTAGAACTTCTGGGCTTGACATGGAGAAGTTTTGGATGAGAAGGCTGTGTTCCTTCACACATACTTTGCATTTCATTGCTATTGTCTTATTATGCCCGTTGGCATCAAAAAGATTTTCATATTTGTGTCAGTGACTGCAATATGCTTTAATTCTTCTAACAGGAGTATTAATAAAATGTGGATTTATCCAGTAATTGGCTTAGACAAAAAACTTCAAAAGTACTCTCTGTAAGCAGTTGATTTGGATACAGGAACTTTCTCAGCAGTGGATTTTTAGTATTTTATGTGCATTTCAGCAAGCTGGGCTTTTTTCTTATTCTTTCTTTTCTTTCTTTTGTTTTTATTTAATACAGTTTATACATAAACTTTTGCTTTTTTTTTTCTCTTTCATTATGTACTTAAAGAATGATAGCTCTTCATCCAAAAACACATGGTAGTGATGCAGTTGTTGACTTAGTTCTTTTTAGATTAAGAACATCCGTTTTGCAGATGTTTGCCATGTTTTTCATTTTAATCTTCTACTTTGATCAAATTATATAACCAAGGATAAAAACTAATCGTTTTGTATTTGCCCTTCACAGAATCCGGTGGAGCAACAGTCAGTAAAAATTATGATATAAATGACCTCCCTGGGCCACCATCCAAACCTCAGGTCACTGATGTCACCAAGAACAGTGTCACCCTGTCCTGGCAGCCAGGGACCCCTGGAAGCCTCCCAGCTAGTGCATATATCATTGAGGCTTTTAGGTATGTGAATTACACCACTTTTTAGCTCCTTTCTTTCTAATTTTGCTTAAACCCTGGTACCAGGGTTTTGTGGTGTTCTTTTGGACTCTGCATGTATCATTAGAAGCTCATTAAATGACTCAACTGCATAGCAGGCATTGATTCATATCCTTTTCATTGATTTTTTTGGTAATTTATCACTTTTTTCTAAGTGATTAATTGAAGGATATCTAACTATTTCTTCAGGTCAACAGGAATATAACAGCACAATGCAGTAATTATTTGTCATTTTTCCCTTAACATTGATATCAGTGTTATTCTCCTGTGGGAATGTTGCAGGTTCTTGGCTATCATAGTACAGATAATATGGAAATAAATGGGTAATACTGAAGCCTCTCTGCAAACTTTAATTCCTGCTCTTGTTAAAGCAGTACCTATTAAGAAGTCAAAGTGCTTTAAATGTCTATTTTTTAGTGTTTTAGATAGATGAAAACTTCTAATTGAAAAGACTAGTATTGATTTAGGATTTTATGCTGCAGCCTGAGGCTGTAAAAAATCCAGGTGCTCCACTCCACACAGCAGCAGTTACTGTGTGGTACAAAAGACCTCCTGGGCTGCAATCCAGTCAGGTTTTTTTGAGCACAGGCCATACTCTGACATGTATCTCTAGAACATTTCAGCTTAAAATCTGCAGCTTCTTAAGTGTGTTCCAGGTATTAAAAAAATGGCAAATACTTCAGTTCATCTCTAAGTTGAAATTCATGCAAGAATTTTTCATAATCACGTGCATGCAAATTTTATCTCAAATGTTACGTAAAGAACAGTATGATATTTGCAGTTTGTTGGTTTTATTCTAGAACTTACCCTTTTCTAGAACTTACTCTTCATGCACTGTATGAAGGAAGCAATTCAAACAACATAAACCTTTTAGCTTTTCATTTACTCTTTCCTTTCAACATATTTAAAGATTTTTTTTATCAGTGCAATACAACAAAGCATAGTAAAATAAAATTTTCTTTTTTAACTTTTCTGATTTTTCACTCTAGATAAGCTTTAATGGGATCCCATCAATAACTTTTTAAAAAGCCAGACATTTTCATTAAAAGCTGTTTTAACAATCACATTTGAAATCTTTTCATATGGTGGGATTGTAATCTAATTATAATAATGGTGAATTGAAAATATCCTGACAGAAAAAAATATTCATATAGTTTCCTCCATTTCAAAGCATTTTTTTCAAGTATTTTTTTAACTTTGAGTAGGAATTTAGTTTAAGAAGAATACTTTTCTTTAAATGACAGTTTATTGACATAGTTTACTTAGCAGTGTAGAAAATTATTCTTTCAAGAGAACTTTCCTTTCTAAGGCTTTTGTTCAAGAGTGGCCTGTTTATCATTCAAATTTACTTTACTGCTTTCTACCCTTTCATTTTGTAGGTATTTTAGAGAAATAGCAAAAAATTTTACTTCTATTGCAAAGAGAAATACTTTTGACAGCTGCATTATGGTTTTTAGCATATCTTGATGAGCTAACTGAAACAAATATTTTTAATTTCACCTCGCTTTTACTACCTTTTTCAGCACTTAGAATCAATCCAGGGTTATGAAATAGATTCTTTCACATCTTTGTTTTTTCTCTTGTATTAGTTTATAACCTTGCACACTGTTGTTGTTGCAGTCAGTCTGTGAGCAACAGCTGGCAGACAGTGGCCAACCACGTGAAGAGCACCCTGTACACCGTGAGAGGGCTGCGCCCCAACACCATCTACCTGTTCATGGTCAGGGCCATCAACTCACAGGGCCTGAGCGACCCCAGCCCCATGTCAGACCCTGTCAGGACCCAAGGTAAGGCACTCCCAAGGCTGCTGCTGAAATAGAAGGAAGGAGCTGTGTCTTGGCTGATAGGTCAGTCTGGCTGTTCTGCTTTACACACTCACTGAAGGAATCCTGGTTTGAGTTTAGCCAATAAAGATGAAAGTAGCCCAGTGTTTGTTGCACCAGTCTGGGGTTTAGTAGAGAAAGTTAATGTCCTCAATCCTTTGTACAGTGTAGACCTTTTGGTTTGCAGTTCACTTAGATTGATTTTCTCCTGGTTTCTGTTGAAAGCAGTGTGAGTTACTCAAGCTTTTCTGAAAAGTGCTCGTCTCGTCTCCTCTCATCTCCTCTCCTCTTCCTCTCCTCTCCCTCTTCCTCTCCTCTCCCTCTTCCTCTCCTCTCCCTCTTCCTCTCCTCTCCCTCTCCTCTCCTCTCCCTCTTCCTCTCCTCTCCCTCTCCCTCTCCCTCTCCCTCTTCCTCTCCCTCTCCTCTCCCTCTCCTCTCCCTCTCCTCTCCCTCTCCTCTCCCTCTCCTCTCCTTCTCCTCTCCCTCTCCTCTCCCTCTCCTCTCCCTCTTCTCTCCCTCTCCTCTCTCCTCTCCCTCTCCCTCCTCTCCTCTCCCTCTCCCTCCTCTCCCTCTTCTCCTCTCCCTCTCCTCTCCTCTCCTCTCCCTCTCTCTCTCCCTCTCCTCTCCCTCTCCTCTCTCCCTCTCCTCTCCCTCTCCTCTCCTCCTCCTCCCTCCCTCTCCTCTCCTCTCCTCTCTCCCTCTCCTCTCCCTCTCCCTCCTCTCCTCTCCTCCTCTCCTCTCCTCTCCTCTCCTCTCCTCTCCTCTCCTCTCCTCTCCTCTTTCCTCTCCTCTCTCCTCTCCTCTTTCCTCTCCTCTTTCCTCTCCTCTTTCCTCTCCTCTTTCCTCTCCATGTCCTTTCTTCCTCTCCATTAGTAAGGATATACTAAAGCAAGTATTTATAACACTGTATTTAGAATTAGTTTTGATCAAAAGAAATACACAATATGTGTTGAGCCAACATTTAGGCTAAGAATTCATGTAAATTAAGGCATCTGCAAGCTAAGAGTATATAGAAGTTATTCTAAGAAAGGTATGGGCCTTCTATTTATATACCTACATTTTTAAATTAATTATTTATATTAATCCATTGCATAAACCAAGGGAGAAGGCTGAAGTGAAATTCCTCATTTGTAGGGTGGTGGTAGGATTGGTAACTGTGATCCTCCTGAATCAGCTACTGAAGTCTGTTCACTTTGCATCAAGCTCTAACTGAATATAATTATCACAAACAGATTTCCTTCACAGCATGGATTTTTTTTTTTTTTTGGCTTTGACAAGACGTTGCTTGAATACTTAATTCAAGAGTAGTTCTGTGTTAAACATGTTGTCATACAGAAATTCATAATCCTTTGGAATCATAATTTTTCGAATCCAAAGTAATAGCTCCTGTCACAGTTAATTAAAAATTAAATCCTCTGTCTCTGTTTATTGTCATTCAGAGACTTCTGTCTCTGAAGATCTGATGGTGCCCATGGAGAGCACATCCTGAGTCAGTCTCTAGCATGTGTGTTGTGTGTTCTTTGGGTCCTTTGCTGGATGGAAAGAGGTCAACAAGAGTAGGGTGGTATTTCTTTATCACATAACCATCCAGCCTCCCTCATCCCAGCCTAGTCCTGGATAAATCTGTCCTGAATAGTTACACCCTGAAATAATTGTGGCTGGAAGAGGAAAAACAGAGCTGCCTTCTCAAAAGCTGGAAGAGTGAGTTGTGCAGGGATTTTATGACTATCCATGGAGTATCACAAGTTTCCTTCTTTCTTATTTTCCATTATTATAGGGTGACTCGTGCTTTTCAGTGCAACAGCCTTTTAGTCTGCATAACTTATCACCTAGGTAAAAAACCCCAACTTTGTTTGGCATTTGAGTGTCAAGTATAGACTTTTTATCTGACATAGTGACAAGCAATTTGATTTCAGTAAAAACATGTCTTTTAATTAGCTCCAGCATGTGTTGCAGCTTCCATTTCCAGAAGCTGTTTAGCACTCAAGCACACTGAGACATGTACAGGATTTATAGCTTCTTTGCAAGCCTGCAGTTTAATAGAATTAAATCATAAAATCAATTGAAAATTAACATAATGTTTTGATGTGATTTCTAATTATGCCTGAATTTAATTCAGGCTCACAGAAGAGGCTGACACATGGTGGAAAGCCAATTCACAGTGGCCATGGAGAAATAACAAAGCAGCTATAGCAGTGCTAGATAATAATAATTTGCAACAGGTGTCTCTGGTAGCTTTAATAGCTGAACATTTAATGTCCTGGTGTTCAGTATAGCAAATAAAAGTAATAAAATTTCAAGTAAATTTTCATCAGTGAACTGCAAGCAGATAATCAGGTACTATCAAAAGCTTTACCTTATATGTGAAATAAGTACAGACAAATCAGTAACTAATCTAATGAAGAAGTTGATTTTTTGTTGGATTATTAATAGATGAAACCATATAATAAAAAAACTCTTCCAAAAAACTATATATATTCCAGGATAACTTAATCTAAAATGTAGCCATAAATAACTGTAGGTTTATTGTACTAACAGTCATAGCTTTTTGTGTATATAATGACCATCCTCCATACCAGTCTGAATTGCAGTTTTATTTTATAATGTCTCTGTTTCTTGGCTGCTTTGAATAAACATAATTTGCTAGACAGCCACCTTCATATTTGGATTCTATTCCCTTTGGAGATCCATGGAGCCATTTTAACTTGGAAATCAATAGAAGCCTGTGGCAATATTGTTTATTGGTGACTCAGAACCCGTAACAATCCTGAGCTATGAATGTGAATTGCTCATCATCAAACACTATTTACTTTCAAGACCTGGAAATATATGATTAAAGTTGTTATATTTAAAGATTTCATTCTTAATGCAACTATTATTTCTTTCAAATAGCATTTAGAAGATAAAAAGAAATCATATTATGCCTATTCCCATATCTAAGTCCATCAGAAAGGGAAAAAACTCTTATGTATGTATCTTTTTCACAAAGACATGATGTTGATAAAAAAATGAGGAACTGTCATTGACTGTTGAATCCTAAGGGAAAACCAAGCAGAATTCAGAGATGCCCAGACAGGCATGACTATAATTTATCAGTTCTTTTTTGAATATCTCTGTAATCGGATTTTAACTAGAGGAAACAATTTCCCCACACACTTTGAAGGACACATAATCTTGAAGAGAAAATTTCTGTGGTAGATGGTTTTTGTTGGCCTTTTACTAGATGAGAATCAGTTTGGCTTCCTAAATTAAATCTTATTTTTTTCATGTTTGCACTAGATTTCATTAGCTATGTCTGTTAAGGGAAAATTTGCTTTGCAGGGGAAAATGCTATTTTTAGTATTTGGTTTCTTGTGTGCATGGCATGTGGGGAGAGGAAGCTTAGTGAAAGTTTGGAAACATATAATGACTTAATGTCATGTGTGCTCTAGCAAAATAAAAAAAACACTGTTCATTTTCTTCAATTATACTAACAAATTTGGTTCCAGACATCTGTGCAGCATTATTATTATCTGACTACTTTGGAACTAGTGAACATTGCATCTATCTCGTCATTTACAGAGCTGAGAAAACTTTGCCATCTAGTCAGAATGTTCCTTTAAAAATATTTGTATTTCATGATTGCCTAAGTGGCTCGAGGTGGATGTTTTCTTTGCATTATTTGATATTTGTTTGTGTTTCAGCCTTAGCGCTGTATTTCTTTAAGAACAGTGCTATAAAGGTTGTTCAAGTCAGCTCATCAAGCTACTCAGTAAATTTTGTTGATGCCATCTATAGCTGTTCTCATTAAAGTCATGCTTTCATATGTGTGCCTGGCAGATATCAGCCCCCCAGCACAAGGAGTGGATCACAGGCAAGTCCAGAAGGAGCTGGGAGATGTCATTGTACGGCTGCACAATCCTGTTGTGCTGACACCCACGACAGTGCAAGTCACCTGGACGGTAAAACTTCTGCTCTTGTTACCTTAACAGTACTTTCAGTCTGCCTGTTTTGCCTGTTTATCCCTTCAGTGTTCTCCCACCCAGAAAACATCCAGTCTTGACCCCAATGTGAGTGCTCTGACAATCTAACATACAGCAGTGTTTGTGTGTGTGTATATATATATATGTATATATCTAGATAGATATAGATGTAGGTATAGATTATATAGACATAGCTAGATATAGATATATAGATAAGTATAGCAATGAAATAGTCTTTTTCAAGTCAGGCAGGTTCAATGTCTTCAGTCTTCTGCTTGAAGCAAGTTAGCTGTCTGATTAGAAAAACATTATAAAAATGAGTGTGCTTGCAAGCTAATGGTACTGTGGATTCATTACACTGCATGTCAAAAAATAATCAAAGTTAAATATATACAAGAAGTTGCTGTGTGAAAAAGTACATTCTGCTTCAAGTCGTGGTGACCTCTGACAATACCCTATTTTAATGACCCAAAAATCAAAAATATCTTTCCTACAGAGCACTTGTAGTGAAGTCAGAAGCACGTGGTGCTAGTGCCTGACACACTGTGTATCATCTGGTTTTCCAGCACAAGCCTTACCCACAATGAGTGGATATCCTTTCATTAGAGAAGACCAGAGTCTTTTGGGCAGTGTTTAACAGCATTTCTATTTGAGGGGTCAAACTACTGGGTAGAATTTCTAATATAGTGTTTGGCTTTCAAATTGCTCTGTTTCCCTTCCTGAGGCTTGATGGAAAGGATTTGTAAGAGTGGGAGAGAATTCCCAGGGCACTGCACACCAGAAAAGAGGGCTTTGTTCTTGGGGCATCTGCCCAGAGGAAGAAGAACCACGACTGGAAGAGTGAGAGAAAAACTTCCCTGCACAACATCAAAACAGTTGTAATCTATAGGATGAATTCTGCTAAGGGGGCATTCACAATGCTCAGGATTTTTCTTCTACATGTTATATTGCTAAGAGCTTAATGTGTGCAGGGATTACACAAGAGGAGATAAGAAATGTGGTGATAGATTGTGTATTATAAGGATTACTGTTGTTTTTGCACAACTCATCCATTATTATGAGGGCTTATGCACCATCCTTGTTCTGACAGATTTCAGTGGTCAGGGTACAGATTAGAATAAATAGAGAAACCCACAAATTTGTCCTTCGTGGAAGATTATTTAGAGTATGTGTCACTGCATTTTGCCATCAGTGATGTCAACATGTGTTTTTGCTTTCTTAAAATGCTGTATGTTTCAGCTACAATTCCTCCAGAACAGGCTGATTAACCTTTGTGGCAAACCCTTTGCCCAAGCAGGTGGATCAGTAGTAGAAACTTTGGGTGTTAGCAGAGAGTAATTGTAAACCTGGAGCACATCCATGTGGTGCTCCTTCAAGTCCTCTTTTGGGTATGACATGTATCAGAAATACAGATTCATAGGCTGATTCTTTCTTTAGCATATACTGCAAAAGGAAGCTCCAATACAAACAGAATTCAGTGTTATACCATGCAACCAATGTAGTTATATTTTATTTATATGTATATATGTGTATGTATATGCATTTGTGTGTATGTATGTATGTGTGTGATATATATTCCTCTAAAAGAATTTCCTGGCACCCCTGCAGAACAATGAGTGAAGAAATGGTAAAGACAAATTGTTGCAAATGCTATGGATACCAGCTTATTGGGAAGATCCCTCAAAGCAGTGACCCTGTGCCACCTGACAAGCACAGAGACCTCTGTAGAGGCATTTTGGAATTGCCCAGGGGAAGAAAGACACAAAGAAAGATCTCTGAAGCAGCTAATTAGAAACTAGCCAGCAACCAGAACAAAACCAATTAATTAACCATAGTCTCCAGGAAAAACCCACTCTATCCAGAGAATAAAGTCCACACTATTAACATGAAATGGATAGATAGTGTAGCTATCATACAAAGGACAGAAGTGCCATGAGAGTCCTAAGACTCTTTGTGTTGGCTTTATGCAGTTCAAAGGGTGAAAGCAAAGGAATGTCCTTGGTTACTGACTTTCTGGCATCCTGACTCACAGCAAATTAACACCACTTTTTTCTCTGCTTTATGAGATTGTTTTGGTCTTGCTTTCTCTATTTTTTTCAAATTTGAGTTTACATTTTTGGGAATAGGTCCTTGTGACTGCGTGACTTTGTTTTAAAATATGCACACGTTTTATTTAAAATACACACATTTTGAAAAGAAGGTCAGACTTACAATGTCAGTGTTAACAAATAAGAAGAGGAATGTCAAAAGTTAGGTTTTCATTGCCACTTAAATGTATTCCTCTTGTGTATAGATATTAAAATATAGCTGTAATTATCAGGTCACATAGAGGATCTCTTCTTCATGGAGCTATTAAACATTTCTTTTTATCTTCTTTATTCTCTGTGTGGTGCCAGGTCTTATTAAATTCATACCATTGAAACCTTGCATTGAATAAAAAATTATTATTTTGTCTCACATGCTTGCTTATCTGTCATGCTCTCAACTGTAACATTTGTGTGCTTCACAAATAATAGTGAATTTAACATCACAATGATAAAAATGTGTCATTGTCCTAACTTTACACATAGAGAGGTGAGGTGCAGAGATAGTTATTGCTGATGAGACTTGTGGAGGCAGATATGCCCACTGTTATCAAATGGCTAATTTTAAGCCCTGGGCATGATTTATTTTTACTTTTATTAAAACATTTCACATTGCAAGAGCATATTCTATACTCCAAGAGCTTTTTTAGCTGACCTCAGCTATGGGTCAGCACTTCTAGGCTCAGTGGGCATTAAACTGAAAGTTTCATTAGTGACCAAATACTAAATGTTCCCTGGCATTATAAAGAAGCCCTGTGGCACAAGCAGGAATAAAAAAATCAGTTCTTCAACATGGCAAAAGAATTGCTGCTTTGAAGTCCTTACTGCCTTCTAGGAGGCTACTAGGCAGAAGGATAATTTGTTCACCTGTGTTTTTTTAATTTGATGTAGATTTTAAATGAAGACAGTCTTCCAGATTATCATCCCCATTTACCTTGTTCCTGTAGGATACATAAATGCCAGTGCAGTTTGAATTTCCAGAGACTCCTGTGAGTCCATGCCAGGGAGCTCAGCACAGTGTGCAAGCTACTCTGCCCAGCTGGAGAATTGCTGTGGATATTGCTGGGGGAGCAGAGGATTTCTTAGGATGTTTTGGGATATAAATTTGCATGCCACAGAGCATATTGCAAAAGGTATTTAGGGTGCAGATTAGCAAGTTTGCCTGAAAGGAGCTTATATCTGCAGCATAAGCTGCATTACGAGTTTCTTGTCATCTTTTAACAAGCTAACAGCCATTGAACCCATCTTGTGTTCAGCTGTGGCATGTGCAGGGAAAAGGAGCTTCCTGTTCTGCAGAAATGGTTTTGTAGATGCCTCCTGCACCATGGGCTCAGCATAAAAGGGGGTGAGGAGGAACACACAGGACCAATTCTGCTTGTAGATTGCCTTAGGTCAGTGCTGAGCACCATCTACCCAGAAACTACTATTCCTGCAGTTTTAAAGGAGCATCTGCATGTTCTGCCATGTCCTTAGAGGGAGCAAGCGTGTCTTTATGTCAACAACTGTTGCAGATCTTTGGAGTTGATATGACTGACTAGAAATATACTCTGATCTCAGTATTCAACACGGAGAATTCCTGCAATTGCTGAAGTAATGCTGAGTAATTTGTGTAAGGAAGTGGCAAGCATTTGCATCCTTTATCCTTTCATCAAGCCAGAGTGCATGTTTCTGCAGCTCTGCCTCTGTGTGAATGTGTGCCAAACTTGGAATTGCATAGCTGAATTAATGTCTTTAATGCTAAGCATATAAGGATATTCTTAGTAGTCTGCTCATGGCATGACACATCATTACCACAGAAATGGAGAAAATTGTGAAGTCACAGTCACTTTGTATTATATATGACCGTGTGTGCAGCTGGAGATAGACATACACATATGTATGCACATGTATGTGTATGTGAAATACACCTGTCCTACCCCTCTCAAAGATTTCTGGTTAATCAATGTAATTATCCAAGAGTAATTTTTTATTAGTTTGAAAAGTCTGAACAAAACAAAAAGATCCACCTTTCTCAGTAAGTAAAGTGCCTTCTAAGTAGTTTCCCAACAGAAGGCTCTCTTTGTTCAGACCAGCTTTAATTGGACATGAGAGATTTTTATCCTTTTGTATTATCTCCTTGATACTGAATGTGATGTTTACACAAAACAATAAAAATGCATAATATTTTCTTTTGTAAGTACCCTCCCAGACTCTGAATGATGAAATCACTGTCAATAACCTGATCACTCTGCCCTGCTGTAATGAAGCTACTAATTGAAAACTCTGTGAAACTCAAGCAGACCCCAAATCAAACTAGTTTACAGCACCCATAAATGTGACAGCCTTGTGGTACTACTGCATTCTGCTTTCATATTCCTTCTATTCTTTAGTCTTTCAAGTTAAGATCTTAGAAGTCTGGGAGGAAAAGATGTGCATGGACAATTTTTATGGAAGTAGATACAAAAGTATGAGGAAATGAAAACTGGTATTCTTTGCATATTATCTAGGGGTCCAGCTCTTCTCAGTGAGTTGGGGGCTGGGTTTGTGTTTGTGCCATGCTGTACAAAATACTTTCCATACAGTGTTGTAGCAACACAATGCTACTGTTCAGTCAAGTCAATTCTGAATTTTCAGTTTTCACCACTAGGCAGCAGTCAGTAGAAAATAAAAATAGAACAAAGACAAAATGGAAATTTCTGACAAAGTTATGTCATTTTTCAGTGTAGTGTCAAACTCAGAAGTAAGGCAAGAATCAAAATCAGTGTTTGATTATTAAATATCATAACCTTATATTGTATTTCAGGTTAAAAATATGTATTACAAAGTGGATGAAAGCATTATTTTTTCTGAATAGTGTAGCAAACGTGAGGTTTATAAAGTCTTTATATCCATAAAACATTTAGTTAATCAAAGTCAAACATGGATAAAAACAGTTTACTCTGATTTACAGACTCCCTTCATCTGGAAACAGCTGCTTAATGTTCTTCTTAAAAACACAGCTTGATTCTTTCGGTATTAACAAGCTATTATTGTGAGTTATATCCCTCTTTTAGTGCATAAATTCACTTAAAGTGAATGCAGAGAAGTTTATAAAATGCAGGCTTAATGTTGTTGTAACATATGTTGCAAGGTTTTTAACAGTGACAGTTTTGATGAAAGACATTTCTGCCTTGCTTTCATAAATAAAGCTTTCTTCTTGCTTGCCTTGCTTTTTAATGTCTAAGAATCTGTGTCCCCTCTGAATGCCTCAATAAACTGTAACAAGATTATAGAAGGAGCGAAATAGAGCGTGGTTTGTGTTTTCAGCCTTAAATTCATTTATTCTTAAGAGAAGTCAAACAAATGTTTCTCTAATTCTGGAATATTTTGAGCAGGCAAATTGACAAGAACATAAGAAATATCCTACTTGTTGAGTCTTAATTATAACACAGAATTACCAAACAGCCAGCTGTATAGTCTTGTTATTTGTGCTTCACTTTCTTTGCTCCTTATTTGGCAGCCACAGAAGCAGCTGGGTTTGGTTTACTTTTAGCAATCAAATCAGTTTTGGTTTTTTGGTGTTTTTTCCAGGAAAAATTTGTGCAAGAATCTTGATGCCTTGGTTTTGGGGTTTTTTTTTTGGAAGATAAATAGATGCATGCCACCTCTCCAAGATAAAACACATATAAAGATTTTCTTCAAATAAAAGTCCTATTTATAGGATAAAGTTGTTATTTGGTCTTTCCATGGAACTTAAACACTTCCCTCATCCAATCTTGAATTCTGCTTGCCTAGCAAAGAATAAAATATAAACCAAAACCAGCATTCCATCTCCATCTGATGGCCTGAGAGCATCACAACCCCAGGATGCAAAGGGGCTGCTCAGGCTGTGAGCATAAAAAACAGCACATGTCTTTGGAAGTTGTTTTCTCTGCATCTGTCTTATGTTTATTTTAATTTACTATGCATTTCATGATCTGTGAGCCAAGTAATGGACTAATTGTAAGCATGTAGAGTATCTTCAAAGACTTGTCCTTTTCTGAAAAGAATTTGTTTTTCTTTTCTTCTCCTATTTCAGCACATCAGTAGCCAAGATGTGCTTAGCAAGTTTACATGCAGCAAGCCTTATGCCAAAGTTTTCTTTTCATTATTTATTGCAGGGCTGGGGGCCTTGTTTTATGATTTAAGGTGGTATTTGTCATGATATATAGAGCTGGAGAAAGCAAAACAGAAAGAAATATTCTATAACCAGTAATGTGAGACAAATGCTCTTTGTAGACAATTAATCAACAGCGACTTACAAGGAGGTAATTAGATTATTAAATTCAGCATCACAACTGTGAGTTTTGATGAGGGCAGAATTATTCTAGGCGAGTTTTTCTTTTTATGCAGTGGTGGTTTTTTTTTGTTTGTTGTTTACTTTGCACGTTGATGTTTTGTGTGTTGTCCTTGGCAGGTGGACCGGCAGTCGCAGTTCATCCAGGGCTACCGCGTGCTGTACCGGCAGACCTCGGCGCTGCCCGCCCCCGCGGCCTGGCAGAGCCTGGAGGTCAAAGTGCCCACGGAGCGCAGCGCCGTGCTGGTCAGCCTCAAAAAGGGGGTCACCTATGAGATCAAGGTTCGCCCTTATTTCAATGAGTTCCAAGGGATGGACAGCGAGTCCAAGTCCGCTCGCACCACGGAGGAAGGTTGGTAAAAGGGGCAGAGAAGCAACGAGCTGTCACAGCTGGCAGTGGATGCATGTGTTCATCTCTATTTCCTCCACATGATTCCTGTTTGATACACACTGAGGTGACATTAAAATTTGATATAATATTCAGCTTTATGCTGTAAATATCCCCTGAGAAAGCACTGCACTGGTCTTATATTCTTCTAGCTAGATACATCCTTCTGAGGTACAGGTGGCCTTTTGGTCTTCTAAAAAGTGTGCACTGCAGTCTTTTGTAACTATTGCTGCTGCAATAAAAGACTTTGGTCTGCACTTTGAAAAAAAAAATAAATGCAAGCTCTCACAAATGAGTATTTGATACTCAGCACATCTTTCTGAATGGGTAATAATGTAGATGGACAGTTGGCTGGGAAACGAGGAGTAGTGAAGGATATATATTTAACTAGTCTGGAGAAACTCCAGTCTCAAGGGCACACCACTTCACAGTTTCTGTTAGCACAGTGTTCATGGAACTGCCCTGTTCAGTACTGCAGAGGATTCCCCTGAGCACCTTTCAAGCCTCTCTGAAACAGTCAGGATTCAGACAGAATGAACAGTTTATACTTCTGAAATGCTCGAGCTTTTATGTCTATACCTTATAGCCCTGTATATGGGTGTGCTAAAACTTGTGCACTCCAGGGCTGCTGGGTTTTTGTTGAAAAGTAAAGATGCTGGGGCAAGATGTAAGTAATTTTAATAATTTGGTGTTAGAAACCCACCTTTCTACCAAATTAATGCAGTGTTTGCCTGGAGAATCTCTCCTGTAAAAGTAGGATGGTCCTAACAGTGAGGGTTCATCTCTCTGTGTCACTGATGTTTTTAATTTATTTTTTTTTTAGCAAGAGAAAGAAATTGCTGGTGAAGTTTTAAAGTGTTCATATGGTTTCAATGGGTTTTGAGTGCACTCTTTCCTTCCTATTGAAAGTGCATCTTAATCATTTATAGTAGTCTCCTGAGGTTTAATTTAGTGCTGATTGCCAAGTACTCTTTAATTCTAGAACAGACTTGCTTATTACTCACTTTTCTCTTTGATTTGTTATGATTATTACCCAACATGTAAGTAAAACTGAAGATAACTTGGTTGCACTTTGTACTTTATGGATGAGGAAATTCAGTGTCCTGCAACATGTGGAAGAGTGTGCAGGAAGGCTGTTTTCAAGTCTGATTTGGAATTTGGGATTTTATGGTTCCCAGTTCTTTGTTCAAACCATAAAGCCTAAATCAGTTGGTGAAGACTATGTTTGCAGCATTCTGAACAAAGTTTTTTTTTAATATAAAAAAGAAAAATTTAAAAAGATTTCTACAGGTTAATTTTCTTCTCTGGGGTTAAAATGTGGGAATTTGTCTTTTCACTAGCAGATTTTTCCTCTTGTCCAATTTCAGTTGATCTTTGTTGTTTGTTTAGTTCATCTGTCTCTTGCTAAAGGTAAATTAAGAACTACTGAAAAAGAGGGAAGGACTTATACCTCCTATAGAATATACCATAATATAATATAATATAATATAATATAATATAATATAATATAATATAATATAATATAATATAATATAATATAATATAATATAATATAATATAATATAATATAATATAATATAATATAATATAATACCTTTCTATAAAATATTTGAGGAATGACATTCTCCTTTATAAACCTTAGCTCCCAGCATGTCAGACAATTTCCTACCTTAAAGGACACTTTGTTCATGTGGAATAGTTTTCCACATAGCAAAGAATTAAAAAAAAATAATCCTGCCTGCAGATATGCATAACTCACAGCCTAGGATCTGTTTTGTAGATTAATATAACTTTCAAGGAGTCTGTTTACAAGTGTCTCCTCCCAAAAAATGTCAGCATAGAACCCATAATATTATCACCAGAAAAATGTCAACTCCTGTAAGAAAATTCTTCCTCTTCCTTGAGTGATAAAATTAGGTACTTCCATGAGAAAACTAAGACATTCAGTAGGTGCAGTTCTACAGATACTTCCTTTAATTCCTCATATTATCTTTGTAATTATATTAGTGTTCATGTATTTCAAAAATAGCATCGACCAAATGTTTAATGACAGTGGTTTGCTCTTCCTCCACTGAAGAAAGATGGCAGTCTATTTAAAGGTGCTGTGTTGCCTGTGATTCCGTTTTGAAAATGTGCTTTTTTTAGACTTGACTTTTAAAAAAATGTCAGCTGTAATATTTTTAGAAAATAATTCTGAAAAGTGATGCAAGTGTTGGAAGTTTTTTTGCGACAACAAAGCAAATATCCCTGGTAAAGGCAAAGTACAGCTGAAAGGTAGTGGCAAATTTCTGCTGGGTTGGATTTTACATGCAATGTTACTTCTGAGGCCTACCTCTAAAAATCAATTTTGCTGCAGTTAGGCTTTTCCTCTAGATCAGACATTTGTCACAGTTCAGTATCCATCCATCTCCTGCCTCTTTGGCCTTGTGAAAGTAACAAATGGAATTCTGTTTGGCTACGTCTGGAAAAGATGAGCAGCGATTTGGGTTCTTTCATATCTGTAAGAAGAAGCTGAGCACTGGAATAATTGACCTGTCAAGAAGCAGGCAAGGTGTTCTCCACAAGCCAGCAGCAAGGGAAATGAGAAAACGGTTTTAAAAATGTTATTTTTCAGTGTGATCTATTTAATAACTGCAGCAGTGTCAGACGAGTGGCTTAATTTATATCACGGTGCCAGCTCGCAGAGTGATACCATCAGAGAGAGGAAGCTGAAGTGATACATACAAACATGTGTACACACATACAGTGGGAGCTAAATCAAAGATTTAATTTTATAATTTTCACTATTTCTTTCATACTTTCTCTAGAGACAGATTTGGTTTTTTTTCAGTTGCATCAACTGTTAAATCACTTTTGGAATAACATTGTGGAGTAGTACTTGTCCTGCATCACAAAAATATGACAGGAAGGGAAATCTTCCTTAGCTTTTATCAGCTGCTCTCTGCCTGTTTCTTCTCACCTTAGTGCAGTTCTTAAAATGATATTTCCATAGCTGCATTCATTAGCTGCAATTTTAATTTTGCTTCAGATTTAGCCTGTGTCCTCAAAAAACCTCAAAAGCACCACACACACTGGTAGAATATTAAATAGAAAGGTCATGCAGTTTAAATGAATACAGTATGAGGATTTTGTAAATTTTAGAGTATGGTATTCATTTTACATTCTTTTGCATTCACATTCCCCTCTCCCCCCCAGGTATGCTTATATAAGACATTATATTTCTGAATGCCCTTTTTGTTTCAGTAATGAAAGTAAATATGTTTGAGCAAGTTGTTCCATTGTACTTAAAACCAAAAATGAGTTATGCAGTGCTAAGCTTTGCCATTTTTATGATTATTATTTTCACATAAAATATTCTAATTAATATCACACACATACATTTATTCATGGTTTTGTTGTTACGGAATAACTTGAAGACTTTTAAAATGCTAATTTTTCCACGGTGTGGCAAATTATTTCACTTGCCATAAAATACACAATGCAACTATTTATTTCACCAATTTTATGCTTTGCACATTTGCAAGGAGTAGCCCAAGGCCACCTTTCCATGCTTCACTCGAGCTGGCTGAGAGTCAGATTGTCCATAATACAGCTCCATTTCTCCCCTCCAGTTCACTGTTTCTCTGCATCAAGCAAGGTCACCAGGACTCAACCAAGCACTGTTAGCTTTGCAGCTGAACCAGCATCTGAAAATGTAGTTGTCGAAATGTGAACCCTCCCAGGACTGTAATATGTGTTTCATTTTTCACCTAAAATATTTTTTTTTTCTGCTGTAATCTTGTATGTTTCCTTGTCCTCACCCCTGATACCCTAGTTTGAAGCTGTGTGGTTCTTGCAGCACAGCACTCCAGTTTTTCAGGGTTATCAGGGTAGAGATTTGAGCTCAGCTCCATGAGCCTGTGCCAAGCCAAGTGCTGAGGAGCTTCCGACGTGGGAACACAGCCAGCCTCAAAGAGGCTGTGGAGAACAATAGGAATATCTGAATTGGCTCAGGAGACTTGAACACTTCTGATATCTGTAGCTATGCATTTTTGTGTTAAATGCAAAGATGCCAGGGGATCTTGGCTTTTCTGAGAAGCGTGGTCCAAGGATGGGCATGGACTCAGGGATATCTGTTAAAGATAACACTGGAGTTCTTTGCCATGAAGTTTAGCAATGAAGAAGTCACTCTGACCAGGGGACTGGAGTCAGGGAGCCTTGATACAATGTGAGATGCCCCAAACCACGTTGTTGTCTAGGTTTGAAGTTGGGGCAGGAGAGTGATAAATATTTTAGGTTCTGCTATGATGTCTCTACCATAAGTTTTCAAAATCAGCTTTCATATTTCGTATGAAATGTTTTAAGATCAGATTTAAAGCAATGAAAAATATGAGGAAGACAAATTCTATAAGTTTTTGTTAAACCCAACCTCCCTAGAACAGAAGGTGTCCAAGCAACAGTCTCCTGTGAACTGGAAAATTGTCCTGGAGAGGTATCACTCTATGCTTGCTTTATTAGTTCACATTTTTCTGGCCTCTTTCTATTAGTTTTGTTGAAGACTGAGTAGATGGACTGGGAGAGATGGAATAAATAAATTCTAGGACCAGTTCCAAGCAGCTGCTATCCATCAGCTTTTCCCTCCAGGGACTGTACCTTAATATAACACAGCCGATCTTGGTGGCCCAGCTCGCCACTGTGGGGTAGTTTCAACACTTGCCTGGGAACAAGAGAAGGATGGGGGGGGATCCAAGAAGTTTTAGGTGGCTAAGCAGGGCCATATTGACAGTCCTCTGCTATGGCAGCCACAGCCACACTGGGAGAGCCCAGTATGGATATAGCAGATGCTCCAGAGGAGACTTTTCCATGGCAGAACTCCTGCATCACTTCCCAAGCAGCATGTCCTGAGCCAAAAGAAGCACCCTGCTACAAGAGGGGCTTTGCCAGCATAGCTCTGGTCACTAATAGCTGTGATTTTATTTTTATTTTTTTAACACTTCTAGACAACAAGCATGGCTGGCAAGCAGTTGTCTTGTAGAATTGGCCTTGATGTGCAGTGACCAGCCAAACAGCTGTGAGTGGTTGAACTGAACAGGGCTCTGAAGAGAAAGCAATTTGCCTGGGGCAGAAAAGGACATAAGTATATATGTGACCTAACCTAGCACCTGCTCTATTCACTGGTATTGGATGTAAAGCCATGAGCATTTTAACTCTTTTCCAGTTCAGATTTGCAACTTCTTTGTTTAAACCTGATATTGTCTTCCTGGAGAGAAAACAAAAAAGGATCATTAAATGTTGGCTGCTCACATCATTGTTAAGCCATGTAAAAATAGAAGAACCAAAACAGTTTTCAGGCCAGGTGAAGAACCTCACATGTGACTTAGTTAATATATCCGTAGTTATTTATGCATATTATAGAAAACAAAGGCAAACATGAGAACAATTCCAGTGCATATTCAAGAAATGCCAAATATAAATAAATGAGGAGTGATTTGTATTGATTCTCCATTGCCACAAATTCCACATTGTCATTCAGCCCTATGCATCTCTTCAGAAAGGCATTTTTCAGCATTTCAGTGCCTGACAAAAGTGCATCCCTGGGCCTGCAGGGAGTGTGAGTTTTCTATACTGTGTGCTTGCTGTTGTACAGCTTCAGCAAAATCTGTGCCCTAGCAAAAGAATTAATGCCTTGCTTCTGTTTGCTCCTCTCCTTGGTGTAGCTCCAAGTGCTCCTCCTCAGTCTGTCACTGTCCTGACAGTTGGAAATCACAACAGCACGAGCATCAGCATCTCCTGGGATCCTCCCCCTCCAGATCACCAAAACGGAGTCATCCAGGAGTACAAGGTACACACAGTGTCTGATGGGAGGGCTGTGTGCTCAGGGAAACAGCCTGCTTCAGTAACAGAACAATGGCACTGTTTATGGGTTTAGATTCTGACAGCATTTACAGCTGCCCATATAATTATATGGAGAAGGAGGACTGAGTGCTTATGGATTTCTTTATTATTATTATTACTACTGTTATATTAAAAAGCAAAACCACCATGAGATTGATATGAAAGAGAGCTGTAATTTCTGGCTAGTTTACAGTTCTTGTCCTTCTAGCTTTTCACTGCTGTGGGAGAAGAGGAGGGGGTATTTTTGTAAGGAGTTTTTGCACTCTAAAGACAGTCAGTGAAGTCCCTGTCTTGGAGTACCTTCAATCTGGCAGCAAAGCTGCAGGAAAGTTGCTTCTTATTTCCTCTGCAGAAATGCTAATCCTAACACTTCAAGGTCAAAGTCAAGGACTGTGACTCTGGGAGAATTCAAACTTCTTCCAAGTACTATCTCTGTCAAGCTTCACAACTTATAGTGCCAGGCTCTTTGCTCTGAAAAACAGGTTGAATACAACTAGTCTATCTAAAATTTGCTGTCTGAGAGTTACTCACGTTGGTTGTATTTTCTTCCTTTTTGTTGCTATGATGGCTCCAAATATCCATTCCTTATACATGAAATGTTGTTGTACTCTGTAATTTCATACTAAGGTCATTTTTGCACAAGGATATTTCCACAACATTAAGAAAAAATGCACTCTGTTATTCAGGTGGAGAAAATGATTGGGAGAGGTTCAGCCTTGTCACAGCATGGAGCACAGTTTGGTAAATTACCCTTGCTGTGGCTGGCCTATATACACTAAGTGTGAAATGTTTAATTGAAATGGATCAGGGCAGCTTTCTTGACAGTCCCAAAAAGGGTGGGTGGTGACTGCAGCTTATTTCACGTAAAAGGATTTTTTTTTCCCCTGCTGTATCTTGAGGGAGCACAGCATGAAGGGAGAAAGTGCTTGGCTTCTAAATCAGATAATGGTTCAACCTCTTCCAGCTTTTCACTGGGTCAGAGGGATGCAGTAAATGCTCACAATGTTTATGTTTAGCATAGCACTTCCTTTGTTTTGCTTTTAGTCAATATCAAGATTTATTAATCCCAGTATTTTATTGATCTAATTTTCATATCAATTAATAATTATCCCTTGGTTTAATTAATCTTGATCCTGACTCCAGTATAAATCAATATAAACCATCCAGGGCTTATAGGCAAATGAGTAAAGCACACTCCTAAACCACAAAACCTGTAGATATGAAACAAAGTGGGCTGATGGCTAATAAAAGCCATGTTCCAGGTGAGTGCTCAGGCCTCTGGGCTGTGTATAAAACCAGCTGGAGTCACTACCTATTACAGGCCTCCTGTGTTAGATTAGGTGGCTGCCTGAGTAGTGAACTGCCTACAGTGAATGGTGCAGAGTCTAATATTTATTTGAGTATAAAATAACTGCTGAAGTTCCACAGTGCATTTCCTAACAAATTGAAAGTAGATCTGTTGATTCCACTTAAAGCATAAGAATGCCTGTAAATTCATGCATGAATTAAATGCTTTTAGTTAGGGGCATCTCATAGCTGTTGTAACCTAAGACCAGGACAGACAAGGAGTGAAGGGATGAATGCAATAGTTACCCACCTTAATGCATTCTGGCTTGCAAATAGGACCACCTTACGTTTAGGAAAACAAGAGAATTTTTTTCCTCTTCAAATCTTTCTCAACATTTCATAGAAAAAAGATAAGGAGTGATAAAACACTGAGCAGGGTCAAAAGGAACTGTAAAGATATTATTGTTGTTGCTCAGATGCATTAGTGGTTCCACCAATAGTGTTTTCTTCTGCTGTTATTTTTATGTAAGTGTGCATATGATATATTTATGCATTGATTTTCTTGTGTTGTAGTAAATGCTTTCTTTAGTAATACAGAAGCAGTATTTGCAGATAGCATTAACTGAGGAAACATGCCTGAAAGTTAGTTTTCAAACCTCTTTGGGGAATCCTATGAAAAAATGCAAGAGGGAGACATAACACTCTGAACTCATAGACTGTTCTCATCATAAAATGCCAGTTATGATTATAGGGTAGATTTTCTGTTAAATTAGGAATGTTTGAGTGAGAAACTGATGTCTGGATACCTAAACAATGTAAATAATCACAAAGGCAGCAGTAAATGTGAGTCTGTGCTTATTCCATTTCAGAAATTCCAAATATCACTCTTGTGCAGTGAAAAGAATTTTGAAAATTGTTTGTTCATTAGTGCTTTAAGAAGTGCTCATATTATTAGGTATCCTTTTGCTATTCAGCAGAAGATTTAGAAGGAAAAAATGTGGGTTTTTTTTAACAAAATGTTTGATAAACAAGATTTTAATTAATGTGTAACACCTCTTTTCCACTTGGATGATCTGGTCTGTGCTTCTAAGAATTGTAAGCACAGAATTTGCACTCCATGGAGAGACAGAGTCCAGAGAGGTATTTGCAAGCAGTCTTTGCAGCTGGCTTGGTACTGCACTAATCTGGGATACCTTACTGAGCTGAATCATCCCAATTTCAGCTACTCCTGAACAATAAGGTTGTCAAGAAGTCCTAAATGAGTGATTGCCATGAAATACCGTGATATGTCATATCTGTGCACGATTGTGTGAGTGTGGAGAATTTCACCTATTTTAACACATCAACTTTTGTCCCAGATCTGGTGCCTAGGTAATGAGACTCGGTTTCATGTCAACAAAACAGTAGATGCAGCCATTCGGTCTGTAGTAATAGGTGGCCTATATCCAGGTATCCAGTACCGCGTGGAAGTCGCCGCAAGCACCAGTGCAGGTGTGGGAGTAAAAAGTGACCCACAGCCCATAATAATTGGTAAGTTATTGTCTGTTGTGTTGTTCTGTTTTGCCTGTTTTTTTGGTTTGTTTGTTTTTTCTCAGAAATTCTTTCATACATCATTTCTGGAAGCATAAAAATCCATGAAGCAATAATGGGATTTGACTGGTTAGTTAGCTTTTACATCCAACTGCCTGATGATGTTTTGTCTTCTCTTCCTGCAGAGCTCTTGCAGACAATGAAGGGAAGTATGTTCCCAAGACATATGAGAAAATGGTGATTGTTTAGTGAAAGTGATTTAATGTTTTGGGGTTTTTTTTTAAATGAATTTACCACTTCTGCAGGTTGATAGTTGTGTGGAACTAACAGCCTGATGTCCATTTTCCTTCTGTAAGATGGCTGGAATATTCCTTACTCATTCCACTGGTGCCTAAGACACTATTTACCATTGTTTTCTGAATGTCTAAAGTCAGTGTTTCTCAGGCATCCCAAGAAGACAAGCCTCCTCTGTCAAAGAAAAAGTGTTTTCTAGACCAAGGTAGCATTATCATCCCAACCTTGGAAATAGTTGTTTCTTGATTGTGGCCTCCATGCAGAACTAATTTCCTGACCTGAGGGAAACACAGGTTTTGTTTCTTCTGAAATTTTTCCTGAGTATAAAATACAAAGGCAGGAAAAATATGGAAGACTAGAAGTAATTATGTTTAGCAAACCTGAAATGAGCTGTGCAAAGCAGCACCTGTTTGGAGTGTACAATACAGGAATTTTGTTGCCTTTATCTGTATGATCTAACTTAGTTATTACTTAAATGGACTTCATTTGTCTGGGGACTTCTGTTACTAAATATTTTCTTTCTAGAAAATGTTGTCAATACACTGTCCCAAATATGGACTAGTCTATTATTTGTAGACCCTTAGAAAAGGACACCCCAGAAGCACTGCTTAAATGTTTACTGATATTCAGGTTCCCCATTCATCAAAACAGAAGCTAAGATCCTTCAGCTTTGAAGTCGCACTGGAGGCAGAAATGCAGGAGTGGAAGTGAAATTAGCACTTGGTTTAGAAAAGTCAACCACAGAAACACTGAGGAAAAGAGAGAAAAAAAGATACCTAGAAGTGAAAACAAAAAATTGATTTTTGAAAATGCAAGAAACACAGGACCTTTTTTTTTTTTTTTTTTTTTTATTTCACTAAGGGATCCATCTAACTAGGCAGGAAATACACTGCTCTTATTCCAGCAAAGCACAATTAAGTGTGTTGCATTTTAAGTACATGGGTAGCCTTGTATCACTTAATGTGTTGTGAGTCAACTTGCACCAAAGGTCTTTGCTGGATGATTCCCAGTGTTCTTAGGTATATTTTTTCTGTTCCTTAAATGATCCCAGAATGTTTGCTTCTACAAGTTTGTCTGTAACTTCTTTGCACATTTGAGAGTAATTTGTATAAAAACTAATGGGGAGTAGTATCTATTTGGGTTATGTTTCTGTTGTCATTTCTGTTTCTCTTTTGGGAGCCTGAAGCTGGATGTGTTTATTACATATTGGTCTGCATCTCCCTTTTCTTTAGGTCCAATTTTCCTTTTGATTATGAATTTATTCCTCAGACTATAAATTTGCTTGATAACTGTAACAGTGTTTAAGTGATACCACTCCTGAAAAACTTGAGTTGGCACCATCCAATATTTGAATAGGAAACAAAATCATAAAATATGTAAATTATTTTTAAAGCAAATTAAAAAAACAAAAACCTAGTTACATGGATCTAAAATGAGCTAATGAATAAACCTCAAAACATAGTTAATGGAAAGCATTATTGAGTTATTATATTATAATAGAATTCTATATGGTTTGGTGCATATCTATACCATTTAACAACTTGCAAACAGAATGAACAACTCCAAAAATGCTGAATTATGGAGAGAGCAGGTCAGTGGTGTAGGAGAGTTAAGCTGTGTTTCTAAGCAGTAAAAACTTTTAATAGTCATGAAATCCAAAGTAGAGTGTATAAAAAAGAGATGTTATTTTTAAATACAGGATTCATTCTTCCAGAAATGTTTCGGGTGGGGGAAGTGGTTCTGAAAATAACTGGTTTTCATGGTGGATAATCAACTGCTGGCCTCCCAGGGTAATTTTAGATAACAGACCTGTGACAATCCAGAAAGCAAAAACAAGAGAATAGGAAGCAGTAGGAAATACATTATTCCTTTAGTTAGAAATTGTCTCACTGTTACAGGAGTCTTGTGCCCATACTTGAAATAGGATGTTGAAAAATTTTATGGAAGACTCAAAGAGAATCAGGAATAAAACTTTTATGATCACTAATGATATGCTAAAAAACATTCACTTGGAAAACCGAAGTAAAATTGGAGATAAGGGCAGTGCTGGTTAATGCTGTAGCTATTATTTCTCTTCATCAGTTGGCCTGGTCCCTCTTACATTCCATCATTGGCATCATAATATGAGGAACAGCTGCAAACTTTCACAGTAATAGGTACAATCGAATCTGATGTGTCTAATTAATTTTTGGTCCGACAAATTAGTTTTGTTCTTCATTACTCTCCAATGGGAGGAAGACATTATATTTCATTATGTTTTTGTCTTCAGGAACAATGGAGCGTTACAGGTCGCACACTTCCCTTGTCTATGCTCTAATTAGTTGAACTGACAGCATTGTTACAGAACCACCTGCAGTACATGAAATAGTACACTGGTACCTTGGATGACATATTTTTTACTTCTGCTTAAATATTATATAAAGAAGTACAAGACTAATGCTGTTTGTTTCCCCAACCCCTAACAATTATATTAATTTTATCAAAAGTCAGTGAGTAACATTCATCTGTCTCCATTTATTTTTCCATCACCAAATTCAAAAAGCATATGTTATTTTGACATTTGAATGAATTATTACTTTTGCAGTTGTAATTGCTAGGCACAGAAGGGTAAGAGGAAACAGCCAGACTGCAAGCTTTAGAAGGTAATTTGAAGACAGAGTGTATCTTCTCCTGGAAGAGAAGCAGAGGTTTTAGTGGTCACTGAAAACTCTCTCCAGGCTATTTGAAGTTTGCTCTCATGTCCTCCATTTTCAAAAGATTGTTTTCTGGTCTTAGAGAAGACAGGATCCTCCAATGGTTTTGGAGGCTTTGGTGAAAAGAGCTCGTTCTTGAATCCAGGAGTATCCACTCCCAAAGCCAGTCTCTCCAAAGCACTTCCCTGCCTGCTCTTCTCCTTGGTAGCATGGCTGTGTCTGAAGCAGTGCCAAGACTACCTGTTTCCTCACTGTCCTGCTGCTTTGGCCTCTCCTCCAAAGGGCACAGAAATTAACTGCAAGTTAATGGTAATTAGAGCAACTCCAACTCCCATGCTGATTTCTACTAGAAAATCGATTTTGTGTCTGGAAGAGCATGCCATTGAGAGCCCCTTTCTATTAGTTTTGCTGTCAGCCCTTCCTCTTTCAGCACTGGGGTGCACCTATGGATTGGTTCCATGGTCTGAAAAAAACATGGAAAATCAGATAAAGCAGCCACTGCTGCCTGCTTTCTTTCCTTGCCACAGGTGCTCACTCAGTTTCATTTTCACATACTTAATCAGGCTGGGAAGCCATTGGGCCTTTGTCAGTGGCAAGACAAAAGATGGAAATATGGCAAAGGACAGCTGCAGCTCCTGGGGCCTGATGCTGGTAAAGTTTCCCAGCATGGCCAGTATAGACTGGTGCATGACACCAGTACTGGTGCACTTTTTGTGCATCTGTGGGACCTATTCTGCTCACTGGCAGCCTTTTTGCTCCTTGCCCAGAATGACTGAAAGCAAGCCAAGCTCTAGCACAGCTTCCACATTCTGACTGCAAAAGCAGACAGTCATCAGTACAAAATATTGACATGATGCTGAAAGAGAGGAAGCCCAGTAAACTCATCAGGGCCATCAGCAGTGTGGTAACAATGGCATGCAGGGCTCTGTGTTTCTTCCCAATTAACCCAGCCCAGCTCTGAGCACCACTAAAGCTGCATCTTGGGCAGAGGCAATCCCAGAGGGACCTTCTCAAAGGATCCTTTTATAAAACATGGCTGTGTGAACTCCAGGTCACCTGCAAAGAGGTGTCTGTGGAAATGGGACTGGAAGTGTCAGATTTCTCAGATTTGCTTCATCCAGAGACCCTGAGTGTTGGCTTTAGGCTGGAACCAGTGAGCTGCTCTGTTGGAAGAAGTAAATCTAACCATTGTTGAATTATAGAAAAGGAATATGTCTCTTTTCACAGCATGGCATAATGATACCATACTTCTAATAATTTCCTCTCAGTGACCATTTCAGTGTTTTACTGCAATGTTCAACTACCTTTATGTGTGACAAAGACTCTCATAATTGAGAATCATATTGTTTGCATCCTCTTTGTCACAAGAGTAGCTACTCTTGCAGCTTCTCAGCATGTATACAGGCATCTGGTAATATTGCATAAACATTTCAAGGATTGAGCTGTATAAATGCTTTTACCAGAAATGGTGGATAATCTTTCACAGATTTCAAAACTGCAGATGTGGACAGTTATATAAAATACATCTAGAATAAAATTTGGGGGATTTTTTTAGAAAAATATTTTCTTCATTTCCTAATTTTAAAACTATTTTTGACAATTTGAAAGTGCTGGCCCTAGAACTGTATGCTTTAGCATTTCCTGGATTTCCATTCAGATTTTTATGAGCATTTGATTTCAGGCCAAATGCCAAGCTTTTTCTTTTAGCAAAGTTCCCTTTTAGAGAAAGAGGGGCAAAAAGCAATGGGAGCATCTACTGGAATTTACAGTTTTCTACTGTAATATACAATTTAAGATCCTATATAGTAATTATTTGATGCATGTCAATTTATTTGGTATTTCAAGTAATAATTATGTCTTGTAGGTTGATATTAAGAATGTGTATGCATATTCTAGGTGAAAAAGCATCTATTGCTGTGATTGTTTAGTGCTTGCAGTTAACTGTGTGATTTTCTGCTTTGTGTCAAAGATGGTACACCTAGAATTTGTATGAGCCTTTTTCCCCTAGAAGTAATTGCTGGAAAATGCATCCTTGCCCCAGTGGAAAGTGCATTAATTTTATTGTTTATTTCAAATTTGGAACCTAGCATTCAGGGTTGAGTTGAGTAAGAATTTTTGGCCTTCTTCTGATCTTTTAGCATAATTTTATTTGGATTACTCATTTGGAAAAAACTTTTTATTGATTGCTTGATTTATTTTTTTATTAGTTTCCTGTGATCCATTTTCTCATTATTGTGTTCTGTCTACAATTATGGAAAAACAAACTAACAAATATGTATATTGTTAAAGAAAAAAGCTTTGGATTGGCATCTGTTAGATTACTTGGGAGTGTGCTATAGGCCTGTCTTTGCAAATCTGTATCTGCCAAATGGCTGTGGATTTGCTCTAGGAACACAGAGTGTGATGTGCATTGCTACTTCTTAAAACTTCTATGTGGGTAATTATTTTGAGACTCACTACTACCTTTTAAAAAATTTTAATTTGTAGTACTGTTTCCACTGTGTGTTACAGAATCCAGAATAACCATGTTCTGTTCAATTTCTCTCGTGCAGGAGGTCGTAACGAAGTTGTCATCACCGAAAATAACAACAGCATCACTGAGCAAATCACTGATGTGGTCAAGCAGCCTGCCTTCATAGCTGGCATTGGTGGTGCATGCTGGGTCATTCTCATGGGTTTCAGCATCTGGCTCTACTGGCGAAGAAAGAAGAGGAAGGGGCTCAGCAATTATGCTGGTAAGAGCAGTGACCTTATTGCCATCTCAGCAGGTGCTATCATAGAAAGAACAGGGGCTACTAAACCTACCTAAAAACCACACAGGACTTACAGCAGAAGCATCCTGGGTGACTTCTGTATGCTTGTTTTAAATGTATGCTGTGAAATTGCTGGTGTATGAAAAGCTTTAAATGCATCGCTCAGTACCACATTTCATCATTGTCATGAGGCAGTAATTTTACATCTCCAGCACATGTAGCATTAAAAAAAGTAAAAAGAGGATTAATTGTTCCTCTTGCCCCTTGCTCAGAAGGCACTCTGTTGGTAGTGCAGCATCATTTATATCTTTAAATATGAGTTAGACTAGACCTTTACAAGGAAAGTTAAAGTTTTTGTCTTCTTCATTCCTCTGCATTTCCATGTCTCTGAAGCCATGTGCATGGCAAATAAATGAAGGTACTTAATCAGTGACCTCATGTCTGCAGCTGGAAGAGTGATGTGTTAGACGGAGAAGTGTGGTCAAAATTTACCTAAGGCAGACGCCATAAACAGTTTTGTCTGGTAGGCAGAACATCTTGGAATGTTCTCTTTCATTAAATGTTTGTTCCAGTTATAAATTAGTTTTTGAAAACTACATTTGGAAAATATAATACACTTGCCAAATGAAAATCTGTTCATCTTTCCCCAGCCTTTGTTTTGTGTATTATTTTGTTTTCAGGATTCGTACGAATTTTTGGGAAATCAGGTGAACTGTCATAAAATAGGTTTCTGTGAAGCCTAATTTAACACACAAAAACCCCCATTTTTTCAAATATTACAGTAGATTCTCTTGTAGTTCATATTAACACTTGAAAAAAACATTTGTCCAGTTGAGAACAGAACATATTTAATCTTGACATTATATCACACTAAATTTACACAAGTGCCCTTCTATTTGCAAGTTATCAAATGGGAAACCAAGGGCTCAGGTTCCCTAAATGGCTGAGCAACAACTTGCCAAAAACCCACAGTCACATCCAAACTGTTCCCAGTTCAGCTCAGCCATAGTCAGACTCCTCAGTGTCCTGACCAGGCTCAATAAACCAGCAGGAAACTATTCCATGTTGGTTTTCAATCCTTCCTGCTGGATTTTTTTTCTGCTGGCTTAGTGAAAGGACAAGAAGATATCAGATGAGCAGTGGAAAGAAAGGAAGGTGAGACCAGTGGCTTTTGGACCTTCTTGGTTTTTGTGGAGCCTCATTTTGTGTCACCACATGATCTCTCTCATTCATGGGTTGTGCTTTTTCCCAAGGTGGTTTTTTCCTTTCCATTAATGGCAGTAACTTTTACGCTCTGAGAGGTAGGATGGTTTAACTGATTAATTAATATATCTCTCACACACTTATGGATATGCTGGTGTGAAATATCATTCTAGATCCCAAGAGTTTTTTTCATACTAGAGACAGCTGTGCTGTTATTTCTCTTAGGGAGTAGTCCTACCTAAAGCTTGGGACATAAGAAATGACTAGATTTTTTTTTTTTTTAAAGGAGAACTATTAGTCCTGTATGTGACTTGGCATACTGGGGTGAGGGACAATTGAGAACAGTCTGTTATAACTTGAAGAGTGTAGCTGTAAATAACTGTAAACAGCATGACTCGTGCAACTCATTCCTTCTCATGGCATTTGCTGCATCTAAGTGGGATGTGAACATTGATTGCATCATGAAATTGTGTATGCTTTCAGCAAGGAAAATAGATAACAGATCATTCTTCAGAGTTCATCCTAATGTTTACGACTTGGAGAACAGCATGTCTGCACAGTCTTCAAATGTGACTGTCAGAATTCACTGCTTGTCTTTCCAACCATCATTTCTCATTGGCTGCTGGCTGGTTGGTGCTTTAAGCTCAGCTGTTATGTCCTGCTTATGATATTCAACCCCAACTGAGTAATTTCCAGAGGAACCCCGTGCCCTGCAATTAGTGCTTTTTGTCAGGGTGTGTAACTCACAATGTGTTTGCTTTCTTGTTTTGCAGTTCAGTCCTTCACCTTCACCCCTGCAGGTACTGTCCATTAGTCTGTCTCTTACCTCACCAACACATCATTTGAAGCATTAGCTATCAAAGTGTTTATGAACATGTGAGATATGTAGAATCAGAACCAAGTACAAAGAGAAATGCTCTGGCTGCCTGTGATAAAAATGTAGCATTCATTCTCCTCCTGATTCCAGGAAAAAGTAAAATCCGCCATCATTAATGTCTCTGTCACTATAAATCTGGCTACTTAACTCATCTAACTCTCTGAAATGCAGTTTTGAAAGTAATTTTCAGGCCCAGATGCTTGAACTAACTTAACATAAACAAGCATTATTCATATGTAGCTGCATTTTGATTTTAAAGCTCAAACAGTTTAGCAGATCCAAGTGGAGAAATGGAACTTTCTTCTACTTTAGCTCTCAGTTAATTATGTTTGCCTTACAAGCAGTGTAGTCACTAACTGATGCATTCATGGACTTAACAGGGTTTTTGAAATGGAAACATTTGGGTTTTTCCTCTTACTATCCAGCTCAGAGCTGGTATCCTACTTTTCTTATCTTTAAAAAGATAGCATACAGTAGACTATAATCATAAGTTTGATTAAAGACACTTCAAGGATAAGTGAAGAGTGGCTGAAACAGCAGTTGCAAACATTTTATTCAACATTTGGATAGTCAGGAAAAATAAAGTATGCAATTAATAGTAATAATTAATACAAATTAATACAATATAATTAATACAATTAGCTTCTGCTCTCATACTTAATCTCGAGATTTAGAAACTCAAAAATAATTGTACTTCAGCATTACAGTGTTAAGGGCTGATAAATCTCAGTGTTTTCCAGCAGAAGTCTGTCCAGTTTTATGGGTGTAGTTTGGCCCCTCAGTTGCCTTTACCAAAGCTGTCCTCTCATGCTCAGTAGCTATTTTCTCTCTCTTGCTTGTCTTCAGCCAGAGCTTGTGTTCAGCTTTGCAGGAAGGAGCAGATGACCAAAGGTGGTGATGTGTGCCCCAGAAGCCCATGGCATTCTGAGAGAAATGTCCTTGAGGAAAAGCTCTGGGGACTCAAGATTGCTCCCCAAGCTTCCAGAAAGATTTGTCAGGTTACTGTAAGCTACAGCACAACACATCCCACCCTAAACACTTTACTGCCTTTTCTTTGAGACACAACATAGGATTTTTTCCAAAATTAAATAATACATCTTTGCATTTGGTTCCTATGACTGTCAGCTGTCTTGAACTGTGGTGCATTTTCACCATTGTGTTTGTAGCATGCATTGGCATGACACAGGGTTGTGCTGGAGCCTCAGGGTCTGAGCATGATTTCTTGCTGTTGATCCACATGTGCTGGTCAATTGGGATATATCAGAGGGACTGCTGAAATTGTTCTCTTTTAAAAGCAGTTTTGACATCTTGTGGACTTTGTGGAACTAATCTATTTCCTGGCTTATAATTACTTTTAGAGGAATTGAGAACTTAAGTCATCCAGTAGTTGAGTCCAAAAATTATTTTAATTTTAAAAAGTATTTTCCTTATGACAGAACATAGTGCATGTTTCTTATCTTTAGATCCAGAGTTCCAAAACAAACTTTGTTAATTCTCTAATATTTGAATTTGTCCTTGGTAATATCATTTAGAAAAACATACCTATGCTTGTGGAGGGTTGACACTCAAAACTGTGCATTGTTCCCTTCAAAGTTATGATTCATAAACAGTTTGGGTTTAGATACAATTGTTTAGACAGTGGTATGTAGCTTTCAGAATCTCCTCAGAGACAGCTGTCAATGAAGTTTTACTTCATAAAGATTAATTTATCCTAATATACTCAGATTTTAGAAGGTAAACACTTTTTGTTCTGACATCTGCTTTAAATTCTCCCTTCAGAGAGTTGCAGAGAATTAACTGTGGTAGAGAATTGAATCTATTAGTATAACAATCATCTACTTTGTTTCACACTCAGAAAAAAAAAATCCCCTGTTGTTTCTGATGTGAATATTTTTTGTTTTGTTTTTCTTCATCTGTATGTTCCTGTGTGTAGAACATAGAACACTAAAAATAGTTGTTTAAAATTCCAAATCCATTCAGTTTTATAATTACTTGCTAAAAATGTTCTTTTGGGTCATTTTCAGATTATGGGTCACTCACTTGAACCACTTGTTATTTGTATTCTGTTATTAGGCTCCTAAGATGTACAATTTCTGCTTTGTGACTAAACCACTGTAACACATGTGGGAGAAGAGCAAACAGAAAATCTCAGGCAGATTGTTACAATTTGTGTCAGGGAAGATTAACTGATTGAGTTACATACTTTTAGATTTCTGTCTTTGTGAACGTATTCATATGGCTCAGATGGTCACAAATAAAGTGACACTTTAAATCTTTTTAGTTATTTTCAGTTGTACTGACTCCAGTAGTTACTGTACCACAATTCTGTACATCACTGTTCTTCCACTTCCCTTTCCACCACGACTCTCCAGGCCTTGATTCTCAGTAATATCAGTGCTACAAAACATAAAATTCAACTAATATGTGTGTTAGATTACCCTTGGTTAGTAGTAGTGTCATCATCTGCAGCTGTACAAGGACTGTGCATTTTTGTGACCAGGATATATTCTCAGCAAAGCCAACTCTGGCACAGGGACACTAAACACAACTGTTGTCCTTTTCAACCATCTCTCCTGTAATATAAAGGGTGGGTTGGTCTCACTTTTGTTTGTGTGAAAGTTGAAGTCCTGCCGCACTGTTTGGGGTTTATTTGTTTATTTGTTTTATTTGCTTGGAGTTTTTTTGTTGGTTTATTTTTTGTTTGGTTTTTTTTTGAGTTTTATTTACATTTACCCTTTACTCAGATTGCCTGGATATATAGACTTCCATGGTACAAAGATGCATGGCACAGTAGAGATATCTGACCACTTATTGTGTAACAGATGGATTATTCCAATACTGCATTACAGTAACAGAACAGAATCTGTTTATTTTATACTAGAAGTTGCAATTATTTTTTTCAGATTTCTGTGAAAAGGCATGGTTGTAGGGAAAAAAAGGAGAAATTTCATTTATCTGCTTATCTTGCCTGTGCCCTCAAACTTGTTATGCCAGTACCTATTCACCAGAATATTCAGGTGTTTTCAAGTGTCTAGGCCATCAGTCATGCAAAAAAAGTAAATATGTGTTTTAATTTATGAGTAGGTAAGCTTATTTAGTGACTAGTGCTCCTTGAGATTAAAGATTTTATGAAACCCAGTAAATAGAAAACAAATTAAAAATAGATAGAGAATCATGGAACATTGCACATTTTATGTGCAACTCCTGAAACTGTTAAATGAGGATAAACTATATGACAGAATCATCCAAAGGTAGACAGAAGATTTGATGGAATTTTTATGTGCTGATTATCTGTTCTGAGTTAATGCTTATTAAAAGAGGATTAATCTACATTCATATTTGAGGAACAGCTTATCAGTAAAAGGAATGAGACTTGGCTGGCAACATTAAAGTTTTCATTTGCAGTAGAAAAATGTGGCCTACTAGAGATAGGCATAGAGAAAGCTTTCTAAAGCTTTCTAAAGCTTCCTTGCCTCAGAATGTCGACTTACTATACATTCATATTTTTCCAGTTCTAGCAGGCATGAAGATTAAGTTTAACCTTGTCAGATAATAGTAGTAAATGGTTTTGGTACCTCCTTATATATGTAATAAAAAGCATGTGAAAAGCTCCTTAACATATGCTGGTTTTCATACAAATAGATACAATATAATTTCCTGAAATATTTATGCATTTAAAATGCACTTTGGATTATATTTCTGCATTTTTGCAGTCCTTGAAGTATAAGCTGGTGGGGATTCCTTCAAAATCTCTCTATGCAGAGGTTATTTTTTCATCTTCTTTTGAAAACCAATCTCATCCCTGCAGGTCTTCAGCCTTTCTAAGAACAGGTATCAGATGCAAAGACTGCTGAAAGAGCTTTTTTGCTTCCTTGGTGATAAAAAACAAGGAATATGGGTGGGTCAGTGATAGGGACATCCTTCCCTTCCTCCTCTTACATTGCCCCTTGAAATTGCTCTGCTTCTTTTTGAAGTGGAGACAGGATGAATAAAGCCAGCTGTCTGTGTGTTTTATTTTTCCAGTGACATCTACAAGCCTGCATTGCATTAAGTATGCTCCTATTCAAGCATTTAAACTTGTTTTGTAATTGCAGAAATCAAACTGCAGGAAAAAGTGCTGACAAAATGTATGGCAGGAATGATAAACATAGTGCTTTTTCTGGCAGCCTGACCATATCTTCTGTTGTTAGCTGTCTTGCCTTTCACAACATTGATGCTAAAACAAAGGCACCTTCTCTATCCAGCCTCAGGTAGCCCACTTATGGAATATGGTAGCCCACATCAGGAGTATGGGAGGTTTTTGTAGCATCCCAGTGACATGGCCACACTTCAAGAGGAATTTTGGCAAGCTTAGTTAATATTCCAAAGCCTTTTACACCAAGCACATTAAATAAATAAAATGCTTCCTGGATTATTTTCTCATTGAGATTATAACCATGCATTCATTGGTGTACAGGGTGAAGGGTAAAAAAACCAAACTGTTTTCCTTCCTAGCTCCATGCACATCACATAAACCAGACCAGTCTTCCTTAGGAAAATCAATGTCACTGCAAACTGAACCTTTTTTCTAAAGATGATGTGCATATTGGGGGGGGTATAAGATGATTTAACACAGGAAACCAAAAAAAAAACAAAAAAAAAAAAAAAAAAAAAAAAAAAAAAAAAAAAAAAACAGGAAAAAGTTCCTTCCACCAGGACACATGGAAGAAAAAGGAGCAAATTCTGTGATCCTTGTTTTTTTTTCTCAATAATCTCCCATGCCGCAGCCAACCTGCAGCAATTGTGGCTCTAGCAAAGAGGTTTTTATGTCATGACTTCTTGATGCAGTTCTTGTGGCATGCCTGGGAGTTTCTCCATACCTGCCTACACAGAAAATAAAATGTGTCAGGCAAACATTACTGAAATCTCCTGCTAGCTCCTTGATTTCAGCTTTTGCTTTACACAGGGATATAAATATTTTGTAGACCACAAATACTGTTGGGATTTTTTAAAATTTATATCACATGCACATTTAAAAGCTCACACACCTGTACATGCTATACAAGTGGCAACAAAATTACTTCAAAATAATTTCTGGTAGATGACAGTCTAAACAAGAGCATTAATCCAAACAGTTTTCAGAAAATATGTCTTATTGCAATTCCCGTAGATCTGTAAACTTTATTTATAAAGGTTGTTATCAAAGGAGCCTGTGTTTCTCATTTTCCTTATTTCTTGTCACTTTGACAAATGCAGAAATTTGGAGAAATCAAGTATTATATTTGGAGGAGAGGAGGAGAAAGGAAACAGCGTCTAGTGTACTATTGACCAAGATTCTTGGAAACAAAGCCAGGCAGTACTCACATCTTTAATCACATATGATATGCACAGCACTTCAGATTATTCACTTTTAAGCAATGAGTGGTAGTCATTTGACAGCCTGTTAGATACCACGTGAATGAAAGTAGCATTGCCTCTAAAATTAATTACCCACAATGTTTTACCACGTCTTTTTTTTTCAAAGCAGACCTTTATTTAGTACTTTCCACACTTGCATTTTGATTTTCTTTTCATTAATTGGTTTGATTACACCCTTTCAAAATTCAGCTATTAACCATTTTGATGTGACATATGACTGCAATGATTTTCTGATATTGGTATTAGTCTGCTGTGCAGTGAAGGGTAATTAATCACCCTACTATTCTTCCAGCAGAGCTTCCAGAGGGGCCAGTTTTGTCCCCTTTGCTGAATGTACACTGTGAAATTACCCTAGGAATTAATAAAGAAACAAGGATTCTATAAGGTACCAGAAGAGTTTTCCCAGTGGCTTTATGTCATTGCTTATTTTTTTAATGAACACAGAATTTCTATTGGCTGTAGTAATTTTGTCTGATTAGAATAGTGTATAATAGAAAGCCTAATCCTGAGTTAGTGTAGTTTGGCCTAATACTTGGAAAATCTTGCAAATACTCTGGGAGCTATAATTTCATTATGGGAGCCCATGTCTTATAAAGGTAAATAGCATTTCCAAATGAAGGTTTATTTCAAATTAAGCTGGTCACAAACTCTTCCATTCCTCACTGAAATTCAAACCCTCTTCCAGTCAGGGGCCTGTAAGGGTGCAGGTGTCCAGTACATTGGTATAATTTAATAGTCTGCCTTATCTATGCCTGACAATAAATAATGGGATATTGCCACTGAGAACCAGAGTAGTCTGTTGGCCTTGATTCAAAATATTTTTTTCAATGTTTTAGAAAGATCAAATGTTGTCAATTAGCATGTCACCAGTTGTGTGGGTTTACATATATTGCCCTGAAACGTAATCCTGTTAGTAAGATAGATAAGGGAGAGGCTGGTTTTTATCAAACACCCGTGATGAAGACATAAAAAGAGTTGTCTCCTTTTGATTATGTCCTTGGTATCCCCCATGGATGGAAGACTGGAAACACTTTCTCTTCCTGGTGACACTGGCATGTGTGCATTTATGTGTGGGTGCTAGTCCTTAAACTGTACTTCTAATGGAAAAGGTGCAGCTGGATGCTTTTTTCCATCCCTTCAGCTGTAATAGAGCTGCCACCTCTTTGTGTTTGTCCTGGGAAATGACATATTTGTGTGGTGACATTATATTACTGCATTACGACATGATGTTATTAACTCACTGGTGCAATGTCATTATGTACTGAAGCAGAAGCATGCCAAGAAAACAATTTCATCACACGGCTCAGACTTGCAATGCAAAGTCATATGAAGGGGCCTGTGGTGAATTCAGGCCTTTTGCCCAGGTGGCTGCTTTGCCTTGCAAGGTACAGAGCAATCAGTAATGTCATGTCAATCAGTAATGTGCAGCGAAATCCTAAATGAACTGCAGCCCCAAGGTGCTTGAGCCTCTTCTTGTCATTTCTGTACTTTATTATGGGATGATGCCAAGAGACCTCTGACCTCGGACACTGAGCAGTTTGAATTGTTACTTCTAATTATTACTAATTGATTTTTTCCCTGTCTTATATGTGTGTGCGTGTATGTGTATGTTTGTTTTGTTTTTTCCAACCAAAACACAGTCACCTTCCAAAGAGGAGATGGAGGACTAATGAGCAATGGAAGGTATGTTTCTTTTTATAAAGGTCTTTCCACTGTGTTTATTTTCAAAATAAGTGTCCTGAAAAATGCTATAGGTGATGCATTTGGGTCATATCTCATCGTTTGGAAGACTGATAGCACTAGGAGGAGTTAAGTAGCTTACCACAAGGTTTAATGACCTATCTGTTGTGCACTTTGGAAGAAGCATGCCCAGATGTTTCATATCTCCCAGATGTCCTGGAAGAAATGAGTAGTAAATATCACAAAGAATGTGTTCATTTGTTACTGGGATGTTTATTGCATTAATTAGACATTAGCAAATGAAGTTGCTGTTGTTTAAGACTCCTTATTGGCTCCCCCTAAATTGCTGTGAGTGAACAATTACACTTAATCGATCACAAAATAAATGATTCATGGATGATGAATAGGCTGTAGATTGATAGGACTGGATTCCACAACTTTGGCTACTCAATTGAAATTGATAAAAGCTGATAACAGGCCCATATATCCTCATCTATTTTCCCTTTGCCAATATGGAGATTGTAATTAGGCCCTGGTAATAACTTCCAATCTCCTGTTTAATCAATATTTTAGCAAAAAGAGATTAGGCCTAATGAGAGCGAGTAGATGTGGCAAGAATGCGGCTGGGTTGTCTTATTGCCGTTTCCAAGGAAACTGATGTTTCTCTTAGGGACCATTCCAGGCAGGGGTCTGTAATGTTCAATGATGGGAGATGTTGCTCCAACTTCATGAGTGCTGTAACAACCCAGGAAAACTGCAGAACTGCTTTTTGTTTTTGTTCGGGAGGAAAGGGTGTCTGTAGCAAATGATTTGAACACAAATACAAACAATCCACCTGCCTTGCTGGATTTCTGTTTATCCTGGGGGGAGAGAGACATGGTGCCTTGTGGCCTGAGTGTGCCTTCTCTTTCACCCTGCTTCCTGTTTAACACTGCTCTCAAAGCTGGGAGTTACAGGGCTATAAAAACCATGCAGTAGTGGCACACAGAGATAGCTGGGGACTTTCCATTAATCCTCCTCAAACCTGTTTGCCTCTAAACCATCCAAGAGTGCTCAAAGAAAGAGTTACCAGCCTGTGGATGACAGGCGTGCATTTGGGATGCAAGGGAAGGAAGAAATAGTAGCCCAAAGTCCTGGAAATGGCAGATATGGAGCAATCAGTTTGAGTGATGGCTCCCTTGAGGTGGTAATTCATCATTCAGCCCTGGCGTAGGATCCCGTGATGGTGCTGCCTCACTCCTGTTCCACACAGACAACAGAGTTCATTTGGATTCTGGCAGAGTCACCACGGATGCCTGGTCCCACTTTACTGACAAAGTTGATTTGTATATAACCTTAATTAACTGCTCAAGGTCTTTAAATCTTCAAAGGGTATACAGTTGTAATTTGAAATAAATTAAAGTCTCCTAAATTGTTAGTTACCTGTGGTGTTAGAAGAACAGTAATATGCCCTCTTCCATCACTACTTATCCCACAGATACTGTAATTTTATATATATATTTATATATATATATTTTTTTATGTGTATATCTCTTTCTTATTTTGCTTCAGTCGACCAGGTCTGTTGAATGCCAGTGACCCCAGTTATCCTTGGCTTGCAGACTCTTGGCCTGCCACAAGTCTGCCAGTAAATAACAGTACTAGTGGACCCAATGATCTTGGGAATTTTGGTCGTGGAGGTAGGTTTCCTTATTATTAAGTCACTTGATATTATAAAATAGGCTTCCATTGGTTAACATCTATGATGAATACTGTACAATATTTTTATCATTATAGTTCTTTCTGTGTGTTTCTTTCTTCCTAGATTTGATTGAAAATTGACTTTAAAATGTTTCTTTCACTTTGTCACTTTTTTACTTCTTTAAAATGTAAGTCTAGTTTGTAATTTGCCCCACAGTGGTGAGACAGGATCTGCTTATGATGTCGAAAGAAATGGGTTTGTGTCTCAACCTCATTCCCTTTTGTGTGGAGATGAGCAATGTGCCATGCAGGGCAGTATAGCCAGGGATGGAGGATGTCCATAAGAGCAGAGGAGAACTCTGGAGTGCAGGAAAAATATTCCTTCAGCCGAAGGACACGACAACTTTGTTGCAGTCACCTTACCCATCCTCTTCCTACTGAGGCTCTGCTCTCAGTCTCAACCATATCTGTGAAGAAAACCTCAAAGGTCTTAAGCAACTTTCTTTTGCATTGGAGGAAAAGATACATAAAGGTGAACTATTTAGATCTTTTAGAGCTTTCTTTCCATTTTGACTTGAGAGATCACCTTTAGGGGAATGAGGTAAACATGTGTTGTTACAATGATGAATCTTTAGAGGGGTTATTTCCTTTCAAACATTTAACTCAAATGGGAATTTTAAGATGTAAGATTTGGATTTTTAAAAGTCATAGTAATATTCACATCTCTCTGTTACTTCCTTGTTTTCTGTGATAACAGAGCTAATTCTGCATGCTGCTCAGAAGACTTCCTGATGAAATGAGTATATAAATATTTTTTAAGACATAGTTAAAAATCCAGACAAGCTATATATCAAAAGTGCATTGAAATGCAAGAAAAATCTATAAAACCATCAAACTGGTAAATATGAAAAGAATTCAGTTTTGGACTGTACCAGAATCTGCTTCTGAAGGCCATCCCTCCTCTTGGTTTTACATGCCCATGAAAAGCCTCTTGCCTGTGGTTTGACTACTGTGACTTAAAATTACAACAAAACACACTAGATTTATATTCTGTATAAAAATGTTGTAAAGTCCTTGTCAAAAATATTTAAAAGTAAGCAAAAGTTTTGATAATATTTACAAGGCTGAATTTCTGCCAGCTTCTTTGTTGTGAGTATCTGGAAAATAAAACCCTTCAGTACTTTTCCATCTTTTCTTAAGCTCACATAATACAGAAAAATTATCTTTTTTTTTTTTTTTTTTTTTTTTAGCATTTGGCTCTATATGACTGGAATTGGAAGCATTTTTAAAATTTTTGGCCTCAATGTGTATGAGGCATAGGTCCAAATTCATGCAAGAGATACAATAGTTACATTTTGAAATTCAGCAGCTCAATTCCACCCATGATCTTTGCAGTTGAGCTACAACTTTTATTCTGGGTGGTTTGGGATCAATTATCCCTATCTGTTTCAGCTGCTGAGATTAGGTGTTTCTGCATTAAAGATGGATTAGAAGTATTTTAACATGTAGAGATGAAAGATTAAATATAAAGATAGAACTTGGGCCTCTTTTACTGGTTAAAAGGTTTGTTATAGCATTAAAGTTCTGTAAGAATTTTAAAGAGAGTAAGGTGGCATCAGTCACCCTGGAAACTAAGAAGCTGAGGCAGGCAGTCCTAAAATTTCCCTTAGAGTGAGATCCACTTTGAGGGCAAGGCTTTGAGTAGGAAGCTCAGATTAGGCTTGGAGTCATGTAAGGACACAAAATGCTTTTGCATCTCCAAGGCAGAAGAAAGAGTTTCCCTGCACAGATATTTCAGCACTATTTCATCATTCTCAAGAGTTACAAACAAAAGTCAGATTTTGGAGAGTTTTGGGGAGAGTCTCCAGTGGGAAATGCATCTTCATGTTTGGTCTGAAATGTACAGTGTGATGTTTTTGCTATGACAACTTGCTAGGAAAATCACAATTGACTTTTACTAGGTGGCTATGGCACTTTGTAAAAATCTCTGCCTAATAGCTCTTTGGTGCTTAAATGCACACATCTCACTGAGGTCAAAAAAGTAATTCGTGCTTGTACTGAAAATTTCCAGAATGTCTGGAGAACTTCAGTTTATCAGTAAGAATGACTGAAAGTTCTTGGCTGGTGGGCAGCTATGCAACTTCCCTTTTAAGTGTGTGCTCATGAATAGTTCTCCATTTTAAAATGACTGTGCAGAGATGATACCTCTTCAGTTGCCAGAAATATGCTCTAAAAGACAGGTGTGTGTCTGAGTACTTCAGAGATGAGCATTTTGCTGGTTTTTACTTCCCTGAGTGTTCAAATTCAACACAGACAGGTTGAGCTGGATTTACTTTGCTTTAGACATCAACAACAGAATTTATTTACTAATTTCAAGCCATTATACTTCAATGGAACCAGTTGTGGAAAGGAGAAATGTTCATGTTGTGGATGAAATGCAAGACAGATAGAACTGCACTTGTCTCTCACATCTCATGCTGTATATGCACATAGATGCATTTATGTTTGTGTACTGCCCCTGGAAAGCACATTGCATGTGTGCAGATAGTAACAGCATGATTTTGAAATATGGGCTGTAGTTTGCATTCATTGTAATTTTTTTGCACTTGCAATTTATCTGCAGGTATAATACAATTAAGATCTTTTAAATACTTGATTGTGCCCATTTCCCTGCTGTATGCAAAAGCAGATCATGCTGATAGACCCAAATTTAATCTCTCTCTCTGCAGTGTCTCTGCTGAGAATTTGCTGTTGCCAAATGTATTGTTAATATTATCTTACTGCCTTGAGACTAAAGATGTTATTAGGGTTATGTCAGAATGTTCACTGTAGCACACCTGAATGCAAAAGAAAATAGTTCTGTGATCTAAATGCTAATCCCAGGGGGGAAAAAAATTAAATCCCCCAAAAAAACAATTAAAGCAAACAAAAAAATACCAAAGAAGAGGACCATGGTGTCACATCTCATTGCTGGATAAGTCTTTGAGTCAGTGAGAGAACAAATGTATTTCCTGAGGTTGCACAAAAAACCCACATCTGAGTTTGGAACTGATCTTAAACCCTTGACTAGTTGCAAGAATCATCTTTTATTTCTAGGACTTAAGGTACATAAAAGTGGCTGTGGTCCCTGGAATGTGATCTGAACATCCTCACCATAGGAGTATGCATTATCTCAAGTATGGTCTATCAGTTGGAACCTGTATCTGCCATCTGGCTGTAGAAACAAAATAGCATATTAAATGAAGGATTTTTTAAAGAAGTACATTCTGGAATTGATTCAACCTTTCAGAGTCTAAATAAATTGTAAAAATAGTACCATTTGATATATTGACCTCTGAGAGAGCAGGAAGGAGGGTTATCTGCTGAGCTGTGGTTCTCCTTGGGACATCATGCCAGTCATCATTAGATTCTTCACACTTCACTAGTCTCAGTTTCTAGATCTAGTATTCCACCAGCAAAGGTCACTTCAGTATTTAGTAAGGAGAGCGACTGCCAGTCTAACTGATTAAAGATACAAATTGCAGTATGGGATAGGATTCAAAACATAGAGAAAATTCAGCAGATATTTAGGTAAATGTGCTGTAATGGTTTTCAGGCAAATGTACTGGAGTTTTTGAACAAGTTGTCTCCATTATCAACATTGCTTTGTCATTTTGAGGGACTGATCACCTAAATCCCTTCAGAATATCAGATTTTCTTTCACGTATCAGGAACAGCTTGTTTTTGTCAGGTTTTACTTTTGTTGAAAAGAAGAAATGTACTGGCTAATGTCAAAAGGAAAATCAGATGAGCTGATGCAAAAAGCTTCAAGGAAATCAAGGTGATGCCCTTAAAAAATTACTTTGAGAGTTTTTCTACTTATTTGCTGGGCAAGTTCCCTCTGCTACTTGTAAATTCTCTCCTTTCATCATTTCCCTGAAGCCCAGACAGTTTCATTGGTTCTGACATAGAGTGAACAACTAAAAACATTCTTCAGTAGAGAAATATTCCAAACTTCACTTTCACAGTTGAAGGTATGAGAAAAAAAAAAAAAAGAAAAAAAAAGATGGTTTTAGGCAGCGAGACGTGAAGGACAAGTGGTAGGCCTGTCACAGCTGCTGATAGCTTGGCCATGGTTGTACATCATCCTCCCTTCGTTGGCTCGTGGACCTGTCTCAGCTGAAATGCAAACGTGCAAAATGACACGTTTATTTCTCAGCTTAAACCTTGGTACTTGCGGGCTTCCCGTGCATCAATGATTTGTTTCGTTCCACAGATGTGCTGCCGCCAGTGCCAGGGCAAGGAGATAAAACTGCCACCATGCTTTCTGATGGAGCCATTTACAGCAGCATTGACTTCACCACCAAAACCAGCTACAACAGCTCCAGCCAGATAACTCAGGCCACGCCATATGCCACCACCCAGATCCTGCATTCCAACAGCATCCACGAGCTGGCTGTCGATTTACCAGATCCGCAGTGGAAAAGCTCAATTCAGCAAAAAAATGACCTCATGGGGTTTGGTTACTCTCTCCCAGACCAAGGCAAAGGCAACAATGGTAATTACAGCTCTTATTTTCCAGAGCCCTTGGCTTTGTGTGCTGTGTGATCTGTGCATGAGTTAGAAAATTCTTTTTAGCTCTGTGAGACACTGTTTGTGTTGACCTGAACTAATGCTTGCACACCTTTGCATGCATGCTGAACCTCACCTGATCACAAAATAACATTGCACTGTGCTTTTAATGCTCTTTGTCCTGTGCTACTCACCAAGCCATCTGCCTTCCATTAGGCTAGGGTAGGTGTACCTTTAAAAATAACCGAGTTCAACCCTGCCACCCCACCCCATCTGCCCTCGACTCGCTAACTGCATGCGCCGCATGTGCTTGTGCTGTCGACTAATCCCACGATGCCACTGTGACCTCTGCCCTTTAACCCTTAGCCTTGCTTTACATCCCTGACTACCGGGTGGCTGAGGGACTGGCTAATAGATTGCCACACAACCAGTCACAGGATTTCAGCACCACCAGCTCCCACAACAGCTCCGAAAGGAGTGGCAGCCTCTCAGGTTGGTTCCGTCGCCGTGCGCAGGGGAGCGAGGGACGGAGGGGTGTTGGAGAGCAGCTCACCAGGGAGGCAGAGGACTGAGGATAACCATGAGAGTTCCTGCCCATCAGTAAACAATGCCACCTGGGACTCTACTGAAACAAAAAAAGCCTTTTGCAGGACCTACTCAGAGATAACTGGAGAGTCCTTCCCTGTGGCGCTTGGTGCAGCTGCCAGCCTCGCTTGTCACATCCTTTCCCTGACACCATCTATGGAGCAAATGTGTTTCTGCATCCATCCTCAGTTTATAGGTCTCCCCATGCTGAACTTGATGAGATTATTATTTTTGTTGTGTTGTTAACAAACCCCCCCACTCCCACTAGCTGTTTCTAAATGCTGTTCCCTCAGCTTGGAAATAGTTGTAGGGCCCTGAAAGGCGACTGGTGTTTCAACAAATTGTGCCAAGTCTGTGTACAAACAGGATGTAAATTTGATGTGTGTGCTGCATGTTCTATTGGAAACATGATGCATTTTCGTCAGATGAAAATGATCATAGTACATGTGGTTGTGTATTATAGCTGAACACACCTTTTTTTCTTGATTTCTTTAATTTTGCTTATTTGTTGCTTATGTTATGTATAGCTGTCTTTTTTTTTTTCTGTCAAGACAAAAACTGAAAAGACAGCAGTTAGGATGAAAATCTGTGATTTCACCTAGCTGAAATGTGAAAGCACTGAAAGAATTTACTTTTGATATTCACAATATATCCACAGGCTTTTGAATTTCCACTTTAAGATGGAGAAGTCCTCCCAGTAACAGACCAAACCTAGAAATTCCTTCTTTCTGTCAATTGAAATGATTATTCAAACTCAATCTTGAGATAAGAAGCCTATAATCATTGGCCCATGACTCAAATACCCAAAGGTGTTTGTAAGTCTTGTGTTCTCAAGGGGGAGCACCAGCTGATTTGACTGAGACCAAAAAATAGGCTTATGGCATTGTCAGAGATGCATCTGGAAGCTGAGTTCATTAAATACTTCAAGAAAGATTCTTGTTCCTTGCATGTGAGATGTATTGACAACTAGCTTTGGAAATCAGCTTGCTCCCTGGGCTGCATGAAAATGCAGAAATTGATGTGCTGAGGTACATGTGTCAGGTACCAGAGGGCTGTATCACACTTTAGATATGTTGACAGCTAAGGCTGCCTAAGAATTTTCTCAGAAAATAGGAAGTGTCACTGGAAAATGCCCATTGATCAAAAGCTGGACTTTGATCAGATATTTCAAATGCAACATATTCTGTGTAGTGTTTCTCAGTCAGAAGTGAATTTTCTGATGACAGTAGGAAACTTTGAGTTATAGTCAGTCTTTCTATGGGCCAGGGCACTTTTGTTGTGACCAAGGCAGCTCACAACTGAATGCCCCAGTGCTCAGATGAGTGTCAGATTATTGGACTGCAGAGTCAGTTTTTTGCTCTCCCTTGCCCACTAATTATGCCTTTGATACAGGATAATTATGTCTGTAATAAACAAGAAACTGGGGGGGGGACCTTCAATGGTCTCATAATTAGAACATCACTGGAGTCAGGGACCAGCTTTGATTACTTGATTACTTAGTTCCCATCAGGGTGAGCAGGGATTTGTTCTCTCACTTCCTTGGTTAGTACTTTAAGTACTATTTATTATTCTGAATAAGTTTCTGTCTCTCTTACATGAATGCCATGAGAATTCCTGTCCCACTGTGGAATGGAAAAAGCTAAAACATCAACTGCTTTATGAGGCAGGGAAATTTTGTAGCTATAGGTTGCACAGATTACTAGGATCAGCAGCCCAACTGGCAAGTTCTTTCTCCAGCACCTGTTTCACCTAGAGATTTAAACAATATAATTGAATTTCAGTGTGAGGAGACATTGAAGCATCAAGCATCATTGCTATGGGGAAACAAGGCTTTGGTGCATCAATTTTCAAACACAAATCAGGCTTTATGTGTTTGGTGTCTGTCCCACCAGTCTGACACTGGAGTAACTCTGCCCATGGGGACAGAAGAGAAGTCTCCTGCCCAGCTGTACTGTGTAGGCTGCTTTCCCTACCAGCAATGACCTTGGAGTTCTCTTTCATTTCTTCATCTAAACAAGTCCCTTGTCTCTCTGCTTCACTCCTTCTAATATCTTCATTATCTCTAATTTGTCTCTTGGAAACCCCCAAAATCCAAGTGACTCCCATACTAGCACTCCAGACATCCAACCTACATTTTACCAGTCTCCTAAGATTATCAAGATGCTACACTTCTAAAATATTCCTCTCCACCTCAACTAATCTCTAAGGTGAAGTTGTTCTTTGCATTTCCCGTCTCTGTGTATTCCTGCTTTAAATCCTCTGCAACAGAAAAGAACACATGCATGTGCTTTTCTCCTAGAGCAGCCCCTCCTGCCTTAGTTCTTGTTGACTCCTACTCCTGATAACTTTTAAAAAATTTTCCTATGTCCCACAAATTAAAATTAATGCACTTCCTTTGCCCTGTTCAGTGATCCTACTTAACTCCACTTTTTTTTCGTTACCTGTGCTTTGAAGGCTTCATTTTCCCTCCAGAAGATTCATGTATTTCTTCCTCTACCTCCATTGTCACTCGAGTTTCTTTTCACTGGTGAAAATGTTCTTTCCTTTTTCAAGAAAGCTGCCCTCTCTGCTAGGCTACAAATGGAAGGAAGAGCCTGTTTTCCATCCTAATAGAAGTAATATCAGCTCAGTTCACACATAGTGAATGACAGGATCTTGGCTGGACTTACTATGAATACTCCAAAACAAGGAAGGAAGAGCTCTGGTCTGGAATTGAGTAGTGGAAAGCAAAGTGCTTCCAGCCAGCTCGATTAGAAACATTGCTGGGCCTGTTGCCTGTTTCTAGCAGGCACACAGGAGGTGAGAAGAGAAGTCTTGGCTACCTCTGAGTCACAGAATCACCTTTTTCTTCCTTCACTATTTGTTCCTATTTACATCCAGCTGATGTTTGGAGGTAACAGAAGAAAGCCACTGTCTCTCAGACAAAAAAGTCTCGTGACAGGAGCTTGTCTCTGTTGCTAGAATTGCACCTTGTTCTGTGTTTCTCTCTGCCTAAAGTTAGAGCCATGGCAAAGAGGGCAGTGCCTGCCAGTGCACATCGTGCCTCCCTCCCTGACCAGTCAGCTGTGGCTTTCTTGATTCATTTTTATATGAGGGTTTTTTTGGCTGATCCTTATAAATCATCAAGAGATGTCAGTGGGTGTCAGTGTGCTTTCTACAGCAGGCCAGGGATGAGTGAGAGCACTCCCACTCAGGGTACCCCACTGAAAAGGCATCTGGCATGCCATTCCTCCACCCAACAAAGAGTTTGAAAGCCAGAAAGAAACTCAGAAAAATAGATGGTTCCCCAAGCAGTCAAGGGATTCGTAATGTTGAGCCATTCTTCCTCTTAATGGATTTCTGAGAAGAAAAAGAAGTCAGGGCAAAATGAAAGAAGCAAAGCAGGTGGGATGAGAGCTTTCTCTGACAGATCACTCTCTGACAAATGGAAGTGTCTCAGCTGGAGAAGTGGATGCAAGGACAGTAAGAGAAGAGCAGAAGGTTTAAGCAAAATGTGTTGCTCACTTCATTTCTACCTCATGTATTAGAGCTGTAGATCAGAAATAGAACCTCTTCTTCATAGTGGCACAAGATATTTGAATCCTGTCAAACAGTCAGTCCTAAAACATTGCGAATTACTTCCTGCTCTTAAAAAAACAGAAATTAGGAAATTCCTATCGACAAAACCCTGTTTCTTTTGGGGTTTTTTTTGGTTTTGTTTTTACTCTAGTCTTGAAAGTTCTTGATTCCAATGACAATTTTTTGGATGGTGTCCTTAACCTCTGTGTTTTCCACAGAAAGTGATTATGCAAAACTGTGTTGTAATCATGCTGGATTCTGACATTTGAAATAATTTGCTGTTTTGTTATAATTTTATATGAGTGAATTCAAAAAGTTATAAAGTGCACATGAATAAATCAGGAAATATATTTCTTATACAGGAAAACCTGTCTTTCCTTGTTTCTGCACTACTGTGGTACAGAGGTTTCAAAAAAGTGATTTTCGGTAAATATTTGGAATATTTTCCCATACCATTCTATTATTACTTTCAAACTTGTGACAGCATTAGCACATTGATGCTGATTCTGCTGAGATATAAATAAGTCTTCTTTTTTGGAACATATGCTCTGGAATCAGAATTCTGTCAAAGAAATGTAAATAGCTGGCTTTCTTTTCCAACATTATAGCTCTAACATTTTATTTCTCTTTTTTGGATTTGCAGGTGGCAAAGGAGGGAAAAAGAAGAAAAACAAAAATACTACCAAGCCCCAGAAAAACAATGGTTCAACCTGGGCCAGTGTCCCCCTCCCACCCCCTCCTGTGCAGCCACTTCCAGGCACAGAGCTGGAGCACTATGGGGTGGATCAGCAAGAAGCAGGGTAATTTTTTTTTTTTTTCTTTTGAAGAAAAATCTCTGATTTACAGAAATGAGTCCTTTTCTATTTTTTTTTTTTTAATTTTGCTAATGAAAATATTATTCTGTTTTGTTTAAAAAAAAAAAAAAGAATACTTTATCCTGTTGACTTATTCAAGGCTATGGAGGAGGAATGTTTGAACAGCTCCTCTGGATAGTGACTGAAGATGGAAACAAGTGACCTTGCTTCATCATCATGTAGGGCTTCAATGCTTTCTCATGCTGAGAAGTATCTCACTTCACAGGTAGCTTAATTGAATTCTGGGATTGCATGCAGCTGATGGGACTCAGAGTGAGAAAGGATGACATAATCTGGCTCTGTGCATTTTTTCACTGCTTTGATGTTTAAAAATATTAGAGCCAACAGAACAAAAACCCCCACCAAATTGGATTAATTTTTGAAGATCAACCAATGGATAATAATCTTCTCATCGGCTTTTAGAAGAAATTTCACAGTTGAGGAAGGCATGCTAATTATAGGCTTTTTTTTATTATTCAAACAACTTTCAAGTTTCTGGAACCTTCCATGTAATTTTGCATAGCTCAAACTTGTTCTCAAGGACACAAAATCACACAAGAAATGCTGAATGAGAGGAAAGAGACATTTCCTACGCAGACAACGATTATGAAATGCTTTTTTTAAAGTGTTATTATGTGATATACCAGGTTATCAAACTCTGGAGGTAAATCAGGGTATATAAAAACATAGTTTACTGTGGGTAGCTCTGTTGGAGCCTTTGAGAATAATTGTTCTATCAGGGACAAATTTCTGTCTGTTTCAACACATGGATTAATTAATATTTCCTAAGGATTAAACATTTTTAAGAATTTATTGTAATAGATCTACTGAATAAAAATATTTTAAGTGTTATCTCAATTGTAAGTATGATTTGATCATTACTATTTTCATAATTAAAATAGAAAAATTTCATATTGTTTCAGTTTATACCAACTCCTTTGACTCTTTCTTAAAATGAGCAATAAATGACTGTGTTAGTGAAGTACTTTTTAAAATTAAGGCCCATTCAGGCTATATTAGAGTTAGAATTCAAAGTAATGAAAAATGAATAACCTTACTGATTGCGAGTGTTGTTTAAATCTCAAGGCAAAAAGTTCATATAATTATTGTCTTCTGTGTGCTGTTATAAGAGGCTAAAATAAATTTAAAATTGTTTCACCATATAATAATTTTGTCTTTATCAGTTTATATCCTTAAAACACATGTGCAGCCATTTAAGTAAAACAATTATGCAATAGAAGGCAAACCACTTGGATTTTCTTCAGAACAATGAAATAGCATTAAAGGTGAATGGAGATACCTTATAGAGAAATCCCTTGTGACACAGGGTTTGACTCCTCACTTGCATAAAGCATCTGTAATTTAGCTGGAAGAAATGATGTTGGTCACCAAGCCAACATTGGTTATTTAAGGAGAAGGTAATCACCAGCCTCCAGGTTCACAACCATTCAGACTTAGCTTTTCCTCTGATTATGTTTTGAATTACTCTTCTCTGTTTTTTTTAATGTCTCATTAGCAGTGGTGGTAGAAGACCTTGTAACATGCATTTTACCAAAAAACAGAAAGAAAATGTGAAGATTTGGCTTAGCATCTCAGTCTGGAGCTACAGTAATTTGCAACTACCTTTGATGAAGACTGAATTTGCAATGTCCATACTTTCTCAGGATGCTTCCAATACAAATGATCCTTCTGTATTTAAGGGTTGATCTTGTGTCTGTGGTTTTCAACATGCTAAAAGGGAAAGAATCATAGACTACATTCCTTATGTTGCCTTTAACATGGACATACTGGGCTAAAAAAAAAAGCTAAATTTTTTAAACTATTTTGTTCTTCTTGATTTGTTTTGATTTACTCTATCTGTGACAAGATGGAAGTGTTTTAATTTTAGAATTAGTTACATGCAGATGTAATTCTGTTATTAATTACAACTGAAAAATGAGCTTCCAGTCAGAAAAACTGAACACTTTAATGAAATTCTCACAATATGATATAAAATATGAATGTTTAGAGCAATAAAACAAGGAGGTCAGCATCTTAACAGAAACTTGTTTTTTTGTATGTCTTCCTGTAACAATTAAATTCAAATGTGAGTTTCATTGGCAGGGTTATCACCAAAAAACTCAAAAAAGTCACCTAGTTTTGCTTACTACTGGCCTCATAAGCACTAGTGGAGTTCTAAGTTGCAAAAGATAATCCACAATGCAAATTATATTAAAAAAAAAAACCAAACAAAAAAACCCAAAAACAAAAAGAACAGAAAAAAACCCAAAACCTAACAACCTATCACAGAAAAAATACACTCAGTTTTCTGTACCATCTTCTTCCCAGAGGCACTAAGGTTAGCATTTGCCTCCATTTTTCCATAAACTGCAGAAGGAAAAGTGAATATTTTACTCCACCTAGCCCTTTTATATAATGTGGTAGCTTTGGAGATCTCTTAGATTCCTGCTTAACCTCAGTAAAAAGCCTGTTTGTGCCAATTAAGTTTCTCTTTTTCTATAGTACTGACGTGCTCCCCTTCCCACCCTTTTCAGAGAAGATGATTTTGCTGGATTTTATGTAAACTTGACAGTAAAGAAATGCTCATTTCTTACTCATTATCTTTGATTTTTTGCCAATAATATGCATGATTTTGAGCCAAACCACTAAAGGCAGCATATTATTATTTGGCTATTTCTATTTCTTGTTATTGATTACACCTCAAAATGGAAGGAATATTAGCTGCTGTCTATATATTTGATACTTACTGTCTGTCTTTAGGAAAAGTAAAGGAAATTGTACCTTTTAAATCAAAAGTCCTTTCTGGTGATTTCCAGGGAGGGAAGCTTCATTTGTTGCAACAGTATGTGTAATGAGGCATAGTTTTTACAGAATGTGCCCTGTATCTATCACCTTTATTTTTTATTTGGAAGGAACAAATCTATTAATGTAATGAATCGGGCTTTTTAATAGTAAAAGATTACTATAGAATAGAAGTGCTGACAATACAATAAAACTCATTAGAAAAATAGAGACTCATGTTTGTTAACCAGAACTTATTAGGGTCTTAATTATAATGAAATTACTATTAGAGGTCACTAATGAAGTTAAGGCATTTAGATTTCAGTAAGTATACTTGAAAGAATTTGCATTTTCACCACGTTGGATTTACTTAGAAAAGAAAAGAACAGGGATGTGGCCAGCAATCACTGTGTTGGTACCAGATGTTTCTATAACTGTATCACTTATGAGACATTTAGTTACTATGTAGTCTGATAGATTTGGGGGCTTTTTGATTTGTTTTCTCTAAAATGAAGGTTAGGAAAAGTGGCTTTTCAGCCACCTTACATTAAGAAAACAAAGGTTCTTGTGCCTGAAATCTTGAATGTCAATGTCCTGAACTTCAGGCTTAGGCTGCTTTCCATTTCAAACAAAATTTGGGTTAAGATATGGTACTTGTGCAGAAACTTTTCACTAAGAAACCTCTTTACTAAAAAACCTTTTTGCTATCAAGCTGAACATTTGGGGATTTGAAGCAAGCAGGGTCAGAAGGCGAGCACATCCAAAGCTCATTTATTCATCACTGAAAAGTCATCAGGGAGTGTCTTTTTCCCCTGTCCCTTTTAAAGAAGCCATTATAGCAAAGCATGAGGTTGAGAGAGCAAAAGGAAGAGAGAGAACTGTTGCACTGCACATTTTTAGCAGCATGGTTTAGGATGGTCCCTTCAGCCTTAGTTGCAAATGTCCTGAGTAAATATTGTTTGGAAAGACAGATTACAGCTGGTAATATCTTAATTGTTTGCTAAGGATGAGTATGTATCATCTAACATTTTCTCAAATCTCTGTGTTATGGAAATGGTAATGATCAATCACTCAACCTCTCCTAGAAGCCAGATGTTAAGAACCAGCCTGTATTTTTATTTCTGTGTTCATCTGTGTTTGTGTCTCTGTTTATGATTTTATCTACATATATAGAGATTTACATTTATACAAGTGTAAATTACCAGATATGTTCTCTGTGGACTTGTTGTTTTAGCTGTCCTGAATCTGTGCATTTAAATACAGGCTACAGATTTCTGAATAAGGAAACAGTATTTTAGTTAATTTAAGAAATTTTGGGGTTTTGCTGAAAGTAAATGTTCTGTTCATAATACAAGTTGTGCAACTTCTCCATCTCAGTGTTCCCAGCCTTTTTATAACCTGGCTTCACACTTGAGAAAATTGACAGTAATTCATTTTTCTCTGGGAAATTGGTAAATCCTTCCTTCCAAATCAGGGGCTTTAAAGGAGTATTTTTAAGCTGGTTTGAGAAATTAACTGTATAGCTCAATGCATTGCCTGCCTGCATTGCAGAAGAAAGGACCTTGTCAGCAGTCCTTGAAGGTGGAAAGAAGATAAAGTGACTTGGATGATGCTTGGGAAATGGATTTAGAGTGTGTGATGGCTTGACAGTGAAGGAGCTGTGAGATCTTGTGTTTGTCAAAAAAAAAAAAAAAAAAAAAAAAAAGGCAGCTGTGTATCCTGACTTGTTTTGGAATACACCAGGAGTTAAGAAATGTGTGCTGATGCTCAAGGGACTGGTGCCTGACTGGTTGTTTTGAAGTTGGAAAAGTAGACAGCTGAGATTTGAGTGGTGTGATTGTCAGCAAAGCTCGTACAACTGAAGTTGTGTTCAGATTAGGGAATTACTCTGGGGAGATAATGCACAGGGAATGACCACAGCCACTAAGGCCTATCCACCTGGAATGATGCCAGAGTCTCTTAGGGACAGCATCCCAGGATGATACAGAGTTGAAAGGTCCTCTGATGAGTTCAGAGATTGAAAAGAATTTACTTACTGGGAAAACTTGAATAAGAAGTGGTAATAAAATATAAAGCTTTTGTTTCTAGCACCACCCCTTACAGCTTTGGTATAAGGCAACAAAAACCACAAACTCCTACCAGGACACCTTTTATGTCTGAAGAGAGAAGAATTTGGTATTCAAGGATTCTCCTAGTGGTTAATATTTCCATTTACTTTGGGCAGGTGTGTTGAAAGTGTTCAGAAATATAGCACTGTCTAGGTAAGTCCCAGTACAGATTGGTTAGGAGGTGGGGTGCTGGCAGAGCTGTCAACATGTGTGCTAATGTACCTTATCAGCTGGTGCTGTGACACAGCATATGCTTGGGGTCAGTGCTGCTGTGACATGGATGTATTGCACATCATAGGAGATACCCATGTGCAGGCTGGAATTTATGAGGAAAGTGTAGCTTTTTATTTGAGCTCCAAACCAGAAACAAATGGTAGATTTATAGACAGATAAAGGGGAGGATGGAAGTAAATGCATAATGCTCTTGGGCTCTTGGTGTGACCCTTGGGGATGGTGCTGTGCAGGGCCAGGAGTTGGACTTGGTGATCTTTGTGGGTCCCTTTCAACTCAGCTTTTTCTGGGATTCTGGGAAATAATTACGTATGTAAGTGCTACTACATAAAGCTTGCTCTACCTTTTAAGAATGCTGCTATTTTCATGTCCAGGTCAATATTCATTCTCCTGTGTTAATGATCTTGGAAGTGAGTTAGTTCATTCTTGTTGTTGCTTGTGGTGTAACATTATCTAATCACCATTAACGAATGTGATAATGGGTCAGTGATTTTTCTGTTGGGTATCTTGTTCAAGTTGCTTAGCTGTTGTGGGAAAAAATAAAACTGACTCAACAAGAACTATCTAAGGAATTATGACCCTATTTTCATTAGATTTTAGAAGTCACACTGTGTGCAAGGTTTCCAGCTGTAGCAGAAATCTTGTATACCCTCTACTATGCAGCAGAGATAAGTTTTGACTTGCACTAAGTTTGTTTGGTTTTTATTTTAGATATGACAGTGATGGCTGGTGTCCACCTTTGCCAGTGCAGACCTACCTGCATCAGGGCATGGAAGATGAGCTTGAGGAAGATGATGATCGTGTCCCCACGCCTCCTGTCCGGGGAGTAGCTTCATCTCCTGCCATCTCCTTTGGGCAACAGTCAACTGCAACCCTCACACCCTCCCCACGAGAGGAGATGCAGCCAATGCTCCAAGCTCACCTTGATGAGTTAACAAGGGCTTACCAGTTTGATATAGCAAAGCAGACATGGTAAATGTTGGAAGGGGTCACCTCTGATCAGGGAAATGAAATAATAATAGTAATAATTATAATTATAATTATAATAGTAATAATTATAATAATAACCACAACAATACATTTCTTTTTTACATTAATAATGGCTGTGTTCAGAAGTGTTTCAATTATGTTTCCAAAGAAGTAAAATGGAAAAAGAAAAAGCAGAGCTCTACCCACACTTGGAAGGCCTTACACATCCATATGTGCTTTTTAAATCATAATACTTGGTAATATGCTAAATTTTGTCTAAAAACACGTAAAAACAATATTCTTCCAAAATTTTGCACATGTTCAGCTAAGTAGTTAATACCCACCTCCTGACAGCATTTATACAGTGAGAGTGCTCTTTTCAGGCTAGCAGAAGACAGGAATTTTTTAGTATTTTCAAAAATAAGATGATTCTGAATTCCTGATTTAAAATAATTATAATTATAATTGAATATATTGTAATTATAATATTATAATTGAAATAGCAATGTGGTAGCTTTTACACCGTGTCACATGAGAATGAAGCATTTGCATCTCTGTACTTTGAACTACTATGAGAATTTTCATAGGAAAAACCCAGAAGCAGCAGAAAGCAAGTTGTTAGTATTTACAGGATGGATCTAGTGTTTCAGAGTGCTTTATGCCTGTTTAAAGGGAGAACAAGCAAATACCACAGTAACATTTCCTCTGCAAAACAAACAGAAGCAATATCTTCAGGGACTGAAAAAGAACTTGTCAACTGCACCAGGCTGGGGATGTGCTGAAGGTCAGTTGTTTCCTGGGTGCTCCCTGAGCAGCAGTTGTCCTTTTAAACTCTTCTACCCAGACAAAGCCCAAGACTCTCAGTGGAGCAGAGCAGAGCTGGTTATGAATGGCACGCTGCCAGCAGAGGAGCAGCCTTTCTTCCCTGGTAAATAAAGCCACCAAGTTATTCAGCTTGAGCTCCCACAAATGCATCAGGCAGGTAGGCAGGCAGTGCCAAACCAAAGCCAGCTGTTTTCCCTGGACACCGTGCAAGCCTCGGGGCTTGTCTGCAATCTGCACTCAATCAACAGGGTACCTCGAGCCCAGCCTGCCTGTGGGACAGCCCCAAATCCCAAGCAGCAGCTAGACCTGGCCTGCTGAAGGTACTGCCTTCTGAGCCAGCACACAGATGCACACCCTGCCAGCACAGGCAGTGCTGCTGCATCGTGCAGCTGTTACCCTTCCTGTGCCCTCCAAACCAGTCCAGGCATGGACGCTGCACCAGAGCCTCGTGCAGCTGGCAGGAAGGGTCTTGCTCCCTTTTTTGAAGAAATGAAAATTTATTTGGAACTTTCATAGTGTTCTTAGGATTATACATAGGTTTATATATATATAAAGGTTTTAATATTGCTTAATATTTAATATCGTTTTATATGTAGGTTTTAATGTTGTTCTTGTGTAAGGTCACGCCTGTAAAAAATCCCTGAAAAACCAAAACAATGACATAACCTTTTTTCATACCTTTTAGGTATTGGGCTAAATGCTGAGGGTGATTGTTACATACAAATAATATTTATGACATGGAATTCTTTAGCATACTTTCATTGTTTGGCTGGATTTGTATCATGCTAGTTAACAGTAAAAAGCCCTCCATTGTTTTGACTGGGAAGGACTATTTTTTTAGTCTTCTTTTCACAAAGTTAACCTGTCCATTGTAGAGACAGGGGGAAACTAAACAGCAAAATGAGATCTGTCAGATGGGTTACTGTGGGAGTAGAAACTGAGAAATACAGAGATCAGCCAACTAAGAATTTAAGAAAGAGCCCATTAGAGATTACTGGAAAAGTACATAATCATTATGGCCTTGATCCAGCAAATCACTTAAGTATATGCTTAACTATGAGTACATGAGAAATTGACTTCAATTGTTCTATCACAAGCTTACCATTAAACATATACTTAAGCATTTTGCTTGATTAGGAGCTAATCACACTGTTTATTGAGGGTTAGTTAGATGGTAGTGCCCTTTAGTGCCCCAGTGTTTTGAACACTGTGTAGAACACTAAAAACCTGGTGTCCAGGCAGAAAAGTGTTCAATAACTGTTAATCAGAGAAGGGTTGTATGTCAGAAAGGAAGCACTTGTTCTGGAAATTAGATTCAAAATAAGCAATAACTTAAAACCTACACTGAGGTGGAGAAAGCTACCATGACTTTCTCATATCTGATAGATTTACATTATGAAATTGGAAAAAGAAGAAAAAAAAAAGCTCATTGAATAAAGAGAATTCATTCATATAGGCAATAATTCAGCATAAAGTTTCCACTGAAAATGTAATAAAGCTGGGAGCCAAACAGGTGACAACTGTAATTTCTTCTGTTTTACTGATGTCCAAACAAGAGACCAGCAGAATCCTGGATCCCATCCAGAGTGCTGCCGACTCAGATCAGGTCATGGCACCTCATGTAGAGACACCCAAGGATTCCCACATGCCTAAGTTATCATTTCAAGCATGGTACATGCTCTTGTGCCAAGGCCAGTCATGCCTGGCTCCCCTGGCACAGCTTGCTGTGTACCTGTTGTGCTGTGGGGAATGCTGCTCTGAAAGCTGATGGTGTTTTTGCTCTCAGAGACCAGGCAAATCAAACTCTGAATCCCATGCTTGCCTTTGGCCATTTAGCTATCCTGTGGGTGCTTTTTGTCTTCTTTTTTTTTCTTCTTTTTTATGTGATTGCTGCATGCAGTAATTTCACACATGCATGCCCTAATACTGCTGCAATTAAATCAATTAAACTTCTTGGAATAAAGCAAAATGAAAAGGCCTCGATGATGATGTGTTAATTGGACTTGAAAATTTTCTCTGTCCTACTGGCCATTTCCTTCTCTTTTGCTTCAGGCACTGCATCTGTTTGAGCGGAAGGAGTGAGATTTAACTTTGGTTCAGTGTGTGATTTGCAAGGGGTAATATTGGGTGAGATACTTACATGCTAGGCAGGGATTCAGAACTGTGCTTTTCCATTGCTTTCCTACCTGATTTCTGCAGCCTCTGTGTCTATTGCTCTTAATCTGTGGGAAGACAATCCTGACCCTCCCCATCCTAGAGGATTTCATCTTTATTCTTTTTACTTAGACTGGAAAGTGTGCAGGCACTCTGGTGTTAGAAGCTGTGGTGAATAACTGAACTGCCTTTTCTTGAGTTTGACCTAACCAAGCACATTTTGTAAATCTACTTCAGGACTTGTTGTAAGGACTTGTGTTTTATACCATGAATAAAGTCTCATCCATTCTGATAACTTTTCCTGTTTGTTTGTGTAGGCACATCCAAAGCAATACACAACCTCCTCAGGCTCCAGTTCCTCCCCTAGGATACGTATCTGGAAACCTTATTTCAGATTTGGAAACAGATGTTCCAGATGACGATGATGATGAGGATGATATTGAAGAAGAAGCTGTAGACATCAGTCGGCCACTAAGAGGTCTAGAGCATACTCCAGGCTCCAGTATGGACAATCTAGACAGCTCTGTTACAGGTAACCAAACTCAGTGACACCATCTTGTTACTAACAGTAAGATACATCACCATTTGGGCACTTGCTAAGTGAAAATTTATTCCACTCGGTTTCTGTAACATTTAAAATGTTAATACTAAACACTAAAGTTTAAGAAGGATTTTGAAATACTTTGCTTTGCTGCAAAATGATAAGGAAATTCATGAATTTTAAAAAGCTTTAAAGACTTGAAAGAAAATTCAGTTATATCCTAGCTTTCATGAAAGGTTCATTCTACTAGAGAAGCAAGGCAGTTACATAAAAAGGAGGGGGAAGACCTCAGCTTAGCAATATATATTTCATAAATCAGGAGCAGCATAAAAATGCTATCTTAAAGCACTTTTAGATATTCTGCTTGGCAAATGCTTTTCCAGATGAACACAAGGAAGTTAAAGACTTCAGAGTAAGTATAGCTAGATTGCCACAACATTTATTTCTAGAGTAAATGCAACATTTACATAGCAAAATGTGTATTTTGAACATACTTTGTATTGCTGAGTTTAGTAATTGTTTCCTTTTAGAAAATCTGTTAAATAATTCTGACCCTCCTTCCCTCACTTCTTCCTGTCCTTTGCATGCCTTGGAAAGCTACATTATCATCATCATCATCAAAGGGGACCTTGAAAGGCCTGCAGTAAAACCTAATGCACAGAACCTGAATTAATTAAATTGCTGTTGGTGAAATGTAGGCAGTGAAAGACTTTGTTGTTTAAAAACACAGATTTTGTATGGATGTCATGTACTTTTTGTAAGCATCTGTGTAGTTCTCTTTAGGTTGAACCAGGGCCTCTATATAATGTTCTGTGTCCGCAATGTGAAGGTCTGCTGGAGACCCAAATATCCCCAATGTCACAGTGTCAGTTCAGTTTTTGATCTCAGCAGACAAACACTGATTGCTGGTTTTACCTTAAGGGCGACTTGTTCAGAACAACTTCCTACCATAGCACCACTGAATTCCTTCTTTGTCTGGCCCTCTGCGATTCCAAGGCCTGTGCACTCATACTTAAAGATTGCTATTCTGAAAACACTGCAGGAATATGACAGTGGTGGAGCATCAATACTGTATTTTCTTGCTTTCCCTGAAATAGTATGTAGCTTAATCCCACCTTCCAGGTTTCCCTTCACCCTAGAGCCAGACTGCTTGCCAATCTAATTAAGATTTAAGAATTGTATCTCTGATGCTGCGATTTGAAATCCAGATGCAACTGAAGGCCATAGAGTTAAAATCCTTGAATTGAGAAGGTTAACTTTTTAGTGCATGAGTATGTTACCTCACTTTGCTTGAATTTCTAGTGTAATCTCCTTCAGGCTATAATTCTGCATATTTTTGCATATCTCACTAATGACTCAGAAGCCTTTCTGTTAGCAATTCACTAAGAGTTTTGCACTGGTAGAATAGGAATAAATAATTTTTTATTAAAAAGCAGGTTGGTATACATTTTTCATTTGGTATATATTAATATGGCAATGCTTATGTATCTGTAAATCAGAAAATTAATGTTTCCTCATTTGCATCTTCACCTAATGGGGAAGTTTGAACCAGCCTTCCTAGAGCAAATAAGGAATAGTTATATTCCTGCTCCAGTTTGAAACTTTAATGCTTATTAAAATTTATACTTTTATGAATAACCGTCAAACTTGTTATAATATTTAAAAATCTTGTTTAACTTTTGGAGTATTACATGTCTAATTATTGAAGTGTTAAAGGCTTCTTGATAGTTTGGAAGAAATTGGGCAGTACTTGATATTGTAGACTGGGAGTATACTTAAGGTGATCTAAATACACTTCCTCTCATCACCACCACTAACTTCAAGTGGCCTCATGCAGCGGAAAATTAAGGTTTTTCTTTTGCTTTTCCTCTTACTTGTTTAATTACTAGCTCTATCTTTTTCTTGCTCTGGTTCACTGCATGGCAAAATATGTGCTGGCACTGCAGGGAGGGAATGTGGAGCTGGAAGGGAAATAAAATTATAGACTGCCCCTATAGTACCTAGCCAACATATAGACTGACTTAATTAAGGAATTATAGTCTTACAGAAGTACACCCAGAGTGTTAGCCTAAAGGGTCTGTAAGATGGCATAATCTCCAAATAACTAAATTATTTCTGTTGTCCTCAGTCAGTATATGGGTAAAACCTTGATTTTAGAAGAGTTTGTATTGGGCTTAGTTTTTTCATGAGAGTGGAAATAGATTACCTATTATACATGGGCAAATTTTGTTTTTCAAAAGAGAATTTTAATTTTTGTTTATCCGTTTCTGTTAACTCTTCTAGGCTGTATTTGATGGTGTTAAGAAGTGTATAGCAAATTGCTTCAGTTGTTCCCAGGCTGTTTCTCATTCTTCAATTTGATTGTTTTTAAAATACTGTAGAACAACTAAATTGTTCTTTCTTGTGCTGAGAATATATAAGCTGCTTCTTTTTGGAGCCCTTGATGACTTCAGCCAGCATCTTTCTATGAATTTGTAGATCACGTTTTCACTTCTCCAAACATATTTGTAAATGGAGGCAAATGAGAGCAGCTGACCCAGATGAAGCAATATTTCTGTTCATTCTGAAGTGCCCTGGGAGCTCAGTGTTTGTGAGGAATCTGAACTGACATCCCTTGGTCCAGACTTCCTGCAAACAGAGCTGCTGTGGAGGGAGCAGGGCGAGGTTCCTCACCCTGTGGTGTTAGCAAGCCTCAGCAATGCCTCACAAATACCCACTCTGAAATGGGGCTTTGTTCCTCATGGCTGAGCTGAGAACAAGGATTTCCTGCAGTGCCAAATGTGGGATTCTCCCAGGGGAAGCCCTGGCACTGCGTGAGCCAAAGCACAAACTACTGAATCCCTCTGATGGTGCTGCTCCTTTAAACTGTTTAAAAGTCAAGTTGTCTTCCAGGCCCTTGAGTTTTAGTCACAGCTAAGTGAAGATTCAGACAAGGATTTAATCTGCACTATTAAGCTTTTCTCTTGCAGGTGGCAGAGACATAATGTTGATGTGTATAATAAAGTGAAAAGAAAGGAGGAGTGCACAGGAACTGTATCTTAATATTCTCCAGATATCACAAAGAGAACTCAGGAGGAAGGTTTAGATTTGTATGTTTGTGGGATGTAATATGAAGTTAAAGTCAAGGTTTTCCTTCATTCCCAGTATGGTTTGTTAGGATATTGAGTCACTGGATCCGCTTTAAAAAAAAATTGAAACAAAGAAACAAAAAACACTGGTAAAATTTTTTTGCTCACTTGACTTTTAATTCATAATTATTTAGGCTTATTTTTTGCTTTCAGAGACACGTTGAAATATGTTTTTTTTCTTTCTCTTATGTTTAATGTTTGCCTTTATAATGAATTGCTGTGCAGAGTTGTGGCATGAATGGCCACAAAGAATCCAGTGCATTATTCTACTTTAATAGACTTAATTAATTGCATATGATGACTGTAGAAGAAATTAATTTGCTTCTCACTGAGATCACTAAGAGCAAGCCTAGGTTTTTTCAGGTCAAATTGTTATGGTTTGGGGGTTTTCTTTGCTCTCTCCTTATCTCCTGATCCTGCAGCACCAGTGAAGCTGGTAGTGAGAGCTGTTGTATCTTCAGTCCTGGTGCATTTTGACCAAGGGAAGAGTTTGAGCATGGAAATTAGAGCAAGACATCTTCTACCTAACTGATACAAGCTGATATAAACAGAGAGATAGTCTTGTAAACAGTGCCTCAATGGGTAGCAATTTTTTTTTTTGCAATAGAATTATATAGATCTAAATTATAAAAATCTTTGTAGATTGTATAGCTCAGCAAGGAAGAATATCCCTTATTTGACATGTTTTGGTCTTGATTAAAAGACTCACTGATCACTGTCTGTATGGAAAAAAGATGTTCATTCACTGTGTCTGAGCACAAATGGAATAATTCTCAAAAACTGCACTATATCATTTTCATGAACCATATTTTACCATGGCACAGCTCAATATTTGTATTGATTTGCTTAGGGATACCTATTGCAAAAGATTCTATTTTATAAGCATTTAGACAGATTGCATTTAATAGGAAGAATGTGCTTCATAGATTAAATATGTGCTCAGAAAATAGGAAACTGCTACTTTTTGTATCTCATAAAAATGGTAATGCAACAATTAGCAGGGTCATATTATAAAGCACAGACTTTACTCTAGCTTAATGGATCTAGGGATATGCATTCATCAGCAACGATAGATTTAGCATAAAATGACATGTAAATGAATTGATGACTGATCATAAATTAATTTTAGTGCTGAAGAAGTAATAGAGACACAGCAAGTTGCCATTTTATCATAGTATTTTACTGCTCAGCAACATTTGAGCAACTACTTAATGTTCTATGTGCATTTCTTTTCTAACAGCTTGAATAAATTTGAGATTTTTTTTGTGCCTTTCAGCAATATGGAAACCGAAAAAATCTAGAAGGATGGAATACAAACAGAAATAAATTTGGCTAAGTGACATAAATTCATTTTTCATTAGATGTTTATGAAGGTCATTAATTATCATTGGACCTGTGAAGTGCTGAATATCGACCTATGTTTTTTCCTTCCTCTTTTTTTTTGTGTTTTCTGCCCAAAAACAAAGAGGTTTATTCCAGGTGTACACATTTAAATATGTGGGCATTTATGGTGCAGGAAAGTAAAAAACAAAGTCTAGTTTTTGAAGTGTGATCGTATTTAGATTCTGAATTCAAACACTTGTGTTATTCTTCCTTTTTTTGATGGTACAATGAATATTGCCCCTTATGTTCCATCACTTCTACCAAAATCAGTGGGCATTCTTGCTGTGTAATCATGACAGTGGTCAGACATATCCAAGAGAGAATAATGTATTTCTCCTGTACAAAGGCTGAAAAAATTCTGTAACTGATTTCAGCTGAAGTGGCATCAGTCCCCAAGGATGTCACCCACACTTCAGAAACCTAAGTACTCTATCCCTGTTCCAATAAAAAACTGCAGAGGAGCAGGGGCTTAACATTAATATGTACTGTGTGGTCTTGTAAAGGAAAACACTCAAAGTAAGCACATAGAGGTTGGTAGATACAGAAAAGTATCTAATGGAATTCTCAGAAGTGCCAGGTTTGTTGTGAGCAGCTTTTATTTCACAGGTGCATTAGACTTCTATTATTATTATTATTATTATTATTATTATTATTATTATTATTATTATTATTATTTTTAAGTAAAGCAACAGTACACTTTACAAAGAAAAATAGCATTTTTATTGCCAGTAAAATGCCACTAAAAGCAGTAGCATGCAGTCTACTGGAAGCTGGCACCTCTGTTTCCTCACCTTTCCCTGATAGCAAAGAAGCTTTCTGTTTGCATTAGCACCAAGAGATATTTTATGGAGCAAGAAAACAGAGTTCAACTTTTCACAGAGCTGATTTTGTTCTGCATAAAGCATTTACTGCTGCTGTCAGCAAGAGTAAAATTTACAGTTGCCAGAAAGCGTAAAAACTCAAATGTGCTCTTGGAAAACACATAGTGAGCTGCATGTAAAGGAGACACTAAAAGCCTGTTTCATCCCATTTCAAAATGCACAGTTGATCTGAAAGGAACGTCAGCATCTCTTATTCTGCCTTTATTCAGAGGAAAGCAAATGTGCATCTGATTTGGAAAGCAAGCCTGCTTTGAACAGGCAGTCACCACGTGTGCTGTGCTAACACAGCTGTGGGGTGGCCTGAGGTGCCCAGGCTGGGCTCCAGCACTCCCATGCCTTCTGGGCAATGTCTACACCTCTGCAGGTCAGAGCAAAATGGGATTTACTGCTGCAGGTTTTGCTGGGGGAAAGAAATGTGTGTATGCAGGGAAACTGAATAGCTCAGGAATCAGTAGAAATAATGTAAAGATTTCGCCTTTAGCTCCCTGGTCACACACAGCTGTGGGTGCTGTGTGTGTCTCAGTGTGTTTTGCTGACTTCAGCAGTTACAAAAAGTTTCTGTATAAAAAGTTGCTTCCAGCAACCAGAAGTAAGATAGAATAGTTTAGGCTAGGAGGGACTTTTAAAGGTCATCTTGTTCCTTCCCCCTGCCGTGGACAGGGGCACTTTCCACTATCCCAGGTTGCTCAGAGCCCCATCCAGCCTGACCTTGAACACTTCCAGGATTGGGACATCCACAGCTTCTCTGGGCAACCTGTGCTAGTGCCTCACCACCCTGACTGTAAAGAATTTCTTCCTTATGTATAATCTAAACCTTCTATCAGTTTGAAAATACTGCTCCTTGTCCTGTCACTACAGGCCTTATCAGAAAGCCTCTTTCTGTCTTTGTGATGACCCCACTTTATATGTTGAAATGCTGCAGGAGGATCTCTCTGGAGCCCTTTCTTCTCCAGGCTGCAGAGAACAATTGTCCCAGCCTGTCTTCACAGAAGGGGGTTCCAACACTCTAATCATTGTGGTTCCTCTTTGGACAGACTTGAACAGGTCCATGCCTGCCAGGGAGCCCAGAAATGGATGCAGAACTCCAGGTGGGGTCATGACATCTCAGTAAAACTCATGTCCCTGCAAGAACAGAGCTATGCTTCCAGCATGACAGGTCCCTCCTAGAGCAGCTGCTGGTGGAGAGGGGAAGGAGGAGTGATCCATACACTACTCCCATCCTTGCTGTCTGTGGGAATGTGGAGCATTCTGACAAACAGAGCTTTTTCATTGGATTAGTCTAGAAAACTAGCAGTCTGATAATCAAAATGTAGGTAATTTTAGAAAAGCTGGCATGTCTATGAGTGTGTAGAACAATAGCTGTATTCACACACTATGTCCTTTTGCAGATTTTCAGTATATTTCATACCTAAAATGAGTTGGGGTTTTTTGACTGATTAACAAAGCAAATAAAAAACAGCTACTACACATACCCTGAAAGTGTTTCACCCAAATTACCATGTGCATTGTATGTTGTGTAACAGCTGTGGTTAGCAAATGGACAAAGCAAATGTGAGCAAATAGAAATTAAAAGTACTTTTAAAACGTCCGTAGTCTCATGGACCATGACACTGAAAACAAAAAGTTCTGTGTATATGGTTTTGTACATCTCTACATAGACAATAGAATATATGACACAAAACCCTTGGGCCCTGCAATTAATAGCACATGTGTTAAATTTTTAGCATCTAAGTATCATCCTTTGATATGTGTAGCTCTAGTTACATTTCTATGCTTCATTTTGTGCTCACATGTTTTGTGGAATGTGTCTATAAGTGATTGTTTGAAAATGTCCTCAGTTATAGCAATACATTTTCTTACATCTTCATTAAGTGTTTTATCTGTAGTATCTCTTTTCATACATCATCAGTAACTGTTGCTAAGCCTCTTTGCTCTCCATTCTCTGTGATGTCCTATAGCACTTTGATTGTTAGTTCAGAAAATGTCTTCTCAGAGGAAATTCAGTTTTAGCCTTCCCTTGCTGTTATCTGGCTCCCTCACATCTGTCTGCATCAGGTCGAGTCTGTTTGGAAAATAACAATTTTATGTGTGCTTTTGGCAAGCAGAATCAACCTCTGTCACTCTCTGTTGCACTCAACACACTTTCTGCCTGTCAGACCTCCACAGACCTCTTTGGTTTCTTTTCTTGTGTCTGAGGGGTGCACGGGTTTTTGTTATTATAGCCTGCCACTTCTCTGACATTAAAAGGTTTGGTCACTGCAGCATCACAAAATAATCCATTGTTCTTGGCTTTGTGGTGCAGCATGCTGCTGAATTCCAGGATTCATTTATTGTACTCATGACCTATTTTTGCAGGACATTTTTAATATTTGACACCACCATTAGTTAATTAGCCTATCAATTAACCAATAAGCAGGTCACTATTGATTTACTACTTAACAATTTTAAGCACAGCAATGCTTTCTCGGACGTGGATTTTAAAAAGGCTACTGTACTGCTACACATTTTATGTGCATTTATAGAAATTCAGCTAATTGAGTTAAGTCAGGGCCATTGCCACCATCTTTGCCTGAAATCCTGAAAGAAACAGAATTACAGTACTTTGGGTAAAAAAATGAACTGAGCAATAGCTTTTGAAATGGATGGGTAGCTGATTGATGCTCAATTCATGCTTCAGAAAAAATAAAATATAAGCAAAGAGCAAATAAGATTTATCCTTCCTTCTGTATTTCACTCTTTATATTTTAGTTATGTCAAGATTTCTATATTTCTTTCATGTGGTTTTTCTGGAACATGGTTTTCTGACTGCATTTTTATGATGTTATCACCTTCCTCTCCTGTAGTGGTGGTAATCCATAGTTAGAAGGTACTGTGAGGCCAGCACTGGTCTAGCAACTGATTCAGTGTTGAATCTGAGCATATGTTTGCTCTGCTCTTGATTCTTAAAATATTCCTAACCTTTTAAAAATGTTGCTTTAATCCACTAGAGTGAATTACTTTAGATCAGCTATTTTTAGGCCATTACAACTGCTGATTTATTTTAAGGTTTTGATTAACAAAATTACGTTGTGCCAGTCGTGTTCAGAATAGTTCTTGAAGCCCAGGTCTGACTTTGGCCATATCTACTGAGATATGAGACTGAGACATATATATGCAGTCCAAAATTAAGACTTGGTTTGGCAAATATCAAACTAGATACTGATTTGTAACAGGTCAAGTAAAACAAAAATAACAAAACCAGCTACATTCAATTCAATCACAGGGGGAAAAAACCACATTAATTTCCAAAAGAATTTACTGTGGGGCCTTTGCATTTGTAGAGAATATGTATTATTTTGTTTACAGGAGCAAAGCTACATGGAGCAAGCTACAAATGAGATCTCACCTAGCTCTGATAGTGCTCTGTTGTACCAAACTTTGTCAGATAAATTTTGGGATTTGTGTTGTGAAAGGACACAATAAATGGGTATTAAGCTTTAGATGAATATTGCTCCCAAACTTTGTCAGATAAACTTTGGGGTTTGTGTTGTGAAAGGACACAATAAGTGGGTATTAAGCTTTAGATGAATATTGCTCCCAAACTTTGTCAGATAAACTTTGGGGTTTGTGTTGTGAAAGGACACAATAAGTGGGTTTTTAAGCTTTAGATGAATATTGCTCCCAAACTTTGTCAGATAAATTTTGGGGTTTGTGTTGTGAAAGGACACAATAAGTGGGTTTTTAAGCTTTAGATGAATATTGCTCCCAAACTTTGTCAGATAAACTTTGGGATTTGTGTTGTGAAAGGACACAATAAGTGGGTATTAAGCTTTAGATGAATATTGCTCCCAAACTTTGTCAGATAAACTTTGGGGTTTGTGTTGTGAAAGGACACAATAAGTGAGTATTAAGCTTTAGATGAATATTGCTCTTCTGTACCAACTCTGTCAAATGAATTTTGGGTTTCCTGTGGAGAAAGGACGTATTAAGCGGGTCTTTATAGATGGACAAAGAATATGGAATGTGCACCACTCACTAGCCCCCTACATTTGTTTTTAGGTTCAATGGTAAATGGATGGGGTTCTGCGTCTGATGAGGACCGTAACTTTTCTAGTCATAGATCTAGTGTAGGTAGCTCCTCAGATGACTCCATCTTTACCAGCGGCACTTTTGCACAAGCACTGGTTGCAGCAGCAGATAAAGCTGGGTTTAGGCTGGATGGAACCAGCCTGACAAGAACAGGTTGGTAGACTCAAAGCTTATGCTTTCTGCATGAGGGGTGTCTCTGCCTATCCTTCTCTCAGTGAAACTGTCTCACACTTGTCTAACACGCATGGCATAGGGTGGATGGAGATACTTTTATTGGGGTATTTTACATGAAGCCTTGCATTATGTTTCGTTTCTAGTGATTTGAAGTAGTACATAACACAAGCTTTTAATCTGCACCTTTGGTCTGCTGCAGTTCCCCTCAGTGCTGACTCCACTCTAGATTTACTGACATAACCTCATTTAATATTTAGATGAAGAGATTACTAATTCTACCTTTGCAGCCTTTGATGATTTCAGTTTCTGGAAAATCTCACCCCTTTTCTAGTGATGAACATCACATTTAAACTATTATCTCTATCCCTGCTCCTCTGTTGCATTTCATCTTGGAAAAGTGTGTTTTTCTGTGAAGTTTTGCTGAGCATGGGGTGGATTGGTGTGCTTTGATTGTTAGCAATACAAACTGTTTAAAGCTTAATTAATAGTTGATTTTAAAAATCCTTAATTCAATAAGTTAATATATTTTGATAACATTTAATTTTGGTTATGTCAACTGAATCTGCCAAGTAAAATGTAACACAGGTAAAGTGGATGTTACATTTGAAAACAGCCAATCTTCTGAAATTAGTTAATGAATACTAAATATATTTTAGCTCTTATTTTTAAAGCTCCATATGTTTTATTTCTATTAAATATATAAATAAATATTATGTTTATTCTGGTAAAAAAGGATACATTTGCATTTCCTTAGTCTTGTCAAAATAGCAACAATAACTAATTAGTTAAATCCACAAATTTAATAGCAGAGTATAAACTTGGTCATATTTTTTGTTATGCTTCCTCAGCTAAATCTGGATGACAGATCCCATAATATTCTTATCATTTAAATTTTTTAGCCTATTAGTCTGGTATGAAGTCTTTCTTATAGTAAGATATGTGCATTTAAGAGAAAGTCTCACATGTTGGGGCTGAAAACTGTAGGCTTTCTGCATGCAATAACTTCATGGCAAGGATTGCCTTTTAGGAACATTAGGAGTAAAGGAAAGAGTTGATGGCAAAGTCCTAAAATCCAGCTTTTTTCAGATCACTGTGACTTTAACCACTGGCTTTGGTCCGACAGAGTCATCCTCAAAAGATTATTTCACCACTGCTGAAGCCCTCAGTTGTTTCCTTCTATTAATGAAAAATTGAGCAAATGTGTCTTATTGCTTAAGAAAAAAAGGCAAAACAAAATAAGAAAACTCATGTAGACCTTAGCTTATCTACTATGGACACATCTGGCCAAATTATAACTTAAAATATACTGAAGAGTCTCACAGGTTCTAAATGAAAGGAGCAAATCTTTTCCAACCTTATTTTGGTGGTGTTTGCTCCAGTAAAATTAATGCAAAGATTCACCAAAATTACTGTCACTTATATCAAACCTTTGAGAAGTGCCATTTCCACAACAAACATGCTCATAACAGAAGCAAATGGACACAAACACTGACACTTTAAAATAAATATGAATTTTTATTATAGCTGTGTGAATGGAAACTACAAGGAAAGGATGAGAGCCCCTTTGTCAGTTGTATTTTCCTAGCTTGATTAGGTCACAAATGCACTTAAAGTGAGGATGTGTGTGATTCCTCAGGCAGACCATTAGAACATAGGGTACCAAAAACAATCTAGCAGTTGTGGTAGAGACTTTATTACCCTCTCACTCTCTTAATGACCCAGCAGGCAAAATGGAAATAAAATAAAAGCCCACATGCAAACAAAGAGCCCTCCCTTCTTTTGCTCACAGAAAGCTCAGCAAATGGAGGTGGTGTCCCTGGTCACTGCAGTGCCATTAGGGTGTCACCTCTCGGGGCAGGGTGGCTTGGTCAGACACCCCTGTTAGAGCCCAGAGTGCAGCACTGGGCTGCACAAACAGCAGTGCCACCCTGCTCATTGCTCTGGAGGGAGCCTGCAGGTCCTGACTCTGTATTCATCTGCAGTCTGGACAGTCATTTTCACCCATTTAGAACAGCTGTGGAATAGTCTCAGTGGTAGGTACTAAAGGAGTTGTCCAGCTTGATAGCCTCACGTGGGAATGTTTGATTGCCAAGCGTGAGAGGCACTGGTGAATCCAGATGCAATGTGTCTCTCCTGCCAGACACTTTGATTCCAGTTTCCAGAAGCCATCATGTGATTTGCCATGAAGTTCAAACAGCTTTCCTTTTTAACACCCTTGGGAAATTAAATCAAGAATTAGTGGATTCATCCTTGTCTCCACTTAAACACACTAAATCTGCTGCAGAAAGTCTGACACTGCTCAGCAGTTCTTACTGGAAGGGCTGCATACAAATACAAGATGGTGTAATCAGTTATTAAGTGCATTGAAAAATGTGCTGTGGGAGTCTGCACATCATTTGTGCTTGCCCCATGTATGATTTAGGTCAGTGCTATTTATTTTGCCTCATTTTTGTAAAGGGATAAAAGAGAATGTTGGTGTCTATTTCTTTTTTAAACCAGCATTCTGAATGAATAATCATATTTCTTTAGTCAGAAGAATAAGTGTGAAGAATCTGCATCCTGCACTCACTAGTTGCACTTGCACGTTGTGAGTTTATTTTTGCAAAACATCTGTGCAGCATGCTGTGAGCTGGGATGGAATTTCAGGCTCACATCTGAATTTCTTTGCATTAGGAGTCTTTTCTTATTTTTATTTTTAAATGAAATTTTAATATTTTGCCTGTGTTCATCTGCTGTGTTATCCTTATCCACAAAACAAGGGCTTGATCACTTGTCTTTGTCTGGCTGCAGCTGTGCCAGCTATAGAGGTTAATGTTCCCAAATGCTTATTCCTTGCTTTCTCCCAGCTCCAGAATTAACTGCTTTGGGTGGGTGTTCTGTAACCCAATTTTGGTTAAAATGAGCTAGGTTAGCAAAGGCATTGTTTTCAGACTATGTAAATTCAATTGAGCACTTTTTTTTTTTTTTTTTTTTTTTTTTTTTTTAAGAGGGTTAGGTAGTATCCAAATGAGGGCTTCAAATGTGGTAACCTCTGATAGCTGGCAGAGATGTGCAGCTGGGGACAAGCCTGCCTGAGATCAGTGCCCTCCTTAGGGTGCTCAAGAGAAGGCAGAAGATCAAGCCTGAGACAGTCATGAAATCTCTGAAGTCAGATACTGAAGTATTATCCTAACATGTATGTGAAATAACATATGTTAGGCTACTTTTTGTCTTTGGCCTCTTGGCACTGAGAATGTTTCCAGTAGGATGCTGACTTGCATATTGCTCCCAATTAGGCTTTTCTAGATCAAGTTGTATTTGACAGCATGTTGCAAGTAAACACTCCTGTTGGAAGGTTTTACTAGAAAACATAGTCCATTGCAGGGTAGACCATGGTTTAAGTTAACCAGAGGATAAAATGACCACCTTCTTATCATGGGTCCAGTCGACCAGGAAAGTAGCAATCACACATATTGCCACTTTTTATCATCTCTTACACCGTTTGGGCCTAGAGCAGCACTGAAAGGGCAGAAGTTTGGATTGGCTTATGCATTTTTCACTGCAGATAGCATTAAAATACGTAAGAACTTTAATTACCAATTCTAAATTAAGATGTTAACATATCCAAAATTTCACAGAAACAACATACATATGAGCAAAAGAAAGTCAGATATGGTTAATTTTACTTTTCATCAGTTATCATTAAATATTAAGTCTAGCTAACAGAATAAAAATATCAGAATAAGAGGAAGTGAATGCAGTAAATGAACTGTGCTTTTAATTCCGAGGCTTTTAATCATCTGCTCCACAGAACAGCATCAAAGATACTTCTTTAAGAGAAATCATATAGCTTGAGTAGTGTGTATATATCTACAACATATATATATATATATATACAACAGATATTAAAAAATACATATAAATAAATATGAGGTTAGAATATATCTTTTTTAACAAATAAAAGTACTGAGAATTAACTGGAAAATTTTAGCATTTAAATATACCCCCATTTTTATTTCTTGAGAAAAGAGAGCCTTTAACTGTGCTGTGCTACAATGCTACATAGCTTGTAAAATCAGTTATATTTATCTCACTGGAGTTACTCCAGATACACAGTGCATATGGGAGCCCCAAAAATGAGAATCAGAAAACATGAAAGTGGAAGGCAGGAGGAGATAAATTTGATATGATTGTAGAACTGTTTTCCTTCCCTGTTCAAGGCTGAGTTGTTATGACACATCTGCTCAGCACACAGAGCAGGTAGGAGTTACATGGCATACAGTAGTTTTATCATGACAGATGGAATAATTTTAATTATAAAAGTTAAAGACAAAAGAGTGCCAAGTTTCTTTACCTCACCTGTAGTGTGTCTTAAAGCAGTTATCAGTGAGTACCTTGAAGGGACACTTGCCTGCCTCTGAGAATTAGACCTGATTTAATGTTTTGGAGCAGATATTAATGGAACAGCCCCTTTCAAGGCAATAACATTTTTTCATGTGGTTTCTCTTTTTTTTTTTTTTTTTTTTAGGCAAAGCATATTCTTCCTCTCAGAGACCTCGGCCAGGCAGTCCTTTTTCTACTGACAGCAACACCAGTGCAGCTGTCAGTCAGGGTCAGAGGCAGAGACCCACGAAAAAACACAAGGGCGGGCGTTTGGAGCAGCCCCCTTTGCCCCACCGCCGGGAGGGGATCACGGACGGTGAGTGCTGGGGGGAAACCTGCACAGGCTGGTGTGCTCAGCAGGAGCAGGCAGAGCCATCCTTTCAGGAACACAGCCAAAGCAGTCCATCACTGCTTTGGTGGGCTTGGGGTCCCTGGGTTGCTGTGTGAGCAGTGTTGCGGGGCTCGGATAAGTGTTGGAGGAGCCTTTCTCCATTTCTGCTCTGAGCGTGTCATCGTCTCTCAGGGTTTCTCAGATCTCAATATAAATCTTACCCTAAAATGACTGCGTTGCATATGAGTTGACATTGAAAAATGGCCTGTGAGTGATTTTACATTTTATGAGAGTAGCCACTAGCAGTAGCTGTGTGTCATGAATTCCTAAGGAGAAGCAAAGAGCTGCTCCGGCAGGACTTGTTTGGTTTGTGCTGGTTGTGACAGAGACCCAACAGCTACAGCACCATGTGCCATGTTTTCCCATGATTCTGCCTCACCTCTTGTCTGTGCTGCTTCAGTCCTGACATCCACTGACCTCAGTGACTGTGTCTCGCTCTTTTACATCTTCACTTCTCTCTTACGACTACTTCCCATCTGGAAATTTCAGGCGTGTCTGTTCTGCTCTTTTAGTAATTAAGATCAGCTCTGTCTTCCATTTTCTTTGTCTACCCTTCTTGAGTCTGGCAAAAGACACAGTTAGTGCCTGTTAGGTTTTGAGGAAGACTGGATAGGAAGGTGGCCAACTGGCTACCCCCTTATTTCTTCTGATCCCCGCCCCGCACCTGTAGGTGTTGAAATGATCAGTGTTCACCAAAGAGGTTATTGTTACATCTCCTGCTCTATGGCTCATTCTTATTGTGATATTATTTGTGGAAACAGCTTAAAGTAGCTTAGATTCTACTCCTATGCATGCAAGCTCCTTTAAACATGAATTCCCTCCCCTTGTGGATATGTTACAGGGGCCTCCCTATTACACAGATCCATGTGTCTATGAGAACAGTAACTGGAAAATTATGGATGGCACTTGTAGTGCTGGCCATACTCTTGCTGTGGATGTTTTTTTAACCCTTCTGAGTGCCATATCCTATCAGTCTGGACTGTGGGCATCTTAGGACACAAATTCTGTGTACATGTGAGTTTGTAGTGCTCTCAGTATGGTGGACACTAGTCCTTCTGCTTCTGCACAGAACTGCAGACAGAAGTGTTGCTACAGAATTGTTTTCCTAGTGCTACAGAAGTGTTTTGCAATGCTGTGGGTGCCAGAAAATTAATGGGGATCCAGTTCAGGTCATGAGACAGATGGAAGTGGGGCTCTTCACAGAGTGACTCCATCATAAAATTTGGCATTGTTCTAAATTAGTGAAAGAGATCCAATTTTAAGATTCATTTTGAAAGAGGAAACTCCTATTGCCTTTTATTTATCCTTTATAAAATACTAATCTCACTGGAGTTTCTTTCATATATTTAAATCAGAATACCAGTGTTATATTATTTCCTTCAACCTCTCAGACATGGGCAATAACTGTAACAGCTTTCAGATGCCATTAGATTAATATTTGTCTTTTATAAACCTAGTTAAAGTCCTTGCTGTATGTTGCAAAAATTTATAATGTCCTGGGGCAATAGAGGAATAGTTCCCATCCTGTATTAACACAGGAACAAACAAACAAACACAAATGCTACAGTTTTCCGCTTCAACTCCTACTGAATATGGGTCATTAAAGTTTAATGTCAAGTCTGAGTCATAGTTAAATTTGCAAAAGATCATTTGTCAATTAAGGAAGCTAAAAGTTGCTGCTGCCACCTGCACTTATGTAAACAATTGAGTTTAGGAATCTGGTCTGCAGAAATTAAAAATGGTAACTGGGTGTTTTCTGTGGAATGTTGCAATGAACTTTACAAAGGCAGACAATACCACTGTGCTTAAGCTATAGCTAGAAAGAGCAAGTAGGAGAGCCTCAGCTAAGTCCAGCAATTCCAAGCCCTAATCCAGGCCAGTCCATTCAGCCCTGGGCCATCCTGATTTCTGTGAAAAGCATCACTATACGTTTTCTCTGGTTTCTCTGATGTCTCCAATCCATTCCCTTATAACTACTTCCTCTTGGATTTGTCTTGTGAGAATATACTCGATTTGCCAGTTGTTTTCAAATTCCCCAGTTGGATGAGTCCTGGTATCCTGTGTTTGTCTCATCACATACCGGATGTCTGTCATTTTCAATTTTCATTGACCAAGAAAGCTCCAGCTTTCTCTGCCCATTTCCATACACATCCTGAGTGCTTCCTCCTTGTTAACTGTAACCATGTGGGACAGTGCAAAAGACCTAGGAAACTGTAATATTTAACACATAGCACACACATCTCAGACCATATAAGCATTTGAGGGTTCAACTTCATGCTTAGTTTTGACAGCAATCCACACAAATCCCCTAAAACCCTGATTCTTCATTTCCTTCAGCTGCAGGTCAGAAGCCTCTAGAGACTGACTGTAGATGGAGTCTTCATAATTTGTCTTGCTGTACAACTTCTTTTTTCACTTCCACATCCTGAAAGACTGTGGAGACAACAGCAAATCCACAGAGGAAGAATATGTTATGAATCCCTCAGATGGCCAAAACTTTCATTCTGAGCTCACAGTCCACCATAAAAAAAAAACCCTAAAAAAACCCAATCCCAAACCGGAGTGTTTTAGCAGTAGTTCTCAAGGAATAATTTGTTTTCCTAGAAACAATGTAGTCATGAATTGCAAACAGTGGATTCTGTCATATAGTTTGCAGCAGGGTAACTGTGTGACTGAAGTTAAAAGCCCTTCCTTAGCTTAGCACAATATGCAAAAAAAAAGTCAAAGAGGAGGCAGAAGAGAAATATGCTTCAGGTTTGAAAAGGAGAACTGGAACATAAGACTTATGTTGCCATGCCTTGCTACTAACTTCCTACTGTGTATTAAAAATAATATTTGATGTTGAGAAAATACTTACCTTCTGGTGCTAGAAAGTGTTTCAGAGACTTATTAAATGTAATTATCACCCCTAGGAGAAGAAATCACTGACACAGGTAGAAAGGCGTGTCCTTATAGTTGTAGGTTCTTAGAACTTGCTGCTTTTTCCAGTTAATAATGAGAGGCTGTGCCAAGCTTTGGCTGGTGCCTGAATCATTTAGCCAATGCTCTGCCTTCTGAAGAAGGGCTGGAGTAATCCCAGACTGAATATCCATCTCCCCCTTATCAGGCACTCTGATGTCCTACAGCTCCTCAATCACAATCCCTCCATTACTAAATCAATAAGACCATCACCTCCCCACCAATGCACTTATGAATTGCCTTCCAGGTTTGATAATCCTGCCATTAGAGGCTTCAAAATGAAAGTCTGGTGACATCCTACTGACCTGGAAAGTTGCTAGCTCAGTGCAGGCTTTAAGTTATTTTCCCTACCACCTGAATAAATAGGATTTAGCTGGAAGTAGGGTGAATCAGTGTTACCACTCTGTGTATCCTCACTGAAAATCCCACTGAATCCCTACATTCCTAAATTCAGAACTTCTCTGAAGGGATTGACATGATGGAATGATTGACATAATTGCCTTTATGTGGTAATAAGTCTTCCTATGAGGATCTGAGACTTCTCATTCAGCTGACATCTGTTACCCCTTTAGTGGGGGTAGGAAAGCTAAGGGAAGGCAAGACTATTCTGGCAAGACTAAGTGGTGTTGGAGAAAACTCATAACTCCAGATACATGGGATCTTTCCATTAACCCAGGCAAAAGAGCAAAAAATACATGGTTATGTACTAAGGCACAAGATTTACAATGCAGTATGTAAATTGTAGAGCAAATCAAAAGCCACATTTCCAAATGAAGCTCTCTTCCAGCTTCTTTTATTAAAAAGGACAGGTAGGTGTTACTGTGGCTGTCACCCTGAGTAAGGAGGTGAAGAAACAAATGGTTTAGTCAGGTGATGTTTGGCTACAAGTAGTAACTGTTCTTATAGATCTTCTCAGACAGCTGTAACACAGTTCAGTAAGTTTGTTCTCAAGCCAGAGTCAGTTGATGTTATTTCCAAACTACCTGTAGTTTTTCTAGAATTCTGTGAAGCTTCATTACGAGATAAATTTTATTTTTGTCTTCAACTCATCCATAGGTTTAAAGCACCCAAGGAAGTTTGTGAACATGGTGTTTCATTTCACTTCTCTGAATAAGTCAGTCTTTATGCTTGTTTGTGGATGGATAAAAGCAATAATCAGGTTAACAGTAGATCAACACCATAACTCTACAATAATTCCAGGAGTTGCAGCCAGCTCTAGAACATGCAGTATAGTTTAAGTACAAGCCTTCTTTCCTTTTAAGTATCTAATTAATAACAACTATTAGACAGCAATCTCTGAAGTAGGGTAGTCTGTTTAAAGTTTAATAGTGCAATAATTTTAACTAATTTTTTTCCTATGCTACTACTTTAAAATTTTGCCTATATTTAATGGTAAATATTGTATCTGGGAAATTGCATAGTCCAATGTCATGTTATGCCTGTGTTTATTGGATTCAATGCATCTCCACAAAGTGCTTGTAAATCACAACTTCAGTAATCTCTATTTCAGATTGCATAAGCAGATGCCAGTGTTGTGGTTCTGTACATTAACTGGTTATGATGGCAATAAAATCAATTATAAGAAATGCCATTTTGGAAGCCAGCACTATAAAGCAATTTTAACATTGGCAAGCTCCCATACCCTCCTGCTTCCACCTACAGTAACTCAAGTGTAGCCATTGTCATGAAAGGTCGCATCTATATTCATAACGAAAAATTTCTCAAATAAATTAGTGCTGAACATAAAGCATGCACCAAGCTCACTGACAGATTATTAAAAGGCTGCTCTTGCCAGAGGGTGCTTATCTTAATCTGGGGCATAGCACTTCAGCTGTGAGAAAAGGGGCAGGACAACTTTTTTCTCTTGCAAACACAAATAACCTGCACATCCTCATTGTCTGTAGTGTTGACTAGAATGACATCTCAGTGACTTTGGAAGCATTTCTGCTCCATATGTGAGGTATAAGTATCACCTCTAACAGCAAGGACATGAAAAAAATTCTGTATAGCATTATATAAAGCATTATATAAAGCTGGATTAGAGACTTTGAAATAAACTTCCTCCAAAGGCCTCCTGACCAATTTATAAAATGAATTTCAGTTGCAGTAGAGTTATAAACATCTGACTTCCCTGCAGGCAAAACAGAGGTTTACTTTTCCATCCCTGTTACTGAGCCAAGTTCAGTTCCTAGATAAACCTTCGCAACATAGTAAGATAGAAAGTACTAGAAAACAAATCAGACCCAAATCTATTGTAAGCTAACGTAGGATTTTGTGAAGTTGATGTGGCTGCAGAGATTTATTTGGGCTATCCATTGCCCCAAAACAGAATTATCAAAAAGTGTTCCTTGTATAAAATGTGTATATGATATAGAAGAATTTTCATAATGATACTAAAGGTGCTTCCATTTTCTGATTTTTTTTCTTTTAAATAATCAATTCTACAAGCGCCTTAGTAGTCCAAGTCAAAAACTTGAAAAGGACAGAAGTTGTTAGAGACCAGGCAAATGTCTTTCTGTTAGCTGAAATTGTGTTTTAATTGGTTATATTTGCAAGACTGCTAAACTTAAGAGTGGTCATCCTCTAGTCTCTGAAGAGCCCAACTCTTCATTTTGTTGACTAAAATGCTCACCCATTGTTTGGTGGTTCCATTTAAACATCGCTCAGAGATGTACTGATGCTTTTTCAATGACAGTAGGTTTCACAGTTATTTTTTCCCAATATTTGTGGCATTTTATTCATTTTGATGAAGTTCTATATTAGATTTTGAGTTTACACCTCAAGCTGAAAGTGTAGGTGAAGCAAGCCCCAGTATGGTGGCAGGGAAGCTGTCAGTTTGCACAGGTCAGTTTTCCACAGCGTTTTGTTAATTCCTTGCTGCTAGTGAGCAAAACAGCTAATAAATCCCACAGAAAATAAATCCCAAGCTTGGAAGTGTAAGTTAGGGCTCAGCATCTATGGATTTTTATGGAAGTTAGATAGAGGTAGCAACACAGCAAATAAAGAGCTAGCAGAAGTCAAAACCCTTTTCTGATTAAAATTGGACGATTCAGTGGCTCGTACCATTTGAAAGGCACGTTTCTTTTCAGCGTCGAAAACAGACCTTCTGTTTCAAGTTAAAAGACAAAAAATAATAAAAAACCAAAGATCAGTTCACCTGAATGTTATTCACATTTTTTAGATCTTCCACCACCACCCGAGCCGCCCCCCGGTCAGGGTTTAAGGCAGCCCATAGTGCCCGGCCAGCGCGGAGGCTCTGCCGAGAGGAAGGGGAGCTCTCTGGAGAGGCAGCCCGCAGCAGCCACCGTAGATGACACAAAGAGCTCCCTGGACCGGCCTGCTAGGACATCTCTAGAGTGGCAGCGGCAAGCCCAGGAGTGGATAAGCTCTACAGACCGCCAAGAGGATTTCAGGAAAGCCCAACACAAACAAGCCTTCGGATCAGGTGCGTGCGCGCCGCACCGGCCGAGGCGAGGCAGGTTCTGTGCCTGGCAGGGCTCCAGGGTCACCTCACGCCTCTCTGGGACAGCACTGGCGAGGCTCAGGCTGGAAAAGGTGGAAAGGCAAAGTGAGATGAAGGCTTGTGATCCAACCATCTCCCCTCTCGCAACAGTGAAATCTCATTAGCGCCTGACTCGCTGCGCTCTTTGCGGTGTTCTGGAAATTAATAATGTTCTCAAGCATAGCTTGGATTTAGATGGAGATAGGAACAGTTTCAGGCCAGCAGGGAAGGAAAGAGATTTTTAGAGTATGTGTCGTTAGATGTATGTATTTATTTATACATACAAGTCTATATTTTCCAGTTCTTCCAAGCTGGCAGCAGTTTTTACATGTCTGCAAGAAGGCTGATCCTTCTGAGCTACTGACATTCCTTTCAGCTGTATTAAAAACCCTCTCTTCTCTTTATTCGAGGATATGACAAAGTAGCCTTCATCTCTTAAGCCCAGCAAGATGACAGCACAGGTTTTTACCTTCATACAGGACCTGCACCTTGCCCCAAGCTGACTTTAACACCTAAATGGATTTCAGATCTGCACAAATGTGCACAGGAGGTGATGCTGGGCTGGAGCTGTATTTCTACCATATTCATAGCTTCATCCTCTCTCAGCCTGGCCTCAAGGAAAAGCTGCTGTTTCATCCTAGGGCATTTTCTTTAACCCATTAATCACCTCATCCCAGTGCAGTGCTGATTAGAGTGATACAAGACGACAAGATTTAAGCAAAAAATTATACCATGTGTGAAGTTTTTTGTAGGGTTACTGTTTCTTCACTTATGTACATAACTCCCACAGTCACACTAGAGTCACATTTAACATCCATATTTTTCTTGATTTTATTCACTCTTGAAGCTCTGTGTCAATCTAGCACACTAAAACCATTAAAATACTAAAAAAAGAATAGTAGTGTACAGACAAATCTGTCATGGGGACAGGATTTACTGAATAAAGTTCCTCCTAGGGAAAATACTGCTACCTGTGTTTAAAATGTAAATATTTTAAATACAATTCATATTTCAAAATATAGCAATAATGATACTGTTAAAACACCCTAATATCTTGGCTGCATAAATGAGTGGCTGTTCATGTTCTGAAATCACAATGTGAAGTCAGAGTTTAAAAATAGTGTGTGAAATTCATGCTGCTTGGTGAAATGGCAATTTTAATTGCAATTTACAAGATGTACAAATACATAGAAAATAGCCCAAATATACCCTACACTTCTCATTTCCTTGGAAATTGTTATTAAGGGTGCTTCTCTGACCTGCTTAGAAAGAAGTCCCTTCTTTTTCTTCTACCTCACAAGTGTACAAATAGAATTTGTCATTTATTCTGTGATGCAGAGCTTATACAGTAGTAAAATTCCCATCCTGCAGGGCATGCATTTATCTGTCCATAAAGAGAACTTGGTATTGACACTTCCAGTGCCCTGCACTGAAGTGATTACAGGTGTCCTGTTCTTGTCAAATTCAGGATGCTGAGAGCAAGTGCATATCCTTTATGCATAAAAAAGGATGCCTCTAGGAAATGTTATGAGTTTATTCTGGTGTGAGGAGTTCATAAAGTTTGTGCACAAGATGGGCCAGGGCTTCATATCTCTCTGCATTCTCATTCCAGCCTCTTGCACTGCATGTTTCTTGCTCTGCATTCTTGTCTCTGGTAGATTTTAAAAAGGCTACTCTTGTGTATGATGCTTGTTTATGTCACTAAATTTGGGTGGTTTAATAATACTAGTTGTGCTTCTTCCCTTTTCCTTTATTAATGGCATAGGTCTTTGAGAATCTATTCTGTCCTAGTTTACAATACATTTCCAAAAAAGAGTTAATTTTAGAAAATTCCAGAAAATAGATAATTTGCAACTTAGGAGGTTTCATTCAGATGTTACCAAGCTGTGAGTGAAATTTTGAAAGCGAGACCTTTAGTTTGAAGTTGAATAGAATAAAAAAATAAAAAAAGTCTGGGATCTCTGTTTCCACTGGTTGCTTTCAGTATAAACAAGATCACTGACTTCCTGGCAGTGGTTTCATTGTATAACTGGAGCTAAAGCACATCAAACATGACATTCTCAGCTCCCCCTCTGATGAAAGTGGTGCTAGATCAGGTTACAATAGTTTTGATAACAGGAAAAGCCTTTTGGTTAGTTTCTGGGGTACAGAAGCATTGTTACACACATATATCCTGATTTCACAGGGGCTAGAATTATATCTTCAAATTAATGACTCCATATTTCAAAGAGAAAGGCACCAGCAAAGCCTCTCCATATTCTTTGCAGGTCTGGACATGGGGCACTGTTAGGAGAGTTTAATATATGTGAGCCCATTCTCAGGACTGCAGACTTCTGTCTACTTTTCACATGCTAGAATGTTTTGTAGAACCTGGCCTTTATTTTATGCCACAATTCCTTATTTTATGGATTATGTCTATTTCTGAGGACACAACAGATAATTCAACATGCCATATGCTCTATAATGATAATGCACTTTATATTTATTCATGGTTTTTCCTCAATATTTCATTGAACCCAAAGGAGGCCTTATCCTGACTCCACAAGCTAGAAAAACAAATCAATTGACTATATATGTAGTCTTCCAACTCTTTTGCAATGCTGGTGACTTTTGTTTTCTTCCTTTAAAAATGTATCCAGCTTTCTGCTAAACTGATTTATGCTGCTTGCTTTATTGCTGCCTGAATGCAAACTGTTCCATATTTTAGCCAGCCTTTGGAAACCAGGCTTGCATCTGACTCTATTGTTAGGTCTTGATATATAAAAAAACAAGTCACATAATTTAGGAGAGACTGTGGCTGTTAAATGCTATTTTACAGTGTCTTTCAAGCATTTCTTTTTATTTCAGCAAGGACAGCACACAGTCATAGCACAAAACACTGATAATGCCCTTACATCCTACAGCACAAATATTCTGGTCCCTTGGGCAGGACCAGAGGGAGATACTTTGGCAGGGAAAGAAGACAGCTGCCTGCCCTCTTCTGTAACAGACTTACCTTAAAAACAGGCTCAGTTCAACAACATCTCACATGGGGAATCCCCACATCCTACTGTCTTGTGGCAGATAATGAAATCCTGAAATCCTGAGCTTCTTCCAGAAATTTGTTCTCATTTAGCACTTCTCTGAGTTAATTATGCCTCTGCTGCAGTCTTTGCAAAGGCTTCAAGCTTGTGAATAAAAGCATTTCTGTCTCCTCTTTCTTTCCACCCATCCCCACCTACTTTTCCTTCTGTGTTCCTGCCCTCTGTCAAAGAAAGTGTGTTTCTCCTCAAAAGGTTGTTTAAGAGTGAAGACAATTGGAAAACCAAAATAAAGAAAACCCTTTTGGCCTAACTTCACTTTGAAAAAAAGGCAAAATTCAAGCATTAGAAATCCCACTGATTTGAGAAGGGACAATGCTGTGTTTGAAATTGGTCATATATACTCATATTCTGTCTTGAATCAAGCTATATTTAGCAAGATCTCTTTCTTCAGCTTCTGAGATGGCAAAAGGGGATCATACACAGCAAAGAAATAAAATAGTGCTCCTATTTCAGTGCTCCTGTTATGCTTCTTAGATTTGGATTATTGCAACAATATCTCCAGGAAACTCTAGTCAGAAGTGATGTCTTGTTTTACTTCATGCTATGTGAGGATATACAGTCTTATGCCTTATTGCCATTAATCCTGCTCTTGAAAGCAGTTCATTATTACAGGTCTTCACAGAAATAGAATCCAAGTGAGCAAAAGTAAGCCTTTTGCTCATAATGGAACCTGAAACAAGCTGCAGGATTATTTATCCACCCCAAATATTACAATTGCAATGTATAATATAATATTTTCCAATGTTATTCAACACCAGTTTAAAATAAATTGTCAGTGTACTTTGCATCATTAGAAATTACTGAGTTGCTGCTAGCTAATTAAATTAGCTGATATTGTAGTTCTTTGTCTAAACTGATTGAGGTGATGTTGCCATAATTTAAGCTAAAGAAAAGGCACATTTATGTAGGCTTGAAGCAAAAATCTAATTATAGCTTCATTGTTTTGGAAATTGTGTGTTTGCCTATTTTTATTGAAGTATCTATGATTCATGATCTCTTATTCATAATGAATCTAGATTTTTATAATTAATACAAACTGACTTAGGAGTTCACAAGGAAGCAAGATTTAAATTCACACTGGCTTCTCTGTCCTTGGGATACAACTCTTAGTTGTGTATTTTCTTAGGTAAAATTGTTATGCTATAAAGCAAGACAAAAGAGAGATATGAATGAATATGATGAGCATAAATGAATAGCTTGTTTATTCCTATTTCTAGGGCTTTATTGGTATTTATTTTGCTTTGTTTTGCTTTTCTAGAAGAGGCACTCGTACCATATAGTAAACCCAACTTCCCATCCCCTGGTGGCCACAGCTCTTCAGGAACATCTTCTTCAAAAGGATCAACTGGACCTAGAAAAGGTGAAGTCTTGCAAGGAGGTCACCAGCACAATGCCAGTGACCTTCTGGAGATGGGCTATGTGGGAGCAAACACTCAAGGACAGTTTACTGGTCAATTATGTAAGTTTAGCTCCAGCTAAAACTTTCAAATAGGGAGTTTCTTTTAAGAAAAAAAAAATCTGTTGTGAAGGGAGTAGGAAGTTGTGTGTGATTATCAGGTTAAGCTTTATCCAGATCTTTTTGCCTTCTGAGGTGTTTTGCATGTGATGGCAAACAAATGTCCTTCTGTTCCTTGCTCTGGACCAGTTCAAATCTCTGTAAGCCATGCCAAAGTTAGCTACGTGGTGCATCTCTCAGGGTGTAGTGCTGGTGAGGCAAGGGGGAAAATTGAGAAGGAATTGTAGTAACTTAGAATTTTTTTTTTTTTTTTTTTTTGGCAAAGTGTAGTGTGCTTGTCTTGGAAATGCCGATGACAGATTTCCTCAACCTTCTCCTTAATTTCCTGTTGTTTCATGAGAAGTATTCTCTTAGATGGAGATCCTCTTTTTTGATTGTGTAGCCTAGTTTTTCAGTTTTATATCTCCACTTTTTTCCTCAGCATCCCAGGACAGGGAAATTATTTTCCAAATTTGTTTTCTGTTATTGCTCAATATCTGTTAAACTTTGTATGAAATCATGTTTGATGCTATGTACGTGCTGGCAGTACCAGCTGCCCAAAGGCTTGACTCTGTTTGGAAAAGTCCATCAAAACCCCAGCATGCTCAGGCATACTGGTGTGTTTAATAAACTTATTAATGGCAATAATAGCAGTGGAGCTGTTGGCATGTCTGCATCCTCTTGCTGCAGTCAAACCCTCAGCACCTCCTGGCAGTTACTGCCCTGTAGCTGTAGGAGAGCTGATGGTGACCCAGGAGCCCTGAAATGTGCAGTCTCAGATATGGGGTTGGTAAGTGCTAAATTTTAGCATCCCTCACTTTTCATCTTGGAAGCAATTAACCCTGTTCTCACAATCTATTGAATATTCATCCTGTGCTGCAGTAATATTGCCATAGGCTTTATTTTGTGTGATTTTTTTCTCCTTATTACAACCTTTTCTCTTTCTTTTGTTTTTCTCTATAGAGTAGTTGAGAAGACACATTGCAAGCTGCTCTGATGGACCATCAGGTCTGAACTCATGGAAGTGATGACACTAAACAGTGCAATGAACATTTTCTTTATTTATGTACTATTAAAAGAACTGTAAATGCAATGTAAAGACACACAGCCACACATATCCCACAGATACTTTACTTGTGTTCTTCTCTTTAATACACCATCCACCTTAAACTATTCCTTGTCAGGAGTATATAAAAAAAGAAAGAAAAAAAAAATCACCCTCCAGGATTAAAAGGATTTCCTTCTGTATATAATTTCTTTTGTTGCATTGCTATGCAAGCTCACCTTCTTTTTAGCTATGTTCATATTCACGTCTGTTTTTACTGGTCTATTGTACTATATGTGAATTAATAGGCTGTGGTGCCATATATTAACTTTTAATTGTGTAACTTTTATGTTTAAAGTTTGCACTGCAATTTTATTTGGTGATAAGCACAAAACTCTACTCCTCATGACATGAAGAAAACAGAGACTGAATGTGTGAAGAAGGTTTACGTCCTGTAAGCTACTTTGGATAATGCTGGATGTAAAGGAGTATGTTAGGTGGTTTTCCATTGGGGTGTAGAAATGAGAAAGTGACAGGCAAAACTGATGTCAGTAAAGGCATTAGAGACAGATTTAAACCTTTTAAAAGCAAGCAACATAGTTGCTCTTCCTATTTAAGAAGGGGTCAGAAGTTGGAAGTGTGAGATTAAAGAGTGAAAATGAAAACTAAAGGTAGCATGAGATGGCCTAGACCCTTTCACTAGAATGATACCCTTAGTATCTGCTTTTAGCCATCCCATGCCACTAAGTAAAGGGGAAGAAAAACAAACCTTGCTACAAAAAAAAAAAAAAAAAAAAGAACTTAAGGTGTTTCACTAAAGCTGTTTTTATTTTGCAGTTTTAAAACAATTATTACCGTTAATTTCTCCAGCCCAAAATGTAGGACAGGGATTTTCCAGGAGAAACAAACCATATAAACACAAGGAATACCTAGTAAGAAGATAAGAATGCAATTTATTATTAAGACATATTCAGGCTGCTTCCAAAAAATTGAAATGTCAGAATATCTTATTTCATCTTTCCAATACATGTACAGTACGATAGAGGATAAAGCTGCACCACTGAAATTCATGACATTAATTGTTTTGATGCAGTCTACACAACCCTTTCTGTTCCATACCTGAAATATGCAAGAGCTGGAGTTGGATCCACTAAATTTGTAGTAAAATGTTTACTGTTTGGGAAGAAAGCAAGGGTCAAATTATTTTTGACTTGCATTAAGTGTATTTCTGGCAATACAATACATCCAAAAAGTTGGATATAAGCAAAGGAAATATTTGGCCTGTGTTTTAGTGAGTGGCTTCAAACCCTACTATGATGAGGAAATAACAACGCATGTTTATACACTTTTTGAATAAACCAGACTCTGTAAGTGGACATTAATGACAGCATCCTGTCTCTTCATTAATTTTCATGACTCTGTCCAAGTCTTCTTTACCTCTCAAATCTCAGAGTCAGATCTCAAGCTTTCCTTAGAATATTGTGTGTGGCTAACCCACCCATTACTTTGATGCTTAATTTAAATATTGCATCTTACAGCTTATTTCTGTTAGTTATCTGACCATGAGCACCAGTTTCCATTGAATTCCCTTTTCATATAACCAGTCTATGTTGTTTTATATTTTGCCTTGGAGCTCACCAGTATTAAGAGCACTTTTTGTCATGGCAGAATTTTAGAAAACTAAATTACGATGCTAAATATGTGTTGCTTTTCATTTCATTAACTTGTTCCATGATAAGATAAAACACTACAGCCATCAACTATAACTCAGCACTATTGAATATTGAAAAATGCTAGTTAACTCCCTTAAGGTCAAGACATGTTATTTAGCAAGTTACAAACAAAAAAAAAGTTGAGGAAAAAAAGTAAGAATTTATTTACATATGTGACCAATGAGTATATGCCATTTTCCTGCTTGCTAAAACACTATAGTTAAAAACATAACTTAAAAATGTGCAAAAATTTAAGTTTAAGTAAGATAAAGAATGCAGCATAATTACATATACATGGTTTTTATTTTGGTATTACCATATGAAGAGATGACCATTCAGAGTACAATTCAAATTTAATTTTCTGGAAAATGTTTAACTCAGTCACCAATAGTTGTTTCTTCCCTGTTTAATTGAAAAGCTTGTGCTGAGCTTTGGTGGAACACCTTACTCACTCTGTTCTATTCAAAATTCAGTATATTTAGAGGTTGATAAAGCCATTCCAATTACTTTCAAATATGTGTTTTATCTCTTCCACTGCAAAGTAAATGTGTGTCAGTATTAAAGCTGTTCAGTACCATGATATTCACTAACTTGTCCATCTGCTTCTGTACATTTTTGTTCATTAATAATTTGCTTACAATATTACATGAGGTGTTGTTGTGTATGGCAAAGTGTCTCCATTATCTTACAGGTGATGTCTCTTCTTTTTTTTCTCTCTCTTTTCTATACAGTGTACTTCCAATGAACCACAGTACATATTTTTTAAAATGCCATTTAATTTACTATTTTAAAAGAAGTATTCTTCTTTTTAAAAAAAAAAAAAATTAAAACATTTATTGTGAATAATGTGTTTAAAGAAAAGGGATGTTGTGGCAGCACTTAGAATTGTTTTTTAATTTTTTTTTTTTTAAAAAACTGTTTATTGGCTACAGTTTGTTCACAAAAAAGTATGACCTCTTAATGTGTTTCATTGGTATTGTTAGTGCAGCAAAGTTTAATTGGCATAAGAAGTTGGTTAATAGTACTGTTGAAGTGTGTATTGTATATTTACTGGGGAAAAAAATAAAACATATTCACATTTCAAATCTATGTTAAAAGACCTTGAGTCAGGAGTCAATATGTGAAAACCCAAACAGGGAAAATCAGGCAATAATAACATAGACTGAGCTATAATCATCACTGTCCACTTACAGGTGACAAGGAACATTTTATACACTGTTTTTTGAACTAAGCTAGATATTGCCTGTCCTAGGGGTTTCTGTTTAATGTCCTGTCTCTCCTGGAACAGTTGTACCACTGTAATTACACTGATGCAGCTATTCCAGTGAATATTCTGCTCATAGCTGTGTTCTCTCAGTGTGGGGGGGCACAGCTGGCTCTGCCTAAAGCCCACAGAACAGTGGATGTGTAAAACCTGGTCTGAGCCTCAGACCTGGGGTTTGGTGCTGGTGGAGCTACAGCCAAGCCAGTACAGATTATCCCAAAATGTGTGGATAGGTGCTAGGTCAATCTTTGCACTGAATACTTGCTCAATTCTAAATGCAGGAGGGCTGAAGGACCAAATAATGAATTGTTCCATGTGCTTCAGTGGTGTATTGCTGTATGGGCAGCCATTTCAGTGATGCAAGGAACAGACATTCCCTTCTCTGATATTTCTTTTTATTTTTTTTTCCCCTTTATTTCTCAAGTACATATCCAAGTCAGCAAACCCTTAGAATACCTATTCAGGTTGTCACCTGAAATGCAACGGAAACACCATTCCTTGGGAAAAGTACTAAAGATAAGGTGCATGGAATGTTTTTAAGTATATTAATTTAACTACATACCAGTGCAAAAGGAAGACATGAGTGTTTGAAATAATTATATGCTGGTTTATGTTTGCCTCAGCCCATGCATTGCCAGCCATGAGAAGAGGTGTGTACTGTGGTTGAGGAAGAGTCCTCACAGCTGAAAGAGGACAGGGAATAGGGTTGGGGGAGATTTTGGCAGGAACCTTTTATTTAAAAAAGAAAAAATTACAGGCAGCTCCTTTGGCTTGTCTACAATTTATGCAGTTTGGGGTTTTTTTTTTATGGTTAATGGCCTTGTGGACTTTTAGCAGGGAACTAGAAAGAAAAAAGCTGACCTTTTGTAAAGACTGGGGGGTACTCTTTTTGCTGTGGGAGGATTTTTTTATTTAATTTTTATTTTTTTAACATACGTTTTGTGTTCCATCTATCTGGAACACATTAGCTAAAATATAAATTGTTTTTGAAAACCATGTGGGCAGAGGACAATTCATTTAGGAGGCACATTGAAATAGCAGGGAAAAGGGAAAAAGGAATACTGAAATAAGGAACACATACTGGTTTAGAAACAGCCAAGTCTGCCACAGTTCCACATGTGATTTTGAACAGTACAATAATATGTATAAACTTCATTGCTTTTGGTTTTCCTACCAAAACAAATTACCCAAAGTCCATAGGAGGCCTGGATCCTCGGGACACTAAATCTGGTGCTTTGTTTTAAATATGTGGTTGGTTAATCCAAGCTGGTGAGAGTGGAGGATGCTCGGGGTTGTGGGAGCCCCCAGCCCTGGCTGCTCAGAGCCCAGGGTCTCCAGCAGAGGAGCCTTGTGGCTGTAGGCTCAGTGGTTTCAGTGGATCCCAGGCAGGTCAGCATGTAGAGGAGGGTCACTTCCCCAAGCATGGAGTTTCCAGGGCAGGGAAGGTGGTTTGCACTGAGCTCACTTTGAGCACTTTGGGCAGCCCTGCCCAATTCTTCCTCAGTGCTCTCCTGCTGTGGTCTGTGCTCTCAGTGCTGGTCCCTGCCTCTGGGGTGTCTGGCACAAGGGCTGCAAGAGCAGAAGAGCCAAGGAGGTGCTCTGCATGCACTGAGTGGCTGAATATATGGATAAATGCTTTATTAGTTCAGGGGACTGGGGACACAGGAGAGCAGTGGCACCCAACATCTGCTCTGCTGTGTCTTGCTTGTTCCCCACTTCTCTTGAGGACTGAGCTCTTTCCTGCCAACACCCCTCCACCCAAATTAACAATACAGCTCACAGATACCTCATGGGACCCACAGGAGGTGTAGGGCCATGCCTTTGTGCACAGTGGACTGGTTATTTGGGGAGAAGTAGTTCTGAGTCCACAGCTGGTGTGAGGACTGGATTCCTCTTTAGCAGGACTTTATTTACCTGCATCCAGGAAGACACAAGCAGAAAACAAGTTCCTAGAGCAGAGCTCAGCATTGCAGCATCTCTTCTGCCATGTGGCTCCTTATTCAGTCTGTGGTAGGCAGTCCTGAGTTCACTGCTGAATTCTCACCACATCCTGAGGACTCACATGGCTTCTGCTGACATCTAGGCAAGAGAGGTTGTTCCTCTTGCTTTAGCAGAATGAAAAGAAAAAAAAACAAAACAAAACAAACAAACAAACAAAAAAAAAACCAAACCAAAAAACACCAAAACGAAAACCTTTCAATTTAATACAAAATTTCTAAAATAATGCTCAAAATTCCTAGAAAACAGCATTTCAAATGTATATTTGACAATTTTTTTTCTTTTTGTTGGTACTTTGTTTTGGCTACCATTGAAATGATCCATTTGGTTTTTTTCAGAGCTGCAACGCTGTCCCTGCACCCCCTCCCTCCTGCATTTTCCAGTACTTATATTTCATCTGTAAAGAAGTTATGGTAGAGAATGACATTTGTGTACTTATATTGTTCTAACTTTAAGCAACAAGGTGCACAGTTGCATTCAGTTCAATTGATCAAAGCCAGATGGGCACAAAATGTTTGTGGGTTTTTTTTTTTCTAAAAAGGCCTGCTACTATTTGTGCTGATATTTGTTCCCCATTTATGCTGATCAGTGCATCTTTTGCCTTCAAGGATGCCATTAGTAATTCTTCTTTGTGTTCAAAAGCAGGAATCCATTGTGCAGCACTTGGAGAGCCACTCGGATGCAGGTAAAGAATATAACAGCTTGAGCAAGTGCTAATTAGAACCAATTAAAGTTAATTGACCTCCTTTGGCAGTAAAATGCATAATAGAACTTGCTCTGTCCTTGCAAAATGGAGATCTTGCCTCTAAGCATAAGAGTGAAGCAGGGTTTCGTGTAGCAGCCCGTAGTAATTATGTGGGTATAACAACCAGGAAGCTGCTTGCTACAATTTGTTCTAATAACTGAGCTCTACTGTATCAGAGCAGCACAATAAAAGTGAGATTTCTGCTCCAGTCTATTTAGAAATCTAATTTTTACAGAGCAAATGAGCATCCCAAGATGCCGATACTAATCTCTAGGAATGAGTTGGCAGAAAAATAGAGTCCCTTTTATAGGTAAGTAATGGTGTGAGCATTAAAAAAAAAGCAGTTTTACGCCTGCTGGTTGGAAATAGCCCTGATGCTCAGAGGTAGCATCTGTCCTGGGTATTGGGGAAGCTCTGGCAGGCCTGCACTGGTGCTTTGTCTGGGTCAAGGATCTGCCCACAGTTCTTTGCCATGAGGTTGCCTTTGGCAGACTTCTGTTGGAAAAGGGGCACTGCCATCCATCCAGCTGAGGTTTGTGGTGCTGCAGGACTACACCACTGCCATGGGCAGCACTGTGGACATGGTCAGAGGTACCCAAATATGAGAGAGAAAGAGCAGGGGAAAGAATGGAAATGCAAAACTGTGTGAATTCAAAAGCATCAGTGGTGAGTGCTAAACTGTACATCGCTGTGAAAAGTTGAAAAGCCATTTTTATTAGTAAACCAGAATTGATCCAGTTTCCATGACCATGCTTTGATGACTTTTTGCTTGGCAGGAACTGAATGCGACTGATTTTGCTGCTAACTTGGCCTTACTATGAACAGCAATAAAGGTGTTAGTCAGGTGGGGACTTTGATGTGACCAGTGACATCACTCTCCCTTCAGGGAATGTTCTGTGCTGGCTTGTTAATGAATTTCTTTCCTAATGAGTATCATTAAAAACCCTTTGATTAGCTATTTGTGTGAATGCCCTTCCTTTTTCCTCTAAGCTGCTACTTGCACAAGTGTTAGCAGGATTTTGCCCTAGGCAGAAAGCGTGCAGCTCCATTCCTCACCTCATGAATACAAGTCTGAGGCAAACAGCAACAGGAGAGAGGGTGAAAAGAAAGAAAAATAAGAAAAATAAAAAAAGACCTCACGGATGAGTTGAAGTTATTTTCTACACATGTACAACCTGAGCAGGCACCAGCATTCAGATGGGGACTGTCATTAGGGGAAATGAAGAGCAATAGGTGGTGATGGTGGAGCATGTAACAATAATTTACATACACCTCGAGTGCCAACAGGCAGAGAAACAAATAAAGCTATAACCTGGGGAAAGGGAATGCCAGAAAATAAATGGACCGCAACGAGCAAACAAAAAATGCCATGTCATAAAATGTAGCAAAAAGCCTGGAAAACAAAATTAAAAACAAAACAAGACATTTCGGATCCAAGGCACTTTAATGAGAAATTGATAGCACAGAAATTGCCTACTCCTATGCAAACAAAGGAAGCCTGAGAAACACAGAAACAATTAGGGAACAGATTTGGCTATCTAAGGTTTAATAGAAAGAGATGTGGCATAGCAGAGTACAATTAATCACCAATTGCCTGAAACACTTTCCTCTCCCAAGCTACTGCAGACCTGTCTCCCCTGCTCCCAATCTTGAAATGACAGTCATCCTATCCAGTTTGTATTTAAAATAAACCTCTGCCATTCTTTTCCCAGTCCCTCAAATCTCCCAGTGAATTGCAGACACTGATAAATAAATATTTTGTATTTACTCTGGTGTCACAGGCTTCAAAGTACCTTCAGTCTACCCACTCACTTCTTCCTTCTCTTTTCCCACCAGGCATAAACTTCATCTGCATATTTTCTACCTTGTTGTTAGGCATATAATGAGGCTTTTCTATTTTTGTCCTTCTTTGCCCAGATAGCTGTCTTAGCCACACACACTCAGGGAAGTATAAAAGTTCACTTTGTATTAGGTCTATGTAGAACATGGGGTTTAAGTTTAAACTAGGTCACTGGGTGCCTTTAGAGCATTTGTAACTAAGGGAGAGCCATTGATGGATGAGTCCTGATTTGAGTGGCTCAGCCCTGTATTCAGACCCTGAGAAATCCAGGGGAATGATCACAGCTGCAGAAGGATTTTGGCCATGTGTCTGCTGTGCCACACGTGATTCTCTGTGTCAGTACAAGCACAGAAATGCACCTTGAAACAGCTGGAACAGTAAGTCACTCTGAACACTGATGGCCTGCAAGTAGATCATGGCTCTGGTGAAATCTGTGGGGAAATTTTAGTCTCTCCTTCAGTTGAGATAAAGGATTAGTTTCTGTCGTGTATGAGCAGACTTCTGCCTGTCAAAGGACTCCTTTCTACTCTTTGCAGCCTTGGGACATTCAAACACATTCTGATTTTGTCTACATGAATGTTTGGGTACATCAAAAACCTGTTTCCAAACATGGAGCTTTGAATTCCTTTCTATCATACTTCATATGTTCCTTTTGACCTTTTGAGGGTTATCCATACCCCAAGTGTTTTCACAAACACTTATCACTAAGAATATTCAAAGAATAACCCTTTCCATATTTTCATACACTTTGCAGTCTCCTCCAGACCCATAAAAGAGAACAGATATGAATTTCAGCTTTTGATTTTGATATGTTACACTTCTGATTTCATGAAGGCATTTGGAAGTCATGATTTTCATAGAAACTGATGTCAATTTGTTAAGTGGACACTAAACAGTAAAAGTACTAGACCTCTGAAATCAGGTAAGTACCTTTGTACTCTAGCTGAGAGTAAAACCTTTCAGTACTTGTACAACTACTTTTTCCTTAATTAATTGGATCACAGAATTACAGTATTTGGTAATATTTCTGGTAGAGCTTTCTGGGTGAAGAAACTTTATAGCAGCACTATTGGGAGAAAAAAAAAAGCAGCAAAATCCAGGTAAACTCAGCACCCTTTAGTGAACACATGTCATAAGCTAGGAAATGTTTGTTTTGGCAGGAATGTCTTTGTGCCAGCTCTGGCATCTCACTGGTGACACTCAGAGCTAGAGCAGCCATGGGAGGGGAGGGCAAGGAGAAGAAAAGGAAAGTGAGAGGAGAACAAAATGACATGCAGTTTTCAGGACAAAAAAGAATTCTTCTTAATTTTCCTAGACATTTCTTTAGCAATTTATGGATCTAGTACACAGAAATTCTCCTTTTGCCCACAGGCCATTCTCTTTCTTTATATTTGGATGAATTTAAATACTTGCTCAAAAAAGAAAATTTCAGCAGAAAAATCCTTATGTTAAAAACCAAAACAATGTTGGTCTGTTCTCAGTGTGGATCTCTGACTATCAATATTAGGATGTGTCAGTGAATTGATTATTGTTTGTAAACTGTTCCTAGTGCTGACAATAATAATGACAGAATGCTCTTAATTGGTCCCAGGGAACAAAAAAAGAGACACAAAATTTTCCTTTTTTTTTTTTTTTTAATAAATGGGCTTTTTCTGTCTACAACTCAATATTTTCATTGTAGTCTTAAGGGTGTTTTGAAGCATCTTATGCTGTTCACTTTCTTAAATCTGTTTATTAAACTGAATGTTGTTGAGCATGAGGCTGACATTTGGTGGTTCTCACGCAGTTTCTAATAGCTGCAGGGTGCTCATTTTTGGAAGCAGTTTTATGATGCTACAGAATGTCTTCTCTGCTTTTGCTGGCACATATCATGCCATATAGCTGAAGCTGGAGCTGTCAGGACAGCGTGTCTCTATTTAGCAGACCATTGTTTGTCATCGAACAGATATTCTTGGAGTTTTTTCAACTATATAACATTGTTGCCAATGGTTAAAAATTTCAAAGCTTCATAAATGACTGTGCACAGGAAGATGAATCCAGCTGGCAAACTTTCTACTTTTACGATTTTTGTAGAAGTCATCAACAGGGGAGCCAATAATTTTCACTCTCTGATGAAGCCTTCATTATGGAGCATCTGAAACCTTGTTGTAATGTGGATGACTTTGACATTATATCTGCAGTTATGTGCTTGCACATCTAGTAGCACTCATACAATGGGAATTGAACACCACAAAGAGCCTCTGAAAACAGAGCAACTAAATTTCCCTGTGCATTTATACAGTGCACAGGTTTAGGGAGGTTCTCTCATGTTATTTAAAATGTCTTTGTCAGATTCTTTTTATTTTAATTTCCAGGTACATAAAACCTGCCAAATGTCAGCATTTGTAACTACCAGCTCTCAATAAACACAATCTACAGGGAACATGAGTCATGTTGGGCACAAAAAAGAGTAGGTAATGAACAGTTCCATAATATACAACTGCAAAGGAAGGTCAAGTTAGCCCAAGACACTTTCTGTGTTTGTCAGATTTAATTTGAGGTTTTGTCTGTCCACAGATACAGGAATGCTTGTCACAGGTGTTCAAGACAAGCAAAGAAGAACTACAGTGAATAATAAGGTTATTGTGTGCTATAATGGTATTATAACACCTGAAGCAGCATGGTAGCTATTGTTTCATCCTTCTTTAGCATTGATTTTTTTATTCTGAAATGAAATTGTTACAACTTTGACCTGCTAGTGGATTCTGTGATATTGAGGAAATGTTAATAAGTTTTTTTCCTCTGTTCCTCTTCTTTCTTTATTTTCTTTCTTTTTTTTTTTTTTCTCTGTCTTCTACTTCCCTGCAATAGACTCAGGTTGATCTTACTTGAGGTATAGCCAATTATCAGCACAATCCTGCTGATAAAGCACTCCTGGATGGCTGCAATGAAAAAAGAAACTGAAAACAATAACGATTGGTCAGTGCTGCTCAAAGGACCTGTTCTGGTTCTCTTTATACAACTTGAAATTTTGTCAATTTTCACATCTCTTCAGAACGAAGCTTCTTATTCAGAAAAACAATGTTTTCTTTCAGAAAAATAGTTTGATCCAGGCATTAAATCACTGCCAGAAAGGATCTGATTCTTATTCTTTCATACGCTTTTAGCAGCACCTTACCTACAACAATCCCAAACAATAAATGGGGTTAGCTCAGAGTGCAATGCCCATCTCATCCTGCTCATACAAGCCACCTGGACCTTCCTTACTCATGTAATTAATTTTCTCACCACTGTTCTTCAATTTATTATTTCCTACCCTCTGGACAGGAGCATTTTAATGTATTCTGTCTGGCTTCAGTATTCTTAAAATTCTTATACTCAGTTTTATTTATTATTTTTTTTTTTAAGATATGATTTTGTTCTTTGATCCCCCTCTTTGCTGTTTGCTTAAGGAAAAACAGAGCCTAATGTTCTTCCAGAGCAGACTAATTTACAGATTGCCTGCACCTATGTACCTGTTAAGATACCTGTTGCCACTTTTACAGGTATATCTGGTATATGTTCAGATGTTCCTTCTTAGATAACTGGTCTGATATGAAAAATCCTGGCCAAAAAAAAAAAAAAATTCTGACTTTGAGAAGCTTTTTTACATCTCCTAGACAAGCCTATCTCCCTTTATGATATGTTGTATTTACAAAGTGCAATGTAACTTTGAACAGATCCACATTTTCTCTTCCAAAATTTTCCTTCAAGTACAAGAGTTATACCTGGAAATTCAATAAACAGCTTCAGCCTCTCTGAGCATTCATCCACATAGCCCATAAGGGATTTGGGATGGCTTGAGTTCAGCACAGCTAGTTAGGGAGAGACAGAACATGGCCAGCATCCTCACTCAGCTGTAGTCATAAATCATCATACAGCCTGGCACTGACAAATTGATCTTAGCCTGGAGCATCCAGGAGCTCTGTGAGAAACCTGGCCAGGGCAGGGGCTCAAACATTAGCAGCAGGCATCCTGGGATATGCTTTCAAACTTCTTATGGAGGGGGATATGTAAACAATATGCTTGGGAGGCAAATTTCCAGGAAAATCTATTGAAATTTTTAACTTCTCTTCAATTACTTTTCCTGGAATTTTCTTTCAGTTCAGTTCAGTTGCTTTGTTGTCCAAAGGAGCAGGAGAAAGGTGGGTCTCAGTTGATAATCAGGCTCATCTGTCAGCACTGATATGAGAAAAATGGCAGGCCAGTTGTAAATGAGTGTGCCAAACGAGGCTGGTAAAGGGTACCCAGCTCATCAAACTTTGCTGAAAATGATGAGGCTTTTGGGTGGCACTTTAGGCTGCTGGTAGTTGGAAAACTGTTCTAATCAAACTCTGAGGCTGAGTAGCTGTCACATATGGTAAATCTCCACAGAGACTGAAAATAAGCTGAGAATTAATGAGCTGCTAATTTCAATACTGATGTCTCTTGAATGTCTCCTTCTTTTCCCCAAGAATTTTCCTTATCCCTTCTCTCCCTCTTCCCAGTCTTATCCTTCATATACAAATTCCTTATCTCCCAAGCAGCCATTGCAGCACTTTTCTGTTCATGTGCCTTTGTGTGTACAATAGAGCTTAAACTGAATGGTACAAGGAAGCATTTTGGTATCTTAATCTACCAGCAAGTGATTGGCACAACTGGAGGGCTGGGGGCCACAGCCCCAGTAAGCTATTCTGTGAGAAAATGGCATTAACTTTGTCCATAGGAACACATTTCCTATTGATTAGTGTCACTGAAATGCTGCTTTCTGAACATTTTAATGTTTTTGCCAGGTGCCAATCTCTATCTGTTCACTTTAGCTTTCCCCCAGACTCTTTATTACATCTTCCAGTCTTCACTTCTATGGCAGTTTTACCTTCTTTTTCTAATTTTATGGTTTTGCTTTAACCATTCTGCCTGCCCTCTACTAACCTTATTTTCTGCTTTATCTAGGATTACCAACTCTCATCCTACTCTTCAACACCAGCCTTCCCACCATCTAATGTTCCAAGATTATTCCTTCCTCCATCTGCATTGCTAATGTGAAATTCACTATTTAAATATGTCATTCTAATATGTGAATAGCTAAATCTCTGAGCATGCAGAGAGAAACTAGATGTCTTCAGAAAAATGAAGAGAATCAAATTCACTTGACTGCTAATGTGACTGATAGCCCTATTTATCATCTACCTGTTTTCTGCTTGCTACAAAACCTTAAAGGATTTTCTTACACCTTGTATGTAGATGTACAGCCATAGGAGAGTAATTAACAATTTGTTACAAACATACCAGTTCTTAAAAAAGGTCTTGCAGGCAAACATCAATCTTTTTGAGCTGGGAGGCAGAGCTTGCTGGTAATGCCTATTTCTTCTTTGTAATCTCCATGGTGCTGTTACAGAAAGATTTAGAATTACTTACAGGCCTATTGGCTGGGTAGTGTAAGATGTGAGTACAGTAAAACAGTATTCTTTTTCCTCATTAAAATATTATGAGTCCACTTTGACATAAAATCCATAAAACCTATGGATTTGGGGAACTCTGAATCATTAATAACACAATGGCTTGTTTGTGGAATAAATATAAGGGAGAGATGAAGTGGAAATTAAATGTAATTGAAAAAGAAGTGAATTTTTGCTAAGATAATATACCTTACCAGTATGGTTTAGTCTATTGGTTTTAGGGGTACTGAGGGGCTATCAGGGTGTTGGAAAAAAGGAAGCTGGATCTCCTTCTCTTTGTCCCATGTACCAGAGCTTTCTTCTTCACTCCCAATGCCTCCCCTTCCAGATCCTGTGGGGTTTATGCCAACTGGTGTAAGTTATGGCAATGTTTCATCTTCTGATTTGTGCTGCTTGGATGCTGAAAGGTAAGCCTGCTTGGTACAAATAAACCAAATCAATCACAGTATAGAGATGCTGTGTTCTCATTTTCCCTTTTCCAGCATGAGATAATGGTTTCTGTGTAGACTGGAACCACAAAACTGCATTGGCAGTTTCTGGGGTGCTCTTGTCCTCTGGCACTGCTGGCTGGGAACACAGAGATTTCACAAGTAAGTCTTCATTTCCACGAGTTATTTAAATAATCTGCTAAAACTTTTTATGTAAGTAGGTAATGGGATTTTTTTGACCATTTGTTTTCTTGAGAGCTGCACTGCTGAACTTGAAGATTGGATGGATTTGTTGCTGGTATTTGTTGTTACATCAATTGCCTTATTCCAACCCTTCTGAAAAGTCCAATATTTCAGAAGTGTGTATTGCAAATTGCTGGGCAAGTGTTTTTTATTGACACCAAACTAGTGAAAAGGCAGGAATTGTTTCACAGAGGAGATTACAGACTGGCAGCACTCTATGGAAGGCTGGCAGAGTTACAGAAGTAGCCAGCTGATATTCACAGCATCATTTACCAATAATGGATGGGATCAGGTTAAACTGGGTACCTCAAACTGGTTTTGGTCAAGGTTATACCGAGAATTTATATCAAATCATGAAGATAAAAGGAATATTATATTACTAAAAATATTTTATTACTTATCAGAAACATGCATTTTATCTAATAGAAATATGAATAGTATTATATATGACTACACCAGCATTTTACTAAGATTCAGGAATAAAGTATGCAACAAAAATTGTTGCTCTCTGTTGCTTTGCTGTCAAGATTATAACTGACAAAAACATGCTGAAAAGAGTCCTCACATAAGCTGAGTAAAATTTCTATTTTGACAAAATAATGCTCCTTGAAGCAGGTTTCATGAACCAATAAAGCAATCCATGGATGTGTGAATTACAGAATTACCTATTAAATGAAAGAATAAATGCCAGGGGTTTGGGGGAACATTATGTTTGGTGTCATAGTCTGATAAATCTGTTTTAAAATGTAAAAGGATTTAAAGAGATCATTACTTAGGCTAGGATTAGTAATAAATAAGTAAAAGCTTTTTTGCTAAAGCCCTAGGTGAACAATGGCACTTGAAAATGAAACACTGGCAAGATGCCCATCTCCTCTGGGAAAAGAAGGAGAGCCAGCAGTTCCTCTTTGTAAGCAAACAGCCCACAGAACGCCAGCATCTTCCTGGTGCATTAAGAGCGTGTCAACAGGACACACTTTCTGTGTGGTTTTGTGATTACCTGTTTAATCATAAGTGATGGTTAAATTCAGAGGCAAATAAAGGGCTGCTGCGTTTTTTCCATCTGCTCTTTGAGGGTCGTGTGTTTACATCTAAGCTCATTTTTCTCTCATCTGTGTGTATTTGGTTTTGGTTTCTTAATTTCCTCTTCCAGATGTGTCTCGCAAGAACGAGAAGATTGAAATGTGACCACAGACTTTAAGAACTGATTTTTGTCCCACGTGTTTTTAATTTTTTTTAATATATGTCTTACTGGAACTAGACACATTCCAGCACAAACACACACTCACAGAGGGCAGAATTTTCCTACTGCAGTAGTTCTGGCACAGGACACTTGCACAGCTCCTCATAATGATCTACCTAAGTCAATGGGGTGAGGAAGATTCACACATTAAAAAAAAAAAAAAGCCAAATTCAGCATTTTGAGTATGAATTTAATATTAGGAACATTTTCTCTACTGGGAGTCACAGTAAGAGGTTGCCCATAGGAGTGTTCAAGGCTAGGTTAGATGGGGCTCTGAGCAACCTGGTCTGGTGGAAAGTGCCTTCACCATGGCAGAGGAATTGGAACTAGATGGTCTTTAAGGTCCCTTCCAACCCAAATCCTACTATAATTTTGTGAAATGGGAAAAAGCTGATCATCGTGTGTTTTCTGGCAAAACATAACTTGGATTGTTACTTGCATCCACAATTCCAGGTTAAGTTTTTGTGCAGAAGTAAGTTTTTTAAGAACATGTATTTAAGTTTTTGATGAAAACAGCTGAAAGGCTGTTTGATCCACTGCCTTAAAAAGTGGCACCATAGCATGTATAAACATGGCAACAAGTTCCTAGAAATCTCCCATATGGAATACAAAGAACCCCTTTTCACCAGTGTATGTCATTGGCATTTAGACCCCTTGAAATTAAAGGCATTGCTTGCACCCATCATCTGCTATTTTTTCCTGGTACTATTTAAAAGAAAACCACACTTGAGAGCTTTATGACCAGCTCCCTCAGGGAGCTGAACCCCAGAGGAAGGAGCCCCACTGCCCTGTAATTCCTGTAATTCCTGCAGGCCCCTGAGGAAGCCAATGGCACAGGGGTTTTTTGCAGCCATGGCCATTGGGCCACAGTGGAATAGAAGCAGCAGCAAGAGGAGTTCACCACCTCTAAGGATTGTAGGGCAGATGTTGGAGTAACTATAACTTTTTTTCTAATATGTACACATATATTCACATACAATGGGATGGGACTGCTGGAGCTCAAAGCCTTTATTCCATCACAACCATCAGTCTGATTTTATAGAGTCAAGCATGGGAGATGGAAACAGCTTCAGCTGCTAACAACAGCAGAAGTTCTCTTTGTTACAAAGTCTTTTAAAAACTTTCTAGCCAATAGCATAATATTTAAAGCTGACAAGCGTTTGCTTAGACCAATTAATAAAGCCACACATACATCTTGCTTTGAACAATGCTTGCTTGTAATAGCTTTAAACAATGGAAAAAGCTTTATAACTAAGCTGATATATTTCTTCCATCTTGCTTAACATATTTTCCTGAGACCTTATTGTTTCTTGTCCTTGCGTCTTCAGCATTCTTGTATTTCTACATCCTGAGATTTGCTTTCACACAGTTTTCTGAGAGTTTTATGCCTTTTCTATTTCCCACAGGCAGGAGGAGCTGGTTTATCCTGGCCTGGCTAACCCATCATCCTGGGGCAAGGACTGCTGGGTTTCTCTGCTCAGGCCAAGAGTGAGTGTGTGCAAGGGTCTCACACAGTGTGTTGGCAAAAACCTGTGGTTCTTCTTAGAGCAGGAGCTCTCTGGTTTCTTACATGGAAATAGGAGCCAGAGTTTCAACCTTGTTTGGCTTTTCAAAAAAAAAAAAAAAAAAAAAAAAGTGAGTTTTCTTCCCCTTCCTGCAGGATTCTGAGCATCTCCTGGTGCTGTAGAATCACCTCTAATAGGGTGAATGAAGAATTTCTGTAATGCTTGGGATCTGGTTTGGGGAAAGGCTGCATTTATTTCTGCATGGAAAATGCTCTTGGGGGGCTTAGGCTTGTGACTTGAATACAAAAGAGGGGATATGCTGCCTTGGTGTAAAAAATGGCTTGTGCTGAGCATCTGCACTGGGCACATCAGCACTGGGAACTGAATCCAGGAGCAGCAATTCCCTGTCTCCAGGGCCAAGTGATGCAGCAGGGCTGTATTTGTGCTGCTCTGCACCAGCCTCCCACTGCTTGGCTTCCTGTGCTTATCTCCACAGTGCTGAAACCTAGATATTTTCTGCAGGTTTCTCCTTGAGTTCACAGTGTCTGAAATACAATGAGAACCATGCTGCACCATGGATGAACTGAGGTTCTTCATGGGAGCCATGGGACCTGCAAGGCAGCAGAAGCACTTGGGACAGTGGTGAGAAAGAGTGTTTGTTTCAGGGGGAATTTTGTTTATATTGCTTAACCCTGATATGGAACAGAGCAGCAATACATTTAGATTATCCCTACAGCAAAAAAACCAGCAATTTTAAACCTCCCTGAAGTCAAAATTCATCTTTTTCTAAATTTTTAGTGACAGATGGGAGGCTGTGTTACCCTCCTGGCTGTGAGGGGCCCCTGAGGGTGTCCAGGCTCTGCAGTAATAAGGCTCTGAGTAACCTCAGAGGGGTGTCTGGCTCTGCAATAATAGTCTGAATGCAACAGTGCTTTGGTCACCATTGCTCTCATTCCCCAAAATTGCTCCTATTTTAAGCTGCCAATTTGCAGACTCAAACCACGCTGGCTTTGTAATGGATACAGATACTCCCCAAGCAGATAATGTTTTCAGATAGGAGATCTCATCCAGTTTCTGAGCACAAAGCACCTGGGTGACAGCAGCATGACAGTGCAAACAGCAAAGTTTGGATTACCCCTAATAACTTCTGTAACTGGGTGCTTCAGCTACCCCAAACCAAGGAACAAGCACAGGGCTTTTTGCATTCCATGAAAATGGGTAGATCTCTTTTTTTTTGTGTATGTATATGGCACATTTGTAGTTTCTAAGGAGCAAGTCAGGGGAATGCTGCTATTAAGCTCATGGAAACAAATTTATATTTTCCACATGCCTCTGGTCCTATGGATTAAGAGAAAGATTTAACTTTTCTGGTTTTTTTTTCAGTTAAATTCAAACAGTTAGTTGTTTGTTGTTTCATTTCTTGGGCTTTTTTTAAAATGGAGCAGAATAGTTTCCGTATTTATATTCTGAATTTCATATCTGAAGTTTTGGTGTTAAGTATGCGTTGTGTGTGTGTTTCACAATGACTGCCCCAACACACACACTCCACATATGTTTCCTCTCCTGATTTGAATAGAAATCTAACACTGCAAGTGAAGTACACTGAACTACTGTTTCACAAGCTGTCATTTAAGTGATAGATGGTAAATTGGAATTTTGCCATGCAAATTAGTTAATGCTCAGATGAAGACAGTGTTTAACTATTCAAATAAGATCTCATTCTTGATCAGCTGTTTCAGCTTATATCTCCAGTGAAGCAGACAACTAGCTTTCAGCTGGAGCAGACAACTAGAACTCCACAAAACCATCAAGTCTGCTCACTTAGGGCTCTCTCAGAAGATTAAATGATGTTCGAACAGCACTGATCTGTAGCTATCAGCTGGAAACAGCCAAAGATGCTGTTTCTTCAGGCAAAAAATGGTGATAGTTGGTAGTATTTTGAAGAGAAAATTTACATCTCTGGAATCCACTACATCCAGAAATGTAAAAATATAACAAACTCACAGCGTGACCTTTCTTTTAACAAGAACATATGTAAAATTCACACACAAAGAATAGTATATTTAGAATCTTAGTGGGAGCCAGGAATAACTCCTATAGCAAAGTTCCCTAAGCCTACATTTTGAATGCATGTAACCTTTCTTTCAGCAGTTTGCTACTGCTTTTGTGCACAGGAGACCTTTGAAATCTGGGAGGAAGAAAGCCCCTTGGCTATACATAATGCCTTGTCTTTACCTGAGAAAACTCCACTCTGTTTCACATTTATAGCACTTCATTTCAATTTATTTTTCTTGGATTCCTGGGGAAATTTCAACCTGTCAAGTAACTGAGAAGGAGACATCTACAGAGCCAGTCCTGCTCCCTCAGCAGGAGACTTGCAACAGCCTTGGTTATCCCTGAGAGGTACCAAAGCCTTAATAAGGATGGAGAGAAGGAGAGCATCCTTTCCCACTGCAGATCTTCCTCATGGCCCTTCACTGGAGTCTCCTGGAAAGAATTGCCACAGTCTTTTGGAGCTGAATTTAACTTCTGGCTTCTCACAGCTTCTCAGCAGTTCCAGAGTTTGCCTTTCTCACGGGCCAGAGTGACACCTGCTTTTCCAGCTAAAGCACTTGATCCTGCAGTACAGGTGAGAGTGATCTGTGCTGGGAGCTCATAGCAGCTGTGAGGATGGATGATGGGAGTACAGCAAAAGTGTTGTGCTATTTCAAGAAAAGAGGGCACAGAAAAAAGGGGTTTCTCTCCACTAAAAAAAAAAAAAAAAAAAAAAGAAATCTCATCACCTGTGCCTCCAACAGTGTGAGTGACACTATGCATGTGACAGTAAGGGTGAGATTTTGTCATCAGTGCTGCTTTTTTCAACCTCCTCAAAAACCATCCAAACTTTCTCTAGAGAGGTTTGTAGCACATATCTTCTGAATTTTTGAAAAGGCTGTGCACAGTTGAGACACACCTAGTTTTCTCTTCAGTCCCTCAAAACAGCATCAAAAAGTTAGATGCCACAGAGTCTGGCAGGGACAGAAGGACCACTCCCACCCACTTGTTCTTCCTGAGGTGATGGGTGTGCTGGCTGCCTCAGCTGCTGTCAGCAGGGACAGGCTAAACAAGTTTCTGAAGAAAGACAGAATGGTGGATTTTCCAAAAGAAGGAACTACTGAGGGAACAATAGCAGAAAAAAGGAAATTGCATTTGAGATGTCCATGAGTAGGCAGAGAAGTGGGAGGAGGAAGCCAGAGAGTGAGAGAAGCACCAGAAGAAAGGACTTACAGAGTGTGGGGTTACAGGAATCAGCCCCAGGTTTTGTAAGCCTCCAAGGGGAGGGAGGAGACAAAGCAAATGATGCTTTGAAGGGAACACTGAACTCGATTTAAAAAGGAAGGCTGTTAGTTTATACAGTTTATACAGTTAGCAAAGTCCTTTGAACAATTCCTTTTTGTGTAGTTTTATGTGTATATGTATGGAATGGGCCATTTTCCTCTTCACTAATGTGTATTCTCATCACATCCCATTCTTTATAGGCATCTTAACAGCATCTACACACTGAAAACGTCTGCTGAAAGTGATGTAGGTACCCAAACCAGTTGGGGCTAGCTCTGGCACTTCTCCCAGTGTTCTGACTCAAAGATGAAATGTGTTGCTATCGTTTGCAAGATGTTCACAAAGCAGCTCTGTACAAAAGGAGACTGTGTAGCGTGCCACCATTTGAAATCTCTTTACAGTCGCTTTCCATTAAAACAACAAACCTTGGCAGCTACTATCTACTCTTTTCTGATTAGCAGCCAGCCAATTATATCACTTAGAATGCACTTAATTAACAAGGATGCAAGTTCAAGGCACTGCCTTTGTGTAGTTCTAGTTGTGCCTTAGGGAAAACTTACCTTTGTATTCCCTTCTGTGTGTTTATTTCCTCCACTGTTTTTGTTAATCCCTCCTATGTGCAGTAGGTCCCTTGCAAACATGATTTTAGCAGTGACCTCAGAGTGTTCTGAGTGCCTTCTAAAAGTCAGATACTGAAAGAATTCTGTTGCCTCAATCTCTTAGTGTGACCTTCAGTCACTAGAATAGCTCTGGTGGTTTGAGTGGGAAGATCTGCAAAGGGCAGACATGCTGGCTGTAGAGGGGATGGCAACAATAGGATGGCCTTCAGCATGGTCCAAGCACAACCTAATGACCTTCTGAGCATTCATGATGCCCTGAGCCCATAGCAGCAGCCTGCTTTCTTTGTTGTCAAACCATAACTGCTCTACCTGGTGGGGTGTGTCACCCTCTCAAGCTCAGTAAGAGGAGGCTCACTGGGATTTAGGTGGCTTTGCCCACAAATATACACAGAAACACACAAGTGTCTCCTGAGCTGTGTTAGAATTGATGGCTGATGTAGTTAGTCACCATGTTTACAGAAACTAGGCTGTAGTTCAAGATTGTGATGCAAATATCAGTTTCAGGGTGGCTCTAAATGAAAAGCTTTCCTGTTATAATGTTTTTTCTCTTTGTGAAGTCATAATAGTGATAAATTTCTTATGGCACAGACATTTTTATACTTAACAAAGTGAGTGCCACAAAGCACAAGTTTGGAACTTCATTTTCCTGTATTTTCAGTAAAAGCAAGATCATAGATTGTGAAGAACAAAGCACAGATACATGTAGTGAGTGTTAACAAAATTTAGGAAAACATTCAAAGTTTCAATTTAGTATGAATTTACTGAATCAAGGGGTTTAAGATTTTGCATTGAACAAAATAAACAAAATATAAAAAGGATAAAATAAATATAAAAAATATAAAAAGATAAAATTAATTAATACAGGTCTTCAGGTTTGCTCTTTATCTAACCTGTTTTTCAAAAGTACTTATTTTTCCTCTCAAAATGTTTGTAAATATATGCTTTCCTGCTCTACTGTCTTGTCTGACACAACTGAAATCCATGTCACACGAGATTTCAATTTTGCTGTGGGAATGCTGCTTTTAACTTTGCTTGTGTACGTTCAAGATTTTCTGATTTAAACCTAATTCTCCTGCCTCTAAATAAGATTTAAGTATTAAACACTCTTAATCAAAACTGTATTTTCCACAGGGGGTCCCTGGCCAACTTTTTCTTTATGCCTGTTCAGATTATATCACAGTGGCCCCAGGCCCTGTCTGGTGACTGCCATAGGAAAATATGATAACAGTAATAAATTTCAGCTATGCATTCAATCCCCCATGAAACCCTTCATTAGTCTCTCTCCCTGCTGCAGCACTGCAATGGAAATGCCAGAATGAGAGCTGCCAGGAGGGAGCAGAAACTAAACTCTTGGCAAGAGCCCCAGCAGTGTTTGCCAGGGGCTGGGTGGGGGCACAGGTGGCTGCAGTGGTGCTGCCTCCAAGGGGTTTGCTCTGCAGTTACTCCAACCAGAGACCACAGACACACTGTCTGACAAAACCTCACGGTTTTGTCTTCTTCCTCTCTGCCCCACTTACGGCAGTAAGTACAGTATTCACTGATTCCACTCAATCCCAGACTGGGCAAGGCTGGAAGGGAACAATGTCCAGCTTCACTGCTCAAGCAGGATTGTCCTAGAGCTCATTGCACAGGATTGTGACCAGTGGTTCTTGAATATCTCCAGTGAGGGAGACTCAATAACCTTTCTGGAAAACCCATTCCAGTGCTAGGTCACTGCACAGGAAAGAAGTTCTTCCTTATGTTCAGGTGGAACTTCTGGGCATCAGCTCCAGCCCATTGCCTGTCACCACCAAGCAGAGCCTGGCTCCATCCCCTTGACACCCTTCTTCAGATACTTGTGCAGTTCTACCTCCTTTTGTGCTGCTCATCTTCTCCAGTTGATGTGCCTTGGGAAAGAGCACCGTGAGTCCGAAAATCTTAATTTAATGAAATATGTTAATAACACTGTTAAAGACACCACTGAGCTTTCAGATGAAAAGTATAAGCTGCATGAAAAGTATATGCAAAATCAATTCAGGTGTTGGTTTGTTTTTTTTTGTTCATGACACTTTTCTTTTGTCTTCAGCAGCAAGAACACTCTGCAGTATGAAGTTTTCCTTTGTTTGTGGCTGCCTTCTGTAGCATTTTTCTTTCATGTCACCACACCCAGGCAGAACAAAACTGCAAGTAAAGAAGGAAAATAGAAATTGGGATGGACAAGGTGATGGCTCCACTTGCAGATACAGGAAACTTCAAACTCTGGGAGACACCTAGCTAGGAGGAAGGTTACCTTTGACATCATGGTGAGAGAACAGAAAGAAGAGTTGTCTCATGGGAACTAATATGTTAACCAGTTTGTTACAAATAAGATGTTGTTCTTGGGTTGGCTGGCTGCCAGTTACATTTATGGTTTTGTTCCTTATCCTCATTATTGATTAGATCCTGTGCCTTCCACACCATCCATATACCTCTGGGTTTTCTGGATTTTGGGGTCTTTGGAAGTTGCACCTTGTACCATGCATTTTCTATGTTTGTTCTTTTTTTCATTAGAAATTCTTTGTTTTTTGGCAGCTCCATCATTCCCATCTCTCTCTGTATTTACCCCACGGACTCCCCAGCTGGCCTGGTCCTGTTATAGCCACCCACAGAAGCCATAATAGACTGGATGGTTCTGGTTTTAAACTAAATGTTTTCAGAAATCCAAGTATCATAAACAGTGCAATTTTAGGATCAAATCTGACTTAATTTTATCTCATTAAAAGGTTCAATCAATTGATTTAGGGTGTCTTCTTCTAAACCTACTTTAGAAATATTTTCTCAGCAGATGGACATGACACTTTTCCATTTTATCTAATGTTTGTCATGAAGACTGTAGTAGTATGATCAATTGTCACTAGAAATAACTTTGAATTTTCTCATTACTGCAAGACATTAAGATGTCAGGATATGATTTACTACAGTGAGTGACTTTTATGTCATCTATTTTTCAGAAATCCTGTGACTAGTTTGAATTTCCATTTCCCTGGCATTGTATCTATGTGTGTAGTGAAACAAAGAAAGAATTGACTAACACACTGAAAGCATTAAGCATTTGAAGCTGCCCTGCTAGACAAATACAACAGCAGCACAGTGCACCACATGAAACCAAAGCAGCCACCTGGAAGAAAAGGGGAGAAGAGCTTAGGCTATTATCACAGTCTTTGAAACCATTTTGTCATCAAAATACTCTTCTTCAGTTTGACTGCAAAGATAAGCAGTGACATGAAAGTGAAAAAATTAGAGTATCCAGACATCTTAAAAGTCTGAAAATATGCAATACATTTCTTCCAGTCTTTTGCATCTGATATAACTTTTGTTGACTTCATGGCAACAGGAATTTTCCCTTATACACCTTGATTAATAAATAGGAGTGCAGTGAATGGCTATGCAAGAGTCAAACCTTACCCATGGGTTAGCACCACAATGTGTCCATTTTTCTGGAGTGGCTTCACTGCAGATTCCTCATGCTGCTGTTTGCTGGAGAGGGGCTCTGAAACATGAGACTGGTGGCAACCAGTGTGGCTACCACATCAGGTGTAGCAGATTTAACTGAGTTCACAGAAGTAAAATGCAGTGGTGTGGCAGGTGTCAGGTGGGATTTGTGTTACCTATATCCACAAATGTCTCTGAGGAGGAAAAAGTTTAAATGAGAGAGTTATTTCTTGCTGTAAACTCAGACCTCAATATCTGCAAAATCTCTTGCTGATTTGCAAACCAAGTACATTCTGTTATGTGTGTACAGTCTGGTGTGTTCCAATGGGTGCCTTCTTCAGCATCAAAACCATGAAGCAGTTCTGCTTGGCTGCCTGGAAGAGGCATCCCTCCTGTCTGGGCATGCCAGTGGCAGTGCTGGCCAACCCTTCTGGAAAGGAACTCAGTGGTTTCAGCCACTGGGCAAGGCAGAGGTGGCTGTGGCAGTAATAAAGAGAAGAGTGTTGTTCCTGGCACCCAAAGGTATTTTATCAGGGGGTTTCATTTGAGAAATAGGCAGGGGCACTGGTGTGTGGTGGGATGCTGCACTGGTGTGAAACCAATAAACAGAATAACAGCATTTCTGTTCAGGGTGACTTTCAGAAAGAGTAGCTGAAATGCTGTTAGTTTTCTGTGACTGTTTAGCAATTAACTCAGCAGTGAATTTTCATAGCTACCTCTGTGACTTGCATATCTGCTTCATTTTACCAGCCAAAGAATTTAAGTCTAAAACCACAGGCAGAACATTTAGAACCTGGGCAAAGCATTATTTAAAATTATTTAACAATTTCCCAGTTGAAAAATAGACTTCTAGCATTTAGGATGAATAGGGAAGCCAACTTTGTCACCAAAATATAAAGCAACTATAATAGCACAGAAACCTCCTGGAACACAGAACATTGCACCCTTAATTGGATTGCAGGTGTACCTCAGTGACTAATGGATTGCTCTGCATGCTGCTTGCATAGCAAGTTTCTCCTCTAGCTGGTGTAGAAAATGGCTTTCTGCTCCTAGTTTCTGTTTTGGTGAGACTGCAGTGCCTCATGTGCAAATAGACACATAAACCACGGTGGAAATAGTAACTGAATGATGAAAGGACACGCCACATGCAGGGTATCCACAACAAAGGCTGGGTCAGATTTTTGCTTTCTAACAAATAAAATAAGGAGCGTTAGCAGTTGGAATAAATTAATGTTTCCTTTTGAAACAAAAGTGAACATGAAGGGCACTGTCCATCAGATTCTCACCCATGAATGATGCTGCAGGGTTTGTCATGGAGCAATACCTACTGCAGAGCATAGAGAAAGAGCATTTGTGGCTTACTTGGAGCTGCACAAATTGACCTGCCAAAAGAGCACCTGTTTTACTTGCTTTTTATTTTCTCCCTGACACTTAACTTTTTCACATAAATACCACATAGAAAATAAAAGCTCTCTCTTTACATAATTTCAGCGTTAATATTGCCCTGAACAATTATTTTGTAATGTACATTTCAAAGTGTTTAAACAGTCTGAAATACTCTGATACTCTGATGACTCTCTGGATATATTTAGTTTGCCTGAAATATGGCCAAATGAACAACTGAGACATATTTGGGGGGAAAATCAGCTATTAAAAGAGAATTAGAATGTCATCGTAGTTAAATATGGAAGAGTCTTGCAGAATATCAAAGCAGTGCATAGACTTTCATATATTGCTCATGAGGAGTTTTGTGTGCTATAAAAATGCAGGACAGTGAGTCAGTCACCTACAGAATTTAAAGGGAAGTACTGCTCTTGGATAGGACTTAATTAATGCACAGCCTTTTCTTTTCTTTTCTTCCCCTTCCACCCTTGAAACATCCCACAGAGGTTGGGTGAAAGTCTCTCCTTTCTAAGACCAGTGAGGAATTAGGACTATATTGTGAAACACTGGTGTGGGTGCTCTTTTTGCATGGTCTCTGGCTGATAAGGACTCTCAGGATGCTGTTCAGCATCCTTTATCTGAGAGGATTTGAACTGAATCCTCCCAGGGGAGTGCCCTAATTAGCACTCTGTGGGCCAGGCTGAGGTTTCACACTCATTACCTTTTGTTGGAGCTGCTCTGACGTCTGTCAGATTTTGTGTTTATGGAATTTATGTTTAAGCACCTGTACATGTCCTGACCATCAGGCCATATGGTTAAGGTGTGATGTGAGACTGCTGCCTCATATCAAACTATCTAGGGGATTATTCTGCTGGAAAGTTTGGGTTGCATGGCTGTGCAGTTTCATTAGGGCTTGGGATAGTTTTTGAGGATATAAATCAGGCATCTAATTGATAACTTTAGATGCCCAAATCTCTTTTAATTCCCCGTGGGACATACTCTTGAGGTTTTCCCAAGAAAGACTTTCTTTTTCAGCTGAGTAAGAAAATTATGCAGAGAAACATTACTTACAGGCTTATTATAAAATCCTGACTGTGCAGTACAGATGCAGCTGCTTGCAATTCATCATCTAACTTTCCTGAAGTTCTGTTGGTGGATGGCTTTAATAGACACATTTCTGCCAGTAGATGTAATACTGCTTGTATTTATATGCAATATTTAAAAATACATGTGTACCTGAGTCTGTGTCTGTTGTGCTTTGTTAGGGGTTTTTTTGTTGCTTTGTTTGTTTAGGTGGGTTTTTTTAAAGATCTAAAACCTTGCATAAAATGGCATATTTTTGTCCACTTAAAAAATCAAGCTCTAATTTTGTGATCTACATGGAAAACCTGATTGGCATCAGTGAGATTTTATGCTACTGAGGTCTGGCTGTGTTTAAATCCATGTTCCCTCACTGTTATCCTTATGCATGATATATGTTCTGTTTATTCTAGCTGAGTCTAAGCTTTCCTATCAGCCTTACACTAAAGTGCTTTTTTGATTAGACTGGACTAATCAGATGACAAAAAATTATTCTAGTGATACAACCCTCATGACAACAATGTATTTTACATGTTTACAATGTATTTTAAAACCACACCATAGTGGCTGGTTTTGAAATTTGAAGAAATATTGCATTCATTATTACATAATTTTAGCAATAATTTGTTAAGAACTTTTCTCCTGAATGATAGCACTTAACAATGAGACATGATAGCTCAAACCTTTGCCTCTGTGACTTAGATGATTTGTGAAATCTCCCATACTATGCTTCAAAATAGTTTCTCTCTGCATGTGCTGGGCCAAGAGACTCCATTGCTCAATCAGCTGAAAATAATGTGGAGAAAAATGCCATTCTTTTCCTTACAGTAAGTATAATCTTCTGACTATAGGAGCAGCTTCTACAAATGATGAGCTAAATCCTTTTTTTGATTGGGTATGAAAAAGGAAGTGTTTGTGAATGCAAAATTTGGCATATTTTTTTGTTAAGAAATAAGTTATGTGAGCTCCTCTTGCTCATTTAGTACAGCTACAAGATAAGGGTAAATGGAGATAATGACAAATAACTTCCATTTGCAAGTTTCTTTTTTTCTTGTTAGTGCAATGCACAGTGTGCAGACAGATGCAAACTGGAGCTTCAGAGAGCTTGACTGATAAAAGACTTCATCTTGACCAGAAAAGAATGATTTGGTGACGAAGGTAGGAAATATTTTTATTGTTCATGGCCTTTCACTTCCACATTTAATTAAAAAAGAAAAAAAGGAAGAAAAAAAGAAAAAAAGAAATTGCCAATTTTCTTTGGATGAAGCATTTTCACTATAGACTACGACTTACTCAGAAATCAACCCCAAACTTAATTTCTGTGATTAATCCTTTATGGGTTTTCTTTTGTTATTCAATGCAACTGGCTAATGATTAATACCACCTGGGAGAAGGAGATTATGCAACACTAGAGTGGCATGGTGTCCATACACTAGGTCTGTGTTAATTCACCATGCAGCTGTCCAGAAAAAAGCCAACCCAGCAAAAAGGCATATGGGTATGTATATGGAAGGGAGGAGGGGAATAATGATAATTGTTTTGACAAGAAATAAAGTAAGCCTTTTGACATCTATGTAGGCTTCTGCTGGGTAGGCAACCACTGCACAGCCAGAATGTCATCAGTGGTTTCTTGGTATGGAGGAGCATTCACACTCTCCAAATACCTGCAACATTTGTTCTTGCACTGACTGTGTAACAGGCACCTTCCCCCACAACTTTCCTACAAAAGAAAACCACAATTCAGCCACAACTCCTACAGTAGCCAACCTACAATAAGCAACAAGCATTGTATAGCATTTCCATTGTGAGAAAAACCACTTATTGTCACGCAGCCTTAGTTTTAAAATCTCAGAACAGATGGCCATACTTCGAAATCATGAGTATTCTCCACAGACAAAGGGCTTTTGTCCAAATGGATCTGAGTGCCTATATATATGGAAATACAAACTTGTGCAATATTACACAACAGAGTCTGTTGGTACACAGGGAGTGTAGGCACAGAATGAAGTGCCACAGTCCAAGTGACAGTGTATATGCCTTGAAGACTGTGCAAAGCTTATTTCTGTTTCAATATAAAGTCTCTTCATCCATGGAAAAGTCTTATTGTGTGCTAAAAATTAGGGAAGAGCTCTTGCTGAGGAATTTTCTCCTCTCAAAACCAATTCAATTATGTCAAAATTTGACTTACAAAATTAAGTCTATAGCAATTATAAAGAATAAAAGAGAATCCTGAGATTATAAATATGAAGGTTTTATGCAAAAATGAATACCACTGTTTTTCACATTCATATATTCTGGACTTCAGTCCCTTGAGTGGAAATGATATAAAGCCCTTAGGTGTTTTTTTTTTTTTATCACCTTTTTATTTTGATCAAAGGGTCATTATTCACCACAAATGTCAAGTTTTGCACAGTGTAGTTTTCCCAGTTTTATTGGGGAATTAGAAAATGCCTCAGTCTTTAAATGTACATTGAAAACTGCCCAGATGTTTGGTTGGGTTGGGTTTTGTTTGTTTGTTTGTGTTCCTTCATAAAGCAGGGATCATGAAGGACATGTGAAGGAAGTATTTGGAAAGTAGAGGGAATAGGAGTTGGTGAATAACAAACTGACTGAATTGGGACTCTGAGGCAACTGCAAGGTCAACATTGTTATTACAGTTGGACTCTTTCTCTCCTTGTTGCCGTTTAAACATATCATAAACCAGTGATATTTTCAAAGAACAGCTCCTATCAATGATAGGAACTGCTCTAAAATTTCTAAAGAAAACCATATAAAAGTTACTTGATCTTTGATTCTTGTTAAATTAGTAACCAATATCAAAATGAAAAGGAGAAAGTGTGACTAAAAAATGTTTGAAAGTCTTACAGCACAAACATCTGATAGCTGAAGAAATGAGTTTGTCTTGTCAGTAAGTTTGTTTCTTTTAAGTTGTAGAACTGTAAGAGACAGAATGACAAGTCAGTTTATAGATTTAGACAACTTCAGAAAGTGTTTCTAAAGAGTAGGCTACATGCTTGTGTCCATTCCTACCAAGAAAATAATTTAAATACCTGAGAACATTTTTGTCACTTTCAAAATTCTGTGAAATCCATATATACTTCAAATACTGGCCTTTAGTGGTATGTGAATTTGGGATGATTTGGGATTCAGCTGAAGAAAAAAAAAGGTGTGCCATAAAAGACATTTAATTTAACTTAATTTTTGTTACTCTTCATTGCCAGTAGTCCAGCACCACCAAAATAGCTTCTTATGTCTCACTTCCAGTCCCTAATAGCCTTGTCTCACTTCCAGTCCCTAATAGCCTATGCAGTCTGACCTGTCCAAGCCTGTCAGATGATACTGTAGAGCTTTATGAGCATTTTGCAAAAAAGCTTCATAGACAGTGAAAGGAAGACAGTGAACATTTACAGCTATTTTTATAGCACAGAGAACAACGTTCATACTTCTGGGAAATTACTGGAAGATTCTGTTATGATCCCCCAATAGAACAATGTTTTGTAGAGTTTTAATTCTTTGTCAAAATAACTGAAGTACTCTCTTGTCCCATGAAAAACATCTGAGAATTTGCCGCTTTTTTAGCGATGACAATCTAAATAGGATCTGCTAGTTTTATTTCAGGAACACAGTTCTTAAAATATCAATTTGCAAAATGTCTTATTGAAAAAAAAATGAATAAAAATGAGTATGGGATACAAGTTAGTGGGTATTCAGCATCAGGCAGGGAATTTGATTGAAAGCTATTAATATTATCTCATTAGAAGCATTAGAAGAAACAACTCCCATTATTAGATTTCTAGTTTCTCAAAAGGACTATGACTAGGCAAAAGACACTCTTTTCCACTCCTGCATTTATTAAAATCTTCACTGAATACCTATTTCTATATTTAGGTGATGATATCACAGCTCATTACCAGTGAACAAATTAGTTTGAATCAGAATCCAATCTGCCTGTCATTCAAGGGAATAGCGTGCATGGGAATGTTCTCAGTGGTGTCTGCAAGGCATCACCTGTATTTTTGCTCACTAGAACATCTTAGTAAGGGACAGGACATACTGTTTTTTACCCCTGACCTGGGATGTGAAGATTTTGAACAGAGAAAGTGTTTTTTTCTCATCAGTGTGAACTTTTTTTCTCTTTGAACTCTCTCCCTTAACATTTTCTGGATCAGTCAAATCCTTTCTCAGAGCAGATATATTGGTCTTATTTGGGGAATCTTTAATCAATGCTAACCAGCAGAGGCAAAGACATGGTTATAGGTGCAGTGACAAAGCTGTAAGAGATTTGGACAGCCTAGAACTGAGGTTATTAAAAAGTAGGAGACCCAAATTCATTGAGCCCAGGCTTGGGCCACTGACATTTCAGCAACTCCAGCACTGGGGTAATTTGTCATTGCTGAGAGAGTGATTTACATTCCTCTGGGCCCCAGTAAATAAGCTATCACCCCATACCATGTAGGAAAGCTGTAAACAGGGGGTATTTTGAGAAATCATGCAGCCTGATGATCTGGGCCAGGAGCAGCACATATGGGTCTAAGCAGAAGAGCAAAATAAACTTTGGTTCCTCCATGATTGTCCTACCCCAGCAGTAATAAAACTGAGTGCCAGCCCTTCTGGCTTTCACAGAGAATATAAATGTGTATCTGTGTGTGTGAGAGAGAAAGAGAAATCCAGTAGAAACATTTTGATGGATTTTACCGAGTTTTGCAACTATTTGTCAGGTCAGCTGAACCTGTTCCTTTTTTTTTTTTTTTTTTTTTTTTTTTTTTTTTTAATGAATAAATCATTTGTCTAAATTCTTCTGCTCTGCTCTAATGGGGTGGACAACTGATGATTGTAAGGTGATGTATAACATTCATCCATCTTATTAGATGGTCACAGTAACTGAGCTAAGTAGTTAATTAAGGTGGAGGTACCCCAGCAGTGCATCTACTTCACCCTGAGCAAAGGGAAATTAAGGAATAGTTGAGGGCAAATGTTTTGGAGCTTTTGAAAGTTACTTAAAGACTGAGTGAGCATCTTCACCAAGATTTTCCAGTCCAAGCCAGTTGCCAGATATCATACCACAGGAAATACTCCTGTCCAACTTTTCCTGAACAATTGATTATTTGCAATCAAAGGCAATTTCTCTTTGGAATGGTCCTACTCTCTTAAGAGATTAAAAAAAAAAAAAAAATAAAGGTTTCTGTCACGCAATGAGGAAGACATTTGCTAAAAGCTGACCAAAATGTAAACATTTTGTTCTTTGGGTAAGTAATTGTGCATCGCTGATCATCTCAGCTGAGTAACTGATTTCCTCTTCTGAGTTTTTGCATTTCTTTGACCTTGAAATTTTGGGATAAAAAAATACTGGGAGAAAATGTTGCAGAAAAATGCTGAGTTTCTTTTCTTTCCTTTCTTTCTTTCTTTTCTTTCTTTCTTTCTTTCTTTCTTTCTTTCTTTCTTTCTTTCTTTCTTTCTTTCTTTTTCTTCTTTCTTTCTTTCTTTCTTTCTTTCCTTCTTTCCTTCTTTCCTTCTTTCCTTCTTTCTTTCTTTCTTTCTTTCTTTCTTTCTTTCTTTCTTTCTTTCTTTCTTTCTTTCTTTCTTTCTTTCTTTCTTTCTTTCTTTCTTTCTTTCTTTCTTTCTTTCTTTCTTTCTTTCTTTCTTTCTTTCTTTCTTTCTTTCCTTCTTTTCTTTTCTTTCCTTCTTTCCTTCTTTCTTTCTTTCTTTCTTTCCTTCTTTCTTTCTTTCTTTCCTTCTTTTTCTTTTTCTTTCTTTCTTTCTTTCTTTCTTTCTTTCTTTCTTTCTTTCTTTCTTTCTTTCTTTCTTTCTTTCTTTCTTTCTTTCTTTCTTTCTTTCTCTCTTTCTTTCTTTCTTTCTTTCCTTCTTTCTTTCTTTCTTTCTTTCTTTCTTTCTTTCTTTCTTTCTTTCTTTCTTTCTTTCTTTCTTTCTTTCTTTCTTTCTTTCCTTCTTTCTTTCTTTCTTTCTTTCTTTCCTTCTTTCTTTCTTTCTTTCTTTCCTTCTTTCTTTCTTTCTTTCCTTCTTTCCTTCTCTTTCCTTCTTTCTTTCCTTCTTTCTTTCTCTCTTTCCTTCTCTCTTTCTCTCTTTCTTTCTTTCTTTCTTTCTTTCTTTCTTTCTTTCTTTCTTTCTTTCTTTCTTTCTTTCTTTCTTTCTTTCTTTCTTTCTTTCTTTCTTTCTTTCTTTCTTTCTTTCTTTCTTTCTTTCTTTCTTTCTTTCTTTCTTCCTTCCTTCCTTCCTTCCTTCCTTCCTTCCTTCCTTCCTTCCTTCCTTCCTTCCTTCCTTCCTTCCTTCCTTCCTTCTTTCTTTTCACTTATTTTCAAATAACTACAACTGGAATAAGGTCTCAACCAAAACCTGACGTAAAAAACAAAAGAATGTCTGGAAAGCAGGCACAGACAGTGTTAGTTTTGTTGTTTTGTTTTGTTTTGTTTTTTTTTTTCCTAACAGACTATTATTTAAAGTGAATGTGTTTTGCAATTGACAATTGAATCTTATATATCCACAAACTTTAGATTGTTATGAAGATGTTTAGGCCTTATCACACCTTAATCTTCCTTTTTCCAGTTACAGTGTAATGATGCATATAATGCAGTGATGTACAATGCAGATGGATTAATCTTAAAATTCATGGAGTATTACTTTGAGAACACAGTGGGTTTTTTATGCCATGTAAGTTATGAAACTATCATGATAAAGATGAATTATGAATTTATTGCTTTTTTGCAAGTGCTGTCTGTCAGGTAATATCTTGTCAAAATAGATTTGTAAAATGAAAATAACAACAGAAATCTTGGCAATAGGAATTCTCTTAGAAGGGTGAAGATACTTCATTGACTAAACCAAGTAGACTACCCATGTTGCATTGGATTGCTCTTAGTTCATGCCCCTTCTTTGCCAAGGAGGAATTAGACTAACTGCTCAAAACAAAGGAAATGTCTATTCGAATGCTATTTCCATATATCTTTTAGTTTGATTAATCTGCTCCTGTAGTAAAAAAAGTGATTTTTTTGTGCTCTCCTATCATGAAAATGTAAATGGTTTTAGGCCCAAATATTAGAGCAGGAAGTAATGCAGAAAGAAAAAAATGAGAATTAATTTTGATAACAATATCACTGATGTTGTGTGTCTTTTATATTTGTACTTAATTTGCATCCAGAGATCTGATTTAAAGACAGCACTGTGGAAAGCACAGTATGAACACATGAGGTTATTACCTAAATAAAAATGTCAACAAAGGATGAAATGTCTAGCCATAGGCAGCTACCAGGGTTTTTGATTTCCATTTGTGTACTCTGACTCAGGCCACCTTTTGCAGCACACACCTCATATCTATCTGCTCTGACTAATTTCTTCTGGGGAGGCAGGGGTAGTGTGAAATCATCTGTGCATAACACAAGTGATTCAACCGTGGCTCATTTCTCTGATTTCCCTCAAAATAATTTCGATGTGATTACCCAAGCATGTAAAACGGTCAATAAGTAGAACATAGAAAATGTAGTTTCAGATAGCAAATTCAGTTGTCCCAGTGATTATGTATAAACTTCTGAGTGAAATGAAATTATTTGGGTTTCTCTTGAGAACAGAACTAAAGTAAAACAATTAGCAGCATTCCAGAGAATGCAGAATTTGGAACATGTGAAAAATGGGAATTAGTTGTTGATGTTCCAGGAGCAATTGCTCCCAGGGACCCCATACCTCTTAAATCAACTAGAAGACCATCTGCTCCAAAAGATTTATCAATTACTGTATCTCTCTTTAAAGTAGTTTAAAATATACAGTTATACTTCTCTCTGTCTCCTTTCTGTTGAAAAGCTTTATAGCTTTCATTAAAGTTTTTAATGAAAAACTTTCATGATGAACATCCAACTGAAATGTGACTTGATCTGAGTGTCATCACCCACCCAGGTGCAGGCTCCATTTATAATCATTCCAAAATCAGCAGTGTCTGAAACATAAAATCTGTAAAAGTTATAACTGTTGTGAACTAAAAAAATACCACATTCCTTTTGCATTTTATCCTGTGTTAGGCAGTAGTGCAAGGAAAACAGGGCCAGCTTCTTGTTTGGGAGCCTGGCTCACAGTTCTTAAATACACAGGAAGGTCTGTGTTTTCAAGCATCTGCTATTAAATAATCTTGGAAACTTTTCCACAAAACTTCTGCCCCAAAATGATTTCAGCCCACAATTATAAGATTTATAAATTCTTACAAACTTACTTAAGCTGGACTGCTGGCCTCTTGTCAGTATCAAATATTATAGGTCATATAACTGGATTATAAAGAAGATCTTTACATCCTATCATTAGATCTCAGGGAGCCAGGGGATTGGGCAAAAATGAAAGCACAGTCCTAAAAGTATTTATTATATAAAACACATATTTTATACATATAGATCTGTTGTTTCTGCTTGTGATCACTACATCAAAATCTTTGCCATAAACACTTCATTTTTAGGGTATTTCTTTTTCATCAAATTTTTTGTGCTTGATCTCACTTCTTGTTTCAGCAGAACAGCAAAGGCATGTGTCCCTCCACACTGCTTGGGGCTGGCTGCACCAGGAAATCCAGAGCCATCTGGGTCTGTCCTGGCTCTTGGATGATTTCATCCCCAACCCTTGTTGCTGGTTGTTTCCTTCCTGTTAAAAAAACATTTCTATTTATTAGGAAATGTGTGTTAGACAGTTTGACACTAGAATTTGGCACATGTCTTTGGGTTAACTTGGCCAAAGTGATTTATAGCTGTTTGTTCATGACCAGCATCCATTAGTGGAAAATGCTGTCCAAGTAAAATCCCATGGGAGAGGAGCACAATGGGGCTTTGTTAGGAGATATCTGCACAGCCAGCACCCAGCCACTGCTGAGTGCAGGCACAATTACCTGATGGCCTTGCTCTGGACATGCAACCATACTCTAAGGGACCTTTTAAATTCCATTCTTACTCTTATTTTGCCTTCTTGAATTTTCAGAGAAGGATAAAATCCAGCCATCAGCACTGAATAGCTGCTCTGCAGAAGGAGTGAGCCAAATTATGGACTGCAATCTGATGCTGTTCCAGCCATTAGCACCTGATCCTCGTGTAGTCCCATTAAAACTTCCTAATGTAGTAAGCATGAGTAAGCATATCATTATCCAATCCTGGCTGAACATGCACCCTTCACATCTGATGGCATCTCTCATTTGGTACAAATGAATGCTTCATCCTGTACATTAAAAATGAGATGAAGGAGGGAGGAAAAGGGACAGTAAATGATCTTCCCCATGGTAGGCTGGAGAGAATGGTTGGATCATATCTTCTTTATCCTGTGGTAAGGGACTGTATAAATAATATAGGAGCTAAAGTATACTACAGGAAATTGAGGAGTTAAGAGTGAAAATGGACCTCCTGAATAGATGCACATTACAGTAAGCACTGACTGCCAATTTTGAGACAGGCTAGGTCATGACTGCCTTTGTACATTCACTGTTTCATGACTAGGTAAAAGATTCCAACAACACTGGAATTCATTCAGTGTGTTATAATGGAGTTTTCTCCTGCAAAATTGTGAAAGCAAGTAGTCTGATTCCTTGCCTACATCAGGGGGAAATTTGTGATGTGACAGGGCTCTTTACATCGGATTACAAACCTGTTGGGATAGGTACTGGGCCTTGGAAATAAACAGGCACAAGGGAAACTGACACCACCTCTTTCAGTTCTATGACAAGTTATTAGTCTGAAAATATAGATAGTAAGGTCCATCTCTGTAAAATTTGCTAATTTATGAAACCTGTGGGTTTGGGATTTTGGGGTTCTTTTCGTTTGGTTCATTGCATTTTGGCTTTTCACATTCTTAAACTTGTTTGGGAATTTCTTAACTAAAAAAATTGTTTTGATCCCAATGCCTTTAACCCTCTTCTCTGTTTAACTCTCCTGCTAATCAATACTGGTTTCCAATTAACTTTCTGGGAGCTACAGAGGTATTTTGAAACCATGGTACCTGTGGTGGTACCTAAGACAGAATTTAAAAGTAGACTTAAAAGATTTAACAAAAAAGGATGTTTCAAGGAAGAAACAAAACCACCAACCTTCTATTGCCCTTCTCTCTTGGGCAAAACTTTCATGCCATAACACTGGCCAGCTTACCTTCCATTCTGACATTCTGTAAGAATTAAAACATATCTGTGCATAACAATACAGAAATTTTAATAAGGAAACAATTTAGAATTTGAGTGAAGAGAACCACTTAAATATCTATATTGCTTTTTTTTTCCTACAGTTCCTTTATATTTGAAAAAGTGCACTAAAATTGAAAAGTAATTTATAAAGACATTTTTTAATGTCTTTAGCCTCAGTTCAAGGAAGAATATATTTATATTCTTAGTTTCTTAATTGATAAACTATCTCTCTCCTGTGATGAAATACAATAAGGAAAGCATACATAAAAATGCTATTTATTATTTTTTCTATATTGTGGTCAAAGAAACCCTCTCTATGTCATATTATATATTTTTAGTATCTGTTTTTGATGCCAGAAAATTTTTCTTTCTCCAATGTCCCTCTCTTCCCTTACTCCCTCCTCATGCTTGAAATGAAAGATTGACAATAATTCATGTTGGTGTTCATTTTAAAAGCAACAGATCTTTTTTCTTTTTTAGGCTTCATAGAAAAAAGTTTAATTAAAAGGAGAAAAAAAACCCGGTTTTGAAACTACAGAATAAACATCTGGTACACACAATAAATACCTCTCTCATGCACAGGAAAATGGGAGAGAACAACTGGAATGGTTTCAAAAGGCCACCACATGAATAAAGGTGTCATCAAGAAACTGCAAATCACTTTGAGCACATTACAGGAATACTTCACCTTTCTCAGAAACTCTAAGCACAGATCATTCTCAAGAACGTCACCAGAACTTGTTGTTAATCTTAATTATGTGCCTTAGTCTGCTTGCTGGGTAGATGGTGTGTTCAGAAATGTTTGCAGCTGGGGGCAATCACAAAACAGGAGCACCTTGCACACAAATGCTGTGTGGCCTTGCTGTGTGCAAGGCTCTGATACTTTCAGTGGAAGATTAGTCTTTGTTTTCAAATAATCTTTTCAAATAAGAAAGCTGTTACTGGTATTATTACATACACTTGCTGACTGTGTGACAGCATAGAAATTGCATGGGAGTTTTATGGCGTGCTGTGGCGGAAAACATAAAATTCAGCACAATGGATGAGCAGTGTGTGTATCCTATTATTTTGGTATGCAATTAGCAGAAAACTTTGTGCTGTGTGTTTGATTTAGTGAGTTGTGATGCTTTGCAGTAGATAACTGGCTCACGAGCCTTCTCCATGAAGTCCTGCCAGAAGCAGGTGCAGTGCTAAATCTCACTTTTGTCAATGAAACCTATCTAGGAGGAAAGATTTATGTTAAACTGCTTTGTGCTTGTAGCCCTTCTCAAAACTGTAACCAGGTTTCTCTCGTTACCTGCTTTTCACATTAGAGTAGCTGCTGCTATCATAACCCCCCATTCCTGCCCCTTCCTCTCTGCTGTCTATTGTCTGTGTCCACACTCCTCCCTGCTTTATAATCGCTCACTCACACTCATTTATCACTGGCTTACTCTGTCCTGCCTACACTATCTCCCGTTTTTGTCATGGTGCACTGGTACATTACAAATACAATTAAACCTTTTACGATACCGCAGCTTTTGGCTAATGCATCCCAGCTTCAAGGTTGAAAGATTTCTGATATTACCACTGATATCAGTTCTTCCCCATTTATCGGCAGTGTCCGGACTAATGCAGAAGTGTTGCATTAATTAAAGGAAGCATCCAGTAATGCTGCTGTTTTTGCCAGTCTGACACTGAATTGGAGCTTGATGCCTGCTCATGTTTTAAGAGCCATTCATCACACATGTCATCCCAAAGCAGCCAGCTGTCTGAGAAAAGCCTCATTTGCATTTCATCAGCTACACTCTCCCTCTTCTCCCTACCTTTTGTATGGAGCTTTGGCTTTTTTTTAAAAGAGCATCATCTTCAAAAGCAGCTTAGCTAAAATTAGTATTCCATTTAGAAAGATTGTTTTCTTTAGTTCAGAGGTCTTAGAATTGATCTGAGTGGGAAAAAGTGTCATACAAACATAACCATGCAATCTGTCTGTATAAAGAAATTAATGCATTATGGGAGAAGACAAAGATTTTTATGATGAATGGACTACACCTCTATTAGTTCTGTATATTAAGCTGTTAGAATTAATAAAACATTTCATTTATTTTGAAAGTTTCTCAAAGGGCATGGGATTTTAAAATCCCAGCAGCTCTGAATGATTCTGCATTATGTATTTTGATTTCCTTTATTGTTAGACTGAAATTGTCTATGTCAGGTTATATTGAAGCCATTTTAGGAGTCCAAGGAACACGTGAAACTCTCTCAGTATGCTGAAACCAGCTGGAGAAAAGAGAAAAAAAATTAAATTATATGCTCACACTTTCATTCAGTGACTGACTTGACGAACTAATTTTTTGCTTTTGTTGCCTTAGTGAATAGTGCAGAATCTGTAAGTAAACATATCTACCATATAGCAAAATGACCAAAGTGCAAATCTGTCTGAAAATATTTTTATATTTTAAATACAAAATCTTATGTACATATGTACATGTGTATGGTCATGTGTCTTAACTTCAATTTTTGTGCAATGTCAGGATTTGTTTAGGGAAAAAAAAAAAGTTCAAGTTTGGCTCCTATGTCCCTTTAACAAAACATCAATTATACAGAGAGGTTTAAGTTCAATATGATATAGTTTCCAATTTAAAAATAATAGTATACCTGCTTCTGAGCTGTTCAAGATCTCCAAAAATTTTTTTCCTTTTCAGAAGCATTGACAATCTATTCTTCCACCCAGCAGAGGAGATGCATTGTCCACAACTGTTGTGATAGAAGTTGTTATCTGTCACCAGTGGAGACAGACAGGGCTGTGTATGTACAATGGGTGTCTACAACTGAATCTAATTGAGTGGTTGGCACTAGATGATATTTAAGGTCCCTTCCACCCCAAACCATTCTGTGATTTTGTAATTCTAGGGGCAGGTGTTTTAGGGAGTGCTGGGCTGTGAGATGTCCAGAATGCACCTCCAGTCAAAACCAGCGTGCAGAGAGGTATCTTAGTTCACCTGGATATTATTCTGACTGCCTCTGGAAATGGTTGGGTATGCATTTGGAAAGATTTTGAAGTTTTTCAATCACTTGGGCTGGATGCTGAATTGTTAAAGAACTCTAGATTCATTGTGTGTCATGGGTATGTTTGATGTGAGTTATTGGTCAAAACCCAATACTTACCTCAATCTAGGTTAATATTAGCCAACAAATATATATACACTTTAGGTGCATATACTTAAGCCCTGCTCATCCCAATGAGGTTTAGGAATTGTTTTGCTACATAGGCTGTATGGATGTACTGTTAAAAAGAAAATGTGTGTTTGCATTGTCAGTACAAATGTTAACTTTTATTTATTCTGATTTTTCTTATTTTAGCTGCCACATTTGACACTGAATTTTAAATACTTGCAGTTAATTTAAATCCTAGCAAAACTTACTGTAAGCAAATGTCCAGTCCCAGCAGAAGTAAAGGAAAAGTAAACATCTCAGAAGTCTGGCTTGTTGTAATAGTAAGTGTGGAAGGGATCTGCAGTTCAGAGCAGCTTTGTGGTGGGATTCTCTGTGCTTGCTTGGTCACAGAGCAAATTCAGATATGGAATCTTGCTTCTTTCTTCTCCACAAACATGGCTTATTTAATTCTGTCTCCATCTCAACCAGTCAAGCACTGGCAGCACCCTCAGGGGCACTACCCTCAGGAGCTCAGAGACTGCAATAAAATGAGAGGTAGAGGATGGAATGTGTGGAAACAGACAGGAGCCCGTGCCATTTCTTCTTTCTGGGAGTCAGAAGGCCATGAGCTTAGCTGTTGTCTCCTTTTCAGAGATATGTTCATGATGCATTTAAGCAGAGAGTTGCAGCAGGGACTTGGTTTTGTGTGGAGATGATTTAGCTGTGTGTTTTGTCTGCCCTGGGAAAGATCTCCACCTTAGAGTCAGGACTCCATCTCTGTTTCTAGGTATACCAGGTTATTGTGCATGAGGCATGGGAGAATATTTCCTGTAATTCCAGGAGAAATTTCATCAAATAAAAAAAAATTAAAAGCAAGAAATACGTCTATACACAGCTACAAGATGTGCTCTATTTCTATTTCAGAGTGAGCAAACTGGAAAGAAACATTAAGTCTCACATATGTTTTTTATAGCTTATGATTTCTTTAAATAATAATTTATCATTTTTAGTCAATAGGAAAAGAGACCCTCAGAGATATCATTTTTCTATGATGCATTTGGTTGCAGCCACTCCCTGTCCTATTCTTTCTTTGGTACAGTAGCACAGCTGTTCTTTGTGTGACACTGTAGCTGCTCCTGCTATTTCTACCACAGACCTGGAAAAACCAGCAGTAGTTGGCTTAGTTTTTGTACATGGTTAAAATCTAATACATTTGTATCTGTTATTCCTTATATAGCTCCTCCACAATTTTATTTAATATCACAGCTGGGAGTGTGAAAGGCAAAAACTTGAACATGCACTATAATACTTTAATGTTTCTTGTAATTTTTCAAATTACTGTCTTTTAATTAGTATAAAGATTTAAAAATAAAATTGATTTCAACTTCCTGGGACTATCTCATCAATACCTTTAAACTAACCATGTGTATATCTTTATTGTAAAATACTAAAATGTACCATAAGGTCTTCTTTGGGTTTTGACACCTGCTGTGGACTTAGAGTTTTTTCTGATTTTCTTAACCCAGTCATCTCACTGAGTAATCACTTATCTATCCCTCAAATTATACAACTTCTCCCTTGCTCTGACGTGCACTTGATTTTTCTTTACTCATAACAGATTATTTTCTGCTAAAGTGATTAGTGGGGTTTTTTTTTAGGGATTATTACTGGAATCAGATCTGCTTTTAAATTCTTTAAAAGTTGTCATCTCTCTTTTGTCCAATTTATCAGATACATAATTACAGAACCTTTTCTATTTTTTCCACAATCTCAGAGCAAAATATATATACACACAAGCTTATCTCTGTTTCCAGCTGGAAAATGGGAATTATTTGTAAAAGTAATTAAGAAGGATTGATTCTTAATCAAATTAAAATACTTGGAAGCCATATTCTGTGAACCTAATTGTCATTTAAATAGAGTCTGAATTGGTACCTGAATAGACTAATAGTTCTGAAGGCAAGGCAATGATTTTGGTCCTTTATAAAGCAATGACTTCTAGGCCTGAGCAAATATGTGACAGCAGCAGCACCAAATATGAAGAGTTTGCAGTCCATGTGCAGACAAAGCATGGGGGATTAGGCTCTGTCTGGTAGGGAGAAGAATGAGCAGCAACTTCAGGAGCAATGTGTGGAGAAGCCACTTTCCATAAAAAAGGCAGTCTGGGGAGGAAAGGGGGGTCCAGGGGGAGATGTCTGGCAGAGGGTGCCTGGGGGCACAGTGAAGTGACCTGGAGTGGGAGGAGAGGCAGACACAAGAGGCAGAAGAGGAGAGTCAGGGAGAGCCACAGAACTCTCATGGATGTTCCTGAACGCTGCAGGTTTCAGCAGGAGGTGATGTTTGTGGGGAATGTGTCCCCACTGCCTAAAAAGACAGTGTTCATTCCCAAAGAATTGATTCAGGGCAGCAGCAGGAGAAGGTCACAAGCACTCGTGTCATGGGGATGTAAAAAGAAATTGTGGGCAGCCCCTGGGATGAGGAGAAGTGGATCCTGATCAGAACAGCTCGTGTGTTTGCAAACCCAGAGAAATTTGCTGTGTTCCCATCCAAACAACTTTGCAGTGAGATTTGTAGGGGGAATTTCTCCATTAAAGATGTCAATTAAATAATCAAATGGTGCTGAAATGGCAGCAGATGATACAACTAATGAGAGTGAGGTGAGCCACAGGAACTGTGGTGTAGCAGAGAGCTCTGAGATAGAGGAAGGGAAGTGTCAGAGCCTGTGCCTGGCACCAGCAGAGCATCAGGGACTGGTGGAAGGAGTGCAGTAGCACCTTCCTGCTGCTTTCATGCAGATTTTTGAGGTTTTCTTCCCTCTCTAGCTTTGCCTGACCTCCATCTCTCTGCTGAGGAATGAGAATAGCCTGGACACTCAGGCAGCACAGGGGAAGTGAGACCAAGGTAAGAAAGCACCTACACTATGACAAGAGAAATACAGAAAATACTCTATGACAGAAAAATACAGGTGCCAGCAATCTTATAAACATCTTTATGCAGCTGTTTCTCCTGCCCCACCCTGAGGATGCTGCTTGGCCCAAATCTGCAAATTCTTTGTATGTCTCTGTGCTTACCAGCTTCTCATTTCCACCCTTCTGTCATCTTTCTCTCCTTGTATTTCCATAACCATATTTTTCTGGTATATATTGTATTTCTCCTTGATATGTATTTTTTTCTGACTCTTCAAAAAGAAGACCATATGAGGCAGAGGTAAATAGAAATATATAAAAAAGGTTTGTGATTTTTGCCTTAGTCAATTGCCCTTAGGTATATCCTCTTTTAAGTTTTCTTTCTGAAGGACAGTTTTTAGATTTCAAATTCCTGATTGTGCAATATGTAAATATAAAAGAGACTGTTGACAAAGAGGATTGGAAAGGGTTTTGTGAACAGAAAATTTGTGGCTTAAATTGTCTTAAAAGCTTCTATTTTTGTTTACATATACATTTCATTTAAAATAAATTTTAGCAATTAAAAATTGCATTAAACCATTAGGAATTAAACTACAACTCTGAATGATTGTCATGGAAATTTATTTTCTTCATAATTACATTTGTTTCAGTAAGAGGCACAAACATAAAATTTGGAAAAAAGCTCTTTCATTTGACAAAACAGCACAGTTGCTGTGACTGCTATAGGATAGTGGTCCAGACTGGTTAAAGCTCTGGAACAGTGAGATAATTTCCAAAGTAAAATGCATATGCAAATTAGTTGATCAAATCAGTACACTATTTTTCCTGATGTTTGAAGTGAGAAAAGGAAAAGGCAAGACAAACAGTAGCAAGATGACATAATATACATCATTATTGTTAACATAATGTAATAAATGTAATAAACACAAGGAAAATGAAATCTCCAGCCCTTATGGGGTTATGGACAGCAGCAATTTCAGTGACAATGCAGTGTATAGCTGAGATTGCATCTGATGTACAAGCAGCTAGGGATGGCATTTATTTCACCTGACTTACATTATCTGCAGTGTTGTCATCTGGACTTCTCTTGCAGGCAACAGAGAGAAAACAGCTTGTACAGGATGAGAGCTCAGGCTGCACAGGCAGTATGGTCCTCACAGCCTTTGCTGGTTATCTGTAGAATATTAGTAACTAGATTATTTCCAACAAACTGGCAAATTTTAGGTGTTAATTAGTATTTGTTAGACTTTCACACCTTTATATGTAATGTTCTGGAGGTGTTTCTGGGTCTTACTACAAGGAAGATTTTCAATGGCCTATACTCATGTGACATTTCTATCTGCAATGAGCAAGTCACTACTGAGAATAAGTCCTGTTAATTTTCATTTGGAAAAAAATGCCTGCATTTTGTAGAAGAAAAAGCTTATCTCAAATGCTAAAATTTGCTAATATCAATTAATGCTTGGCTATATACTAAGACAATGAAGTTTTTGGTTTATACTAGGTCAAAAAGATGGCAGGTATTTATTGAAGTAGCTTTGGCTTCACTAGTATGTATGCTGAGGTATTTTACTGTGAAATTAAAATTGGTACTGAGAGTGATCAATGGGGCACAGTGCAAATGCCGATTTTTAGTAACAGATATGTTAATTTTTTTTTTTTAAATCTAGTGTCTGTTTTCCACACCAGAAGTGGAATATGGCAAGGGATTTTTTTATCCTCTGTTTGAAAACTTAAATAGCTAACAGGACATAATTAAATAAACAGTAACACTGTATTAATTTAGAAAACAGTAGACTTCCAAGTCTCCACAACTAAAAAAAATGTAGTTGTTGCAATTTGTAATGACAATCCTTCTGCTCCACTGTTTACTCAATACATTGTATCAGCTGCTTAGAAAAAGCTCTTCGGAGTTGGACTTTAAATCTCTGGAAAGCATCGTATCTGTATGGGATTCTATAAACAGGATAAGATCATTTCTATGCTGTATACATGCCAAACAAATTAGCATTACTGACCGAAAAATTTTAATGGCACGAAAGGATGAGGTTCAGTTCTCCCGAGAAAACCCAGGGAAGGAAGTGGCCATCAAGCCAGACTTCATCACAGAATGATTCTCATTAATTTTAAAAATCTGCTGACTTTTTGGAATGGTTACAGCAAATGACTTATGAAATGAAAAATTCTTTCCCAACCCAGTGAGCTTTTCAATCAATGTTCTCCATGATGTGCTGTTTGCTAGCTGTCTCAACTCAGCAGCCCCAAAAATATTTAGCAATATAAATGTACATTTTAATAGCTTGCTCTGATCTCTCTTTTGATATCTGGCTTTCATGATCTGCCTCCATTCATCCACAATCTCTGGTGCCATCAGCTGAAAAGTCACTTTCTCTCCAGGGTTCACCTGAAGGCGTCTGACTACTCAGCTCCCCCCAGCCCCCACCTCAGCTCTGCTCCACATCCCCATCAGTCTCACCAAATTTTATTTACTTTTTCTCTCTCATGAAAAGTATAATGACAGTTTCTTCCTGTGCATACTCCATGCCCTGAAGAGAAGATTAAATTAAATTAAAACTTAAAAGAGGCTTTACCGATGGCTTAAATTTCTAGTTAAACTGCCTAAGCTGCAAATAAGTTTTATGCAGGTTATTGTTCTTTAGCTAAAGCACCATTACTGTAAGGATTTGTGGCAGACAGACTAATCACTGCTGAGGGAGGGAGGGTTAGTTTATTGACTGTCCATAATACTCCTTGCTGACCAACTTTTCCACTTTTTTTTCTGACTGTTTATCTTGTTTATTTTTCTCAGTGATCAAACAAGTAAGGTCTGGGAAGCCATCAAGTACTTTCACACAGGGGAAGGAGGGCATTTTGCACCAGGAATGAAGCTATTTGAGGCACGTGCTTTACACAATTCACAGGAATCATCAGGGTCAGGAAACGACTTTTCCTACGTGTTGGCTCTGTGTTTTATTTATTGTCACTGCTGGAGAGGTGTTTGTCTCTGAGCCAAACAATACAGGTGCCCAAAACAGCCAGGTGTGAGCCCCAGCATCACAACTGCTGGCTCAGAGGAGCAGCAGGGAAGATCAAAAGCCCGTGGAGATGCTTTGAGCAGGAGTGCTGTGCTGTGCACGAGCCCTGTAGCAAAGGTGGCTGCTCCAGCAGGAATCTCTCTGTCCCTTGAATGGCACAGCTCCATGTCCTGGCAGGGAGGGACACAGTCCTGCTGGGGTGACAGCCCTGCTGCTGTTTGCTGAGACAGCACAGAGCAGAGGTGGGTACCTCAGACACAAAGGGATATTGGTTACTGACTGCTTGCATTTTCTCTGCTATTCTCTAGTTCTTTTTGAGTAGTCTGTGGGATAAGCTGAGGCTTCCCAAGGGTGACAGTGTCAGAGCCACTGTTCAATATCCTTATTGATGATATGGATGAGGGGATTGAGTTCACCCTTCAGAAAGTTCAGAGAGAGCACTGAGTGGGAATGTTGATCTGCTGGAGGGTAGAACAGCTCTACAGAGAGATCTGGGCATGCTGGATTGATGGACCAAGGCCAGTGGTATAAGGTTCAACAACCCAAATGCTGGGTACTGCACTAGAGTTACAACAACCCCAGGCAGCAGTACAGGGAAAAGTGGCTGAAAACTGCCCGGCACAAAAGGACCTTGGGGTGCTGGTCACAGCAGTGAACATGAGCCAGCAGTGCCCAGGTGGCCAAGAAGGCCAGTGGCACCTGGGCTGGATCAGCCATGGTGTGGCAGCAGGACCAGGGCAGTGACTGTCCCTGTGCTGGGCACTGCTGAGGGCACACCTCAATCCTGTGTTCAGATTTGGGCCCCTCACTACAGGAAAAACACTGAGGTGCTGAAGCATGTCCAGAGAAGGGAACAGAGCTGTTGGAGGGTGTGGAACACAGGTCTGGTGAGGAGCAGCTGAGGGTGCTCAGCCTGGAGAAAAGGAGGCTCAAGGGGAGCCCTATTGCTCTCTACAACTCCCTGACAGAAGGATGGAGCCATGGGGGAGTCAGCCTTTTCTGCCAGGTAACAAATGACAGGATGGGGAAATGGCCTCAAGCTGTGCCAGGGGAGGTTCAGATCAGACATCAGGAAAATTTTCTTCACTGGAAAAGGTTCCTGAAGGGAGGTGGTGGAGTATCACTCCCAAAGGTGTACAAGAAATGACTGGATGTGGCACTCAGTGCCTTGGCCGGGTTGGCAATGTGGTGATCAAAGGTCAGACTCAATCATCTTGGAACTCTTTTCCAACAAAATGATCCTGTGATTCTGTGTGTACAGCTGGGGGAAGATACTGGAGTATTATGTACCTTCAACATAGAAAAGCTGTTGGAACAAGTGATTGCTGTGTAACACAGACCAGTTTCTGGTGCTGGGTGTGTGTGAGAATTTTGCACTTGACTCCTGTGCATGCAGATTTCTGTCAGTCACCTTGGCTCTGGATGGAATGGGAAGGCCACACCCCTTCTTGTCTCACAAACATCAAAGGTATTTCTGCACAGATAAAAAATGAAAGCACATAGGGTTATGTCACTAATGAATAATAGAAATGTGTAGCACATGTATGTGTAATAAATATTACTTTTCTGTGCTAGGTAAATAAAACTGGTTTTCTTGCAATGACTTACATCCTAGACCGTCATAAAAGAACACATTTCACTAATAAATACAAACTGAGAAAATCTGAAGCAATAGGGATTGCCAGATAAGTTTCAACAAAGTGAGCAAGCCAGATGATTTTTAAAACCTGCCCTATTGTTTCAGCTGTTTCATGTATGAATGATAACATTTTGGACAATAGCTCCTTGATTGCATGCCCCTGTTAAGACACATGGGATGGACAAAAGAGCCACAGAAAATTCAGGAATAAAAGAGCAGGGAGGTTTGCACCTTTACAATTTGTTGGCACGAAACTAAAGCAGAATCCTGGAAGTCTGCACTTGTTTGTCACTGAGAAAAGTCTGTTTGGAAGTACAGCATGTGATAATATAGTCCTTGCTATTAGTACAGCAGGAATGATGTTCTGCTGTGGATTAAAGAGAGGTGAGGAGAAGCAGCACATTTCAGAGCTGCTGGTCATCACTTACCTATTTTGCTTAGGTCCCAGGAGGTCTGGCATTTTCCCAGCTATAATTCCTTTTAGAGTGTTGGAGCTGAGAAGCATCACTGTTGTACCTGCCTGATGTGTGGCAAAGTCCTTGTGCAATAAGTCCAGATCAGTATAAAATTATGTTGAAAAACAGCATGTGAGGCAGCACAATATTATCCTAATGGATTGGATTTTTTCCCTTTTTTTGACAGCAATGGCCAGATTTTATCAGCTAATCAAAAAATGGCAATCAATAGATTGAGTTAGAATTTAAGCCTCATGGAATGTTTTGAGATTAATAGATTCAAACTGGTCTTTTAATTTTTTTTTCTTGTATATGAGCATATAAAACAGCAAATACTTAATCCCCAAACTTGAACTGCACTTTTGAAAAATATAAAACTTGTCCCTGCTTACCTTTTCCTTTGTTTAAAAACGTGTTCTCTTAAATAGGACACAACCCTAAAGTAAGAAAAAAGGACACCAGCTGTGAAATGGTATCTTCACATTCTAAAGGAGTTTTGAGGGATATCATGTTCCAGAAAAAGAGATGCAAATCTTCTCCCTGATTTTTGAAGACAGATCACTTTCTGAGCAAAATTTCAGATTCTATGCCAGAGTGATAGTTTTCTCCAGAAATCTCCACTTGGTGGTTTTTTTCCTTTAAGATTGGCACTAATATTTTTTTTTTGGTATCTTTTCCATTCTCATTCGTGATCCCTGAATTCCACGTTTCAGTCTAACTAGTCTTGCATTATGCTTATATATGTGCTGCAGTAAACACATGCACTGTTTTGTCCAAAGTCTTCCAGATTCTTGCAGTCTCAGGAGAGGAACATGAGGATGGCCTCAGGAAAGGAATCATAAATAGGTGCATATTTGCTCTTGTGACTGTATACTTTAATCTAATTGAGCATTCATGGAAAAAAAAAAAAGTCTGCTTTATTACTTACCATAAATCCAAGATAATTCTATTTAATGTTCCTTTAACTGACAAAAAAGGATAAACATAGCTAACCATAAACATGACATAAATAAAATCTGGCATTCCTCCCATTCCCCACCCATTGTCCCAGTTGGCTATTTTATCATATCACTCAATATAAAATTTAACAGTATGGTATATAAATGATCCTTTTCTTTTTTATTCTTTTGCATAATAATTGGATGGTTTCCAGTAATAAAAAATAGTAAAGCTACAATTTATTCCAAATCATAAACATCTTTGTTTTATGTGTGCTTCTTTCCTTTTATTGTGGAGAAAACAATACAGCAGCCAACAGAGAGCTACATCAGCAGAAAGCAAGAGTTGTTTGAAAAGAACTTGAATTCTGTCTGAATTTAGCTGACTTGGTGTCTTACTCCTTGGCTCAGGGAAGTAGAGGAGATGCTAAAATGGTGACACAAATTGATGTTAATAAATTAGTAGGCTCATAAAAGGAGACTCCCAATTTTAGTGCTAACAGCACACCATTATACAGAGCATAATGTAGTTTAAAAGGCACGCTGATAAGTGGCTGTATTCAAATCCATTTCTGTGCCCTTTTGTGTTCTTATCTACCCTGGTCCAGCAGACAATCCAGCTTTTCACTAACCCTTGGCACTCCACCACCAGCAGTGGTCCGTGCTCCCCTTTATGTGCCCGTAGCTCCTGTATTGAGCATCACCTGTGGTATGTGACATTTGGAGCTGCAGCAGCAGCAAAAGGGGCTGCTCTGGTGCCTGCAGCAGTGGAAGAAGCTCCACTGCTCAGGGCCCATGGGAACCTGCCTGTGAGCCCCAAAGCAGTGCCAGGGAAATGGCTAAATACCTCTCATCTCCACCGAGCTGAGCCTCAGCCCCTAATCCTTGTAATTGCTGCTTGCTAAGAGGAAATCAGCACAGGGGTCCTGAACTCACACAGGGTGCTTGGCCTGCCTCTAACAAAACTAGAGAATGGCTCACATTTAAGATAAATTCCTTATTTGAATCAAATACATTACTGTGGCAGAACCTCAGTTTAAAGGAATTTATTTCCTTTAAAAATTAATTTTAAGGGGGTATTTTTGTAATCATATGTATTTTTAAATTCCTTTTAAAATGTATTTATACTGGAATTGGAGAATTTTTCCCTCTATGAATTTATATATATTTATCAATAAATATGAGCATGAACATTCACATGTATGCAAACAACTTTGAATTGCAGCAACTCTGTAAGGGAATAAGTGGGCTTGTAATTTTTTCAAAATAACAGTTGATAATGAACAGCACTTTGAAAAGGATAGGTTTTCTAGAGCTATAAGATGAATATTAAAATCTAAGAAAAAATAAAGAATAAGAATAAGAAAACAGAAGAATAAATAGCTCAATAAGAAAATAAGCAGAATACCAAGACCAGAGATACTTGCAGAAATGTCATTCCAATTGTCTGAACAGAACAGCATGCTTTTGCTTTTCAATCCCTTCTCTCTTTTTTGGTGGGTTGTTGTTTAGGTTGTTTTGTTTTCTTTTCTTTTTTTTTTTTTTTTTTCCTAAGAAGAAGAAGAAAAATCTAGTTGAGAAGTTTAATAAATGTATTTTCTTAATGCAAAGGTGAGTTTAGCACCAAGACTGTTATACTCAGTTGTAAACTTAGACACGGTGGCAAGGTTTGCAATGTGACAGCAAGTACTCTTCCAAAAACAGAAGCCTACAAAAATAAAAGCTTTTTGTTGCTGGACTGATATGTTGAAAGAAGTAGAATTTGAGTCAATAAAGTCCCAGACTAAAAACATTTTCTCTAGTAGTGGAAATACAAGAGCATTACCAGGGCTATAGAACAAAGCTATTCTGTCTCATAATACAATTTGCAATAAAAGAGGTAATATTATTTTCTCTTTCAGAAATTCACTGAGACAGACAGCAAAGAAATAATGTATTTTGAACTGTCAGATATGCTTACCATAGTTTAGCATCTCATTTATATATGTCTGACATCTGATTTTGCTCTGGACTTCCCCAAAGAAATAGATGTATGTTCTCAAAATATTGCCTTTTAAAAAGAGAAAAATATTCAGTTATGATGAATCAGCAGGTAACACAGGCAGAATATTCTGTCTCTTGAAATTGAGTGACTGACTAGCAATACTCCATAAATTGTAACCCTACTCTGCATAGCCTTTATTTTTTTTATTGGAGGAAGAGAGTGAGTGGTCATGTTAGAAATATTGATTGATTGTCTATTGATTGGTTTTTTTTTTTTTTTTTTTTTTGGGTTTTTTTTTAAACTCATAGCAAGATATGTGTATGGAGGTAAAAAACATACAAGAATGAACTCTGTGAACATGACAATCTAAAATATTTTACTAACTAAAGGAACTTGCTACTCTAAAGCTCAGAGTCCTGGGCATTACTCATCAGAGAACATAAACAATAATACCAGGATTATAATGCCACCCACCAGTACTGAGGATTAGTGTGGCAAAGGTTTGGTTCCCCCATACTGGTGTAGAATAATTCTGCCTAGCAGGAGAAAACAGTCCTCTTTTAGCTAATGTGCTCATCTGCAAAGCAATTTATATAATTTATGTTTCTTCAGACTTTGCCCCTTGCTTGGAGTACAGGACTTGGGACTCCTAATTATTTTACAGACATTAAAAAAAAAAAAAAAAGCTTTCAGTGAGATCACTTTGTTTTCTCATCTTTACAATCACCTGACAGTTTTGAAAAGGTATAGGAGGGCTATAAAAACACCCATCCAATGCAGCTGTGTTACATTGCAAAGCCAGCCAGCAGCCTGTTGCTGCAGCACAGGGAGACATCCACATACCACAGGAATCTCAGAAAAATCTCCTGAAACTGGGGAAAATGTGGGTTCTTTAGAAAAGAAAGGTAACAACAAAGAAAATGTGTAGAGACCTGTCAAGAACATAGTCCTGTTGTGTTTCTCTGGCTGTCCTGTGGTCAGTGATGTTAGGCTTCTTAGCCTGACCAATTTTTTTGACCAAAATTAGTGGAATACTTCACAGGAAACAATCCAGATTTTTGCTTCTTCACTTCCACATGAGTAAGTGCAGCCACAGAGAAGCCACGATGGGGTGAGAGCTGAAGTGAGACTCAGAGCCCCTTGGTGCTGGTTTCCAGTTCTTGGTAAAAATTGGAGGTTGTGGTTTTTTAATTAGCTCCTCTGTCCTTCAGAAACAGGAGAACTGGAGCTGCTCACACACACCAAGCATGCAGTGATGGTCAGTCACCAAATGGTGCCTGCAGCCCACGAGCAGCAGGGCTGGGGATGCTGGATGTCCTTGGAGCTCCCTGGAGAAAGAGGTGGGTGAGGTGGTGTGAGAGGTTTGATACATGGGCAGGAGGCTGGTTCAGAAGTTGCTTCTGGAGTTTTCTTCTCTTGTTGTTAAACTGCACAGAAATTTGTTCTTTCACAAAAATCCACCTTCTCAGATCTTACTGATTCATTAGGAGCCTCCTTCTCATGCATGGGATTTCTTTTGTGGGAGAAGAGGACAAGAGTAGAAGGAATGGGAAATTGTTGTGCAGGCTGGGATTGTGCAAAAATTGCAGGGTTCCAGTGCTGTTGTTACTTTAATTATTCAAATAAACAAGAGACATAAATTATCTTGACAGTGCCTGCTGGCCACCTGCCTAGCCAAATGTTGGAGAAAATATGTATGATATTCAAAGAGGAAATACAGTTGAAAACAACATTGTACTCTTCCAGTAAGCTTTATCTGCTCTTAGTGTTTAATTAGTAACTGTAAAGAGATTTCTTCCTTAACAATTCAATGGGATTTTTGAATAGTGACTATTCTAGGTAAGGATAATTAAGGGACTATTCTGAATATAATCTCAGCCTTAGTAAAGGTAATGGGAATGTTTCTTCTTTTCCCTTGAGTTGAAAGAAGCAAAATAAACAAAAATATGCTCTAGTAAGCTCAATGAGTCTTTAGTGGAAACACTTTTATCCTTAAAAATAAAATAATTTCACTAGTGAAACAAAGCTGTTCAATCAAAAACTAGCAATAAACTTCTATTAATGGTTTTGTTATTGTTATATATTGATATTTTTTCACCACCTCACTGTATATGTTGCCTCAAGATGCTGAGGGGCTTTGTTAATTCCAGGAAGCCCCAACCCCCTGAACTGTTCTTTCTGGCTTACATCAAATTTTAGTCTCACTGGTACTTTGTCCAGCATCCTTCCACAGACCAGGGAACAGATCTCTTCTTGAAGTGCTGCTCCCTGCTTTCTTGTCCTGTCTCAGCTCACAAAGCTGGCTGCTTGTGCTGGGTAAAAAGAAGAATTTCTGTGGTGGAACTGAAACAAAAGCCATACAGAGTAAAACAGCAACATGACCTGCAGCTGCAGTGGGCTTCTGTTGGGTTGAATAGTCTGACACATGGTGATGGTTTTCGGCCAAATTAGTAGTGGCATGTCTTCTGGAAAAGGAGAAATCCTGTATTTTTATGATGAATATCAATAAAGGACTTCTGCTTATCTTAAAAATAATGCAACGGCAAGAAGAAGGCCAGGGTGGAGTAGGAGAGAAGCTTTAAGTGGAAACACTTTAGAGGTTTAAATTATTTCCATATTTCCTAAATAGAAAAGATTTACAGAGTTAACTATGAGCATATATTTGTTTATTGGAGATGCATGGGAGCAAAAACAAGCTGAGATGGTTTTAGTATAAGCTGTCCAAATGTAAGTAGCTTTAGAATCTCTCTTTTTAATTATTAAAATTCCTCTCAGTTGAATTTGAAGTGTTTAATGAGAGAGAAAAAAAATGTAGTCTATTCCAATCTTTTCCCCGGCTGAGTCACAAATTTGCTTACAAACTTATTGTTATCATGAAGTTAATAATCACAGTGACAGCAGAGAACAGCTGGAGTGTGTGAGGCTTTCGTTTCTGCTGGGTTCAGAATCCTGCTAATGACTCCAATTCTCTCTTTCCTTCCCTCCTCTTCTGGAGCCCTGTCAGGTGCCCACCACCTCTCAGAGCACATTAAGCTTAATGTGGGATTTGAGAGTGTGCAGAGTGCCCACTGTTAGAGCTCTCTGGCAGAGGAGTTGTTGGAATTAACTCTTTGGTGTGAATAAAATAAAAGCCAGAACAAGGCAGAGAGGCTGAGCTCAGTGATGCAGGTACCTCAGAGCAAGGGGAGCAGGAGGGAGCAGCAGCCTGGACTTCTGACTCTGAGACATCTCTGATCACACTTGGTTCCACAACTGATCAAAACTGTCTTCTAAAAACCCATAAACAAGTTGGAAAGTAAAAGGCAGGCTGGAGCCAAGCTGACCTCCTTCAATCACCTAGTAAAGTAGGCATGACTCGTATTCAAAAAGTTCCAGTCAACCCTGTAGCTGCAAACCTTTCATATCACAAGTAAAGTGAGATCTTTTTGGCTATGAAGAAAAAAAATCTATGGCCTTTAGTGCATGAAACAGAAATACTGCATATTGAAATTAAAAAAACAAACAACAAACATGCAACCAATAAAAACAACCCAAGGTGTTCATGAATACAGCAGATTTTTTCCTCAGTTAGGGAAAATGTTGTTATAACATTCAAGTGAATGCATTCTTTGTCTCATTTAGGACCCAGCTCAGCTGATAGCATATTAAAATTAAAACCCTTTTTCAGGATTATGACATAGTAAGTACAGCAGATAAGAGCAGACTAAAGGTGCTTTCAGCTCAGCATCTGGCCTCTGACAGAGAGTCAAACTATGAGATCTTTGCGATCTTAAGAAATAGAAAACAGGGTAATTACTTCTCCATTTTAGTCTCCAAATTCTGTAATTTGCCATTCATTTGCAAGTAAACTGCAGTTTGTGATCTGATGAACCAGAAGTTCAGTTCCATCACTATGTTTCATAGATATTCATGGAGATTTCCTTCATTTTATCTTATTTCTTCTTACCTCATTCATATTCTAAGCAGATTTAAAAAATACTACTGCCATGAGTAACATCATCTAATTATAGCATGAGTTGTACTTTCTTTCACTGACTTCCCCCTCAGTCTTATATTATAAACATGAATGTTTTCTTCTTTACTTTCTCTGAGCCATTCATGATTTTGTGATGGTTGTTTGATCATGGTTTTTTTTGTAGTTGTTTTAGTTTATATTATATTATCTCATGCATGTTCTTTCATTTATCTCATTTTTAAACTGTAGAGTTATAGCTGACTTCGATTCCACTATAGAAAAGAAAGCATGACAGTCATTCCTTCTGCTCCTTCCCAGTTTCTTGCCTTCCACTAATGCACTTGGAATGTCATGACCAGGTTTGCACGTGGCAGTCAGAGCATGGATAGTCTGCTAAAAGATTTCATAGATGTCATTCTACAGGGAGTCCAATCCATTGCAGGGAATGGATCAATTATCCTGATTTGACTATGGTAAATAGATGATAAGGGGAGGGGATGAGGCATCCACTGAAGACAAATCCCTCAATTTTTTTTTGTTATGATTGCTTGATTTTACAACCTTAGTAATAATGTTCTACCATCTATTTTCATACTTACAGAAGGGGTTGTGACTTTTTAAAAATGTGACAATTCACCAGAAGATAAGTGTAATAAGAGGTTTAATGATCAGATTTCAAAAGTACTATTTCAGATCGATTTAACAAAAGCAAATATTCTGATTTGGGGATTAAAAAATTGCAAGATGAGTAGGTTCCAACTGGAAGACAAATTTCAATTCTGCAGAAAGTTAATTTCTCTGGAATTCTGACTATTCATGTTGATGTTTATCTTGAATACATGCAAAAGCATAAAAACCTTGTCAGATCCATTATTCAGAAGGCAGGAAACAAAAAAAGCCAAGATTGTGACTTGGTCCATCTATTATGTATTTAGTAATATACTAATCTGTAATTACATGAACATGTAGATTATGTCCATATTTATTCAGTGTACAAAATTAACAGCACTCCCTTGCTTTCAATATTGTTTCATATTGTTGTTCATTCTTGTTTCATATTCATATTCTGATTCAATATTTTGTTCCATCTTCCATGGTCAATACAAGGTCATAGGCTTTACTTAACTGCAGTCCAATAAAACTCTGCTCCAAAGCAGAAATTATTAATTCCTGATGGGTTTTTCTCTCCTATCACCATTCTAATGTTTTAGTGTTTTAGAGACATTAATGAATGTGTCTTGCTTGTGCAGTCACTGGGTGATGTTGGGAGCTGGCTCACAGAGATAAAAGTTAAAAGTGTACACTCACTTTGGGGCTCAATTTCACGTGTACTTTTGAGAGAACTTAATGCTATTCTGGATGTAAAATCAAGAAAAAACCATTGATTCAGTTGCAGCTTTAGGGCTCAAACATTTTACTCAATCAGTTCCATCTCCAAGAAGAAGCATCTGGCTGAGCATGGTCAACTGCTTGCCTAGAGCACACAGGGAGTGGAGGCATGTGCAGGCAGGGCATTCCTCTCCACCCTCAACATGAAATTCCCTCTGTCTCCCTTGCAAAGGGTTTACAGAGAAGTGGTTGATGTATTCCCACAGCAGGAGTTGTCCTCTGAGAGCTTTGTTTCTGCTCTGCAAGGTCAACTTTCAAGGTATTTTAGTTAACTGCAGTCATACTTGCACTTACAAAAGTTATTTATTTGTGTAAGTTGCTGTTGAATTGCAGAAGATAAGCAAAAGAGTAATCCAGTAAATAGAGAAATCCAGTAATTAGTAGAGCCCATTCCAGCTGACATAAAACTGCTCTGAAAAACTGAAGATATCATTGCTGTTCAAAGAATGTTCATCAATTTTTCAGGTGGGGGAAATATTGTATATCTTGCTGCAGAAATGGTAGAGGTGCAGAGTTTTCCCAACTAGAATGAGAAAACTCAATTTCATTGTTTAAATTTCAGCAAAATGACATGCTACTCAATAGGTTTTACCACGGAAAATGGGAGAAAGCTTGAACAGTGAGCAGATTTAACATGCTTAGCAATGAAAAATCATTAGAGTTCCATATGAGTTTCTTTGTATGACAAACTTGATTTCCTGTAAAAAGTGTAGAAATGTCCTATTGTAGCAATTAATTCAAAGAAAGAGATTCAATATTTTCTGCCCCTTCAAGGCATTAGAAAATGCCCTTGAATTTTGTGTTGTGTATTATGTAAATTTATTTGTTTATGCTTATACTTATCTCCTTCTAGTCTGTCTGAATCATCTAAATTACAAACTGTAATTAATTCACTATTACTGCATTATGTGCTGAAAACATACATAAATTATGAATTTATTTTGGATGTGTCTTGCTGTTTTAAGCATTTCACCTAAGCCTTCAGAATTTCCTCAGGCCTTCACTTGTGCTTTTGCTTCTTGCCAAAAAGATGTAATATTTAATAGCAGCATTCCACTTTTTTACAACATTAGTTCCTGAATTTTATGTTAGGAGCTATGATAGCTTTAAGTACAGCAATTGTTGATTTATTGGATTTGAGTTTGAACACTGACTTAGATTAAAACATAAATGTTTTAATCAATTGCTCTAGAATTTCAGGTAAATTTCAGAGTCACCTAACTTTCACTGAGGTTAACCATGAACTGACCTAACTTACTTTCAAATATTTTAAATTCCAGATGCTGGCAGAAATTAGGCTATGGCACAACTACTACAGCCTTTTCTGCTGTACAAACACCAGAACTCAGGCAGAAAGGATCTTCCCCTCCTGCAGTTGTTGCTCACCCCTCTTAATCAGGTTTCAACAAGCATGGCCACAAGGAGTGCAAACCCCCCACGCTGTGTTTCACACTCTGCAGTGCAGGGCTGTCTCTTTTTCCACCAGCAGAGAATTCCCCTGGCTTTCCTGCCCACCACATTGTCCTGCTGCTTTGTTCTCTCCATTGTTTTTTCCTGCAGAGTGATGCATTGCTGTATCTTCTCTTGCTGCAGCTGAAGTAGAGCCATCCATCATCCCAATCACTGGAACTAAGGACCTTATGGACTGGGAGTAAATTATGTAGCTATGGGGAGGGAGAGAGGAAAAAGAACAAGAGGGGGTTTTTGTGTGTTTGGGTTATGTGTTTTGTTTTGTTTTGTTTTGTTTATATTCTCTCCCTGAACCTGCTTTTTTGTATTTCTATTTCCTTTTGCATAATAATTCTGCCTTGCTTAGGATCATGATAAGGTAAATGCAGCAGAGGTAGTTTCATTATTTCCAGAATGTAAATTTAATCAATACAAATACAGTTAGCAACTCCATAGCTGACTCGACTGTTGCTTGGGACTGAATTTGAGTTTCATTTGTGTCTTTCCTTTCAACTTTAATGTAATGCAGATGTAGACTTCACTGAAATAAATGTCCAGTAAACCATAAAAACAATGCTGTATAGGTGTTGAGTCCAATTTACTCTTACAGGCAAGACCTTCTGCCCATTCAGATAAAATAAAATCAAATCCAGGAGAGCCTCCTGGTTTTAATTTTAAAGATTAAAAATTATTAAAATCTGAAACTTTGCCCTCAATCTAGCTCATATCTTGGCACTTGAAATTAAGTCTTAAATTTAACTCATAAACTAAATCAGAGCCCAAAATCTCAGCAGTGTATCCTGTCTAACTAGGACCACTGAAAACAAAGGAGATGATTAGGCCTAATTTTCATTTCTATTCCTGAGTATTCCCGAGTGTCTCTTCCTTCTGGAGCATTACAATATCTCTGCCCTTTCACTCCAAACTTCTGGCTTCACACCCCTCTCTCCACCTTGCCATCTCCCTGACAGGAGAACTGAAAAGTACTTCTTACCCTTCCAAATTTTTCAATGCCTTAAAGGGATTTTTTTTCAATTTGAACTAAGCTTCAAGTTTATACCAATTAAATTGCTTATGAGGATCCAAGGGACAGAGCTACAAAGAGCACTGTAAGATTTGGTTATTAAGGTGGGGATTTTTACTTCTAGCAAGGCCACACTAGGTTTGATACCCCAGTTACTCCTCAGGTTGTCTCTGATGTTCAGTGCATGTTTGAAATAACAGAACAAAGGAATAATGAAAAATTCAGTTTAATAACAGAAATACCTTGTCTTCCATAGTCTTGTCATGGGAAAATAAACTTGAGAAAGCTTTGTTGGTATAGTTAATGAAACAGCCAAAGATGGTCCTACAATCTTTTTGGTAATTACCAATGAGTCTTAATGCTACCACTGATTCAGAGAACAATGAAACATCCTTTTCAGAGTTTCAAAGTAAAATGAATTTGCTCTGCATTTGGTAAACTTAGCTAGAATATCCATTTCAAAATGTGCTCAGAGAACTGTATTGTAAATCCATCAGCTTTCAGTGAACCTTTTTGGGGAAACAGTACAAGGAGCTTCCCTCTATCAGAGGTGATTTAACCTTTGATCCATCTGGCAAAGATTTGACTAAAAATCACTTTCTCTGTGCCCTCAGGTCTGTTTTTCTGGAGGATGAGGCTGAGGAACTGGGCTCTGGTGGCCACAACTCAATCACACCTCTGTACTGAAGCTTGGGTGAAATGTGGGAGGAATCATCTGTGCACACCAAGTGCTGGCATATCTACCTGAGAATTTACTTCTTTGTGGAAGGAAATAAAGTTCTCTGGGGCTTTGAACAGCTTATAAAATGAACAGCACCATGAAATTAGCATAGTTTCTTCTTTGCTAAAATATGCGTAAAAACTATGTGTACAAAGTTTTATTAAATTCTGCTGTAAGACTAAGATCTTTGGGTGGGTAAAACCTTTTTTTTTTTTCCAGCTGTCATATTTTACACATTTACTCAAATTCACCCTGGTTAGCAGAATAAAATGAGCCATATTTGCTCCAGCCAAGGAATGTTATAGATACACTCAGAGCCACAGAATGTGACCTGGTATCTCTCTGAAGTTTATAGCTCCAGGGCCATGCATAAGGATAGAGTATAAAAACAAGTGCATCTGCTTTTGTGATGAGTGTCATGCCTGTTGCTGACTACTGAAAGAGAAGCTGGTAAAATGAGATAGTGCCTTCATATCTGTTTAAGTTCTAGGCTAGATGCAGTATGATGTCTACCATGGCAGGTGCTTGTGGGGTTATAATGCAAAATGATGGAGAATTTTACACACTAGACATCAATGTGTGTTAATTGTCCACCTGTACATGGTAGAACAAATTATATGCCATCAATTAATTTATCATATTGAGTGAAAAATATTTACTCTAAACCAAATTATTTAGGGCTTATTTTTGTTAAGGTGAACTCATGGGTGCAATTTCCAGGAGAAATCCCTGAAGTAATTTCACACTCCTCACTGAACAGTCAGCAGACTGTTTTAGTGATGTTTTGGGCTGGATTTGGTGGTATAAGGTGCCATGAAACACAGTTCATGTCACTCATTGGATTCATCAGTGTCAAGGGCTGATACTTCCATTTTCTAACCTTGTTCCTTGATGTCAGAATAGAAATTCATTGTTTTACAGTGATTACTGGCACTGTATTTCCTTTCTTTACTTAATAAGGGGGACTTGATTTTTGTTAGTTTCTTTAGTTTTGTTTAGTTTTTGGGGTTTGTTTTTTTCCCCTTTATAATGTGTTTGTTTTGAATATTCATTTCTTTGCAGGATCTTGCAAATATACTTTTTGCTGAAAACAGAATAATTACATCTATTTCTGTTCCAGCTCTGCTGTTCTTGGACTCATTCTGTTGCTGAATTGACCTGACATATTCCTTAGCTAAGTAAGGAATTTATTAGCAATTCTAATGTGCTTCATTTGAAATCCACATGAAGAAGGAAAAAGTTTTACAACTATAAGGAAGAATAAGATATTGATGCCTATAGGATAATCACCTTCAAAACAGAGGGAACGTCATCATAGTTAGTCTTTCTCTTCTGGAAATAATTTTGCTTGGGTGAACAAAAGGACTGGGAGAAACAAGAGCTCTTTAGCTTTATTTCTTTGTTTCCATACAGATTTCCCTCAATGTTCCAGCTCCATACCCAGTACTCAATTATTGCTCTTTCTGGATTGGATTTATGGTCTCTCTGTTCTTACGTGCTTTACTGTAAGTTGTCCTGTGACATTCATTTTCCTCTTAAAGTGTCAGCCCCTAGGGTCAGGTTATTGTTTGAAATATGCAAAACATTTTTTTGCTTCATTTTCCTTCTTTTTATTTTTTTTTAAAGCAACTTTACTAGCTCTCCCAGGCTGTTTTGAAAAGCTTTAAAATTGTGAGGTTTTATGCTCCCGAGACTAGAACTCAATGTTTTCAGATTTTAGACCCAAACCATAATTTAGGGAGCTATGAATACCTTAAAATTTTTAAAACCTGGCATCTCTTTTGTCATCTGTGGTATATCTCTTTTGCCCAGGAATGGCTATGTGGCAGAAGTTGCCACCATCATCTTCAGCACCAAAATAAAAGAGTTATTATGCCACTTCTGATTGCAGGTGTGGCCATAAACACAGAGGAGGACTTGGGAACATGGGGTGACCTCTTGAGTGAATTTCTGTTGTCTTAGCTGGAAGTTCCTAAAAGAATTCAGGAAAATAATGTTTTTATCTACATCTAAAAAGACATTGTTCTGGTGTGAGTAACTATGTTGTCTTCACATCCCTTGTTTGGAATTTGTGTCAAGGGGATGCCAAGTAAAGGAACAACCTTGGTAGTGTGTGGAAAAAGAAAAAAGGAGGAATATTTATTATATATGTTGAATATTATTTGTTATAATTTTAGATCTGCCACTGCTTCAATTTTCATACTTTGTTTATATGAAATTCTGACAAGACTCCTTTGTGACAGAAGTGTTCAGGTATTGACTGGAATTTCTTGTTTGCATCTTTTTTTTCTGAATACAGAATAAAATCAGCACTTTGAGCCATAAATAGAAAGAAAGCACTGTGATAATGCTCAGCTGGAAGAAGTGAGGGAGTAGAACTGTTTTTATGAGGAGGTGTTCAGGTAAATGAACACATTGTGTTTCTCTGTTATATTTAATGTCTAGACCGGAGAATATAACAGTAGATGTTTTTCATTGATTTTTTTTTCTGTTGATTTCTCTCCTAAAACATATAGGTGTTTTTAGACCATGCAGATCATTTTTTTGGTCTCTGCTGTCGACAGATTCCATCTGGGGGGATGGAATGGGATGGGGCTCCTGGTTCCATCTTCAATGCCTCCATTTCACTGCCCCTTCCCCCAGCAAGGATGGCACTTATTGAGCCATTTTAAATATGGAGAGCTGAGGTTAGATTTTAACATCCTTGATTCCCAGAAACAAAAAGAGCAGCCCAGAGGGCAGAATCCCAGCTTAGATTATTTCAGTTTAAATACAAACAGAACAAATGAATGGTATAGCACTGGGGACACATCTTTGATCTGCCTCTTTGCATCCAGCAACTGTCCTCAATATGAGGAACAATAATTTCAGCATTAGTTTGCAACTCTCAAAAATTCTCAAGAGTGAACAGAAACTGTCTTTTCTTATAAGTCAAAGATAGGCACTGGGCTGCTGGACAGAAGTCCAGGGAAAGCTGATCTGGGATGAAGAGAGGAACATGCAGGGAGGAGAGGGGCTCAGACCCCGAGCCTTGCTGCTGTCTCAGTGCTGTGGGACAAGGGAAGAACCCTGGAGGAACCCAGAGTTGTTTCACTGGCTTAAGCATTGCCTCTTTTGCCTTTCACACAGCTGGCTTGGACAGTTTAGTAGGGAAATTGTTTTGTGGATGCATCAGGATCACATGGAGCGTTTCCCATATTCACACAGCATCTCTGGGACAACTCCAGTCATTGTTTCAAGGCAGCTTCATATTAGGAGCTGTTTAATGTCTTTTAGCTCTTTTTTAATGCAATTTGGCATGAGGAAACAACTCAGATGGGGTGCCATCAGCCAATTCACTGCATGCCATGGTTTGGGAATCTTGGCTGTGTGGCACCCTTTGTTTCACACCCCCAGCTTTGGTGAGCTCTGCCTGGCTGGCTCCTCTCACCCTCTGGACAGTGCCACAGCCTCCACCTCCCCAGCTGAGTGGGCAGCAGGGCTCTGGTGTGTTGGCTGGTGGCCCTGGGACACTCAGGCTGCAGCTGAGCTCAGCACATGCCTTCCCAGATTTCCAGGTCCATGCCTTCCCAGATTTCCAGGTCCATGCCTTTGCCTTTCCAGCTTTCCAGGTCTATGCCTTCCCAGATTTCCAGGTCCATGCCTCATCATCCTCACTGGGACAGAGTAAGTGTTCACTTGGCTCGTGTAGCTGCAGCATGTTGTGCAGTTTGCAGACTGTAATTTCTATTTGCTTGTGCCTGGTGTGATGTCCAGCTCTGTCTGGCTGTTGTTTTGCCTCCAGTGGCAGATCTGAAGAGGTCTCAAGAGCCAGGTGCTCAGCTGGGATAGATCAGCCTAGATGTGTTTACATCAGTGAAATGTTACTGTTTTAACAGAGCTACAACATTTTGAAAATGTTTTCTCTAGGTAGTACCCTGCTGCATGGCTGTGCCTTGTTACTCACAGCAACATTTATTTTTTGCATTTATTACAGCTTTTCCACATCCCACACCCTGCTCCTGCTGCTTGGCTGTCCTTGTTTATACAGCTTGGGAATGTTTTTCAACAAAACTTGTCTTTCCCAAACATTCATTTAGGCTTGCCTGAATTTTTTTAAACTGACTTGGAAATGCTGAAAAAAATTCTGACTTGCAATGCTGTCTGGACTTCTACTAAACCTCCAGGGCAATGTGGATGAGAAGTGACAGCTTTTAAGATGAACTTTTTCTAAAGGAGGTGTTTAATGCTCCTAAGAAAACTCTTACAAATCTGAAATGGTAATATATTTCCTTAAACTGTTTGATCTAATGCTTTTCTAGGTTCTTGTTCTCTGCAGGAAAGGTTTTGCCTCATATGTATTTACATTTTCATTTTTTGCTCATGTTTCCTTGAATTTTTTGCAGTAATGGCTTTGAAATGTGTGAAGATAACTAACTGCTCAGAGGTCTAACTACATATTCAGGGACTAAAGTACATGTTATTTAAAATTTTGCTTGTTTGCTGTGGAAGAGTGTTTTTTTTCTGATTTAATTCTTTCAAGTAGCTGTGCAGGCAGGGTAGGAAGGCCTTTCCTTGACTGCACTGCAGTTCAGGCTTTTTAATAATTTCAGCACGAGAATACATGAGGTGTAAATGCCTCTTTAGTTTGGATGCTCTCTCTGCTATTTTATACCCCAAATAAATTATCCAAAGCACTTTTTTTTTCCCCCTGAAAATTATGAATAGGCTGATTTGTAACACCCTGTCCTGTAAAAGGTGCAACAAGATGAACTCACAAGCGAGAGAAACTTTTAGTTCCAGCAAGGCAGTGCAGATCAGCTCAAGCTGGCGTGTTCTGCAGTGCCTGGAATATTTCTGCTGGGGTCTCTGCTTGCCTTAATGAGAGGCAGGGAGTCCCCAGGAGAAGCAGCAGGATGCTGATGCTCAAAGCAAAACAATGGAGGCATGGCATGGTGCTGCACAAAGGGCACCCACCCGGGCAGTGAAGAGTGCTGTGATGATTTGTAGCTGCTGGTGGGTGATGCAGCTCCTCAGGTGCTCTGTATTAGCAACTATATTACTATTATTATATTATAGCCCTGCTCAGCTTTCCTTCTGAATATGACAGGAAAAACACTACTTCTTTATTCCCACTCCTTCCCTAAGATGAAATGTTTATTAAATATTTTTTAAGCTTTCTGGAGTCCCTATGTTTTGAAGCAATGCCTCACTATGTGAGTCTATGTCACACAACAGAGACTTCAGCTGGCAAAAGTCTGCCAGGATTCCTTTCCCACTGCACATCCTTGAGAGTCTCCCAGCTCATACATTTTCCAGGCAGAAACAAATGCACACAACAAGTGCACATGCATTGGGAATCTGGAGTGCTCAGGATGTCTCAGGATTCAGCACATGCTACACAGGTGACCAAAGTGTGTGCAGCAAGGCAGAGATGTCCTGGATGGACTGAATTTCCTCTGCATGCACAAATGGTCTCCATGGCACACAGGAACTGGATGATCTCTCACAGATGAGCCATTGTCACTACACTTGCTCTGCTGTGCTGGGGTCTGGCTGGCTGTCAGCTCCCTCTGAGCTCATGCTTCTGGGAGCTGCTGGCCAGCATGGATGGATGCAAAGAGCTGCCACAGCAGCAGAAGCTCAGAGCATGGGCTCAGAGGACTACCAGAGCCAAAATAGGGACTAGCAAAAATTCTCAGCTTCCTGAACTCTGATTAAATAGCTTACCCACTGGATTGTCTTGTGAAGATACATAATTTCACAGCCCTTTTGTTTTGTGTTCTAAAATACACAGAGCAAAAGTAAATTGTGTACTGGGGAAAATACCACATGCTAAAATACTACATTCTCTTATGCTTTCTCATAAGAGAAATCAGGAGTCAGCAGCTCCCATGATCTGTGGGATAGGAGTAATTAACTGGAGCAGATGCCTTCGTGAATCCTGCAAGGAACTATTATCATACTGAAAAAAAAAAATGGGAAAGAGCTGAGTATCAGGTATGCTTTTTAAATTACTTTTTGTGCCCTTTTATTATGCTGCCACCAGAAAAGTCAATAAGGAATGACCATAAACAGCTATTTATGACATCCCTTCCTCCTACAGATGCAGACACTAAAAGGACTCACCCTGCCACTGTAGGGCAAAATATCCAGGTTCTTCTCTGCATCTTGTGTATGCTCCACCATTCTGTGGGTGACACTGTGATGGCTCTGTAAATCTGTGTGTCTGCTTTTGGGGCCTCTGCTCCCTCGTGGTCAGTCACTTACAGCTGAGGGATGCTCCTTTGGGTAAACTCTTGCCTCATTAATGTGCTTCACAATGCTGTTTCAAATGTACATTCAGCATAACTTGGAAGCAAAAGTGAAACAGTCCCATGGGTTTAACATATCCTAATACTAAAATTAATGCTGTAGTTAAAACTTCATTCCTACACTTAGACTGCATGGAGGCATGTGCAGTGAAAAGCCAGCTGTCCAGAGTTCACCAGTTTTTCAGAGAGATTATCAAGTCTGCATGCCAATACAAACAAAAGAAATTGATATAGCAACCTCTGTTTAAATTACTTTTAAAACATAAGTGTTGAGGGGATAAGGTGTAGATGGAAATAGGTCCTTGCCTCACAAACAACCAAGCCACCAGAATGCAGAATACTGAAAAGGTCATCCTGAAACAGCATAGGACTGTATTTCATGAAATATAGGCATTACATTTCTGGAACCTCATTTGTGTGACAAAAACTGTGACAAGAACAGAGGTTGGCACAAAATCAATATACTCTGGCAAGGATGTAATAAATAATAAAAGTGAAGAACAGCATAAATTTTAACCAGGTTTCATTACAAGTTAAAGCTGGTCTGATTTCCTGTGTGATCACTTGAAGCTACATAATTTCCAAAGAAACATCAGCAAAGGTATATTATTCATTTTGGATGAAAGGTGCTAAGGCAAATATCAGAGAGAGGGAGAGAGAGGGGGATGTTTATTACCTTTACTTGCACTTGGGTGTTACCAGCAGGACTGGAGGTGTGGAGGAAGGGGTAGGAGACAGGTGGGGGCTATCAAACTCCTTCATAGTCACAATCCTCGGGGCACCCAGGAACTTTGGTAGTTTTGGTGTTCTTCACCCCCAGGTAGTTTGTTTTACACAAGGCTGAGAAACTTCTCACCCATGAGTAGCTGTGCCATAGCAAAAGCCCCAATTTCAACCATCTCTTTACAGAGACAGCTCAGCATCCACATCCTGATGCCTTAATTTTCCAGTCAAATGTACCAGAAATATCAATTAACAAGCATAATCCTCTTGTGATAATCTGCTGCTACCCTCTAAAATTTCAGCAGCACTGCTGCTGCCGCAGAAGGATAAACCCATTAGTTGCAATTTTATCAGCCCAAATGGACAGGAGCCCCTCCAGTTGGCTCAGCCAAGGAGGAAATTGTCTCACTAAGGCCTCTTTGGGCAGGAATGACTCAGTTCCTGGGGTATCCCTCCCTGGGGGAGACTGGGGAAGCCCAGCCTGGTCCCTCCACAATATGTCTCCATTTGGGTTGACAACTTGCCCTGACTGTGGGTTCACCTTGTTATGACAGCACAGCTGCACTTGCCATCTCTCCCCACTGCACACAAGAGCTCAGCCTTCCCCAAGTAACAGCAGCTCTCAGAATCCTGGATTAAAGGGGGTGTTTCATCTACAGTGTTTAGTCAGCCCCACATCACTGTAGCATCAGTTTCTAAAGGGGCAGTCCTGCTTTATTCTGATTTCTCTTGGGACAAGGGTTTAGCAGGGGACAGTGCCTGTTATACTGGTTCTGTTTTGTTACTTTCCAGAGAAAAATGTAAACTTGTGTCTGATTTCATGAGTCTATTTGATAAGTACTTTGTTACTTGAACGTCATTTCTACCCTGGCATCAGTAGTAATGGTGCTCAGTGTCATCTGTACATCACCATTCATTGCATTTATTTCTGCCTGGAAAAATTGCATCTTTAATGCAAATCTTGTTTTGAAATTTTGTTTTTACTTGGCTTTCACAATTTTTTTTTTTTTTAACTTAAAAGAGGGTTTGTTTATATTTTCTGTGGACAGAAAATGATGCGGCAGAAAGACTGGTGGTACCTGTGGACAGTGTCGTTTTCTGCTGTCAAAATATTTCAGATAGAGGGCATGTTTAATTATCATCCTCATTTTTCAAATTACCCTTTAATGTTTTTCCTTCCATCACATTACAACACTTGTCAAACACAACTCAGCTTTGCAAGATTTGATCTCTGACCATTGATCATTTTTTACAAATGTTAGCAGACCCATGTGTTCCCTCTTTACCTTCTGGATATCTCCCCAGATAAAGACACTTTCTGGATAAACATCACTCTACCTTCTGAGCAACTACTACATGATGTTCATAACTGGCCAAACATCTATGCAACGATTTTATGTGTAAAAAATCTGATAATAACTGTGTGCCTTAGGACTGACTAATATTGAACAGAAATAACTTTTGTGAGTAGATATTTTTAGTGTAGACAAATGTAGAGTGCAGCATTATTGCTTTTGCTCAGTTGCCCTCTGTGTCTCAGGAATGTGCCAGACCCAGTACAGTTTTTAATTGCTTTACTCTCTACTCAGTAATTTTCCTGCTGTTACGAGTGCAGGCTGCTCAGCAATCACTTGGTGCCAAGACATTTGTAGGACATTTCCTTTGTGTAGTGTCTGTGTCCTGCCTCTCAGCACTCTGTAATGCAGTTCTGCACATGCATTTCTGCTCTACACCATAACTTGATCCAACTGGCATTTCCAAGAACTCAGGGAAAACTATTTACTTCATGAAGCAGGTCTTCTGGCTATAACTGAGCTATATTTCTTAGATGAGTGTGCAAGAAGAGCTGAAAATATTTGGGAGATTTGCTAACACACTCCCCTCATATGGGGAGGGAAGAAAGCAGGAAGGGGAATAACACTGCCCTAGGATGGAGAATCCTCCCCTGTACAGTCTTATTTATGGTACAGGTCTGTCTGTCTGTCTATCTATCTATCTATCTATCTATCATCTATCTATCTATCTATCTATCTATCTATCTATCTATCTATCTATCTATCTCAAGCAGATTTGTAATCTTTATAGCTGTATTAAAATTAGAGGGGCACAAAATTCATCCAAATAAGGACAAGAAATGAATTTGAACATTTTTATACAATATATCTTGGTTTCATCAAATTTCAGACAACATTCTATTTATTGGAAGTTGCAAATCTGTACAAGTCTCCTGACAAAAACCCCTGTAGGAATATAATGATTAAGACTGATTTACATTAATATCCAAGCAATGGATATACAGTGGTTGGACCAAATTCAGTTTTTATTGTGATGTTCAATGTTAGAAAAATGAGACTAACTACCAAGGGGTACTGACTTAGCTGACAGTTATTGTTGTGATTGTTCTGGAGATTGTGTTGAATCCAGGGTGAAATAGTCTTTGGGTTGTGGCAGATTATTTCAGTAGAGGCTGGACAACAGGCTGTGGAAAGACACAGTGGTGTGTCTCTGAAAAGCTGCAAATCTCTCTCATATTGGAGGGAGGAAAGATTAGTTTATTTCCTTGAGGCAACTAACACGAGTCAAAATGTAAATAAGAGAGTTTAGGCATTTTGGAGAGGTCCTTCAGAAATGCATATCATAATAGCAATGTCTTCTCAAATTGATTATGCAGTCTGAATCCTTGGCATTAAGTGCTTGGCAAAAGTATTACACTCTAGCTCTCCCTACTGGATTATCATCACACAATTTCTGTGTTTAATGGGTGCAGTGTGTTGCTGTGTTAAACAATTGAACAGATAATGCAAGTATCTCACCACACTGTATAGATGTTTTATACTTCACATGCATTTCAACAGATACTGCTGTGGCTTCTATGTTTGCTTTGTTCATTCTTCTTATTTTGTAACATATCACAAAGAATACGCTGGTGTCTCCTGCTGCACTTTCTGAAAAGTCATAATAGAAAATGGGAATATTTCTTTTGTCTGTAATTTCCAAAATTCCTCTGTGATTTTTAAGAACTTAAGGTAACTTTAAAAAAAATATTTTAGGCTCTTAGAAACCTGAACTTCAATGGGTTTCACTGCAGCTTAGTTGTTTGTCTGAAAAATCCTTTAGTTATGTTTAACTGTTCTATTTAAATTGATTTTTGAAAGTTAATAGAGAGACTAATCCATACAGATTTCATGTTTCTGCCATGTCAGTTGGAGCTATCTACTTTTTCTGAGGGAAAAAGCAAACAGAGTATTTTAAGAGAGTTAAAATATGTATGGGTTATACTTTATGTTTCTCTCCCTGTATGGTATTTGTTGTACCAGAGCTAAGCTAAGGAAAGGTAAATTCTTCACTGATAAATATTTGATTGCAATGTGTTTACCCACATTCTGCAATAAATTGCTCTTTACTAGCAGCAAGACCTCTTTGACACTTTATGCCAAAGAAAAAAGTGTGTTTCTGTACCTTTACCTCTATGTTGAGATAATAATGGGCTTATAAGGTTTTGTTGTTTTTCTGAGATATCACACCCAATGAGAAAATTTACAAATAATCTATTAATATACTGTGGTTGTAAATGCAAAAAGTTTGCTTTATAAAATGATTATAGAGAACAATTTTATTGTTTTTTCATTAATTGCTGCTTCACTGCAAAAATCTGTGCAACAAAAGGAAGCAGATTTTCTTGGTGTGTGTTTATTTATGGTTCATAGTAAATATCACTTGAAGAACTGAAGCCATTTTATTATCACTACTAAATCCATAGGCAGGAATTCACTCAGATTAAATCAAATAAAACTAATCTGCTAAATTTTAAAAAAGGAGCAGAGACCAAGCCCTATGTCAGAAAGTAACAGTCTAAGTAATCAAGAATATGGTAGGTGTGGTCTGGGCAGTTTGTTGGTGAGGGTTAAAGCAAACTAAGGGAATGAGAAAAGTATGAAGCATGGAGAGAGCAGAGTACCAGGTGTTCAGGTTTGCTCTTTAATCCTTTTTGTTTTTGGGTTTGGTTTTACTTTTTGGTGCAGGGGGAAGGAAAGGAGCTGTCAGTTTACTTTGGTTCTGATTTGTTACTGGGGTGTTTTTGTTTTTTGTTTTTTGTTTTTTTTTTTTTTTTTTTTGTTTTTTGTTTTTTGTTTGTTTGTTTGTTTGTTTTTTTGTTATTGTTTTGGGGGTTTTGTCAGTGTGGACATGGATCTTCTACCCAAGAGAAGCATGGTCCATCCTGGGGAGTCAGGGGTCTCTTTGTGAATGGGGATCAAGAATTTGGCAGTGAGGTGAGTGCTTTCCATGATATAAATTTAGCCACTTATAAGTTTAGGAGATGCCAGGTACAAACTGGGATTTTAGGTGGGCTGAATTTTTGAGCAGTCTGTGTCAGACAGAACAAGGGCCCTCCTAGTTTAGGTGCTTTAGTTTGCTACTTGAAGACACATTTCCTGAATTTGGGCTAGTGTAAAATTCAGCTCCTATGCTAAAATGTCATTAATGTTTTACCAGATATAATTCAGTTTTAACCTCAAAACATTTCAGCAATGACATTACTGAAAAATACCAGGACTTATAAATCACTAGGTTTGTTCAGAGACTCTAGTCCATCCTCTCTTTTTTAAATTTGCCTTGCCACTCAAAAACATGTATTAACATGTTTTACTAATAGAAGATGTTTACACAAAATAAATCAGTGGATTAGATCAATTTAAAAGATTTTTATTTCACCTCAATGTTTTTGAGAGGTATTTGATATGCTAAAATATTGGCTTGGAGGACTGGGTTTTATCTCTGAAAAAATATTAGCTTGGTTATCTACCATATGTTTGATCTAATAAGGGCAAGATACAAAGCTAGAGAAGACACAGAGGAAGGAGAGAAAATAAAGCTAAGCATGAGAAAAAAATGCTGTGTATTTTAGGAGAGGTATTATAGAACACAACTTTAATTTGTGGGAAAGGAATTTGAGAAATTAATCTGATTATATTGATAATATCTTCCAGTGGAAAAATGCTTAGGTACTAACTGCTCTGTAATAGGTAAAATGGTAAAGAAGAAAAAGCCATATGTGCAAGCTATAGTTGCATGGATCAGCCTGAGAGTCACAGAATTTTGATGCAAAAGTGGTTAAAATGTGTAATAAATCCCATGCATAAGTGATATTTTTTCAATTTCTGTTGTCATTATGTTAGTCTTTATGGAAGAACTACCTGGCTTAGAGACATTCACCTTAGCAGAGCTCTGCATTAACACGGCTCTACCACCTCAGCTTGTTTCACTGTCTGTTGGGCAGGATAGAAATGGATCCAAACCAATAATGAAACTAGTTTTGAGCCATAGTCATGTGTTTGAGAGAGAATTCAGCCTGAAGAGCAAATATATGAAGTCATCTGCCAAGACAGGGAGCTGAGTTTGAAATGGGTGTGTACATTTCTTGGTGTTCCCAAACACCAGTCCTTACACCTCCTACCTGATCACATCCTTATAATATCAAATGCTTGAAGAGGAAGTATAGATATAGGACTATCACAAAAAATCTTAAGTAGTACTTGATACTAAGCTTGTACCTTTTTTCTAAAGAACTTAAGAGTTTCAAGCCTGTTGTCAAATTTGTCAAGTCCCCTGGGATCCAGGAAAACTACACTTGGTCTTTATTTTCTTCATTCTCCTTTCCATGACCTTGTTTTTTTGCCTCAAGAATACTTTCCTCTCTGGCATTCACAGAGTAATATAATGTTTATTCTGACCCAATTAGGATAAAGAGACAGAGAGCAAATGGGGCACAAAGGTTGCTACCCTTTGTAGGAATTGTGCATGTGCAGAATTGGAGAGAATACAAATTTTATTACAAAGAAATAAATAAAGCCTGTGCTTCTGAGTTCCTTTTCCTTTTTCTTTTTCTTTTCCTTTTCCTTTTCCTTTTCCTTTCTCTTTCCCTTTCCTTCTTATTTTTTTTTTTTAATTTTGACTATGAGCTTCTAGATGAATGTGGAACAAGAACTATGTTGAGCTGAAAACAGCAAAGGCACCCCAACTTAGAGTAATATAAAGAACCCCCCTCAGAATTTATGGCTTATTGAATAGACCCCCTAAGCTTGTATACATCTCCTCTGACATAGAATTATGGTGTTTAAAAGCAAAACTGTACACCTGCAAGAAATTGATGAGTGGAAGGACAGGTCCATGGAGCACTTTATCAACTGCCTGCCACTTTCAGTACAGCAACCAGTAAAATGTCACTCACTGTGACAAAGAAAGAATAATTAAAAATATATACATCTGGTGGAGAAACTGGGCTGAGGATGGCCTACTAATGGCATCATATATCACTGCATGGCCTGGTGTGGAAGAAGAATGACCTGCTGAAAACACCCCTTTAAGAATATTTATAGGAGCTAAATGAACTTCATTATATCATCAGATATGCCATAAAAACATCTTAAAAGCATTTTAGATAACCTGTTAAAGGAAAATAGTATTTTTAATGGTGTAATCTAAGAGAAAACAGTTAATGCGGACCTGAATTGAAACAATATTCTACAAAATAAGCCTTATGAGAAGTGGATAATGACCTTGCTGTCAAAATCTGTTATCACACTTTTATGATTAATATATTCTGTTGTTTGATTGAGCCCATTTTATGATTTTTACATATATTTTATATAAAACCCACCTGAATTATGCTTACACTTATTTCGTGGAAAGTCTGGTAATATGACAATTTTTTTTGGTCTTCTTCTGCATACAAGATTTGGAAATGAAATATCTGTTGCCTGCTGGCTGATCTTTGATCCACAATCCTCAGTTGTAGAGCAGATTTGGACTTCAGTAAACAGAAATAGAGTTCTGTGTGGGCTGTGACTAAACTCATTTCAGCACATTTGGAAGGTGCTAAACAAGTCAGTCCTCATTTGCTGAGTTTCTGACTGGAATCAGGAAAAGTGAGACAATGAGAAACAGGAACAAAATGTCCCTAAAACATATGCATGAGACAATTTTTTTTCCCCTTTCCCCCATGGCTTACTGACAAAAGTGACATATCAAGTGTATTTCATGCTATGATTTATTAGCACTGGTCATTCCTGTAAGTTCAAAGAATATGTTTTTCACACAATGAAAAAATGATAGCACATAAATAAATGGGTGTGTATTTGTTCTTAGCGTAGATACAAAATATACAATGAATATATTTATCCAAATTCATCCTCTTTGAGAAGGAAAATGTGCTATCAGCCAAGAGCCACGTGCATGTCAGAGAGCTGTTCACAGGAGGGTGCTTCTAGCACACCAGTCCAAGAGAATGGGACTTATTTGGCCCATTTCTTCAAGCTGGGTTTTTCTGGTTTGGTTTTCTTTTTTTTCTTCTGTCCCTTTTTAGCATGTTGAAGATGAACACCAGGCACTGTTGTGCTGCTAGCTCTATTTTACCACAAGTTTTGCAACAGTTTTGTTTCTCTTAAAGTGCTAATTAGCTGAAGGCTTATGATTGTGATGAAATGCAGTGTTTATTTTACAGAGAAAAAAGAGTTTTTAAGTCTTGTAGCTGCAGAAAGCACTTCTGAATAAAATCCTTTTGGCTTTAAAATAAATGAGAATAAAGCAAATGAATTTCAGAAATATTTATAAAGTTACGAGTGTGCATCAGTCAAATGAATCTTAGAGGGGAAAAGAGAACAAAGATAATTTGATTTATCATTTTAGAACACTGGTGTATTTTAAGTCAATGGAAAAAGAAGAGCCAGAAGAAAGCAAATCTTAAAAGATACTGAAGAGGTAAGGACAGAAAAAATGGATGGCAACCAGTGACTGATAATGAATACAGGGTACAGAAACTGTTTGTATTCTTGTCCCAGTCCATTTCTCTGATCACATTTCTGGACTTTACCATCCTTAAAATAAAGCAGAAGACTTACTAATGTCCCAAATAAAGCCTTGAAATAAATGGTGAAATAGCATGAGGTAAAGGAAGAAATTATAGTTGAGAGGCCTTTTGTCAAGTATCTACTCTGGAACAAGAAGGAGAGCAAAGAACTGTTGTAATTTGTTCTGGGAAGAAATGCAAGGTACTTTTACTCTGTGCATTTTCCCCTTTAGGAGAATAAGAGAGGAAGGGCAGGCTAAGAGGAAGAATCACATTCTTTTGCCACTCAGTACAATATTAGACTGAGGCAAACTTCTGCTTTTTCCAGGCTTTCAAGTGCCTTTCTTACTGATATGCAGGCATAGATCTGAGAAGTGATGCTCTCCAGACATTGATTTCTCATTTGTGCATCCTGAAGTTTCAAGCCATCCTCAGATAGGCAGAAAACTTCTTTTTGAAATCCACCATCCAGAATATTGTTCTGATATTTTGAAGGGAAAGGATATACACTTTTCATGAATAAGGAGAAGAAATGCCTGATTTTGACACTTATTTTTAATTATGTATCTTTTAAGGTCCAAGGATTGGTTCATGTTGTTCAATATGCAGCACAAAGAAATAGAGATTTCTGGCCTATGGCACATGAGGGAAGCAGTAAGGAAGTACTTCTCACTGGCAGCCAAGCAATCAGAACACACCCATGATTTTCTTTGACACTACTAAACTTAGAGAAAGGATGTGAAAAAGTGGCTTCCTGGGCATGGTGTACCCTTTAAGGAATAAAATGAAGTGTAGATTGGACAGATATAATTCACTTTCCTACTTTTTAGCCTGGGCTGCTAAAAAAGGAAGTTTGTTTTTGCATGCTGTCCTGTGTCTCTGCTCTCCTCCTGTTTTCCATTAACATCTGAACCCATGGGTGAGTTTTAACTAGATGGAAAGACAGACTTTTTCCAAGATTATTGCAGTTCTACAAGTTCATGACAACTGACAACTGTTGGGGGAGAGATACTCAAATAAGTACTTCTAACTCAGGAAAACTTTGAATAACTTGTCTGTCCATAGCTGTGTATGAACAATTAATCAGCAAAATGTTGCTCCAAATTCACCCAGTCCAACCTCACAAGGATGTGGGAAAAACAGAGGAGCAAGGAAGAGAGAGGAGAAGCAGCAAAAACAATTTTCATGTCAGTGTGCAGATACAAAGGGAATCAGTCTTCAGAATGGCACCAGCTTGCCAGGGTTTTTATTCAATTTTATATTCCCTTCATTATGTATATAGAAATGAATCTGCTACAGAGATTAGGGGTCTTAAATAGAGTTTTAGAAGAAGCTCCTCTTCTGAAGCCCAAGATCTTTGCCCTGTTGGTTCTGGAAAAAGACAAGTTTGGTTGTTTTTTTATTAAAACAACAAGAACTTTAAAATATTAACCTCAATCCAGTTCATAGAAGAAACATATGGGCACATAAATTCTATACAAGGTCTCAGTAGTCTTTCTATTGACAATGGTTGTAAATATTTCTTTTACTTTTATTAATACTATTTATAAAACTTAGGGTAATGCCATGTCAATTATTATTTGTGTAGTGTGTGCTGTCATGAGTAGATTAGGAATTCAGAGGACACCCTCTGCGTCAGAATATTTTGTAAGGAAAATTGGGAAAGGTGGCACTGTGAGTTAATAACTCCTTTCAGCTTGTGATGAGGATTATTAAAAATGAAGGGGAATGTGGAAATTTGGACTCAGTTTAAATTGAAGTATTGAGGGGGAAGGAAAAAGTGTTTACCACCTGTGGTTCAGGGTAGGGAAGCACACTCAGAGATGGCTGAGAGCATTAGATTAGTGACTGCAGTGATATCTAGGGAATTTTAATTTGTATAATTTATTCAATCATTAATAAGGAGGACTAGAGTTTCATGTAGAACTCATTTTTACATCAGTATGTGTTACAGGCAACTCAGCAAGGAAAAGCTTCAGACTGAATTTTATTAAGCAAAATGGATATGGTAAGTACCATGATCATTAGGGATGGATTTTGGATACAAATACAGGTGTATTGCCATGTAAATGTTCCAATTTAATACAATCAGAAATGTATTAAGTAAGTGTATTAGATTGGCAGTGTTTATGAGCAAAGAACTCTTGAGGACAAAAAAAAAAAAAAAAAAAAGAATAATTTGCAAAAGGATTGGGAGGAAATGCTGCAAAGCAAAACCTGAAATATAAATTATTTGAAGCCTCTGTAGATGAGTGATAAGTTGTTAAGCTAATTGCAAGTAACAACAGGGAAGTAAAAAACCTCACAGAATCAAAAACTTTGGTACAGTCTAATGTTGTGAGAAGAAACAGGAAATGTAGAAAAGAGCATTTTTAGAATGAGATAGAAAACTGAGTTTCTGTTGCCTGCTCTGCAGGGATGACCAGGGGACGAAATATCCCTGTGGTGGAGATGCCTCCAGTGAGTGGAAGATGAGGCAAGAAAAAGAAGTAAAAGGAGTAATAAAATAGAAAAATGCCCGATAAATTTAACCTTTTCTATAACCTAGAGCCCTTGGGTTACAACATTGCTTTTGAGTATCTGTCTTCCTTATTAAACCACAAACCAGCACAGGGAAGGGCTGGTTCCTTAAAGCATCACAGCTCTCCTGTGTCTGCCCCAGTCAGGGATGTGCACCTCTGGGCAGCTCTGAGAATTGGGCTCCTTAGACATCTGGAGATGAAACTGGAAAACAGTGTTTCATGTGAAAAGAGAGCTTTCTCCCCCAAAAAGGGGAGGAGAAGTTGATTCAATTATGGCTGGGAACAAACACATGAGAGGAAACATTAGAGGTCTATGCATTGTCCAATGTGTTCTTAAAAAACTCAACTCCACTCAGCAGTTGGAATGCATTCAGGGAAATATTAAATACCAAACTGGAAGGACATTAAGCATAATCTCTTTAGTGCTTGACAGTTTTGCATGAGTCTTTTTGTCTCCTTTTTGTGATTAAAAAAACGATGTTAAATGTCTAAAAATATGGATTTTACAGTGAAGATGACAAATAAAATTGTCAAACTGTAGCAGAGAACACAGGCCATTCTCATTTCTTGCTAAATCTAAATTGCTTTACTAGCTGAACATAAAGTGGAACAGAACAGAACAATTTTCTGTCAGTCTCTTTTTAATTTTTTTTTTTAGTTTTGTAGCAACCTGCAGAATATGTCCAGAGACAAAATGTGGGATTCTGAGGAATTGGTACATTCCTATTTATTTCCAAAATTGTGTTGAAGGGTATTCCTGACAGGATCAAGCTCTTCCCTCCTGTTCTTCAGCTTCTGTGATCAGGAGTGAGCTACTTGGGAAAACAATGAATCTTGAGGTTATCTCTGCTTTTTTCTTAGCCAACTTCTTGAAGAGCACCTTATGGTTACTGGAAATGAAGTATTAGTTAATGAAACACTGTCTATGTTGGAAATAAATAAATAAAATAGTATATTAGAAGAGTGTGTGCTATATTGGATAATTGTAATTATCTCTAATATCTTGGCAGACATCTTGCTCAAATCAAATCATACCTAGGAAGGATTTTCCTTTAATCTTAGGAGAAGCACTTCAGCTGCAGCCTTGTAAGAGGGGAGTGAGCTGTTTCTGTTGTTGCAGTAAGCATGTTCATATTTAATACAAAAATGTTAGGAAAAAAATTGTCAATTTTGAAGGAAATAAGTAAGAAATATAGGCAATGGGTAAAATCTTTACAATTGGAAGGAATGAGGAAGAGCCAGAGAAAGTTCTCATTTGAAATGGCTTGAAGGAGATGTTTTATCCTGATATTCCAGATAAAAATTATGAAAGCTCAATTTGCCTATTGTAATCTAAGTTCTAGCTGTGCAATAGACCTTGGGATTGCTGTGTTATGACCAAGAAATGAGGAAAACACTGCATCCCCCTAATGTGAATTTTCCAAGGTTTCAGTACCCCGATGACAAGCCAGTGCTCTTCCCAGAGTCACTCAAGCTGCCCTCACAGCATCTTTTATCACATTTGTCTGCTTCACTGGCGCTTTTGCTCCCTCTGTTCAGCTCTGTGTGTGCTGCAGGTGATCAGCAGCCTGAGCCTGCCCTGGTGCATCCCCTCCCAGGCTGGAGCCTTCCCTGCAGCACAGCCAGCGGGGCTGTGGCCACCAGGGAGGGATGGTGACCTCCATCACAGGGCTGGGAGCTCTGTGTCCTCACAGGAGAGGTGCCCACAGCAGCCTCTGCCTTCACAGGCACCAGGAGGTGGATTCCTATGGGGAAAAAATAATAGTTGTGTGGCTTGCAGTGCCCTGGATAAATGGTTGTGACAGCCTCCAGTGCTTCAGGCAGAGAATGGCAACACGCTGCTGCTCTGAAATGGTGCTGTCAGCTGGGCTCACAGCTCCTCTGGAGCCCTTCATGCCTTGCAAAGGTGGCAGGAATCCTGGGCAGCAGGCAAGAGCCTGGCATAACTCAAACATGAAAGGTGTGTGAGGCGTGGAAGCGGGGCAGGTGATCTGAGGTGAATATAGAGACACTGCCCAGGTGTGCAGAGACAGGGATGGGGCAGGAGTGGGGCCTGATCAGGGTTCTGAATGGCCACAGAAAAGGTGTCTACAAACAATTCAGCATGAAAAGAATGACCATGGAAAAGGTGGATCTGTTGCAAGAATGGCACAGGGACCTGCTGACAAAACACGTGGAAGATAGTGAGGGTCTCAGTGCCTTCTTCACCCTGATCTTCACTGATAAGTTTTGGTTACTGGAATCCCATGCCCCTGAGACCTGAGGAAAAGTCTGGAGCAAGGCAGACCTTCCCTGATAAGGGAACATCTGAACCACCTGGGCATACACAAATCCCTGGAGCCTGGTGGGATACAGCAGGAGGTACTGAGGGAGCTGCCCCATGTCACTGCCAGATCTCCCTCCGTCATTTGTGAAAGGCTGTGCTGGTGAATAAGACTTCTGAGACCTGGAAGAGTAAACAGGGAACAACAAGCCACTCAGCCTCACTTCAGTCTTTCAGGAATCTTTTCCAAATAAGGTGATTTGGAGTAGCCAGCACGAATTCATGATGGGGGAACCATGCATGGCCAACCTGAGAGCCTTTTATGGTGAAGTGATGGGCTCAGTAAACAAGGGCAAGCAGTGAGTGGTGTTTAACTTGACTTCAGCAGGGGTTTTACCTATATATATATATATATATATATATATGCATATAAAAACCTGGTTGAGGATGTAAAGAAGGCTGAGTCAGACTCTTCTTGATGTGTCCTACTAACAGATAAGGAATTACACAACTGAAATACAGCAAATAGCATGTAGCCAGAAGACAACACTTTATTTTGTGAGGATGGTGGTTGGGCTGTGTCACAGCTTGCCCACAGAGGCTATGGAATCTCCACCCTTGGAGCTGGTAAGAAGCCACTTCGACATGGTCCTCAGCAATCTCTGTGTGTGACCTGCTCTGAGCAGAGGTTTGGAGGTGCCTTCAGTCCCACAGTGGTTCTGAACTTCTGTAATACAACAAAGATATGCACTAGTTAAAAAAACTTTTGTTTCTACCTTTGGGAGGCTTATAAACTCTTAAAGGGAATACATGAAAAATAGATGAAGGGAACATTTTCATATTTAATTTTAATAATGGAATTATTATTTTTTTTGTATAAATGAAATAAGCGGTTTGCAATCAAACAGGCAAGTATGTTTTTAAGAGCTGAAAATAGGGCTGAAAATTCCTGTGTTTAAAAGTTTCCATGCTGTCATTGCAATAAATTAAGTTTCTAATTAAACACATGCTCACATACACACTCTTGGATGGGAATGCAATGCTTGATCAATAGCCCCAGGCTACACGGTAGCAGGCAGAATTATAGCAAAAGGAACTGGATGAATGGGTTTACTTAATGACCACAATATGATTTATTTCACTGGTGGGAAAGGGGGTAGGAAGACATCAAAATGCTAAAAATATTACCTGAGCAAATTAGGATGCAATCTTACAGGAGATGGATTCTCCAGGGATCCTGTGTGAGTACAGTAGATCAGAGCTCAGATCACTGTAAAAGAATCATACTTGATGAAAGTGTGCCAGCTAATCTGCATTCAGCTTTTTTAGCCATTTATAATTAAGAAGGCTTTTTTGTTATATTTTAAAGTAGATGGCTCAACCATGGACAATTGCTGACTTAATCTGTACATTTTCACAGTGTCATGATTTTAGTTGTTGGAGGAGTCTTGGTACAAGAAATAAAATTAATGCAGAAAATTCCCCATACAGTAAAGCAGATGAAAAATACATCTTTGAGTAAACCTTCTCAGAATTTAAAATTTTGACCACAGCCCCTTTTTATTTGGCATTTGCACTCAGAGTTGAAACAACAGCCCAGGAAAAGTGTGCCAGTGCAGGAATGTGCTGGAAGCTTTTGGTTGTGAATGTGGGACTGGCAGCTACATTCTGGTCTCTGCCACTTGAGATCTGTCACTGACCCCTCTGACCAGTTATTTACCTTGCCAGGGAAGTGAATAAACCCAAGCAAAGTTGAGACAGAGAGAGAGAGAGACAAGGCAGTTTTCTGAGTTTTGACTTTGTTGTAAATACAGGTTTGTGTCATATGGCTTATGACCTAAAGTGAGCCAAAATTGAAAGAGCTGACAAAACTAGCAGCAGAAGTCTTCTTCAGTCCCCCAAAATATACTCATATCATGTATATTAATTTTGGTTCTGGCTATTTTCAAATGTTCTTTCAGTTTCTCTTTCCCCCTACTTATTTATCTGTGAAAAATGCAGAAACTGAATATAAATCAGGTTTTGACTTTTTCTATAATTGTGCTTTTCAAAGGAGATAATTAAATTTCTGCCTCTTTGGGAAAAGGTCAGCATGTTGGGGTAACAAATATTCGTATCTCTAGGGCATTTGCCCTTATTAGCCATGAATCACTGTTTCATAAGCTTGGAGCCTTGGCTAGAATCCATCTAGCCTAAAATACTTTGAAAACCAATGAATTAACTGAGATCTGCTTTAATAGTTCAACTTTATTACTAATTAACCTGTATATGCCCCTGTTTGTTATGCTGCAATTCAGAAACTAACACTATGGCTATTGTCTAGACATTTATTAAATGTTGAGTGCTATTCCTCCATTTACTTTAAGGGTTTGTTGCTGTGCTGATCACTTGTTTTGTACACAAGTTAAGGCTGTAGACAGTCTAAAGAGGTTAGTGAAGAAGACTTTGAAAGGCTGATATTTGACTTTATGTTGACCTCCTAATCAACTGACTCATCTGCAGGATACCACCCACATTTTTGGTGCTGGAGAGCTTAGCTACCAGCAGAAAAACACAGCAACTGGGGAGAACACAGGGTTTGTGTCTTTTCTTATTTTATGCAATTATTTTGTGAGATTTGAACTCATAATTACAGCTTCTGTTCAGATTTTCAACAACTTTTAAGCTCTAAGGATGGCAAAGTTGGGGGTTTTTTTTGTCACCTGCAATTTCAGGCTGAAGTATAGTGACCAATCTCTATGTTCTTGTGGCTCAGACCAGAACCCATAAAACCTCTCAGGCCTTCTGCTGTCTGCTGAGATGGAGCTGGAGCTGACACTGAGCTGGGAATTGCATATCCATGCTGCTGGAAAACAGCTGGCACTAAAGCACCCTGTGGGCAGTGGGAGCAGCCTGGGCAGGGCTGAAGCTGAGCCCAGAGCATAGTGCTGGCCTAACTTGAAGCATGGTGACATAAGCATGGCTTTGGTCTTTGCCAGTAGGTCCTTGCTCATCTGAAGTGCTTAGACCTAAAGTAAAGTTTAGATAGTCAAGTGACCCCCACCCAGCTGCACCCTTAGCATCAGGAGGTCACTGATTTTCATGGAGTTCTACTTAAGGACTCTTGAGACTTGTAACTATCTAACTGCTTATCCTAATTTAAAGCCCAGTGGAATTGAAATACTGAGTTGTCCTCACTTCTCTCACTAAGGTTGAGGGTCTCCTTAGAAGAAACTTCCATACAGTGTGCTAAGCAAGGAAAAAATAAATCTCCTATTCTGACCCTCATTTCCTCTGTGGATTAGCCATTAGTGTATGCTTCCACTAGTAAGAGGTTTAGATGTTTGAGTATTTCCTTTCTTCTTGGATATGTTTAACTAATTACTCCACATAAGTCTTTAAACTCTGGTTTTTACTGTACTTTTCAGTCTTCATCCTTTCTGCTGAAACAGTTCTGTGTGGTTGTAAGCACAGCTTGTGCCTTGTTATGAGAGTGTTTGCTAGGTAGTCTAGGTTCCTCTTGAAATGCCAGCACAAGTTTAAGCATTTTAATGCTTAAATATGGATTGTAGCAGAAAGAGTAAGAGCATGCCCTTTTTTTCTAGGCAAGTATCCTAAGAGTGAACATATTGGGCCATGTTTCTGTTCAGGTGCTTGTTCACCTCCTTCTGCTCTGCTGAATATGGAATATTAATATTATATTTAACATTAAAATGGAACAATCACAAGAAGAGGGCATGAGAGCATCTGCTCTCACATAAGTCTGTCATATACTGATTCAAACTTTCCCCTGCAAGGCATGAGAAGTGGGTTCACAGCCCTTCAGAGGAAGGAATGGAGGCTGGAAGCATTAAACCTACACATGTGAGAGCTCTTTCATGCAGGATTTTTATATTAAATGTGACAGTAACACATTGTTCATACAAAGAACTGAAAATTTTGGTAATAGAGAACAAATAAAAATGTGAGTGTGCCTAGTCATGCAAAGGAAGCAGATGTTAGCAATACATTAAATTACAACTCCAGCACAGGCATAGCCTGTCTTTTTTTTTAATTTGCTATTGATCTTCAGACCACAAAAAGCAAAAGCTTTCTTGTAGTAATTTAGTATTTTTTTCAAGTTCTGCCAAAGATCTGACAAAATGCAATGAGTCTCTGATAATAGGTGTGACTCTACACTTAAACACTAAACACTTAAAATTATTTTAATATATGACATTAACTGTGCCATAGAACTTGCCTAAAAGAATGTCAGTCTGCTCAAGGGCAGCAGAGGGAAATTTAGGTAGATTTAGGAGAAAATGTTGTGTGCATGACCTCACAGGAACAAAACCTACATCAGCTGGTTTAGAAAATATCAACAGAAATCAAATGTTGGTGGAAACCAACAGATTTATGGAGCCTGATGTCCTGTATGGAAAAATGTCCAGAAGCAATTTTTTCAGAGAATGGGGCAAAAAAACTTGCAATAGGAAGCTGTATAGAAACAAGGATTAGTCACTTTTTGTAACCATATCAATAATTTCACTATTTCAATTCCATTTTCACTAGCTGTACTTCTGTATGTAAGGAGAAAAGGTGAAAAGAAGTCTTGATGTATACTCTACACAATTTACTATTTTGTTTGTTTTTATTACTTCTCCTATAATTTATCTCTGCTCAATGATTCATGCTCTCCAGCCATCTTTCCCAGAAGGAAAATAGAAATGGATTTTTCAATTTAAAGAAGCAAACAAAACCAAATCTTCCTCTCTGAAGACAACATTGAAAGTATACATAACTGATGCCAAGAAAATGCAGTTAAAGTAATAATCTCAGCTACACTTCTATGACTGGAAGGCCTTCAGTATACACAAGCACCTATATGTATTTATGTTTATGTACTTTAAAGAAAGGTGTGTGGGAGGATTTGTTCTGTTTGAGTTTTTTTATTTGGAGTATAACCTGAGGATTTTTTATAGACTCATAAAAACTTTTTGTATTCAAACATTGCATAGTAAAGCAAATAAAATGAAAGAATTCTTTCTAATGGCAGTTTTGCTATACAGATGATAAAGAAAGGATCAGAAAAGTGTTTTTCTCTTTAAAGATGTCCTTGCCATTGTAACTGTATTTCAGCAGTGCTAATTTAATATTCAAAGTGCTCTGATACCCAGCTGTGTGATGCTCTCATTTGAAGGTGTAGAAATTCACTGAACTTGATGTTACAATCCCTTTCCCTCATGTTCAATTGTGATTGGACTCTCCTTTACACTGCTGGGAAAAAAAGGGGCAATGATGCCACAATATTTTGGAGAATTTAAGGAAATTAGGCAAGTAAAGACAACAGCCCATTGGAGTTCAAAGAAGGTCTTTTCAAATATTCCCATGGTCTTTGTACCTTTGTAGACCAAGGCAGACTCAGAATGTGTTGTGTTATGAGTTAATGATCTGTTAGAAGAAAAGAAGAATAAACATAAACAGTCATAAATCCAGGGTTTTTTCCTACTATTTGAACATTACTTCCTTGTAAAAAAAAAAAAAAAAAAAAAAGGCTCCTTTTTTTGGCATTTAGGTGCTGGAAAAATTTCTTTAACAGTAGTGTTTTTCCACCCAATTTTTTAACATAATACTTTCTTTTAAAGGTTTACATATATAATTTAGGTTTGACTTTTATAACTTCCTCTGTCCACCCAATCCTATTCCTATCAACACTAGAGATGTTGAATCACTTCATAAGGCAAAAGCCATAATTTTCCATTTTGATTTTTCAAGTAGCTCTCTGATGGTTACCTTGATGAAATTATGCAATCTGGGATATTTTTCCAAACCCATGTCTGCTTTTTGGATTATCCTTCAGGCCTCCATTGTGCTAAAATAACCAATGTACTGTAACAGCTTTCTGTAACACCTCTAGGGAAATGAAATGGCTTTTTCATGTCTGAAAAAAAGTCCCAGTTCCTTGTCCTGTTGCCCTTGCCATGAGACAGGGCTTTGGCAATGCCTGTCAAAGCAGCCTTCTCTATGATATTAGAAATGTCAGGGTAAGAGCTGCCAAATTTTTGATCCTGTTGGCTATGGGCATTTATATTACCTTGTGGGGGTGTATATTTTTTCAGCGTATCCTTCATCTTAATGGAGTGTGATAGCTTATGAAAGCCAGCTTGACATCCATTACCACACAGATTTTTTCCTTTTGTCCACCAATAATATCCTTATGATGGCAGCAGAAACTGTTTATATAAGAAAAGAATTGGAAAATATTCCTGATTTGTAGGTGCTTAGGGCAGTAAGTCCTTTTATTCACTTGAATCAATAATATCAGGCATGGCCCAGTAAGAGTTCATACTCCTGCCATCTTAGGCTAACAAGCTAACAATTCTTTTGTTCTGCATAATTCATTCATTTAACTTGTATATGGCACAGGGCTGGATCTTAGAAACTCAAATGTTCATCAGTGGGCTAAGTACTGAGTGTTTAAATCCAACTCTTTCTGAAAAAACACAGATGAAGAGATGGCTTTCCCTGTCAATCTAACAATGAAAGCATTTGTTCTGCATTCAGGAAATACAGGAACACGTTTAGCATCATCAAATGTGTATCTAACCTACTGGGCCATAAAAGTGTTTGCTAGCTGCTCTGTTTTAGTACACATTGGAAACCAGTCTTCACTGCTTCTTCACCATCCCTCTGCACTTTTTAAATGTCCTCTTTTTCTGTCTTGTGAGGATTCAATTATTTCATGCACACTGAAACAATTTCAGCAGGGGACCTGCCTCACATGTGATCTCCTGAGCCAGGCCACATCAAAACAGGGCTTGTAAACTCTGACAGCCTTCTTACTTGAGGTTACCAACATGTTCAGGAGAAGGTCCTGTGAAGGATGTCGAGTGTATTTATCCACGTTTTTCTGATTTTCCCCCTTAGCTTTCAAAGAAAAAGTCCAAGGCCTGGGGTTTATATATTCTGAAATGGTGGGTCACTATAATGGTAGTAATGACATGCTGACACCTTTGTGTCACTGATGAAAAACATATTTAGATGGTAGAAAAGTATTCAAATAGGTGGGTGGAGAACATTTAATCCAAGTGTCCAGGATCATGGATAAATGCTCTGCTGCAATGCTGCTGAGTAAAACCATTCCCTGCCACACATTCACAAACCTTGTTATGGTGGGACACAAGCAGTCAATGCAGTTTTGCTCTTAGTTGCTTTTCCACTAGCAACACTTCAGGAATACGGTTTAGGAATTTTTGGAATCCCAGCTTTGAGCTTTGTAGTTTTCTTGGGGTTTTTCCCCCAGAATGCTGTTGTGGATTTAGACTTTAGTGAACAATAGAAGTGAGCAACTGAAGTCCCACTGAACAAAGAGAGATGAGCCTGTATTTAAGGGAACAATTTCTTGGCTTTGTTATCCCGTTCTGTGTATCAGGGAAGCCAAATAAGTGTTTTTAAATTGGTTTGTCTCAGACCAAGGAACAGAATATGACTCAGAACCTGCTACCTCAAATCCATCTCCCTCTGATATCTTCCTTAGACATTTTAATTAATATTCCTAAATGCTTAAAGACAAATGAAAGAAATAATGCTTTTTTAAAAGTAAATAAATAAATACAGTATGAGAATTTCCAATTGTCTCCATTAAGAGCAAGCAGATCACTCATTGTAGTGTTTTATTTCTTTTTTTACAGAACAGCTAGCTTGTGCTACAGTATCTCTTCATCTCCAGAATTTCTCTTCCAAGATTATGTATAGGCTCTGTCTTACTAGTAATATTTTAATTCATCACCATATATTTAGCAAACTCTTCTTTTATCACTTGATGACAGAAGGGATTTTTTTTTCTCTGACATTTATTGCTTTTTAAACTGTATTTCTGGTACGGTGCCAGGTTTCTCCCAAAATATTGTAAATAAATGTGAGTAATACAGATTTGGATTTATGAAGCATAATGGTTGGATGCTTTAGCTATGAAGAGATGCTTTATCATAGTCCACCAATGTGTGGGGAAACTTTTAAGACTTGCTTTCCTGCTTTATTTTACTACAGTCCTTATAGGTTTTAAACTAAGTTGCTTTGAGACTTGAACACAATTACAGTAACCAATCTGACATACACACAATGTGAATAAAATGCTCAATTATATACAGTCCTTTTAACACTGATACATTCTACACACATAAAATAAAGGCACCTTGAAATAAAACTCTTATCTCCCTCACCTCACTTATCTACTAATTACATATAAACTCACACAATAAAAAAAATCCTTTATGTCTATCATTAAAGAATATAAAAGAAAGGCTTGTTATCTTCCTTCATGCTTATCTGTAAGACTCAGTAATGTTCCTATCTGTAAGAGTATATACTCTCTCTATATGTGCATGTTCATATATAGTTTATATACACAAATATAGCTCCCTTCAGACTCTGAATGATTAATACACTGGCTAGGGAACTGTTCTGTATTCACACTTTCTAAAACCAGAAATTCTTTAGATGGAAAACTCCCATTTCTTCCTCTGCAGGTGCTGCTTCATGAGACCATGAAATCAATCCTGCCACCCTTTTGGTTAAATTTTGATTCAAAATGAAAAATTACCTCTCCTCTAATATCCTTATTCTCTTTCAGTCATTATTTCACAATCTGGATCATTTATTTTTTATTTTATGGTGGATTAAATGTGCTGGTAACAAACTTTGAAAACATGGTGGCTGAGCAAAACCACCACTCCTTTGCATCACATTCCTTACATTTTTTGCACGATGATCCTTTGTGTGGTTTACCTTGAAGAACATGAAAGAGCTTTAGTCCTGAAAAGAAAGCATGTCTGGGAAAAAAATAAAGGGATATTTGTAATCAGTAGAAAATAAAACCTCTGCCCAGAATCCTGTGTGACATTCCTGTCCCTCTCATGGTGTGGGGCTAGCTAACCTCTGAGCTCAGTGTGCTGCAGCTGAAGATGAATATTATCAGCTTCTGATGGAACCAGTCTGGGAATCTGGATTTCCCCCACTGCTGCCCCAGGGGAGAATAAAGGGTCCTTGTGCCCCTGCAGCAGCAGCAGGGGCTGGCATCACTTTTCATACACTTAGAGGACATGTGCCACACGTCAGACACCATGAGGAATGCAGCAGATCCCTTATCTGCTTTCCTTTCTGATGTTTAATGATTTCTCAGTGGATCCAAGGGTTGCATAAGACTTCCAAGTAGAGGAGTGACCCAGATCAGAGAGATACCACCGGGAACATTTCCCTAGTGCCTGTTTCATGGGGATGGGAAAGGAAGCAGATGTTTTCCATCAGCAACTAATGCTGAAGAGCTACTATTACTCCCTCCCTAACCACAAGCTCTGTGCCATAATCATCTACTCCCTTCTTCTGCTTCTATAGATGTAACAGCAGCATGTAATAATTCAAATTCTGTCTTGTTGACACAGCTTGCTTCAGCTGTACAGAAAGCAAGTTTTTTGTTCACCAACTCTGTGGACACATCAGCACTTTGCAGAGAGCCTGAGAGGAGCTGCTGCTTTCTTGATGGCAATTGCCTGTTCTTGCTCAAGCTACCAGAAATCTGTGGCAGCACACTGGAATAGCCATCCACAGTAAATTTCTGTCAGTGTGGCACAATTTTTTTTTAGACAGGATCACAATTTTACCCTGAAATATTCCTTGGAATAATCCCTATTAAAAAAAAATATATATATATTAAAAAAAATCTTTCCCTCTTAATTCAGGAAGCTGATCTCAAATAATGCTTCTTTATTTTCCTTGAGTAATTATGCTGATATGAATTTGTAGGGAAATTGTAGGAATTGCTTCAGTTGGGTCTGTGTCACTGATAGGGAATGATCTGTCTTACAAATCTGGCTTTGTAGAGAGTGAGAATAACAGGTATTCTGATGTATCAAGTTGAAAACTAACTGAATAAATATGAGGCCTAATGGATTATATTGGACTTGAAATACAGGCGTGTGTGCAAGAATGTCCCATGGAGAATATTAAAGATCAAAAAGAGGGAAAAAAATTAAATGGCTTTAATATAATAAAAGGGGACAAGCTCACCTGATGAACTGAAAAAGGTTAGCTGAGGAACTAAATCATTTATTTTTGGATATAAGCAAGGTCAAGATATCTATTCTGTGAGGATGAGCACTTTAATGTTCTGTTTGGACAATTTAGATAATATGACAGCTGTTATGTATTTCCTCTCGTAGTGCATAGCTGCAGATATTCCAAACAGGTAAGAAAAATCCTTAAATCCTCTCCCTTTGCAAGCCCACAGGGACCTGCTAATCACAGAATCCTATGGAATCATGGAATTATAGAAGAGCCCAGGCTGGGAGGGACTTTGAAAGATCCTCTTGTCCAGTCTTTCATAGGAAAGGGAGCCTTGATCAGATTTTTCCAATCACACCTTGAAGATCTCCAGTGATGGGTAGTCCTCCACATCCCTGGGGAGGCTGTGGCGGTGACTGATAATTCTCACTAAAAAAATGCTCCCTTAAAACAAGAAGAAAACTTATTTAAGAGCTCTGAAATGTTCCACAGTACAAAGCTTTGCTTTTTATTTTTTTTTTATTTTTTTTTTTTCCCCTATCAAAAGGCACCATGGATACAGTTCTAGCCTAGGCTCTCCTTAAGGTCAAAGAGCCAAAGTTGACCCTAAATTCCTAGTCCATGGTGTAGGCAAGTCAAGACAATCCTGAGGACACATATAGGGGATGATCCTGCTCCTTCCATAGTGAGAGTTCTGGAAAAGACTGGACTCAGTATGAAAGTCACTATAAATATGAAGAATGTTAAATGAGGAATGTCATGGGACTGTAAACCCTTCACAAAAATAAAGGATCTTCTTTGCTACAACTGCATTATGTGTCTTGGATACCAATCCTGAAGAACAAGGAAGGAGGATTAGTACTTTCACATTTTTAGAACAAATCTAAAACCCACTTTTCATGAAAAAGGGAAGCAAAGGATGCTGAAAAAGGAAGGCTAGGAGGGGAAGTTTTAGCACAGATTAAAGGAAAAGAATACATAGATGCTCCCTGAAGCAAAGCAGATGGGCTGAAGAAGGCTATTCCTCTAGCTTCCTATGTTCATTTTAAAGGTCAGTTTTAAAAGATAGGAGTCAGGTGTGGAGGACTTTTTTCCCTCCCAAAACATAGCATCAAGAAATCTTAGGAGACAGCAAAGAGAGGTGACAAGGTTTGGGAATTTTTTTTGCACTATTTTTGGTTTCATAATATTTTCCCCTGGATTTAACCATTACTTTATCAGAATAAATCTTCTTTCTAAGTTTCAGCTTTATTCAGGGGTGACAAATCTATAATGTTCTTTTTTCTTGGGGGTGAAACTCCACTGATGTTTTGCAGGAAACCCTTGTAGGAGCAATGCTGAAGAAGGAAGCTTCTATCAGAACTATGAAAGTTTGGGGAACTACAGGATCCAGTACTAGTACTCAGGATCAATTCTCTCCAAGCACACACAACCCTGTACCCTCCTTGTAAAAGACAGCAAAGAGGAGGCATCTAGGCTGAATACTCCCAAATTGCTACAGCTGATCAGTGCAAATTTCCTTTGGTGGAAAGATATGACAAGTGACAAGAGGGAGTGGAATGTTGCTTTGTTATTCTGATTTTTCTCTGACAAATGCAGATCAGCAGCATGTGTGAAAGGAACCTCAGTCTGTGAAACAGGAGAGAGCTCAAGATATGATGTATAGACTTTTTTCTTGCTTCATGGGGCTGCTGGGATATGAAAATGCCATTTTGGGGAAAGCTAATTGCCTGTTCAGCAACTAAAAGCAAGATACCTTTGTTCAGTGAGTTCCAATTCCCTGAAGTACACTGCAGTAGCAAAGCAGTAATTACAATGCAGCATGTCTTAAAAGAGCACCATTACACATTTCATGAAGAAAAGGGTAACTTAAGCATTGCTGCTCCCTGGTTAAAGAAAAAGATTTAAAACATCTTGAGCATGATCTTGTGTGTTTTATGAATATAAATTTGTCTTCATATCAATTTCTAATGTGAAGACTGTGCTTGAAGCTTACTAACCCTGTTCAGACTGCTGCCAGGCCAGGTTATAAGCTATTTTGTGCTGCTGGCAACAGTCCAATAATATAAAACACATTTTTAATTTTCTTCCTTTGCCCCCCTCCCCCCCCAAAATGGGTTTTTGTTTCTTTCTTTTTTTTTTTTTTTTTTTCTGTCTCCAGCAACAAAGATATAGTCTCACCAGAATGGAATGACTTGTGGATGAAGAGGTGAATATAAATTAAAGTGGAGTCTTTGGCTGGAGAAGCACAATGAATGTTCAGAAAAGGATGGTGAAAAGGAGAAGTGTGAGCAGACAAAGCAAAGGAAACCAGGCAAAAAACAGAAAAGAAAATGAGTTTAATATATTTTTGATATTCAAAACAGAGTGAGCATGGTGGCAGAATTCTGGAAATCATAAACACCTTAGAGAGTTAAGACTACCTCATAAATGGGAATAGGCAATTTCTTGGGGATTATTTCTAAATCAGACTTTAATTAAAATGTTAGGAGAAGATGAACATATGTTTTAATAAATAAATCATTATTAAATGTTAAATAATAACTTATTGGTAACTACAAGCATGCTATAGTTACTTATTAACCACAATTTATTTATTGACCTTTGACAAATGTAACGCTTTCTGTGCAGAACAAAATTGCCTAAGGAAGCTGGAAAGAAATAAGATATGAATCAGGATATTGACAAAAATCAGTAAGGAAGGTAACTTGCACACCAATTATGTTGTGTTGCATTATAGGTTCCATACTCTCTCCTAAAAACTATATAATTTTCTCATGTCTCCATGGTACATATTTTGTGACTTTTTCATTTAAAAAAGCCAACAGAAACCAAATAATCTTTTGCCATATAATACATTATTAGAAGAATCATAAGAAGGGAGGATAAAGGAGCAAGTTTAATAAATATTGCAAAGCATACTACTGCTCCTGAATGTTTGTGTTGGATTTCATATGATGTATGAGAAGCTGACATGTCTTGTGGGGACTAGTTTACATTGTTTTAATGAAAGGGTACAGTACTCTGGACCTATAGTTTATTTAGTTTTGCACTAGAGATGTAAATATTTATTAAGGCTTTGACTCATTACATTTTGTGCAAACCTTGCACTCCAAATCTGTGTGATTCACAGTATACTGAAAATAGAAATAATACCCCTAAATCACACCTGTCTGTGAAGAGAAAATCTGCCAGTTCTTTCACTCCCAACTCATCACCTTGCGACAGGCAAGGGGGAAAAAAAGCCAGAAAGAAAACTAGCTGCTACTTAGAAATGAATTCACTGGAAAAATGTTTCTTTGTTAAGAAGTGCTTGGCTGGGATGGCTGGGAAAATGCAGAGCTCAAAAAAGTTAACATGGTCTCAGTTCTTAGGTCACCCAGCCTCTTATTTTGAAAAATACCTGTGTAGTTCCCTTTGTTCTACAGTTGTTTGTTTCTTTTCTTGGGAGTTTTGGAGACTTGTTTGCTTCTTTGTTTTGAGAGAGATGAGTTCAAATTCTTTTATGTTAGGGGGATGTAAATCATGGCCTTATAACTCTTATTACCTATATCTTTTAAACAAGTGTGTCTTCCACCTTATTTTGTGATGAGTTTGATGCTCTCATAGTCTAAAAATACTTTGATGGGTCTCTCTCTAAATAAAAAATTACAGCCTTTGTGGAGTTCAACTGGTCTCAAGGTTATGCAGTGCTAATCAGATTTGTGGTTCTTAATTCTATTTTCAAATTTGGCCATAGTAGTCTTTCAATTCACTTTTGTGGCACTTGATTGATTTTGTTATTAACGTTACAAATCATGGGATCAGATAGCAGTGTGTTGAACAGACATGCACCAACACCAGTCTACTGAAACATATATTGATTTGCATCAGTATTTTTAGTTTAGGAAATTGTTTAAGTTTGGGGTTAAAACTACTCTCTATATATTTAACAAAGATGAAGGTATTACAAATATTTATGTGACTGCAACATATAAAAATATGCATTTATACACCTTTCTGTTAAATGACATTTATTTATAGATCAGCAGTGTTACCTTATCCCGTCAGATAAAACTGTAAAGCTGCTTTTCCCAAGTACAAGAAAATCCATCTTGAAACTTTAATTAAAGAATAATCTATCAATGACAAATTACCAGAGGATGGATATGTCACTTACACTGTTGGCATGTCATTTCAAAGAACACAACTGAAATCACAGGAGAATAACAGATCTGGGTATTTGTTTGCACTTAGCAGACAAGGGGAACATAACTGATATAAAGCAATTTCCAGAGAGTTTCTATATTAAGAGATTAGGCTGAAATTCCTTCACTCTGACAGAAAAAGCAGCACTAGAGCAAATCTGCACCTTCTGTGAAGTCTTTAAAGCCTCTACTAAAACAAGTAATCAGTCAATATATTTAAAACTGCTAGTTTGCTTTTTTTTCTAAATTGTGCTCCTGAAGTCTCCACACTGGATGAAACCCTGAGTAGCTTTTTATTTGGCTTCCTAGAAACAATTCTTGCAACCCTATTTCAACTTACCTTTTAAAATAGTGGGAGAAGAGGCAGCTGTGAGAAGTAGGAGCTTTTTCACCCCAGTTCTGTAATTCAGATAAATTAATCTTTACATCTCCTCCCTGGTCAGCTGCATGTACATTTCCTTGCATGGAGCCATTTACAAAATAGGGGCTCTATGTAGACTTCCTATATAAATGATATTAAAAGCTTTTTCAAAAAACCTAAGGGATTGCAATTATTCAGTTTCCCATGAAACTGGGATTTTTTTTTTTTTTTTTGTCCATGAGTTGTTGTTATTATTAAGGCCTGTAACAAGATAGATTTTAAATGAGAGGTATATGACCTCAATATGAATAACCCTAATTTTGGCTTGTCCTACTTAAGAGAAAACACTGGCATAGTAAAAATCACAGTAAAAATGATTATCAGTTTTTTATTCCTTCCCCACAGAGCATAGTTTTACCTTTATCTCATCCAGGATGTAAAATTTGTAAATAAACTGGGACAATACTTCCATCAGAAACATATGGGAATTTCATATAACCTGAAAGCAACTTGCTGGCAAGACATAAACCTATTATCCTGATCTATCTACAGTTCCCTGATCACCTCATGCTCACATACCCCTTGTCTATAACCTAGATGTTTTCTGGTCAACCATTATTTATTTTTTAACTTGTGTTGTGTTGATTGGCTTCTCTTTTTGATTTCCAGATATCAACTTTTTTTTGCTTATTTTTGACCCCTGAGACAAATCCAACCTGCTCTACCCTTGCAAGGATGTTAAGTCTAAAATAAAAGCATAGAAATTCACATCTAAAGGTCAGAGCTACAATTCTATATTTAGACTCAGTTGGTCTGCATTTCTTTCAGGAAATACTTTGAAGTCTCAAACCAAAGAAATCCATTTATTCTCTATCATGTCCTTTGGTACAAATGCAGTTGTATTATGCTTTCCCCAAAATCTGTTCACGTTTTCTATATGAAGAGGATATTGGAATAAAAAACTGAAAGATTATAAATATGATGAATTTAGCTTTCTTAATTAACAGCAGTGTTAATCAGATTGTTGATTAGACTATTTTTGACCAGAACCTCCCAGTCAAAGTGTTGAATGTCCTGCCACTGCTAACACAACTTCCCATCATTTTGGCCTCAAGCTCACGGTGGACTTCATGTCCACATCCTTTCTGTTGGGTCATTCATGATACACATCTGATATTTGTGGGATTGAAAGCACTACAGAAGTGCAACACCAGAGGTTTCAGAGTTGATTGTATTCTGATGATTACCTCCATTGTTAGGTATTTTATTACACATTTTGGTACTTCCTGTACTGCTTTAACTGAATGGTACATCATGATATTCTTCCAATAGGAATTGCTTCTTTCAGCAGAGGAACCTTTAGACATTGTTCTGGAATTATCAGTCCTGCAAACCTCCACTTTTCTGATGGTGGCCCCTTCCTTGCAGCTTTGAAGATCTTCCAACCTGTGGCTTTCAGTGCAGAGGATGTAGGACAAGCTAAAATTAGGGTTATTCATATTGGGGTCATATTCAAGGTGAGCCTTTCCAAACAGGACCCCATGTTTGGAGAAAACAGCCAAACCTGAGAAATTCTAAATGGACCTTTTTTTTCATAAATAATCTTTTATTTACTAAATCCTCTTGAACATTTTGTTTCAGGGTGAAAGTTACTTTTTCCTTAAATTATTTTAATAGTAGTATCTTTATGTTACACGTGGCAGTATTACATATCTTCAACAACAATTCCATAGTGCTTAAATAATTAATTATTTATATGGGAAAGAGCTTCCTAATGATGACATTATTCCATTGCATGATGAACATAACAGCCCACAATTCTAGCAGGCTGGGCAGCTATTAACAGCAAGCTTTGCTATGATCATTAGCTTTTATTATTAGGAAATTTATTTCAACTATAAATAATAGTGTCAACACATATGTTGAGAAGGATAAAATTAGACTTTTACATGAAAATAAAAAACCTCAAAGCAGTTATATAGCATTGAGTATAAATGTTAAGTGGGATTTGAACTGGTAACCTTTTGGTTCCACGACTAAAATATCTTTACAGGATATGATTACTTCTATTAAGGATATAGAAGAACTTTGTTTGTGTAAATCAATACAAAACAAGTAAGAAATACTGGTGGTCCTTCACTATGCAAAAAAGGCATCTATTTTCATCTAAAAGCATTCTCACAGCTAATGATGAATGACAGTACATAATAATGATGCCACCTATTTCGTGGAATCAAGATCAGAGGCACAGGTTCAAGAGTTTTCATAGATCTTTTGTTATGTGGAGAACAATTTTTGATTTCACCTATGCATTCAGAGATGCTTGTCTTCAATGAAAACACAGGGCTGGAAAATGAAAGGTATAGAAGCAATATAAATACCATATTGGGTTTAGATTGCTCTCCTCAATTCACTGCTGTTTACACTTTTTGGGTCTGAAGCTGCAGTGGTGTCCTTGGTTATTGGGCTGGAAAAGGATTGTTTTGTCCAACTAAATTGTGAGGAGAACTTGCTAAAACTTCATATGAAGTTCAGAGTTATGTACTAATGCAGTGCAGAATCTGGCAAATATGAAAGCCAAAACTTAAGGCATCATCCTAGGAACTATTTCCAAAGAGAGTCACTTCAAACAGGTTACAGGAAAACATTTCCTCTCAAGTCTGTCAGATTCCTTCAGGTGAACAACTCTGTGTTTGCCTGTTGAGGTGAGCTGTTCAGTAGGGTCTCAAGTCTGTCTATCTAAATAATCTTTATCTTGGAGAAACACAAGCTCTTCTTTACTCATATGCCCAGTTCCCTTCTGCTCAATTCCCATCTGGTGGTGTTTTTTTTTTTTTTTTTTTTGGTTTGTTTTTTGGGTTTTTTTTGTGTTTTTGTTTTGGGTTTTTTTTTTAGTAAGAAGAATCAGCATAAAATATAGATTGTTTGAATCTGAGCAGAAGGCTCTTTGGATACTACCTGGTTGTCTTCCTGTATTTCTCTTCAACAATTTTTCCACCTAAGATGGTCAGTTACCAAATTCAAATATTTATGACAAGATTACCCAATGTACAGAAGGTTTGCTTTTCTCTCTAGCTTTCATGAGGACTTAAGAAATTTTGGAAATTCAGACTCTAGATTACCTAAACTGACAGATACAATTAATGCACAGGGGAGTTTTGTCAGTTTGGGTTTTATGGTGGGATTCTTGCCACAAGTGGTTTGCCCAAAGTTAGGGAGGGAAATGATGTTTGAGTCAGTATTCAAAGATTGTCTTAAGAAAGATGTCAGAGTTTAAGATTCTGACATCTGGTCACCATTAAGAATTGCTGTTCACACACGATATTTTACTTAGACTGAATCATGAGGCAGACAGTAATTTATATCCTGTAGCCAGTGGGAAAAAGTCTGGTAAAATGTATAAGTGATCATGAATAGAAGTCCCTAGCAGGTTCAGCTGTGGGGTAAGGAATGTGAGGAGACAGATTTACAAGAGGAAATCACACTTTGGTTATTTTCCTGGCTTAGAATAAGGAGGCTCCACCTCAGCTCATCAGATGAGAAATGGTGTTAGGGTACCTTTCCCACAGAATATTGGGCTGTATGCAAAGAAATCTTGCAATACAAATGCTGAGATATTTTTTGAGTTTTCTGTTATTTTTATGTCTATTTCTATAAAATTTTCTGGGGGAAAAAAACGGCGTTATTTCATTCAATTTCAGTTGGCATTGTGAAGTGTTAGATTAGTAGCTGTTAGGCAGTCAGTCAAATATCCCAAAAATTTGCCTGCATACTTCCTTAATTTTGCCAAAGATTAAAATGTCATCACTGCCACTAGGAATATTGGGCTCTAAATTATTCTGTGGATTATACTTTTAAAAGTTTCAGCAGCTACATATATTTCAAACATTGATTTCTTTTACCCAGTATTTCAAAACTTTATGAATTTTCTTCTTGAACTCAGGCTTATAACTGATCAAAGACCACTAATTTAGCAGACCTCCACTTCAGAAATCTTATTTTAAATGTTAATTCCTTGTATCCATACCTTTATAGTTTTTCCTACCTTTACAGTCTTCAAGAGCTTTCTAAATTTGTACAAAGTTCAGGAAAGTCTCTGATACTGAAGCAGACTTGGGGAGAAGGATTAAACAGTGAGACTGATCTTGTGGGATCAAAGAAGAGATGGATGACATGAAAACTGAAAATGTTCCAAAATCCTGAAAAGTTTTTAAAAGGGAAAGGGAAAGGGAAAGGGAAAGGGAAAGGGAAAGGGAAAGGGAAAGGGAAAGGGAAAGGGAAAGATCCCACTTTTTTTTTCAGTATAAAGAGAGCTATGGAAGCATAATAAGGCAGGAGGGGAAGAAAATTAAGGCATTTTTGTTTTCAGTTTTAAGAAATTTCTGTGCTAGCTGTAATGTCTCCACAAAATTGTTCTCTACCCACCTGTCTTTTTGCATCTGTGCACACCTGGCATGAAGGGCCTTTCTTGTATAGAGGTTTTTGTGGGTTTTGCTTTACTTCCTTTCCAGAGAAGCAGCTCGTGGCTTTCATTGTTTCAGCTGAGCACTGAATAAAACCTTTAAAATTTGTCCCCATATCTATTACAGAGCAAAAACACTCAAATGCCTCAGTATCTGATCAGTGTGCTTATTTCATCGTCTTTACTCATAAACTGTGTCCTAATTTCATTATTACCTGGGCTTTTGGGGAGAATTATGTTTGTGCTTAATCATATGCAGGCAGCAGATGCAGACAGCTACAACAGTTGAGGATCACTTGCAGAATAAATCCAAGAAAAAAAAACTTTCTGAGTACTCTGCTGATGAAAACCTATTGCTAAAGAACCCCCAGAATACCCAGCCTAAAAAAGACAAAGAATGTCAGCTCTGGTGAGATTTCTGCATAGAAGAAAGACTGGCATTTACTGTGTTTTTGTAAAATAATCATGATTATTTCAATAATATTACCTTCTAACAGGAACAGCAACAACTAGGAGAGCACCAAACACTGATAAACAGCTCATATGTAAAGAACCAAAAGATATTCATATTACAGCCTTTTTTTTTTTTTTTCCTATGGTAGTGGGAAATTTTTATTTTCATTTTGAGTTTTTAGCTCATTCAGTGTCAAAAAGTAGCACATTTTCAGTTGAAGAAATCAATACACTTCATGCCAAAGATGACTTAGGAAGACCACCTTAACAGTTAACAGCTGAAATTCTACTTGGAGCATAAGGATTGCTTCTGAAACTGAAATTATTAATGTGAGCTATTAAAAATAAAAGCAAGCTCTGATTTTTTTAAAAAATAATATGATGGAATTGTGGATTTTATACTTTAATTTTCACTTTGAAACAGTTTTCTTCTTATCTATATTCAAACTCACTACATGACTGTCAGAGCTCTTCATGTGTCTTCATCTGTATTTCCATTCCTCATCTAAGCATGAATATTTACAAGGTTAATCTTCAGTACAAAGAACATGCAAAATTTTTTTTTCAAGTATCAAGAAAATGTAGATAAGCCATGGTACTCCAGCAAAAACTATTAACTTCCAGCATCCTTAACACTGATTAGCTCTAAAGTAATTGAGATCAGTTAATGTCTCACTGGGACAAGAACCTTATTTTTTTCAAAGTCTATCATCAAAACTTCTGTCTGCAGTGAGAACTCCAGGAATTGAATGGGATTTCATCTCACCTTCTGCAGGCTGCTGGACATATTCCTTATAATTTTAAATTTGAACCTCTCTGGGATAGTCTCATTAAAATAGAACATTTCATTGGCTGCATAAGGGAGTAACAAAGCTGTTACCCCTTTCTGGTCAATTATATCGATTGCAATTCTGACATTTTCAAATGTATTTCTCCATTTACTCCAATTATACTAAGCAGATTGTTAAGAAGATTGTCTTGGACTTCAGAAGACATGCAATGAGCCAGCTCACTTGTACTTGTGTCAAAGTTAATTAATTTTTCTAAATCTAAAATGACCAGGGATGCATTCTGCTTTCTGTTTTAAATTAAAATCACTTTTTCACCGCTGTGTTATTCTGCGTTTGTATTGATTTTAGGTTCAAAGAGCATTAAATTCAATTCTAAATTTTCTTTTAACCTGTAGAGAACATGGAGGCATCAGAAGCTCTTTTTAGAAATTTCCCCAAGGGGCTCATCCAAAGCTTAACAAAACATTTTCAGTAACTTAATTTCACTTGATGTCTTTGAAGAACTTTCTCTTTTATCCATCAGGGTCAATTTTTGGGAATGCTTTTATTCAAATGCAAGACATCCCAAACTAGGAGTAGTCTTCTTTTAGCTGGAATTATTTGAATATTTGCAAATTCCCCAAAGCAAAAACAACAACAAAGAACCCTCCCAAAATAGGTATTTTAGAGTATTTTCATTTAAAATAAAATAAATCTGTGGTGAGTTAGCTTAGGCTGACAGCCAAAGCCTCACCCAGCTGCTCCGTTACTTCACTCAGTGGAATGAGGAGTAGAAAATAGAAAAAAAAAAAAAAAAAAAAAAGACAGTTGTTGTGTTCAGATAAGGGACATCAATTACCTTTGTGAAGAGACACAAACCACAGAATTTGTTGTCAATTAAAATAAGTATTTAATTGCCAATGCAGGTACTAATAAACAAAAATTATATATACACAAACTTGAAAACAGCACTTCCCCTCCTTTTCCCAGGGTCAGCTTCACATGCTGTCCCCAGACTCCACCACCTGAGCAGTGCAGGCAGGCCAGGGGGTCACAGTCCCAAACCAGCTGTTCCTCTCTGGGGTTTCCTCCTTCCCACATCTCTCCCCTGCTCCAGCGTGGGCTCTGCAGGGTGGCAGCTCCCTTGGGAATGGCCATCAGCATGGGCTGAAGTGGGTGCCTTGTCTGGGATCAGGTAGAACCTTCTCCTCCTCTTCTTCCTCCTCCTGCTGCTCCTCTGACCTTGCCTCTTCTGTTTCTGACCCTTTTTTTTCTGTCTCCATTTGGCACTTTCAGCCCCTTCTCCTATTCATGGCTGCCACACTGGGTCAGTTGGAGTTGTTTGGAATCAGCTGTTTTGGGCATGGAGCAGCTCCAGCCTGTCCCCACAGAGACACCTCCTTGGCACCTGCACCAGTACAAATTCAGAGGAAATGTTTAAATCAAATCTTACAGCTGGGCTGGTTCTTCAGATTTGGCTCCTTTGGTGATTTTGTACCTGCAGTTAATTCCAGGCAAGGAGATGTAGCTGAAGGGGTGGGGAGGAGCTGGGATAGTCTTCCAGCTTCATTTTAGGGAGCAAACTTAGGGATCAACCCAATATAGTGTGCCATGGATCACACAGTGGCAGAGGCTCAGAATACCCAATCCAGGCTCCTTTGAAGGCTCAGAGTACCCAATCCTGGCATCCCTGACCCAGGCCAAGCCCAGGCACAGACCTGGAGCAGGGCTGGGATGGTCTGAGCAGCTGCATGCACAAGCAGGATCAGGCAGGGCATGGGCATGGACACAGCCATGGACATGGACACAGCCTTGGACATGGATACAGCCATGGACATGGGCATGGACATGGACACAGCCATGGACATGGATACAGCCATGGACATGGGCATGGACATGGACACAGCCATGGACATGGACACAGCCTTGGACATGGACATGGACATGGACACAGCCATGGGCATGGACATGGACACAGCCATGGACATGGGCAGGGACATGGATACAGCCATGGACATGGATACAGCCATGGACATGGACACAGCCATGGACATGGATACAGCCAGGGACACAGCCATGGACATGGACACAGACATGGACACAGCCTTGGAGATAGACATGGACATGGACACAGCCATGGACATGGACATGGCACAGGAGATCTGTCCACACCAGCTGCTTTGCTGCTATGCTGCACCTCTGGCCATGCACTAACATTTCTCACTCTTCTGAGAGCAAGAACCATGCCAGTGCTTGCTCTGGGATCTGTCACCTCCCCAGAGTATTCTGGCCAGTGTGATATATATAATTCCTGCTTGCTGGACGAGATGCAACGAGGTTGACAGCATCAATCTAAAACCCAGTGAGGCAGAAGCCATGTGACCAAAAAAAGATAAAAAGTACGAGTAGGTTTGATGCAGTAATTACCTCTGTGATAGCTCTTTCTAGGTAAGGTGAATTGATGATGACAGTGTAGGGAAATTTGCCTTTCTAGTACTGCTTTCTGAACAAAATTCACCACAGCTGTCAATCAGGTCATTTTCCCCTTGCACTAAATGAGCACCACTTATTTTAACAGTGTCTTTTGTACAATGTTGAAAGGTGAACTATATTTTAATTCAACCTTGATAATATTCTGGTGTGTTAAAAGTTCTTATATTTGTGTAATCTTTATTTCTTAAAAAAAGGTGTTGGACATATGAGCTTCCCTTCCTCAACCTGCTCCTGGACTGAAGACCACCAACCTAGCAAGCATTTTTTTCCTTTGATCATAGTCACATAGATTTCATTTTCATTTTTTGTGTAGCTGTCAAGATGTTGCCTGCTTCATATAGTACTTTCCATACTTGGATATTTTGTTTTATTAGAACAGAAAATGCCTTTTGAAATGACACTTGTGTCTCTCCTACACTGTCAATAAAATGCTCTAAGACTGACTGATACATGGGACCTTGCATAGGCTTGTTACCACTGCAGGCAGTTTTGCAAAGAAGCTATGGCAACATAAAGCCAAGTATTTCAAAGGCATTTCTCAGGAAAATTACTTTTCTTCTTGAAATAGGAACTACAAAATTCAGTGTGCTAAAGCAAGGTATACTAGGAAGCAGTCACTGAGTTCAAGGATGATTTTAAAGTCCAATCCATCATGAAGGTTTAAATATTTTCATGGGAAGAGTGGAAGCTTGGATTTCCATTCCTATTTCAAGGACTTATTTTATCTAATAATATTCATAGTTACTGCTTCAGGCAAAGACTGTACCCTGTGTTTCATCTTTCAGTGCCCTGATCCCTTGGCTGGAGACTCATGCTCCCTAAGGAGAAAGGAGAAGCTTTTTCAGAAAGGAGTAACGTGCCCACTGTTCCCCTCCTGCCTGTCCCACAGCCCATGGGCTGTGTTTGACACAAAACCATGAATGCTGGCAAAGTTTCTGTGTCACAAGTGAGGCCCTCTCAGGCTTGCATTTATTCTGCCCTGAAGGATGCTCTAAAATGTGTGGGTTCCAGACCTGGAAATGCAACAGAGACTTCCTGACTCTTTCAGTTTAGGAAAGCACAGCTTTGGGAAAGTGGAAACAGAAAGTAAGTGCTAGGTTTATAATAGATTAATAAACTTGAATTTATTTTCTTTATTGTTATTTTAAACACTTGAGGTTGTCTCAGGTCTGTTATTTTTTCCCCTTCAACTAATATCAGAGGATCTGATCCCATGAAACAAACTGAGCCATTATGATGAGGTTTGCACAGAGTATGTTCAATCAAGTTCTCAAGTCTTCTGTGTCTGCCACATCTTCCCAGAGCCATCCACAGGCATAGATGATGGCTTTTACAGGCTTGAGAGTGAATCAAAACCTGAGATTCCCTTGTCTTCATGCACAGGTGCAGACACCTGTGACTCACTGGAGCTGTGTGGTGAGCCCAGGCAGGACTGAGCAGTAACACTGTGTTTCCTCCAGGTTTGCATCTGGAGCCTGCTCAGCACATCACAGACTGAGTCAGTTAGGGTTTGAAATGGTGATGGTGCCATCACCACAACTCTGGAGCTCTTAGGCACCTACTTTGAGCTCTTGGCTCCTACTTTGTCAGGTTATCTTCTAAATAAGCAAAGCAGCTAATAGTTAAAAAGGTTATTTATTACAAAGCACATCTTATTACAAAGCACATCAGTCTCAAAAGACAATAGCAAAAAGCAATAGCAAAGGAGTAGCAATGGCACATGCAGTGGCAATAAGGGAATGGCTAGAAGCCCTGGCAAAAGCCAATGGCTAAAAGGCAACCACTCTCCCCACTACATACTCTTATATAGGATTTTTCCAACAAGCTAAGATGCAAGCTCAGACCACTACTGCTTAATCTATTAGAATCCAAGTTTCTTAGCACACCAAGTTATGTATAGAACTATGCATACCATCTATCTTGTTCTATCTAAAAATGTAAGCAATATTCTTACTATAGCTCTATTATGTCTAAGTCCTGTCTAAACCTGTGGGCCTGGAGCCTCTTGCTGAAGATACCAGTATGTTTCAACCTTCACTAGAACTGGCTCTGCTACTCTGGCATTTGAAACCTTTCACTACTAAGAGCATTAGAACTTACCCTAAAATTACTGACTTACTTCTACTTCAATGTCTACTTTATGTGTGAGTGGCTCAATATACTTCAATCCATCCAAAGGTTTTAATTCAACCCCTGCACTCTGATTTCCCTCTGAAGAATTCAGAGACCCCTGATCACTGACTCCAACACCAGACAAGGATAAAATGACACCCATAAGTCAAAAATGGTCTACAAGTTGTTCCACGTGGCCACTGCCCTCTGTGAGGCAGGAAGAGGAGCAGGTGCAGAGCTTTCCCTGTGCTCACTGGGGATGCACACACAGGCAGGACCCATGCTGGGTGCAGCTGGGCAGCAGGAGCTCTGCTGGCACAAGGACAAGCCAAAAACCGAGAGTGGCTGCTGGAAGAGAGGGGTGAGGCAGCCTGCAGGGACATGCACCATGCCTGGACAGATGTTTGCAGATGTGCAGGGGCCAGGAGGAGCAGCTGGGTGCCCCACAAGGGCAGGTCTGTGTTTCTGTGAGCAGGGGAAGGATCAGCATCCTTGTGGGAATGAAGGGGAGGAAAGGTGCTGGCAGAGAGGTGAGGCAGGGGCTGCTCTGCAGGCAGCAGCAGGAAGGATGTGCCCAATTCCATGGGCACACTTGGCAGCAGCTGCAAGCTGCACCACCCTGGACCCTATTTGGTTTACTGAGCTGCAAAACCTCCATCCTCAAGTGCCTGAGCTCTTCATTAAAACCTCAGCTTAACCACTCTGGCCTCATCTGAGCTTTGTACAACTGCTTGGAGACAAGCTTGTGTGATTAAGAAAATTTGGTGGAGTCTCAGAGGTATCAAATAAAACTGAAAGTACTTTAAATTTGTAACCTAGAGAAGGCTCTTCTTTCTGGTCTCTTAGTTAAAAAATAACATATAAAGAAAATTTCTTTTTTTTTTTTTTTTTTTTGTGAACAGTCAGATTTCATTCCACCCCACTTTATCCACCATTTAATGAAACTTTTCATCAGACATACAAATTGGATAATGTCAGGCCTCCCTTTAAAAACTGAAATAAATGAGTGAGCCTTTGCTAGAGAGCAAACCTATTCAATCAGCTTCTGTGTAGAAGCAGTTTTCAACATTAGGAACTGGATACCTCCCATTAACATGACTTAATGCAGCTGTGAAATGCTGCCAAACTTATGTAATACAATTATTATGTGGCAGCATCACATAAAATAAACCAGAGCTGCCACTGTAAGCTCTCATTTGTAACAATTCTAGTTTTAAAAGCTGATGAAGAACATCAGGCATTCTGTGGTAAAAGGTAGATCTGGGAAAGCTCAAAGAGTCCCATGAGGATAAATAAAAAATTGCAGTACAAGACATCTTATCAAATTTACAGCCTGTAGCATTTCAGTGTTGGTTCTTGCTTTCCCAGAGAAAAATGGCAAAACATTCTTTTGTCTGCAATTAAATAAACATGAATTCTTAATATCTGCATGTCAGAAATCAGGCTGCAGAAACTTATTGTAGTGCCTTGATGACTATTCTGATTAAAATAATGTACAAAAGGTTGTTGATTTGAATAAGATAAACTTTCTACTAGTCTAATCCTCTGTGCAAATAGGAAAAAAACCAGAGATGGTGTTTTTAAATTATGGTGGGTTTTTTAATACAAAAGCCAGGAGTCCAGAGGCTGCATGCATAAATAAATGATTCAGACCAAACTCAACCGATTATGACTTTAAAGAGAAGTTTTGTGAATCCAGCCAGTACTTCAGAAATTATGTTTTAGACTACTGAGCAGTGTTAATCCATGGGAGCTTTACAATGCAGGTCATTCCAAAGGCATTGACTAAGCTAAAATGCCAAAATTTAAAGATATTAATTTATTGCCCACACATTAAAGTAATAACAAGAGATATACTCCTTCCCCACCTGTGAGCTCATTTAAGGTTTTATGCTTTCTGGCCATATTTTGGAAGTATTGTTTAAGGCAAACCCCTGCTGCTGGACAAGAATCTTAATCTTCAACTGAAGAGAGGTTTAGTAGCCTTTTTCCACCTTTCATTGTTTTCTAAGTCTTTCCTTGTACACCTGGTGTCTCTCACCCCTCACTTAACTATCAAATATCACTTGAAAAGACAGATGAACTAATAAAAAGTTCATTCAGTATGGTTTTTCAGGCCAAGTCACAACATTTATCTTTTCTTTTTGGTTTTGTGTTTCTTCCTTTTTTTGATCCTTACTAAAAAACACTGCTAGCTAGAGAATGTATCATTTCATTCTGTGATTTTATCTCTCATTATAACGGTATTTAGAGCATTCCTCTTTCAATACAGCATTTTTTTCTCACTGAAACTTTTCACTCCTTTACTGGAGAAGTTCTTCACAGCATGCTGTTTTCCCTACCCTCGTGTATTAAGAGGTAGAGATGTGAGAACAGTCATCTTGTGTTGAAGTGTCACATCCTGGAACTTCATATTTTGCTTTTTCTCTACCTCCACTGTAGGATGAGCAGGATCACTTTGCTGTTAAGCCTTACAAATTCTTACATGACCCACTTAATTTTCAGGACACAATAGAGGGATCTGCAGGGGTCAAAACCTGGGTAGCTCCTTTGTTAGGTCCAGATTGTTTCTGGAGCACTGCTATATTCTTCCTAAAAAAAGACATCACAACTTTTAACTGTAAAGCAAAGGTGCTGGCTGTGGAGTTCTTTCTGCAGTCAGTTTTTCAAAAAAAGGCTCTCTGTGCAAACCCTGGTGATGAGCAGATGTGATCTCATGGTTTGCTGCCAGGTCCTTCTCCACCACCCCCTGAGGCTGCAGAGTCCTGCCAGTCAATTTAGCCATTTACAGACCACAGTGTGAGTCACTGTAACTCACTAAATAACTGCAACAGGATGCAGATTGATTTCTGCTGCATTACTGAGCTCCAACAAGGAACAAAACACAGCAACCTGGGCAGGGGCATGGTGAAAGAAAAAACTGGAATTCAAGCAAGCTCACAGATTTCCACAATTTTTTTTGTGAAAAAATTTAGGTGCTAATTTTCTCCTTAATCCACTAAAAAAAAAAATAAAAAATCAAAACCGCCCCTCCACCCCCAAACAAAAACCTCAACAGCTCACCAATAAAACCCCACAAAAACACCCCAAGATGACAAAAAAAAACTAAGATGAGGAATTTGGGCTTTAATTCTCTGTAAGGACTCTTGAAGCACAAAGCCTGTTATATGTTTAGACAGAATGAAAACTAGATTAAGAAAAAGGGAGGGTTACCTTGAAATTATATTTGCTGTTTCATCACCATCACCTGGTTGCACTTATTTTCCCATTTGAAGTCCATACTGTATGAGTACTGTAAAGGTCAATTACTATGATCATGTCTCTATTTTAATAATCTTTGGTTTATATATTTGCATTTTTGTGACATTTTACTATACTTATTTCCTGCAATCTGGCAACTTCTCACCACCCCAGCTGCACAGTTGCTGAAGAGTCAAACTTGACAGCAAAACTGGCAGCTAATTTTGTCTAAGGGTGTCCTAAGTTGCCATAGAAATGGTGAGAGTTCTGGCCCTTAGTATTTACTGAAAAACCCCAGGATGATGTTACATGCACAAGGAATTGTGTTGTTCCAAATGATCCCTAAAAGCTGGAATGCTCCCATGGGCCAGGGGCAGCCAGGTGCATCTTAGAATTTGTCAGGAAACACTGGAAGAAGGTGTTGATTCCCAAGATTTGATGGCCTCAGTTTCTGGTATTTGTAAGAGTGTTGAAAATTCAGCTGGCCTTCAGACACTTGAATTCTCTAGCCATAGAGGAAATGTGATGCAGTTAAATCTCAGGAGAAACAAAAATTTTAGAAACTCTTGTTGGTTTACTGGAATAAACCTCTGAAATTCTGAACTAAGGTTGATTAGAAGATACAGCAATTGGTACTCCTATTTTAGAATATTTTTTCATTACTTTCCAAATTTTAATTCACAAAACACCTTTCTGGGCATACACATCACACTGTATTTGTGCTCATCAAAATAAAACAGTGGGGGCTATGTTACATATATGCTGCAGTTGGAGGGAAATCAAAATTGTAACTGAATACTGAGAATTTGGATCCTCAGAACAACTCTGTCACAGAATTTTGAAAAAAAGACCTTTATGTAGTGTGCATATATTTTACCTACTGACTGTTCAGAGGTAGACTTTGGTTACAGAAAATATATTTGTTATTGAAAAGGGAAAATCTATGATATTTATAACCTTATTATTGACTTAATTTTTATTTTGTCAGACAACATGGGAAGTGCCTCAGTTTTCAAACTGCCCTCCAATGTGATAATTCTAGGGGAAATTCTTTACCCTAACAATCTCTTGGTTCACATCTATGGACACAACTCAATTCAAAAAAATTAGATTTATGGTGTACCATAGATATCTGACAGACCATACTGTGGACCAAGCCACACCTGTGATGTTTCCATTTGCTCTTGTTTGATTATCTAAATAAACTTTAGAAAATACACCTGATTTTTCCCATTTCCCTGTCTAACATTTCTTAAATGGTGACTTTAAAGTACACTGAGTACTTGGAAGATCTCCTAGACTTTAATGTTTTATAGCAGCTGTGGTCCCAAACTTGACAAACTTTAGGTTGAACTACAAGTTTGGTGTAATGATCACTCATAGGCAAATACAAATAACTGGCAGAAATCAATAGGCCAAACAATGTTTTTTCATGTTAAGTCTTCCAGCCCAAAAAACACACATTGAAATCAATATATTTATTATGAATTTACTGCTTGTTCCATGGCTAGCCTGATACAAAGATTTAAGGCTGGGATTTCATAGGGTTTATATGTATAACACTTGGTATACAATAAAGTTTAAGCATAATTTCTTAAGCAATCAGAGTAAAAAATCAGAACAGGTAAATAAAATATTTAAATATCTAAATATCAAAATATTTAAAACCAAAGCTTATCTATAAATACTCTAAATAAATAGATTGAGAAGGAAGCATTGGCTTAACTAGAGAAAGAATGTTATCCATAACTAATTCTTTAAATAACTACAGAGACAATGTTATCCACAAAACTCCTTTGTAATACAGATTTTTTTTTATTGTTAGGATAATTTAAGAGAATAAAATAGATATTTTTCTATTCAACAAAAGATATATCAGACTTGATACCACATCCTTTTGTAATACATACTAAATTGCTTCTGCAAATGTTTTTATACAATACTATCAGAAACCAAATTAAGAAAAATTGAATTCTAGATCAATATAAATTGTATTTGCAAGATATGAGTTAACTTATTAGAAATGCAGTTAAAACACTGTTACAGAACAATGATAAATCCAGGAGGACAAAAACCAGTTCTCCATGAAATGGGGACTTGCTACATGAGATAGATAAAGATATGGAAGTTAAAATAATGTATCAATAACTGAACAGGCCTTGGATCTGTCAATGTTTGGGTAGAAGAGCTCTAAGAAAAGCCCATTTGCTGCAGGAAATTTGAGTCACTGGCCCTCTTGGACACCACTAGAACAAAGTCACACCACTGGGTTAGGGAGGATGCCATGGGGCTGTGATTTGTCAGCATTCACAGATGTTATTGAAAATACTACTGATTTATGTGCTGGGTTTCTTTTTTCTTCAGCAGCCCAGTGAGTTAATTCTGGTTTTCTGCAAAATTTCAAACAGCTAGTTACATTGAAAGCTATATAGAATAAAAGACATGACTAATTTTATCCTGACTGTTTTCTGCTTTGTTTAAAAATAGTTATTGTAAAGTCAAATCAAGTTAGGCAAACTGATCTTATCACTCCTTTAAGAAAATTTTTCTTACCTTTTCTGCACAAAGAAAAGCAAAGATGTTCTAAAGCTACAGTTTGGTTTTTTTATTCTAAAAACCCTAGCATTCTCATCATTTGGAATTAGAAGCTGGATAGAAAGATAGAATGGCCTTCATCAGAGATTTCCCTTACCTGTAAAAGTCTATTAAAACTTGATGCATATTTAGGAAATCACTGTGTATTTTTGGCAGGGATTTGTTAAATTTTATAACAGTTACATATTCCCAAAAGTTACCATCTACCCTTTGGATTACTTTGGATTGTCTTCTAAGACACTTCAGCAGATGTCTGAAATCTGAGAGTCTGTTCTGGTGATCTCAGTGACATCCTGGTAAGGACTCAAGGAAACCTCCCAGGTCCAAATACAGGGAAGATAAAGTCTAGCAGTAGGAGGAGAGGAAGGATGTCAGGGTCAAACAGGGAGAGACAGGGATGGAAATGGCAGTCCTGTGTGGAAAGGGCTGGGATTTAAATGCAATGGGAGAGGGGTGTGGGCCTGTAAGGCTGCTGCTGATGGGACAAAACTGAGCACAGTGAGATGTGATAAAGGTCCCAAAGGGAAAGTCTGAGACTGGAGGCTACAAAGAGCTTGGGGAAGGGGAGAGCAAGAGAGAAAGTGAATGAGAAAGCAGAGCTGGAAAGTGTGTATGCCTTATGAAACAAGCTTATTGTGTGACCTGGAGGTCAGGAAACCTCCACACACTGAATCAGTTCCTGCAGCTTTAATGAACTCAGTACTGGAGGGGAGACCATAAGCACCAAATCTAATCTTAGCCTCTTTGTTTCTGAGCCTGGCACTCCAATCCCATTGGGATATCTGCACCATCATTTAGACAGATCTGCCTTTCTTCCCCTAAGACCTCATCTCAGAGGCTGACCTACCTCTTTCCTGGCCTTGAATCCCTCCCCAGGAATTTTTCTACTTTTTGTCCATAAATCTCCCTGGAGCAGACCTGGCTCCAAGTCAGAGGTTCCATCTCACAGGCTTTACACTCATTCTCTTTATCTGTGAAAACTGCTGGAGCAGGCAACACTTGGATATCCATACAACTCCTGGTGACTTTACTTTCAAACCAGACTATTTTGCTGCTGACCAGAAAACTCAAAACACACAAAAATCTATCAAAAAATGACCTCTAGCAAATTAATACAAATTCTCCTTAAAGGCAACACAAAAATATGTTCCTTTAAAGGCAGAGGGAGTAACTATTGTCTACTCAAAGCAACTTCCAGAATTTAAGCATACAACTACTACTTTTTGTAAGTTCTTACTCAGGTGCATATTCCCTTTAGAAAGCCAGACAGATTGAACAAACTGATGACAATTTTATTTTCTTTCTTTCATTTTTTTTCTTTTTTTTCATGTCTGAGAAGAAAGGAAAACACACAGAAAAAAAGAGGCAAATATTCTAGATACGTTATGGCTGGTTAGGAAAGAAGTACAAATAATAAGACACAAAAATGGGAATTCCATTCCTCAATTTTGAGCAGAATAGTGAGCAAGCCCATTGACCTCTCTACACCTCTTTTTCTCTACCAACATTGTTCTTTCTTCCTTCATTTAGCTCTGTGGAAAGCAGATATGTACTTGGGGGATGTGTTGGGAGGCATTTGTGAGTAGATAACTTGCAAATGACTGAAACAAAGCTCACTCTCAGCCTGTGGTGCCAACCTCTCCCTGCTTGAATTGCCTGAGATTTAAGAAGGAACTTTGCAACAAACTTTGAAAACATTTACAGCAACTACATAGAAGTGAATAAAAAATCACTTCTGAAGAGGTGAGGGCTGATGGCATGAAAAAAAAAAAATTACTGTAGGAGCTACTTTCCTTGGCAAATGGGTACCCTTCAATCAAAACGTGTTTCATTCTGTCTCACCAAATGTCAGATAACAAACTGAGAAGTGCAAGTGAAACCTGGAGAATGGAGCAGTTTGCCTCAGAAAACAGTGATTCTGAAAGGAATTTAGGGGTCACCGGGGATATATGAGTCCAAAAGGCTTTTTGCAGAGCTGTGGGAAAAGGGTTAATGCCATCCATGGGTGTATAAACACAGGAGGAGAGGGAGGTGAGCTCACCCCTGTGTGGTTGTTATTGCAATGCTCTGTGCTGCTCTGGCCTCTGTACTTTTAGAGGATGTTGGTGAAGGTGTTAAAAAGAGCCATAAAAAGTATTTAATGGCTGGAGATGTAATGACTTACAGTGAGAAATTTAAAGCACTCATTTTGTTAAGCTTATAAAAAGAAAGATTGAAAGGTGATTTGATAATGGTTTATAACCATATGCATAGGGAAAAAACACCAGGGAACAAAGGATTCTTTAATCTGCTGGAGGAAAAAAAAAAAAGAAATGTAGAAGGAATTGATGACTGAAAGCTGAAACTGAAAATAAAAAAATACTATATATATTTTTAGCTGGAAAGGTAAAAAATAATTGAAAATAGCAGTGAAAATGGTGAAAACTCTTCCTCCTGCTGATTTTATATCAAGACTGGAATTTCCTTCAGAAGCTGTCTATATAAACTGAAGAAAATATCTTTAATTATGTTAATGTAGAGGAAAAATAGAAAAACTAATAGGGTCCTCATCAACTTTCAATCAATTTTAATTTTTAATTTTTTAAAAATCAGCTTAGTAGCTGGCTTGAGCCTCAGTATCATTGGCCTCTAGTGAATACACAATGCTGAGGATTAACATCCAAACCAACTGGCTACAGACTTGAATTTAGCTCTACTGAATAAACTGGAAAAGACAATTATTTATACTAAAATAGGTATCAGTAAGAGTTTGTCATCACATTTACAGAACTTGGCATAAGATCTGCAGCAAATAGCATCTCCCTCCCCAAAATTTATTTTGGAAGAATTTGACCCCAGCTGTCCAGAAAGCAAGGGGCAAAATAGTGTTTGGGCTAAGCATTCCCTTATGGAGCTCATGAAGTTAAAGGGCAGTGAACTGGAATGTCAGGGGAAAATTAATAAAAGAAAACTCCTTAATATTTGAAAATAATTCCATGGGCATTTTGGTCTGACTTTGAATTTTACTTCTTGGTTTGCTTGGGTTTCCACTTTCCCTTTTTGCTTCTTTTCTCCCCCATTGTTCTGGGTTTTTCTCTATGTCTCACACAAGGAACCCAGGTCTGTGGCAGAGCCTGCTCTTGTTACAGCTCCTGTTCCCCAGGCTGTCTGTGCTGACTGACTGTACCTCACCTTGCTGTTGAGACTGGAGGAGACCCTGGTGCTTGTTATTCTTCTTTTAGAGTGAGCAAATAATTCATAATGAGTTGCTGATTGGGTTAATTTCACTCCCTCCTCCTGTCTGTGAGTTATTTATGATTCTCATAAATACACTTGTTGAATAGTTCCTATTAACTATCCTGACCTGCATCTCATTTCAGAGCACTTCCCTGCAAGGCTTCCATGTGTGACATTTGAGCTGTGTTATCTGGTTTAAAGTAAGGATTTCTGGTATCCTTTTCCATCAGATGGCTGAATTCCTGGGGCTCACTGTTTTTTAACAGCTTAGGATAGTCTATCAAAGGAAAGCAAGACTCCTCCTGTCACAAACACTGTGATCTCTGACAACTATTGTCACCTTTCCCTCTCCTTGGTGTAAATTGGAGACAACACTTTCCTACTCAGCTTTCAAGCAGGTATTTTTGTTATAATGTTCTGTTTATAAGCAGTGTGTTAAATGAAGCCTTTTTCTCTAGAAAATGATAGCAGCTGGTTTTTTTTTTTTTTTTTTTTTTTTTTTTTTTTTTTTTTTTTTTTTTTTTTGTTTTTTGTTTTGGTGGATTTTTTTGTTGTTGTTTTTGGTTTGGTTTGGTTTGTTTTCTTTTTTTGTTTTTTTTTTTTTTTTTTTTTTTTTTAATTCTGAGCTCCTCCATATATTTCTAATGTTTCCTTGGATCTCCAGGTCTTTTTCCATCTGGCACCAGAGGAGGTGCACCTTGCCTATTTCTTTTACTATAGTCTCAATTACTTTCCAATGCAGGGAAACAGGGTCAGACTCTAAACAAATGACATGAAATCATGCCCATAACATATTCCTCCAATAAGGAAGAGAATATCTCAGTGGTTTCTGAACCCTGGGTCAGATTTTACCATGAGAGTGACTGTGTAGGGCATTTATAGTGACCACAGTGTCACTGCTCATGCATCACTCAGGGTACTTGAGGAACCAGAAGTGTAATACTTCCTCTGACCAAACTGGTAAATAGACCACCACCATTTTTCTTCCCTGTTCTTCAGCCTGCAAGGAAAATGTGGGCCTGGCAAAAGAAGCACAGAAAGAGGATTTATTCTCATAGGTTTGTCCTTCAGATTGATTGCAATTATCTCATGGTCCATTCCTACCACAATTTGTGTTTTGTTTGATGGTTTCAGTCCTACATGTCCTGTTTTTATTCTTAAACATCACCTGCTAACTATGGTGGTGGGAGGGAAGACAAATATGTGTCAGACTCAAGGTGATGGGGGTTGTATAGAGGTGGAAAAGAACAAAGAAATTGATTGCCTATTTATTGGTTCTAAACATCAAGGTAATAAGCACAAAGAACTGTAAATTCTCCTTGTAGAGAGGTGTTCTAACTTAGTATGCTGAAAGCCAGTGAGAAGGGTGGGGAAAAATTCCCCCAAAATACTGGCCACAATGTTTTTAGGAAGGACAAGGCAGAGAGAATCTTCTTTGCTAGGAAACTAGCTCTCATTCAGAACTAGAGGGGCAGGAACATACATAAATCAGTGCAGTCCTGAAAGGTGAGGGGTGGCTGCTTGTTACAGATAAAAATTAAACTAACCAAGAAAATGAGCTAAAGCTTCAGCAGTTGTATGAACAGAACCAAGAGATGTTACAAATTAAACTGCAGTGGGATGGACATGAATAATTATTGCAGATAATTTAAGATAGTTTCCTGTAATAAAACTACTACATTAAGATTAACTAATGTCCTGTTCATCATGACAATGGACAAAGGTGAATTGATCCTCATACTGAAATTACAGTAGTTGCCTAAAACCTGCCAGTTCTAGCCTGATAACATTCCATAAACATGAACAGAGGCCTTATTTTTAACTTTCATACTTAATTTGACAACTGAATTATTCAAATCATAGGAATGTTATATGTAAGGATTGGGAGGAAAAAGAAGAAAACCTCAACAAATGAAAGTAAGAAATAGATATTTGCCAGTATTTAGTCAGTAGCTTCTCTGCAAAGATATGGGCCCACCCTAAAAAATGCTTGTATTTAAATGACAATTTAACCATTTGTTGTTCTTCATATATTTATCAAAGGTACTGATTGCAGAATGAGTCATAAGTTATAAGGACCTTCCTTTAAAATTCATTTAGTTTCCATCACTTTTTATACCAACTTTTACTTCTAATAACTCAAATAATAATCTACCTACTACTATAACCATAAATATTGAGTTCTTATATTATTCTTGCTATTCTCTCTGGAGGTTTTCTGTATTAATAAGCATTCTGGACCAGAGCATATATTGGTGGGTTGTTTCCAGAGAAGAAAAAAAATCTAATAAATGTAATAATCTCTCTAAATGTACTGTCTAAGCACATGCAGTAGAGTCAGATGAGATTTCACCTGCTAAAGTATACTAAACCAATATAAATGCAGTGAAATAACTTTTGGAGGATTCTCTCATTTGTTAACTCTATATTTTCTTGATTGCAGGACTCAGCCTAGTCAAACTGACCTAAAACTAGGCATCTGAATGATGATTTTAACAATCCCCCCCCAAAACAATTGCAATAAAAACAATCTTAACACATTATTAAGGACTTATTGTGAAGCATTTAAAGCCAAAAAGTAATAATACAAAATTCTGGTGAATATTTCTGGTATTTTGACATAAATTACATGACACAGTCTAAATTGCATGATCATATTTTCCTTTTTCCTCTATGAGTTCTGCATGTTACAGCATTCACATAATGAGCAATTATTCAAGACCTCTTTGAATGTTAGTGCCCAATACCTGTCTCTAGGATTTTTTACTGTACTCTGTCAAATCCTTTTTGAAATCAGAAATGTTAATTGCCCTGTGTAGTTTTTCTGATCTGATTTTTAGCTTAGCATCCGAGTACTTCATACCACATACTTCAAACCATAGCACAACACACCTTTACAGCTGGAGACAGCATCAGAATTCAGAGATTAAGAATAGAAGTATTCTCTAATTTTAGAATAGACAATTATACCCTATCATGTGGGTGGTGTGTTACCTATAAAATCAGTTGCAGCCCACACAGATTTGCCTGAATTCTCTCAGTACTGTCAGTGGTGCTTGTACACCTCTGCTCTGTCACCTTCCAGGGGGAATATCTCCATGTCAGATTTAGGTCATTTTAATGCTACTGAGAAATACTTGCACTCTCACACTGCTCACAAAATGAAGTTTTATGCAAATGAATGGGAAACAGATTGCAGTGAAAGTCTTCAGACAAATTTATTAGTCTCTGGCACATCAATCAATGGCTGTGCATAAAAGATATCTATCAGACTGAACCTTTCATAAAGCATGAAATTTACAGTACCTATAACATCCTTATGCATAAACTTAAATGTGAATTGTGAATGTTTGCAATTATCTAGGAAATGGCCTGCTCTTATAATTATTAAAGCAAATGTATAAACCCTGCAAGAGAGAAAACACGGTTTTACTGTTATTAAGAGACAATTTAATGTATGAAACCACATTAGCATGCTCAAAATATGACTTTCAATCATTCACATGAACATTACAAGCCGGTTGTAGGAACCTTCAAAAAAAGGATAAATGATTTTTCAGGATAAGCCTTAATGAGTACATTCTTTGCACATTGCAAGTAGAGCAGAACAGCTGTCTGCTGTCCTGAGAAACTACCAACTGTACAAACTTCTGACATATATCCAGGAGTGAAGCTACTTCTGTAAAGCTGATACAAAAATTTTTTTTGGCAATAGATGCCAATTCCCAAATCTCATGACTTCATATTGCCCAGATGTTTCTGTCCCACTTCAGGAGCTGGAATTCTGGGGAGAAAGGGAGGGGAAGGAGTTTTGTTCCTGGGGATTCTCACATGTTTTCCAACAGAATGAGAGGGGACTTAGACTCCCAGCTTCCTCTGCCTGGGAGAGCTCAAACCAGTGGCCAGGCTGGTACCCAAACCACTGGAGACCTGCAGGGCAAAGTGCAAACACATGAAGTACAAACCTGTCTGAAAATGTCTGGGTTTATGTGCCTGTCTTTCTTCAGATGCATCTCCCACTGCCACAATCATCTCCTTCAGTTTGATCAAGATGACTTCACCCTCTCTTTGAGGGTAAATACTTCGAAATTTTCACACACTTCATCCTCAAGGAGAAGTTTGAAGATTTTTCCAGGCCCATTCCCTCTTTCCATGTGCTCTCCTGCCATGTAGCTCCATGACTACTCCAGCTGGTACCAGTTTTCACCATAACTCCAAGGATGGCATCTGCTTTTTGACTACACACTTCCAAGCCCAAAAATATCAACAGTAGGAAAATTTACTTCCAATAGCATACAGCTGATCCTGAATTTTGAGGATTAGCTGGCTGCTTGTGTATTTTCACTAGAATGTTGCTTCTGTAAAAGTGACATGTTTTCTTGATTCAAGAGAGTCTGCATCAATTTCATAGGAAGGTATCCAGAGGGTAAATGTGGAAAATCAGAAACTTCCTATAATTGAACATATTTCATATTGTCTTTTCAGCAAATACTTTGCCTTTTTCATCATGGATTATTTAATGTCTGTCAAAAGTCAAGAGCCAGTTGTGCTGTAGCTGTATTTCTGACTGCCTGATAAATATGAAATCCAGTTTAATTTATGAGAGGACAGGTAAGTGCAAGGCCTTGATGTAGAAGATACGTGAATGACCAAGGTCAAAACCAGTAATAGACTTTTGTGTTTAAAGCTTAAATAATAACTCATAATCAGTAGAGATAGGAGAGGAAATGGAGGTCAAATACTGGAAGAAAGATTGAAGCAGCGAGTGCAGATGTTATTCAAACTGACAAAGTAAATATTATTTCAGTGAATGGTATTCACCTTTTTTTTTCCCAGTTCCCATTTGTGATATGCAATAAAATGCTACCAGGCTGAACTCGAACTGCTTATCTGTTAAGAAAAGTGAGGAAAAATGTTCATTTAAGACTCATACAGACACAACTTGAGAGGGAAATCTCATTTGTATAGACAGGTTCTTCCACCACAGGAAAATAACACCCAACCTCAGTTTTCATTGTTGCATAAACATGGATAGATTTCAACTTCCATTTTCTACTTGAATTATCATCTATATCTCCAACCATAAAAAATTAAAATTATTTCCAAAAACTAAAAACAAACTCTGTCTTTCTGTGTTAAGGGCTTCATATTCTCTTAAATTTGAATAATAAGTCTCTATTTGGAAGAAATTTTTATTAGGAGGGAACCCCAGAGACTATTTTGCTCTGAAATTTTGTAGTAGTGTGAGATGGTGTAGTTTAGATTCAATTATGTTAATGAAAGAAGAGGTTCACGTCTTATAGAAGAAAATATAATTAAGATTATTTGTTCAAATTCTTTTCTTGACCAATACATTGAATGAAATATTCAAATCTGTAGGAAGCTATTCTCAACCAGGATCTGGTGTCTATATTAATTTGGGCATTTATGATCTGTGGCACAAAACATGATCTCAGGAGTAAGACAAACCCTCAAGCTGAAGTCTAAGTGTAAAAGGCTATGAAAAGAGGAGGATGGAGCAATATAGAGCAAAATCTATCTTCAGTCAGGAAAAAAAAAAAGCAAGTTAGAAGGTTTTTAAAGAGTTGGCTGAGTAGCAGAAAGACATGCACAAGGATGAGGGGCTGCTTGGAGAGGTGCTCTGTTATACAAAGCAGAGTATGGCAAGAGAGGAGTATGAACTCAAGTAGAATTAATACACTCACCTGGACACATTCCATAGGGACTGCAAATATTGGAAGATCACTGAAAAATGTAGAAAAAAATCTCAAGCAAATTATAAGAACAGACAATAGAGGAATAGGGCTCACTAACCATCTGTATGTCATCCAGCTATATGGCTAATATTCCCATACAGAATGTGCTCTACAAAACGTTTGTAAAGGGAGTTTGGTCATTTATGCTTAAATAGCACAGGAAGAGAGAAAGATTTAGAATTTATATAATAAAAAAATGCTTTTTCCTGGTATATTGCCTTCTGACTTTTGGTCAAGATCTAGTACAAACACTAATTCAAGCACATAAATTTTATGTGGTGAGTTCCAATAACAGAAAGAAGAGCTCTGCTGCCTGATGAATGGCAGACTCCTCTCTTCAGATTCCTTGTCACACAATGCAAAAAAACCCCCTCCAAACCAATGTGTTACTGATCTGAATTACAATGAAAATAATCTATTCACTATGCAACTCTATCTACATGAAATATGGTGTCCTTTTACCAAAGATCAAAATAAGGAAATCAGATCATTAAATATTAATTGAGGAAAGGGATGTGAGTTATTTTGTCTGCACTCAGTGCTTTAAAAGCAGATACAAACTCCAGTATATCATCAATATGGAAGTCTGATATAATTGAATTTAGCAGTCCTTTTCTTGTATCCAACATGCTGACAAGGTAAGACAAAAATCTGACCCAAATTTATTAGAATTAACAAAGTAATATCCTTACTTGACTATAGAATATGGAGTGCACTGTGGACCAGTGTGACTTCTGGGATCACTCTATTTCTGATACTCGTTTAAATAAGGAAAATCAGAGAACACTAGAACTTGGACAGAAAGGAGTCCAGCTGAGACAAGCACAGAACAGCAATCCAACAAGCTGTGGCAGGACAGCTGACATCAAAAGGAAATGCTTTGCTTCATTTTGATGTCATCAGCTCTCCAAGCTGTCCTGGAGTTTGTGAAAAGCAACTTGTATAATCAGTGAATTTATACTGATTAGGAATGGATTCAAGCATACAGAAATGTGCAGGCTACCAACTGTACCCATCAAAAATCAATGATAAGATGTACAGAAGTGCACAAAATTATTTGAGTGATGACTTGTGTGGAGAAGGGAATCATGATGATGTTTAAAATGCATGTGTACTTTCTTTTGACTACTTTCCAAAGTATCCAAAACATCTTCAGAATACTTGCCAGCAGAAAAGTATTGTGCTATTTTTGACTGGCACATTTAAACTATAAGTTTCTCTCTTAAATCACAGAAGTTTAGAAGGTTAAGGTACAATGCAGAATGGAGACCATCATCAATAAGAAGATGACAACCCATATTCTCAATGAAGAGAGATCAAAACAGAATAATGCAATAATGCAATCAGGTTCAGAAGCCAATGGGTCTTGCTCTACCTCTTGAGGCAAAGTCATCTTCCATAAATAATTGATTACATTAATTGATTACATTTTTGGAGACAAGATAACTCTGTATTCAATGGCAGGAAAAAGAGTGAGTGTGCAAAAGAGAGAGAGAATCCTCCTTTCAGTCAAAATAGGGCTTGCTTTTACTCATTACCACCTCTCTCTACAAGATCTGTTGCAAATTAATTTAGTCCCTTAATGACTAGAACTAACCTTTGTGAATGTTCCTCATGTTCCTAACATGTCAAGTATTTCAGAAAAAGGTAGTTTTCAAGTAAATCATTGTCCTCATCTCTTAACAAAACTAACAAAAAAATCCACAGAAAAACCTTATTTTGAAATAAAACTTTTTTTTTTTTTTTTTTTTAATAAAATAATTTCATGCCCCAAAGATCCAAACAGGAGAATATTCTAATATACAAGTAAAGGCAATAAAAGGAAATTTGTGGCCTCCTTAATTTTTTTTGTAAGACTGCACTATACAGTGGTTCAATGTACCAGGAATTCCAGAGAAGATATGTCAAGTGGAAGAACAAACTAGTATGGATATTATAGGCTAAGATGCTGATGACAGGTACAGTTAAAGCATTTCCAGTGGGATTTATGGCAGCAACAGGCCAGAAGCTGTGAAAATTCTTATGGGATATTAATGGAAATCACACAGCTGGTTCCTTCCAAATGGAGAAACTCAGAAAACACAACCCTAAGAGCAGATTCAATTACTACTTTTAAGATATCTCTTGTTGCTACTCATTTTTTCATGTCTCTGGACAACAATATTAATGTTGTTCCCCCTGAGCCACACTTAGTGGAGCACCATTAACCTTCCTGAATCCTGGGAATCTGATCCCTTGCTGGCTGGCAGAGAGCAGAGCACACGTGTACACAGAGACTGTTCACAGGCACACACTCCTACAAGACTCTTCAAACAATGTGGGTAAAGTTTAAAATTGTGAGCAGAGGCAGACACTGGGCTCAGATGGAAGCCAATAGATCTAATGCTGCCATCAAGTACACAAAGTGCATTTAATAAATCTTCAGCTTTCAAATTAATTTCAGGCTGCGCTACACACTCTTGCATCTACCACTCTATTATATACCTGGGTTTTAATTGTTTCTTTCTTTGACATAATGAATGCCAGAAAGTAACCCTGAAGCACTCATTTTGCATCATAAATCACAGTATCTTTTTAAAAGGGAAAGATAATTACAACAAAATAGCAGTTCAAAACTCCTTGGAATTTACTTCTTATCTTTGACAAATGGAAGAGAAAATAATTGCCTAAAGACAATGTCTAACATTGATTTAAATGGCTTGTTGTGCACACATAGTGTATTCTGTGAAAACAACCTTCTTTCCAAAAGAAAAAACCAAAAGCAACAAAAAAACCCCCACCAAACACGAGAACTCTTCAAGCTCCTGACAAATTAATTTGTTGAGGGCAAAACACTGCACATTTGTTATTCCTTGTCTATTTCTTAAAAGCCTGTGTGCCATATCTCTTCTACCCTTTGTATATATATATATATCTGTGCTGCAGTTCATTTTAAAGAATGCTTCATTTTTTCAGCCTGCTTTCTTATTGCAGCTCTTATTTTTCATGAGGGATGTCTGTCCTCAGCTTTTTTTTCTGTAGCTCTTTTAGTCTGGATGAAGATGCAACATGGTTATATGAATCACTGTGCTCTGGTACTGGTTTGTTTACTCTCTTTCTGGTGTGGAATCTTTTTTTACAGATTCTTCTCCTTTTGCTGAAAGCTGTTTGAGGTCAGAGAAAGTTAAACTCGAATATACAATGATCTCTTGCAATTTCTGTCCTATACAATGCAATGTTATTTGAATCATATAATAGCCATCAGATGGCACAAGATTTCCCACTATGAATAGTCAAGAAGTGCTCTCTTGTTCTTGTTTTCAAAGGAATGTGAGGGAAACAGAGGCAAAGTTATCACTTCCAGGATTTCTAGCTTAAAGATTGTTCAGGTTTGTCTCTATGAGTTGCTGTTACTTTAGTAATTACTTCTGCTGTTATTGCCAGACAGCTACGAAGACATACCCTGCATTATATAAAGTTGTTTTGCCTTTTTTCCTGCTGTACTTCTCCCAGTCCCTTCTCTCCACCTTTCAGATCCCATGTACAGTGCCTGAATCCTGTTTCTCTGGGCTAGCAGCTCATTAAAATCACTGAGGTTTGCACCTCCAAGGAGTCTGGGCAAACACTCTGCTTTACAGGGCCAAGGTTTACGAGGAAAAAGTTCTTCAGTGTCACATCTAAAGCCAGCAGAGTGTGACTGCAACTTAATCTGAAGGTGTCCAGATACTATTGAACCACATAAAGGATGGAGAGGGCATACACAAAACAGGTAAGAAGGTCCAGCTGCTACTTCCCTGGAGAGGGATATGAGGGATCTGTTCTCTTCCAAATGTTCTCTTTGCTTTCTTCCCCACTATAAAACTCTCTTTTGTGGATTTGATCCTTAGCTGCAAACAACTCCATTCATGCACATACCAAACTACCCACACCTTCTTCCTTTTCCACCCTTCAGTACAGAGAATTTCCCATGGCACATCCACCACACTCAGGAAACAGTACTCAAGCTGCAAAATAAAGGACATCCAGTATTCTTTAGCACATCAAGGTTTCACAAAATACTCTCAGCAGAGATTTAATTGTAGAGTTTTTTTTTCATACAGGAAAACTATATGTACCAATTAATAAGGCAAGAGGCAGTGGGTAGAAATGGACACACAGGAAATTCCACCTGAACATGAGGAAGAATCTCTTCACTGTGCACTGGAACAGATCACCCAGAGAGGGTGTGGAGTCTCCCTCAGTGGAGATATTCCAGAACCATCTGGACACAATCCTGTGCCTTGTGCTCTGGGATAACTCTGTCTGAGAAGGGAGGTTGGACCCAATGGTCAATTGTGATCCCCTCCAACCTGACCCACTCTGTGATTCTGAGATAGCAGCACAATAAAATACCTCTAAGAATACACTTAGGTTTATGACTTATTAACCTAGTAGATTTACTTAATGAATTTATGACTGATCTATATATATTCTCACAAACCAAGTTAACAATGAATTTAATAGTGACCAAAAAACTGTCTCTTAAAATGTGCACTATTATTCCTTTCAAACATTACATGTGGTATTAAAAATTTATTGCCCCTTCCAATTAGGAAAAAAAAAAAAGTCATTTTGACTTTAATATTGTAAGAGCTACCTGAAGTAAAATTTGGTTTTGCAAATTCTGGTTGGAGCGACAGAAATCAGAAATATCAGTTTCTGCTAAACAGATAGGTTTTATGAGGAAAAACATCAAACTAGGCTTCATTTCCTGGACTGAAAATCACAGGGGCAGGAATGTACTACCACAGGCATCAGTGAGAGAAGGAACTAATTTTTTTTATTTGGGGCTCATTGGACTAAAGGAAAAGAAAAAAAAAATAAAGGGTTGCCTTAGGCAAATAGACAAAATTGGGTAATTTACTACTAGATATAAGGATTGGTTTGAAAGCAAATATTCTCTGGAAATAATGCAGAGGGCAGGAAAACAAGCTGATTAACCACCTAAGGACAGTATTAAATAAAATAAATGTTGCAAAGAAAATGATTGAAAAATCCAGGAAGGGCAGAAGAACCAAACTTCAAAATCCAACAGGCAATCTTATTACTGTTTAAAGTTTCATTAAATTCTTTTAAATCTGTCCTGCCCTAGTAATGCTCTCAACATCCTACTGCTCTGACAATGCACAGAAATTGAGCTTCTGTTATTTAAAAAAAAAAAAACAAAAAATGGTTCATTGTCAGTATGCTCACAGAAGAATATTTCACTTACACCAAAACACAGTTGAAATAAAGCCCATTTTAAACACTTTTTTAAAAAATAAAAAACCAGCAACAATCAAACAGAAGTGACAACAGTCAGAATAGTAAAGTCACAATGGAAATGAGAGCTTCCAAATAATCTGCAAATGTTGAAACCAAAATTTATGTCCTTGGACATGGTACTACAAAATTCATCATTGCTGAGACATCATTTTAGTCACATTTTGTAGCACAGCTTTTCATTAACAAAACTGTTTATTTTTGTTTTCTTATTTATTAGTTGTGTAGTTTGGCAACAACTATTGTAAAAATGTTCTCCAGAACAAAGTATCAGATAGTCTCTATTTCTTTTTTAGTATTAGAAGCAAACATAAATTAGGGTCTTTCTCCTTAACTAATACTCAGAATAAGAAATTAACTGGCACCTCAATGGCCCCTCTTGAACTGGGTCCCAGGGAACCCCTCTCTAACATTGGCCAGTTTCAGAGATTTAAAGCTCAGCAGCACAATGGCTTTCTTTAGACAAAGCTTCCTCCAGTCTGTGTTCTGTGTTTTATGCCTGGAAGCACAGGAGGGTGTTCTTTCTCCTCCCAAAAAAAACCCAGAAAACAAAACAAAACAAAAAAAAAAACAAAAAACCAAAGCAAAACCCAATGAAAACCAAACCAACCAAACAAAAACCAAAGCAAACAAACAAAAATAAATCCCACAAAACAAATATACAATGTCACAGAATGCCTTTGTGACCACTCTCAAAAACACCATAAAATATCTAATTTTGTCTCACAAAGCTCCCTGGCCTTCCTGTCATCATGGCAACACATTTTGACAGATCCTTTGATCAGTGTAAATGTGTCACTCATCTAATAATTATGTTTGTGGAAACAATTTCTCAAAATCAAGTTAGGTGACAAATTAGAATTGTAAGGCAGTGTGGTGATAAGTGGATATTAACCAAATTTAAAAAAAAAAAAAAAAAAGAATCCAAACATGCCCGAACTGCACATGGAGTTTAATTTTTGCACTTGAGTCCAAATACTAACCCCACTTCTATAAAGGACTGAAGAGGCATTCAAAGTGAGTATTCTCAGAGTTCAAATTTGAAATTCATACATATATGATTTAAACTGTGGTTCCTACAAAGTTAAGTGAAAACACTTGAAGTGACTTTCAGGCAGGCATTACTTTGTTGAACATTGCTGCAGTGATTTCAGCCCCAATAACAAAGAGAACATTCATGCTTGGCTGAAAACATTTTAAGATTTACATGAATGATGTGCAAAAATGGTTGAATAGAGAAACACTTGAACCAAGTATAACTAAACACTGATCTCCTGAGAATTGACAGACACCTTTGGCTTATGCCTGAATGTTATTGAAAGGAATATACTGTAGAAAGTCCCTTCCTTCTCATATTGCAGAATGTTCTTTGGCATTCCAAAGTGTTACTGTTAACTTCTCAGTCTCAAGTAGGTTAGGCACATGTTTTTAACATACTGTTTGCATTTGATGTATTTTAACACACATACAGGTGTAGAATTACATCAGTAGCCATATTACATAAAATACAGGCCACGCCTTTGTACAGGTTTGGCTAAGTCATTCTGACTGAACAAAACTCCAGGAAAACCATCAGGAGTGGCAGAAAAAGCACAGCTTTCTAGAAGAACATACAGCAATATGAACTATTCTGCAGTCAGAAAAAAATCAGATTTGTTTGCCTTATTTATCTCTACCTGAAGATGACGTGAAACACCTGGCTTTTGAGTTTATACTGATTGTGTCCATCTGGCAAACCATTCAGATGCAAAATAAAGAATTTTGTTTCATCAAAACTTTGTGTACCTTAGCCAACAAATTGTTGCCCAGTCAATGCCACTGATTTCCTCCTATTAATGAAATGCAAAATAAGGCTGTCATTCTCCTCTAATTTCTGCTAGCCCAAACCCCAAAGTCACGATTCAAAGGACCCTTAACAAAACCACTTTTTCTTAGTCAGTTGGTTTCAAAACAAATTTCTTTATCCCATTCCAGACAACCCATTCTGACCCCAAATAAAACATTCAGTTCTGTCCCCAGCATTCAGTAATTCTCAGCCAGGTCAGTCTGTCAGTTCTTCCAGCTCCCCATCCCTCCACAATTATATATATCCCAGGCCACCTGTTCCCAAAAGAGTCAGCATCCAAAACTCCCACCTATGAAAACTTTACCCATGTAAGTATTTCTGTTCATGAGATAAAACTAGAATACTAGGCAATCAAGAAGCAAGTGAAACTGAAATAACTTTAAAAATACATATGCTCTCAAACTACATGAGATTTACACAGCATTTAGATTCTTAAAAGCATGGCAAAACTAATCAACTAGAAGAAATAGGTCTCTATTAAGTACCAGACAGTGTGAAAGAAACTTTTCAGACCTAGACATAAATGATAGAAAGGCTGCTATCTTGGAGGAAATAAAACCACAGACTTCCTACTGTTTAAGAACAAAGTATGACAATCATGAGCAGTAGAGAAAATGTCATTGAAGTTCTATGTGAGAAAAGCCCTAAGTGTGTATCAATCAAGACAGGATCAGTGGGAAAATGGCTTCAAACCACTGATGGCTAAAACTGACAAGGTATACTTAGAAACAAATGCTCACCTTGAAAATGGAATGCAGAAAGGATAAGGTTTAAATAATCATTTTGCATGCTTAGTGATTCCCAGAAAGCTTTTCAGCCCATCCTGTGTGAAAGTGTATGCTGGGACATAGCTATGGCTCTTGCTGTCAGGGGGCATTCTCATGGAAATTTCTCACTGAATCACTCCGTGGGCACATTTACATGGCAAAAAGCTGTAGAAAAATCTCCCAAAGCCAGAGGAAAGTTATACTGCCAAAACTGTTAAGCCCTAAGTGGGTTTCCAAATAAAATTCAGTTGCTCTATTGGGTGCCACTTGAATGAGTCAACAATAAACTAAGAGGCTAGTTAAAAAAAGGCTTTTTAATATGGAAAAGTATCTTTCAGTTTCTGAAACAGCAATCCCCTTGAGAATAAAGTGAAAGGTGAGACTTTTGAAAGGCTTTGTCCAGTTTCAGCCCAGTGCCTTTCATATATTTAGAGATGCATTCTACTGTTGCTGCATATCAAGTTTGCGGCTTTCGTGTCTTTTTCATCAGTTGCAAAGAGCCAAAGAAACATTTCTTTGGACTTCAGACAGCTTTTTAACATTTTCTGTATTGTGAGTAACCTCCTAACATACAGGCCCATTCATGGACCACTTTCACTCCCTCTCTTGTTAACCTCCTCTCACGCCTTTTCCCTCGAAGCTCGTGTGTTTGAGGACATGAAGAGTTCACAGAAGGTAAGTTTAAAATTAACTTCCTTCAGTGAGGAGTTGCTGTGGAGGTTGCAATTAATTTCTTGCATGTCTTTGGAGGCTCATTGTTATTTCATAATGATCATCATTGGTTTTGATCTGTAATAATTTATGTAAGTAAGGTTAAAAAGACTTTTTTTTTTTTTTTTTTCCTGGGGTCTCTGGTTGATATATTATTAATGGTGAATTTATAAAACCAAATAAACAAAAAAAAACCCAACTGTTGGAATTTTTGGGATTTTATATTTACATATATTTATGTAAACAAACAATAGGATGGGAATGCTGGAGCAGGTGACTCAAAGCTTAATTTTATCACAATCATCAGTCTCATTTTACAGAACCAAGCAGGGGAGATGGAACAGCTTCAGCTGCAAGCACAGCAGATGAAGCTCTCTTTGTTACAAAGTCTATTTACAACTTTCTAGCCAATAGCAAAATATTTAAAGCTGACAAGCGTTTGCTTTTGTCAATTAAAAAAGCCACACATACATTTTGCTTTGAACAATGCTTGTTTGTAATAGCTTAAAACAGTGGCTAAAGCTTCATTATTAAGCTTACATATTTCTCCTATCTTGCTTACCATATTTTCCTGAGGCCTATCTCTACACAGCTCACAGCCTTATTGTTTCTTGTCCTTACATCTTCAGCATTCTTGCATTTTTCCATCTCGAGATTTGCTTTCACATAGCTTTCTGAGAGTTCCATACCTTTTCTATTTCATAATCAACCATGTATGCACAACCTTGTTGTTTGCAATGAATGCTACAAGACACTGGGTTGAAAACACTGGGCTAAATTCTTCTCTAAAAACACCAGTAAAATACCAGATATGAATCGTGAATCTTAAGAAATGCACTTGTGTGAGCTTATCAAAATATTCCAGAATATGATTTCAATATTATTAAACAGTTCTTAAAGATTTGGCCTTCCTACCCTTTAACAGATATGCTATGAAAGAATATGTTCTCTTTTGTAACTTGACTAGTGAGAATTTAATATCTTAACAAGAACTCCCAGCAGCTACAACCTGACAAGAACAACTCCTATGGTCTGCTGAAATTTTCACTTAAATACCACAAACACAGACTTCCATGAAGAATTTGCCCATGTAACTCTATGCTTCCCTCTGTGATATTTCATGTGCACTGTGACATTATTTCAAATGTGTTAACCAGGCTACCTACTTGTCATGTTTCATTAAGTTAGCAAGGCTGTAATTGGAGGGATGGCTCCTAAGAGATGCAAGATGTGGCCACATTTGAGGCCTAGTCTGGTGTTTCAGAAGGGGGCAATATTTGTGATGAATGCACATTTCAACCTTCCACATAAGTATGAAAATCTCAAATTGCCTATTAAATGAAAAGGTTCATATACAATATTACCCTATTTTCTACATATATATATATGCACACACATATATAAATGTTATATGTAAATGTTATATATATTAATGTTATGCTATATATAAATGTTTATTTATGACCTTTTCTTTCCATATAGGAAAGAATATATTTATCAGTAACAGTTGTCCAACTGGCCCTACATTCTGCCTAATATTTCATTTGACTATATAATATAATCTTTATAATCCTTTGTTTACTGTTTAAATGCTTTGTTTCTATTTAAATATTCCAAGTCTGGCTAACAACAGCAAGATTTGACATATATAAAATATATTAATAGAGCTGTATGCATTGTCTTTTCAAGCACAAAAAAAAAAATCCACTGCCAAATCTTCTTGATACTCACAGCAATAGTTGAAAAAAACCCACCCATCTGCCATGAAAGGAATTTCTCATGTTGATTATTTCCCAGTCAAACAGGATAGATGGATATTAGCATTGAAAACAGGGAGTGAAAAAGGAACTAAGTTTTAAATAGCATAAATGATAGCAGCAGAGAGACAAGGTAGCTTTAATCAGTCAGCCAGCACTAGGCAATTTTAAAACCTGGCAGCTTGCAGTGGTTTTCTTAGCTTGTGGTATTTGAAGGACATTGATATACACATCAAACAGAATTTAGGACATGCATTGTGGAGGTGCCAGTTGAAGCTTTATGTGCAAGCTAAAGTTGGAATTCAATCCTGTTATCGTACACAAGACATACAAACTCTCTTCTATCAACTTTCCACTCATTTTGAATGAAAAACAATTTTTGTTGGAAGATTTACAGGTAAAAGAGTTAATTAAAATCTATTCTCTGATCCAAAAATTGTAACATACTCTACACCAAAGATTTAGCAGGGCTTAAATTGCCACAAGCTTGCACACAAGCTTGCAGTGCTTGTGTTCTTTTATTATTCATAAAATTTAACGTTAAAAATAGAAAATGCTAAAGTGGCCCTATTAAAAACCACCAAAAAACCAACTCCCTTTTCCAGAGGCAGAGAGTATGAACAAATATAAATTCCCAAATCTTGTCTTTTTTTTTTTTTTTCTCTTGTCTGCTTTAATCTTCCCATTGTTTTCTCTGTGTTTCTTCCACTCTGCAAGGATGTGCATGTTTGAGCACACAAATGCCCAAACCCCTGCTTTTAGTGGTCACATTACCTCACTAGAAAATATTTCAACCCAAATCCTTCTATCTTCCTGCAGTGTGACCCTTATTAAAACAATAATATTCCACCATCATTTTTAATAGCTAAGAAGTTCACCAATCAGCAGGAGTGGTTGCATAATCTCTTCTCCAGGAGATTATCACAAATGCTATCTCCCAGTGGTTTAAGGAAAACAGCAAAATTGCCTGTCCTTCTAAAATACCCTCCTGAAAGCAAGTTGGCAACATCACTTGTATTGTTGAAAATGGAAGATGACAACCATTCTGAAATATATTTCTTTGTGTACAACCTGTAAAATAGCATCATTTTCCTGAAAACTACTGCTTTGGGCATGACAAGGAAAGACCTAATGCATGTGTTCAGGTGGCCTTGTTGTCCCATTTTCGCATGCTTATGAAGAAATAACATATTTCTCTTTGCATGGGAATTGCAGGATATCTTCCTGAAGTGATACATGCTAATGAGAAGCAAATGGAACTCCCTGAAAAGGAAAAAAGGCTCCAGCTCAAGCAGCTACTTACCCAATCTGCAAACTGCACTCTTAAATCATCATATGCAGGCTTTATAGAAAAGTTGTGGTACAGAAAAAGTTATAAGCTAAACCCAATTGTTTCATATTGTTTCATTGTTTTATATGTTTTGCATTTTAAATATCAAGAAATATCTTTCATTTGTTTTTAATACTATCTTAGGGGAAAGAGTGCATAAAAAATTTAATGCAACACACTTTAGGAAGAAAGGTAAGAATGATTTGGAAAGAGACTTAGAATGAATGCTTGAAAGATGAAAGATAATTACTTTCAGCTAAGTTCTGAATGCTTCATCTGCCATGAAAGTGAACAATAAACCTCTGGCAAATATGCTTGGGAAGATGTGACTAAGTGAAAGGGTTTACCTACAGAAATAAATTAAGTAAATTCAGGATGTTGCAGTGCTTTGAAGATAAGAAATCCCATCATAGCTGCAGGTACAGTTGATCCCTGGGGGAGACTGGCAGCCCAGGATGTGGAGGGGGAACAATGTCTCGTGCCAAGGTGTGTAGAGAGGGTGGAGGCTGCTCCTGCTGGTACCAGGCTCTGGGATGGAATTCCAGATGCCAGCAATCTCCTGCAAGGGCAATGGGCAGCCAGCACCACCTTTTCCACCATACTAAAATTCCCCCTTTTTTTCTTTTTTCTTTTTGGAGTGCAGTGGTTTTATGTGCCTGGGGAGCAGCTGCTGCCCTCATGGTCAACAAGAGCCACAGGTGCTTCAACAACAAATGCAAAGCTGTAGCCTATTGAAAAGGAGGTATAAATGTCTGAGTTTATCTCTGGTCTTTACCTTAGGCAACTGTTTCTCTAGATGTTTGTACCATCATGCAGTATAAAACTGGTGAAAAAATAAGGAGTCATTTGAGTGGAAGGCATGATACAACTGTAAGGATATATTTTCTTTGTTCCCCAAATGTCACATAATCAATAAAGGAAAAGTGTTTCTGTGAGAAATATTACTGCTTCTTAAAGATCAACACTGATGAAAGAGAATAGCCAAACAACACCACAACTATTCTAAATATTTTTTAGATTCCTGAGATCATGATTCTTGAACCTATCCTATGAATATATTTTCTTCTGTATATCAGCAGCACAGACTCAAAAGGAAGAGAAAGAGGGAAGGGAAGGGAAGGGAAGGGAAGGGAAGGGAAGGGAAGGGAAGGGAAGGGAGGGGAAGGGAAGGGAAGGGAAGGGAAGGAAGGGAAGGGAAGGGAAGGGAAGGGGAAGGAAGGAAGGGGAAGGGAAGGGAAGGGAAGGGAAGGGAAGGGAAGGGAAGGGAAGGGAAGGGAAGGGAAGGGAAGGGAAGGGAAGGGAAGGGAAGGGAAGGGAAGGGAAGGGAAGGGAAGGGAAGGGAGAAGAGGTCAGTTCATTCCTTGTATCTAAACAAAACATTCTATACTGACTGCAGTACTTGGAAAACCAACGAGTTTTAAAATAAGAAATGAAATTTTCTGATTAGTTCAAGGTATTAGTTGCTGTGCAGTAAGCTAGACTAGGCATTCATGATGTGCAAGCCACCCCATTGAAATTTCTCAAGTTTTCAGTTTGCAAGTGTTTACCCTACAAAAAAAAAATGAGAGGTAAGTTACCTGACTTATTTGCTTTGGATAGTAGCATACACACAATTATTTCAAAGTCACTGAATCTGTAGCTTGTTTATCCTGTGGTGACTTGCTCAGAGTAGTTTAGAACAGTTTTGCCAGTTTGTCTGGTGGAGATCACTCAAAAAGGTTGATCTAAAGAAATTAAATACTTTTACTGTGGCTTTGATAAATCGCATTAAGTATTTACTGCTGACTTAAAATATTCATTTTAACTGAGTTTCATTTAGTTTTGTTCAAGATACAATCAGATTTAAAGCGATACAGAAATTGTTTCACTAATGTAAACTGAGACAAAGATCAGATGAAGTAATTCTTCTAAGACAGAACTCTTTCTAAGTATGTAATTTTTGTCTCTTTAATTCTCAGAAATCTTTAGGATTTCTCCTGAAGTATCCTTACCTTTAGAGCACTAGGACATTTATTTGATTACTGTGTAACTAACAGCAGCAAATAGTGCTGGATAAAAGCTAACTGGACAATAACTGCTGTGCTTCTCCCATCCTTCAAAGGAATGACTTCTCTTTAGGAGAGTCAAACTTACATTCACCAGCAACACAATCAATATTTGAAAATTTGCCAGTTTTTTAATATTAGATTTGCTTAGGACAAAGCAGAAATATCCAGAGTCTGCAGCAGAATTGTGTGTCTTGTCCTCTAGCCTTTAGTCAGCATTTGTGTTAACTACCTTAAGTCACCTGCAGATCAATTTATTCATTTTGGAAAGGTCCCATGAAAAAATCCTCATCATAACACATCTGAAATATTTGCTCCTAGAATCATTTTCTCTGCAAAATGTACAGGTTTAAATTTCACTGAAGCTCAGATAAACTTAAAGATTGACTTTGGAACACAGCAAAATCATACTGTGGCAGGTAGCAGAGATTCTCAATGTGTGCTGCTGTTATCCAGCACAAGTAGCTGCAGGGACAGAACCCAACATTTGGAAAACACAGATATGTGCACAAACCTGACATGCAGGGACATAGATGAAGGCACACACATGTGCACACAAGTGTATGACCAAAAATGCACAGACTCACACAGACAGATGCACAAACACTTATCCCCTCCTGAAAGGCAGCAGACTTTCTGGATCTACCACAGAAGAATTCTGAACAGCATCTGGTTGGCCTAAAATCTCAGAGGAGTAGAAAACTATGGTTCCTTTTGTCCCAAGATATAAACCCAAAGTTATAGAATAAGTGAGGCACTTGTCTTTTCCCATTTTATGCTATTTCTAGTGGCTGTCCCAAGTGAATTTTCTCTTTTAGCAATCACTGTGTATGTCAGCCTGCACAATTCCTTCCTTTAGTATTCTGCATTTTAGTATGAAAAAGAATTACTTGCTTTGCCTTTGGCTGTGGTTTCTCTTCTCAGAGGAAAGCTAAATCTCATGACAAATCTATTTCTCAACACACGGGTCAGTAAAGGTGATTTGTCCAGTGACACTACCTTTGCAGGTGCAGGAAGGATTTCAGGAGCCCTTCTGCTGTGCTGCTGAGCCCAGGAGCCCAGCCAGAGATGAAGCAAAAGTGGCAGAAATGGGGAAACCATGGCAGGACTGGGGAAACTCACAGAAATGGGAAAATGCAGCAGGACACAGTGGGCAGCACATGGTGAATTTCAGTGCTTGGGCAGAGCTCACTGCACTTTCAATCAGTCCTGATCTTTCCTAGGGAAAAGGCAGAGCACCAGAGGGAAGCAGCTCCTGGTTTTGATCCATGGCATTACCTTGACCTAGACCATCCAGCTTTCACAAAAACAGCAGACAAGATTAAACACTAGAGAAAATTAATAAAATCCCTAGTTTAATTGGCGGCTACTACTGTTATTAAACAGATCCTCTTAAAGAATAGTGTTTCTGAATCAGTGAGATTGAAATGTAATTGAGAATGTGCTTATGAGAAACAATTTTTGCAAAGCCTATGAAACTGTGAGGATTAGGCTGAAGTATCCCATGTGATCAATATCTTGCAATCGCATTAAAGCCTCAGGCAACAGGGGCCTTCATTCCTTTCCATTTCCCATTTTCTGTTTTCTCTTCCTAGGCACCATCATAAGCAACCAGACATGAACAGAAAATGAATTTGCTACAAGGTAGTAGCATTGTAAGTGGCTTTGATATAAGTGGAACAAGGGTCGGTAACTTCTAAGCCCCAGTAGCCTGATAAGAATATTAAGTCTACCATTTATCCCCAATGAGTGCTTGATTAGCCACACAGTGCTCTGCTGACAGAGCTCACTAAAAATACATTATGCTAATAACACCTGAGTGCCAGCAAAACTGGGGAAGCCCAAGACTCAACACAAAGAATGAGTCATTATGGAATTTACCTGGCAGACACGGTTAGAGGCAAAAATATGGGTGAAAGAATGGCATCTCAGTGCTGTTTGCAAAGGAATAGAAATACTCCTTTAGAAATAGAATAGAAACTTCCCAAAGAATATTAGGATTAGAACAAATAGAAATAAATATTGTATCTCTTAATAAAGGTGCTTAGTTTTTCAGAGCAGTAAGCTGTTAGTGGAGACAAGTAATTTCTGTGCATTTGTCTTTGTCTAAATTCTGCTGTACTGGAGTGTCTTTCTGCCTGGGTTAACACTGAGCATGTTTCCTCCTTGCTGTGTGCCTGGACCACAGTCTGGGATTCCCACTGCACTCCCACAGATTCCTCCTGTTCCCCACCCCACTGCCATTGCCCCAGCACAGCATTTGCTCTCTTCTAAGGGAAGGATTTGCAGGCTTTCCTTCCAAGCCCCAGCTACAGGCATCACACATCCCAGCAGCAATCCAAACTGCTGCAAGTACAGGAGATGAGGTTCATTGCTACTCCTAGTTAACTCACCAAATCTGCTTTTTGCAAGCCCTGAACACATCCTCATCCTCATCCCAGCTCTCCTGCCCTCTGCCAGCCTGCAATTAGCACCCTGCCTGGCAGGGCTCTGGGCTCCTGCAGCCAGCCTGGCTGCCAGCCCCTGCACAGCCAAACTGGTGCACAGCACTTGGCCACGACTCACAGCAAGGGCAAGCAGTCATTTCACAGACACACAACTGAGGGCTTTGCAAAAATGGGATCAAGCTTGGGAAAAAAAAAAAAAAAAAGACGGCATGATTAATCTGGCCATTAGAGCTGGTCATCTTTTTTTTTTTTTCCTCCATGGATCTAGCCAAAAATACTTTTTAAGTCCAGCCAAAATTAAGTTGAATTAGCCATATGGTTTCAAAGAACAACAAAGACATTTAGAAAGACAGTAGAATGTCTCCTTAATTCTAAAACGCTTTGATTTTTTATATATTTTAGAGGTGTTGTAATAATGTTTTTTAAGAGTTGATAAAAGTTAAAATCAAGGAGTTATCTTCAGTGTGTAAAATGGTCTGGTGAATCTGAAACATACCTTTATTAGTGCTTCATTTTGCCCAAAGAATGGAAGAACAAAACCAGCTTGGGACTAAACCAACTTTGAGAAATGTTGACAAGGAGCCAAAACCCTCAGCTACTCACAGTCAACTATTACAAGCCACCAAACAGTTTAAATGCAAAGGTACTAAAGAGCTAAGTAATCTGATCCATTGTAGCTGCTTGTGCATGAAGCAGTAATGTGAGAAAGGTGCAGGCAATGGAGAAAAGCAGCCACTTCCATGCCACAATTTGTCTCCTGCTGATGTAAATGCCTAAAATAGGTCAGATGAATCATGCCTTAAAAATGTCCATTTCTCTTCCCTGACTACCAGGGAAACAGGTGAATAGTGCTTGTGTAGCCTTCTACCTTATCAATGTCAACAACGGGGGTGAGATGAATTTCTGTATTTTAATCATTCACAAAAAATTAAAATTTTAGATATGAAAGCCCTAAAACCTGGGTCCAGAAGCTGGAAAGGTGGACCAATGGAGAAGATAAAAGTTCTTATTGCTTACTCTGTCATTCAACATTTCATGATCTACTTATTTTCCTGTGTTTGTCCTTGAGTTTTATCTTTTCTTTCATTTAATGCTCTTATCTTCCTGTTTGATCCATCCATCTTCTCTCTCTCTCTTTCTTCAAACTACCCAGCTTTAGTATCTACTGTTGACAGTGTCCACCTGTTTCTGTCATCTGCTGGCTGTCTTTCATCACCATTGGAAAAGGAAAGGGAACACTTTAAAGACCATGAGCACTTATGCATAGTAGGATATGGGAATTCTCCCAAACTGGCAAACTGTACCCTCAGTAGGAAATTACATTAGATGTGGCTCCAAGCAAGGATTGCTGTTTTTTCAGGCTTTAACTCTGAAATTCTTCTTTCATTGCCCTCCATTTTTAAATTTATTTTTTGGACCCAGACCTTCCTTTGAAGTACTGAAATCAAGTATTTCAGGAACCCTAACCTCATTTTATTTGTGTCTTGCCCTTCGAGGGCCTCCCGTGAGTTCCATCTGCAATATTTTAAGTTTTTAATTCATCTAGATTTCTTGCAAGCAGGATAACAAACTCCTTAATGGGGACTTAGAAGAATTTTTAGCTGTGTCTAAATCTGACCAATGGTTTCACTGCTGGCTTCCATGTTAACAGGACAGTGAGCAAATTAGAAAAATAAAACTGCTGTACCTAAGTAGAAGACTGTGTAGTGTTATTTACAATACCATAGTGTTCATTCATTATATATGCATATGTATGTATGCATTAAAATATAAAAAAACTGCATCTCTATCTTAAATTTCATTTCAATTTTGCTAGAGGTTTCTGATGGTGCCAACTATATCCTACAAAAATAAAGAATCATAGAAAAAATTAAATGTAATGTGTTATTTCTGGTTGTAAATAATCATGTATTTGGATACTGCTCTGAGGAAAGAGAGAAAAGCCTGTATCACTCCACTCCATAAAAGCAGTTTACAGGCACCGGACAACTAAAAAGAAAATATAATTCTGAAGGAACTCACTGTACTCTTGGATGATTGAACAGTTGATCACTTTGTCTGGCTGTATGGAAAGTTAAAGCAAGCTGAAAGTTTTCAATTTATAGTGAACACTGCACTTAAGCAGCAGAAAATTATATACTAACTGTTCCACTCCAGCTGTGTGTGATATATGAAGTACAGTGAGCTCCAGTAAAAAAAAGAAATGAAACCAGGTGGTAAATAATCAAGCTATACTCTTCATTAACCTTGGTATTTATTCTGCCCTTTTGAAAGCAATATGAAGCCACATGTTAGTGCCTTTTATTTTCTATTGTCCTTTACTTTTTGCCATTTGTATTACTAGTATTTCCCCTTACATTTTCCATACTACTCCCTTTTTTTTTCCCCTTCTGGGATTATGACATTATTATTTACCAAATTTACTTTCATGTTTAAGCTTGCTTTGGTTTACAAAGTTAATTATCCATCACTACAAACACGTCAATGTGAGTTCTATAGTAAATCCTATTAAAGTCTGTTATACCCTGTTAACCAGATAGATTCTCAGTTATTTCCAGGACAGAACAGGAATTTTTGCTGAGAACTTCTGAACCTGATTTTTGGCAGTGGAAGGACACTTTTGGTAGTTTGCTACATGCAAACTACATATGAGGCACAATAGTTGTGATCAGGCAAAATCCTGGCACAGATAGCTCAGAATTTCATCAGGGTTAGTCTACAGAGACTTCAGTAGATCCTGAACATGAAGCAAATTAAAGACATTGCAGAATGAGGTTTCATGATAGCAAACTATCATTCTTCTTTCAGCTAAACCTGCAAAATTACTTCCATGAAAAATTGTGGCTTTGGCCCCTTTTTTGATTATTTAATTATTTAAAATCTCTTATCATAGATCTTTTTCATAATTCTGTGCTGTGCTCTTGGCACAAGCAGTGAGCATGTTACACTCAGAAACCGTAATTAGGATCTGCTCATACAAATGTTCCGGCCTGTTTTTTCTCATTACTCAAACTCCATACACAAGACATGTTTAGAAGCATAAATTGTTTCCCTACTGCGCTTCTAATTAACACTTCCATTAAGACCTAGGCAGAGAGCATGGAACATACTGAAAGAAGCTGCTGTTTACAGAAACGGTGATAAAATGTATACAAATATGTCCTGCAAAGTGCAACCCAGCCAGCTTGTGTGACATGTGGATGTGTTTCTCTGTATGTAGGCACAAACAGATGTGCTACACTCACATGCAAGACTAATTTGTTCATTAACATTTAAAAAAAAAACCCTAGATGAATAACAGTCCATTAATTTTTATAATTACTTCTTGCATGCCCATATCATTGCTCAATTTAGTTTCTGAAGCCCTTGGTTGCTTCAGATTGGCTTCTTGGCATGATCACACTGGATACTTGAGTTATCTTCCACTGGTTAGTAGATTGGATTTACATGGATTTTTATGTATTTATACTTGATAATCCTCCACCCCTCTTCTATGGAAAACTTGAATAACCTTAAATTAAGATAAAAAGTAATAATTTAGGTTTTTTTCTTTTTTTTATCTTGAAAGGCAGAATGAATCAAACAAATGCTTGCTAAGAATCATAAATAGTTTTGGATTTCTAGAAGGTTTTCTTTAAGCCTTTGAATAAAAACATGCATAACCTTTTCAGTTTTGCATATGTTCAGTACAAGAACAAGAGAAAAAAACCTCCTGGCAGCTGTAACTGAGTTTCACCTGCAGAAATCCCATTGTGAGACTCTGGAGAGTCAATCCACAAGGAAAGAGATTAAACAAATAGTCTTGTGACCTAAAGTGCAATAAGCTTTGCACTGTGAGAGTAAGTTGGAAAGCCTGACAATTAACTTCAAGTCAGGGTTGGTGATAGGGAGATGTTGCTTTTGTTTTTAATTACATTTTATTGAACAACCAAGTGATAAGCATCAAAAGACAAGATTGTCTTGGATCATCAAAGATGGGGTGAGGGAGGTTGTTTGTTCTGTGAATTCAGGCAAGCTAAAAGAGCTTTTTCTGTGTTTACCTGAGTAATTAATGAAAGACCAAATTGCTTTTGAGCCAGCAGGCTGCAGTTAATTGGAGTTATGTGCATTCAGTGAACTTAGTGATTTGGCTTAAAAAGGATTTACAGTGTAGGTGACAACCCTTTTTGGGGAAATATAGCAGCAAAGGCTGAATATTAGAAGACAGCTTCCAGATGATGTAATTTATGTGGAGAGCTTTCTCTTTCAGTTAAAGTTTGAAAGTGGAAAAAAGTACTGGCTTATATAAGCAAAATGCTTGGAAAATGCTTATTTAATAATAAATTTAAAAACTGGGATACAGACTTTCAGACTATTAGTATAATTTTTTTAACTGGCAAGATCAATGAATCCAGAGAGATTTGCCAGTCTGAACTAAGGAAAATTATGTTTGTAGGAACAGACATGCTCTAACTTCTGAAGTTCTTACCATGACTCTTTTTCTCTTTTTCAGTAAGGATTGGATACTGTGATGCTCTTCACCAGATGTAATAGCATCTAATAATCTACCATTATTATCAAATATTAAGAAGACAATTTACTTTGAAGTGTTCCACTCAAAGTGTGAAGTATTGTCAGCCTTTGTAATTCTGTCAGTCATTTATTTTCTTTTCCAGACCTGATGGAATGGACTTAGATAGTCTAGGCCTTAGTCTAAGATAGTCTAGCACTTAGAAGTGTTCTTAGATATACCCATGGACAGGTGGTCACATACTGCCCAATGGATAATCCTGCTGGGCTAAAGGACAGAGAGTAGGGATGTTCCCTTTCATTCTCATAAACGCTGCTAAGAGAAAGTTCCTCTTGCTCTTTGCTTGCTCTAGTAAACTGAGAGTTATTTTCTCTTCTTTCTCTTAATCTAAGAATTTTTTTACTTATGCAAGAACGAATTTAAAATAAAAAGGAGGAAGTGTTCTGCCACTGAAGGAATGAACCTTAAGGTATATATACACTTTCTTGGATCCAGTTCTCATCAAATAACCATGAGCTGATCAGACCTCAGTCTCAGTACACCGCATAAATTTGTGCACTAAATATTTATATTATTATTCTAGATATCAAATTCAAGTTTTTCTCCTTCACTCCCTTTTTTTACTGTTAAGATTCAAAACAACCTGAGTTCTTTTGCCAAATAATTCCATTATATATGGTTGTAGAAGAAATGAATTCTCAGTTCTTACAGATATGTGTCTAAAAAGCTCTTACCAAGATTTCTTGGAGTTCAGGGTACTGCTGAGCAGTGTCTCTTTCCATATAATTTTAAAAATATGAAATGTCATAGTTGGTTCAATTTCACATGACTTTAAATGGAGTTTTGTGCTTTATATTTTATCCTTCTGAAATAAGAGAAGATAAAATATAGTCATTGTTCTCCACTTTTAAAATTCATAATTTTACTCAGTCTTCCAGCAATGATTTTTTACAGGCAGTTTCAGAATTCTTTGTTCAAAGACAATAATTGTAGTTTTCCCTCCCTATCTCACTTTCTTTGCCTTCCTTGTCCTTTCCCAGCAGAAATGCTGATGAGCTGTAGTGGTATTTCCACATACTTTCAAGCACAAAGTGTAATCAAAGTAACATATAAAATCTCATTGTCATCACTGGGTTAAGGATCAGCCTGAATGCCTTTACTCCAAGCCCTGCTACTAAAATATCTGCAGCTCTTTGTGGGAGGCACTAAGATATTTCGACAGTTTTATTTTTAGACTCTCTGTTGGGACTAAAATTGTGCAGTGCATTAGAAAGCTTCTCTCAGCCTCAAGTGCTATGGCTCTGTGCAGAGCCTGCAGTAAAATCTGTGCTTTAGTTGGGCTAGATTTTCAGTTGTTTCCTTTCTAGTTTAGTAAACCTAAAAGGTCTGTTACATTTTAATACACATTTAATGGTTAAATAGAAAAACATGGCATTTTCATTGAATTGTAACTGTATCACTACTTTTACCAGTATAATTATTTCAGTTATAGTGTGTACAATATTATTATTGCAAAGAATGTTCACAAATGACATTTGTTAAATCAAGGAATTCAGAAGTAGTAGATGCAGGTGAATACTGAATATTTAAGCACTCTGAAAAGTCAGATTTAATCTGAATAGCCAAATAGGACAGTTTTTGCAAGTCAGTGTTGTCACAAACTACATGCAGAGAAAAAATATTTCATTGAATAATTTATTGCAGGGTTCTTTTACACAGAACTAATATTTAATATTATTAATCCTGTGATTATATTATTTTCCAACATAATGCTTCTGCAGAATCTATTGAATATGTTTCTGAGCTCATGCAAAAAAAATAAATACACAAAGGAATTTTGCACTTTTCATGATCCCAAATCAGTATAAAAAGTAGTGTTTTTGATTCCCATCACCCACAAACAAGATATTTCAGGTATTTCCTCTCCTGAACCTATCATGATATGTGAAATTAGCTGAGAAAGTAAATTTTAATATATGGAAATGGTTCTTTTGTAATTATTTGCAGTCATTATAGTCTTCCCTCTGGTTCTACATAGAATTATAATTCCTATGCCACATGTTGAAGTTATCCAGATAAGCCAGCAAGGATGAATCCAAACAAATGGAAAGAGTTCAATTCAGAATGTGAATGGAGGGACCAAAATCGTAATTCTGACATCCTAGGGCAAAAAACCCACAGACCAAATGACCTCATAGTCAACTGGGCTCACCACAAAAAGATCCCAAGGGGGAAAGTAAGATTTCTAGTCTTTACCAGATAGATCCAGAAATTCAACTGGAAAATGGAACCTTCAGTGATTTGCAAGGCCATTCCTTGTCCATTCTGCTGCATAACTCAGGAACTGGGCTCTGAAGAGTTGTATTAGTGTTACAGTGGATGGATGGATGGATGGATGGATGGATGGATGGATGGATGGATGGATGGATAAATGGGTGGATGGATGGCTGGATGGGTGGATGGATGGCTGGATGGGTGGATGGATGGATGGATGGATGGATGGATGGATGGATGGATGGATAGATGGATGGATGGATAGATGGATTGAGTAATGCTTACATGTAAGTGCCCCCACGTCTTCCTCCCTCCAATCACCTACAAAAATTTGTACGAGAGGAGAGGAGAGGAGAGGAGAGGAGAGGAGAGGAGAGGAGAGGAGAGGAGAGGAGAGGAGAGGAGAGGAGAGGAGAGGAGAGGAGAGGAGAGGAGAGGAGAGGACACGACACGACACGACACGACACGACACGACACGACACGACACGACACGACACGACACGACACAGGAATCAATACACTGACAATTAAATTCAGGCACAAAATCCAGCTAGAAGGCTCATCTTCCTGCATGGTTTGCATAGCCTGTGTAGATGATTCAGATATCATACTGCCAAGTCACATAATAAATAAAGCCCCAATTATACTCATCACCTCATATTTTGGTCAATGCAACATTTGGTCTCATTCCATCCTATGGGATAATTTATGTAAAACAAACTAGAAAGCTTTGCAAAGAAGTTGTTCCTAGGATCAAAGATATTCAGAGTCTCAGAATTCCTTTAAAGGCCTATCAATATGAGAAGTTACTCAAAGTGATTTGGGGATAAATGTGTTTGTGGCTGCCTGATTTGTAGCATAGAAAAGAACAGGAGACAAAACGGGTTTCTCTCACAAACACCTACAGATCACAGGATGCAATTTTGCTCCATACCTTTGTAGGAAGCAAATGATTCTTCCTCAACTATATTTAGAAAGGGAAAACACATGAAAAAGAACTTTAAAGTTCACTAAACAGTAACAAGTGTGAAGAATTCTGTACATTTTCTATACATTTAAAAAGGAACCAGGAAATATGATCCTTTTGAAGTTGTTCTGTCCTCCAAGTCATGAAATATTGAGAGACAAAGAGGAAGACAATGCAAGAATGAAAACCAATATTTTAATAGCACCTGTTGTCATGTCAATTAAAATTTCTGCCCCATCAAAGATAGTTAAGTTTTTTATAAAATGTTCAAAGGATTCAGCAAGGTAGATTGCAAGAGCCTTGAATGTTGCAATATGGTGATCAGAAAACACCACCCACTGTAGAAAAAAATGAGCTGAAGTAGCTGCAATATAATTTTACAGATCAGTTGTATAATCAGTGAACTGATGGCTAAAAAGATGAGACTATGCTCACCTCAGATTTTCTTTCTGCAGATTTGGAATTGTTTGGACACTGCTTACTGGATCAGTTCCTCAAGTGGCCCACACAAAGAAGTATCTACATTTGAAGCTCTTGAGCTAGAAAGGGATCAATCTTACCCTCTGTTTCCTTTTATCTTTGCTAGAATATGTCTCTAATGTCCCAATCACAAAGGCTGTTTCTAAACCGTTCACATTAAAACTATCCAATTTTTATTCTAATTTTTTTCCCATATAAATGAGTTTCCTTAAATCTAAAGGAATGCAAAGGAAGAAGCTGCTCTTTCTCAGAAGCAAATTCTCAAATAATTGTCAGTATGTTATTATAGCACTCTTTATGCAAACTTGTAACAAACCAAATATTTAAAACCATTAAAATTTCTCATGTTACAGAAGTTTTAAAATTAAATCAATGCGTGTGACTGAGGCTGTCAGGAGAGGAAAGCAGCCTGAAGCCTAAAGCTAGGAATCTACTAATTAAGATATGCAATAAAAATGTTAATCAAGTAAACTTAGGGAGGATGGGGAAAGTGATTACATAATCCTTTTGGCATGGTATAATGTCCCACTGCTCTCACACAGGAAAATGATGAGTAGGTAAACAAGAGAGAAAAAAAAACAGGTCTTTTGATTGTGGGCCAAAGAAAAAACTGTTCCAAATGGCCTCCTAACCAACATTAGCTGTTCAAGTAGAAAACATTCAGATCTAAGAGCTCTCTCTAGTGTGCCAGACTGGGGACAACCGAGACAAACTAACAAAGGAGCCTGAGAAACTGGAGCGTTTAAGATAATTCTTGGTAAATGTGGCCAAAACAATGTCTTTTGTTATCCTATTTCTTTGTAACTGTATTCCACACTTCAGAGCTGTAAGTAAACAGGATACTTGACTCTGTGCTCTGTATTATAGATGTTTCCCTGCTAACCAACAAGCAGGTACTTCATCAGACTTGCATGGATCCTTGAAGAGAGGGCTTTGGGGTTAGGGCAGTCCGTAGCCTTGTCCTGCACAGTGTTGTTTCTAATAGGTTTTGTGCTAGGACAATAACACAACTCAGCACCCACCAGGATCTGTCTGGATTTCTTTAGGTCTAGCTGGAGCCATATTTAGTCTTGTTCAGCAGAAACAATAATTATGAGATCATATTATAGTATTACCTCCTTGGTTTTAACTTGTGAGCAGCTGTATGGGGTAATAGCAAGCAGGTATTGGTGCAGAATAAGCTGTTTATGTCTTCAGAATAAAACAAAACAAAACAAAAAGAATACTGACAGGGAGTGATTGCAGGGGTGTTGAAACCATGGGCACAGGATGACACCAGGGGCCACAGGGCTATAAACATGTCACCAATGGTCAGTTAACCCTAATTAAAGGAATGCAACCATGGGAGCAGGATAAAGATAGCTTTAAGGATAACAAAGAGGATAATGACCACATCTCCAACATAAAAGTTAAATGTACTATACACAGTAATGTGAACCAGTGAAGATTTAGCAGGGCAAAGATCATATAAGACTCATAAAATTTCTCCAGCCCGACACAAATGTGAGAAGGAAGGAAACCTACATCAACATTCCTCCCAAAAATGGGGTTGTGGTGCTGATTCTTCTCTCTGTAATTCTTCTGTCTTGCCCTGAGTCAATGCCTGAACCTTAGGACCCAGAAATATGGTGGAAGTATGACAGTAATTCCAGAGAAACATGGATGCTAGACTGTTCATGTATACCAGCCTTAAATACAATTTGAATCATGAATGTCAATGCAACTGTAAGTGGACTAATGACAGGTGTTTCAAAAAGGTGAAAAGACACATCTCCACCAAGTTGTTAAACCATTATAGAAGATTAAAATAATTTTAATTCCTTACATAGAGAGAATTTTCCCAAATCACCCAAGAATCCCCCTGGGTTTGGAAGTAGGATAATGAAAACCAAAATTGAAGGTTGTCCAAATTTCATAATAGATGTACAACTGCTGCCATTGGCATCTGCAGCTCAAAGCATGATGTTGGACTGAGAAGTGCTTAGAACCATCCATCTGTCTGTCACAAATTCATATATTCATAAAATGCTCACCAAATTGTACAAGCAGATAATTCAGAATAATTATCATTTTTTAATATAATTTACTTTAGCGTTAGAAAGAGAAACAGTTAAACACAGCAACAGGCTAATTTCTGGCAGAAAATAAACTCATTGGTACTAATTTTGATAAATTTCTCTTGTTATATTGCTAACACTGGAGCTTTAAGCTTCCTGACCTGAATTTTTTTCATTATGCTGATTTTTTTTTCAAAAGAAATAATATTATGAATTAGACTTAACCATATTATTCAGAATGGGTGTAAACCTCTCTGTAAAGCTCACACAGTGTATTTATTCATACCTGGCTAAAGGTGCCTGCTGTTTAGGGATCGTGTGTGTTGATTTCAGAGAGTTTACATTTTTGAATCATCCTAACAATCCTTCCAATTCTATCACTTACTTATCAAAATGGTAATAATGACTTGCAACGTGCAATTTTGATTGCCTTGGTGAAACTAGTGTAGCTAATAAACATAATTAGCAAGTGACCTCTTGCCTGGAAAACCCCCCAAAATTAAGTGTAGTTTGAGTTCATGAAACAAATTTGTGTGGGACCTGAAATTTTTTGTTTTAATGATGGAAATATTAATATTTATATGAAAATATTCCTTTTGGTAAGGTGTGGCAACACAGTATCAGAAGAATGAACAAAGAATTATATGAATTAAACATGATTCTCTAATACCTATGTGGAGATTATTCCTCATTACTTTTTTTAGTCAACATATTTTCAAGAAAAATATTGAAAAAGGGAAAAGAAAAATTAAATCTACACATTGCATGTATTTTTAAAAGAGTAGGAAAATTATTATTTCTATTTCTAGGATAGCGAAATATGTATCTCTTCTGCTAGCATTTAAAGGGATATGTCATAAAATCTACAGAAGCAGGGAAATTGAATAAATTAAAATATTTCTCATTTTTTCCCTAAGTATTAAAATTACCTGTAGTTATTGCTGTTTTATAAAGAAGGTATCCTAGGAACAGAAGAAGCATCTGAATTACTTGCTTACAGGCTTTTAATACCCATTCATCCTGGTGCACAAAAGCAGTTCAGAAAGTCCCTTCAAGACATTGCACAATCTTAGTTTTTATTTCAGTATCTTGGCTATCTTGGCTTTGTTTTGATTGGCAAAATGTAAAGTTTTCTGCACACAGGTGGTGTTTTTCATGGAGTCTTCAAGCAGATATGGATTTCAACACAATGCAGGTATTTTCACAGGTGAAATATAGCCCCAATAGCATGAGGTTGAAAACAAATCATGTATATCAAGGAGAAGTCTGGAGAATTAGGCTATAAATACACAGAAACAATGACAAACCTCTAACCCTTAACTGTGTAGCACTACAGCCCAATACAATAATTTATGATGTCAATAAAACTGGATGGAACATCAGCTAAAAATGCTTGTGAGAAGGAAAAAATTCTCTTCCCAAAAATATCAGTGACAAAGAAAGTTTAAACTGCAGTGAGCATGCCTTTTTTCCTTTTCAATCTAGAGTTTTGAAGAAAAAAAAAAAAGAAATTTACTCCACTAGCTAGTCGGTGATGTATATAATTAAATAGAAAGGTTTTGGAGGATGTGATTTTATGGTTACCGTAGCAACTAGCACCTAGATGGTCCATATTCCTGTGCTCTTCTACCATGAAAAAAAAAAAAAAATCCATCTATGACCTACTTGAAAACAAATAGGTTTGTACTGCTCAAAGCCCCATTGTTTTTGCAGACATCTACTTTCCAGTGGTTTTACCAAACAATAATATGCATGTGGCTTGACCTATAGCCTAGCACTGGAAATCCTGTGCACAGTCACATGCACCTAAATCTGTATGGGGGAGAAGAAAGGAAGGGTTTAAATGGATGATGAATTTCATAGCTTAAACTACTTACATTTAGAAAAGTTTTCAATTTTGTTACCAGTGCACTCAACCACTTGATCACATCCCTTTAAGAACAACAAAACTTTAAAACCTTATTTACAGTGAGCAGAGGTAGGAAGTTTTCTCCCAAGCTCACCTTGGTGTTGGGGTGTGAACTAAAGGTGAACTAAAGCAGAAGTGCTGGTGTTGCTGGAGAAAATTTCCAGGTGTTCCTGTTGCTGAGAAAATCTCCTCCCTTCTCTCATGCTGCACCTGAGAACTTAAGAGAAAAGAGTCAGCAGAAGAGTGACAAAGTTGTTATCTGTTGTGGACGTTATTTAAATTATTTGCGGATGGCTTAAAAGTTCTCTAATTTCAAATCTTTCTCATGTGAGTTTTTCAAAGGATCCAATAGCATTCAAGCATGAGAGCAGAAATTCAGCCCAGCAAATTACTGTTCTATTATGCTATCTCTTCTTCCAAAGGCCTTACAAGAGCTACTCTTAATTTTAAATGTAATTTTTGATTCACTAGTAGCTCACTTCTACTCTGTGCACACATGAAAGACATATTACCATCGTCAAAAAGGGAGAAAGATGTTGTTTTCTGTTTTCTATTCAAATGTCTGGATATAATTCCAAACAACTTTGAGAGCATTTTCTTAAAATATCTCTCTCTTTTAAATAAGTATTTATCTCTGCACTATCAAAAATGGAAAAAAACTCACAAACATAGAACATCACTTTTATCACGTTGGTTGTAAGTCTTCTAATAATTGACGAAAGAACACATCCAAATGTAATAGATTTTATTTTAATATTTATTTATTTAGTAGCTATGTATTTCTTGTTAGAATGACAGCCTCTCTTTTCACATTCCCTCACTGTTTTCCCTGTGGGTCTTCCAATTCTCACTTCTAGACATCTTAACTTTAAATCATAATAATTTCCCCTCTGTGATCAGCATATAAATTCTCTGCTCTGCAAAACAGGCATACAAGAAACTACCTTGTTCTCCTCGATCAGTTCATCCTTCATCCTTTTAGCAGTGGGAAAAGGCCCAGTTTTAGAAATAGGACTGGGGAGAGGTTTTATACCGTGAATATTCTGCAATCTTTTCCCTAAACTCTCATGTCCTCCAAGTTTTTGATGTAAATGCCAATCCATATGCAGGAGACAGGTGTTCATCTTTCTACTTTGTTAACTAGCTTGTCACAATACATTGCCATTTATGTATTATTTTGTGCAGGCTTGGTTTGCACAATTTAGTCTGCATTTCCACCTGTACTTGGGCAGGATTGGAGAAGTGCCTGTTAAAACTACTGTATTTCCTTATGTTTACATAGCTGGTTTTAATCATTACTTTTAATATCCATATTAGGTATCAAATATTTCAAGCCTCTTCTGTGCTCACTGAAGGTAGCAAATTTGCAGTTCTAAAACAGGGATCATCTGTCTGCTTGTAGGGTTTAGGCAATGTTTGCATTATATTTTCACTTGGGTAGACAACTGGGATGGGTTACCTGTAAGCACAGCAAGACAACCAAGCCACTGGCAGCTTTTTGACCTCACTCAGGTGTGCTCTTGTATAGGCTCACCTGTGAATTTAAGGGAGACAGCTGAGTCCCCTTAATGCCTGAGTACAGGCATTTGAAGAGTCATCATATGTTAAAAACTTACACCGTAATCACAGTTAGAATTTGATCCAGAGGGCTGCAGAGATAAGAAAAAGACATGTATAAAATAAAATACACTGGCATCATGCATCAACTGACCAGTTTCAGAACAAAAGCTTAGTGTTGTTCACGTGCTTTACAGGACTCCTAAGGAGAGGTAGAAAGTTTTGGTCTCATTGTAATACAAATGTTATCACTTTCCACTGTACCAAATAAAAATGCAAAATAAACAAATCACATGGTTAATAAACAAAGGCAGATTTTCTCATACAGTCTGTTATTTGTCTTAGGTAAACTGCTTCTTATATTTGGCATTTGTCCAGCACTACAGAAATGTGAAACATGCTGTGCCTCCTGACTTGTTCTGCTATGAATGAAATTGGAATTGGAATTATGTGAGGGGAGTTTAAGATGCTTCACCTCTATTAAAACATGCCCTGCCCTTTTTCTTCTCAACATCAAATAGAACTGCAAATATGAGGCTATTCAGCCTATGGAGTCATAAAACACAGGCATAAATCACAGATAGATGAAGAAATGACAGAATTTCTGAAGCATATCAACACTCCCTAAAGTATTCCTAACATAACCCTGTGCACTGTCAGATTCCAACCAAAATAAGAAAGGGGAAGTTAGGAGGAATGATGTTCACACATCATCAGTCCAAAGTTATTTAACACAATTGTTTCTGTAATTGCAGCTCCCTGAAATGTTCAGTGTTCAATGGCCCTCAAAAAAATCAAACTTCCAATTGGCTGATGATGGGTTTTGTAAGATGCACATGCTGAGTTGGGAAATTCAGCTGCACACATCAAGACCAGAGATTTTTCAACAGTGCCACAGGTTTTGGGGTGAAGATGGTCTTAACAGGATCTAAGGTATTTTTCTTCACAAAAAGATATATCTCTTTTACTGAATTAGTAACACATATGTAAGAATCTAAGCTACAGAAACTCAATTATTGCAGTGAGAGAAAAATCACAATGGCAATAGGAAATGTATTTTCTAAGAACAGGCTTAAGAAACTTAAAATTATCCTTTATATACCATTAGCTTCAGTGAGATAGTTAAGACTAACTGGATATCACAAGCATTACAGAACTGAAGTTATAGGAAAAACTTTGCAGATACCTTCTTTTTATTTTTAATTAGCAGCACTTAAAAATCATCCCTCAATTCCTAATCAAATGAGTTGACTTCAGGTTTTACCAACAGGAGTGGTGACATCCTCACAGCTGAGATAACAGAGAAACTTTAGGGCATTCTCTGCTACAGGGATGTCAGATGGCAAGAGCCCTGCTTTGGGGGAGACAGTGTCTTGGGACTGCAGAGATGAGAAGCACATATCCTTTTCCAGGACCACAGATTGTCTCCACATCTGATGAATGGAAAAATCTCAGCAGGAACAAAGGAAAAAGTAGTGAACTGGTTGCAATGCTCCTTGAAATTCTTCTGTATTCTGTAGCCCATTCTAAATGCATACCTGAAGATACAAAAAAAAAAAAAAAAAAAAAAAAAGACAAAGCAGGGTGACAATTAAAGGTTATTTTACAGAGGCTTCCTTTCTGCAGCAACATAAAGTATTGCAGTCAATAACTTTGTTGCCTCAGGAAATATTGTGCTGGGTAAAATCATATCCTCGGGAGAATGGAACTCTGTGTTCAAACACTAGATCTTATTTTATAAATGAGGCAGTTCTGTGGCAGCAAAGAAAATTACAGTCCCTGTGTAGGAGCTCTTTGTAAAAGCATGTTATGAATCTCAGGCTGGGGCTGAGGAGCTCTGCTGACCCTGGCAAGCAGCCTGTTAGAGGTAACTGAGCTCTCTGTGGGTTCAGAGCTTCTGCTTTTGACTCAGTGATGATACTCTGGAATATCAGCTCTGCAGGGTGAGGATGCTGATTCAACCTTCTTGTCAGGTGGAGCAATGGCAGATGTGGGGGCCAAAGCATCTGCTCTGGGAATGATGTGCCCAGAGGTGCCAGAGATGGATCTGTGAGCACACACACGTGCACTCTGCAACAAGAGAGTTCCAAATAAGTCATGATGTGCACTTTGTTGGGCTAGTGCCTTAATAGCCATTATTCTTCCCAAAACAGATCACACCTATGTGTTACAGAGATGTACCAGAGCAATAAACTGTCAAAAGGGGTCAAGCTCATAAGCACTCCAAAAACAATCTCTCCTGCTGCCTCCATAGTGAGACTGACTGCTCTGGTAGATGACCACAACAGCAAGGATATTCTTTCCCTTGTCCCATCAGATAAAATCTTCAACTGTAGTAAAAGCCATAGTAAAGACACCAGCAAATCAAATCTGTTACTGATTGGTATATGAAGTTTAACTGAGACAACTTTGCAAAGAAATGAGCCGTGCAAACAAAGCTTTGTCTATCACCATCCCTTGCACGCTGCCTGGGTAATCTGCATATTTAACAAAGCTTCCCAGTATTCATGCCTGAAAGTACATACTGAGGCAAACTGGAGCCAGATGGTTAGATGTCACAGTGACTAAAAAACTGCTTTTAAAAAGGTAGGCTTCCAATAATTAATAGTCCAGATCTTCAGATAATGTAAATCACTGAATTGCACAGTTCTGATTTACACTTCCACATAATCTATTTGTGTGTGTTCAACCTTTTTCTCAAAATCACTTGTCACAGATTACTTGGATAACTCATATTTTAGGTGGGGAGGGGGGGCCATGCATCCATTTGCTGAAAGCCTTTAAGGATGTGACATATTCGGGAGCACTCTAAAACATAACTATGTGTTAATTAAAACTTCATATTTTTAAATAGTATAGCAGGGAAGAGATGTAACTCCAGCTGGAATGAGCATCCCACTCCATGTGCAGACAGGGCAGAGTTTCCAAAGGCACAAATGGCAGTAAGGCAGCTCCCTTTGAGAACTGGTGACAACAGGTCAGGTCAGACATTCTGCACTCCCTCAATATCCTAATGGAAAGATTTCAGAAAGCTTCTGGAGACAAAATGACTGTCATAATTCTTTGCTGATCAAAGAAAAATTTACAGTTTAAGTTTCAGCTTAATTCTTAGCATTCATGGAGTAGTTAAAAGATATTATACTTCTTCCCACCTGCTGGGTTCTTGTGTTACACCATGCATGGCAGTAATGAAGACAGATTAATGCTATTTATTTGCTGACACTGACAAGAGTAGCCTGTCTTTTTTTTCCTGTATTTTATCATTAAAGTCTTGTTTTTCATCCTCAAATAGCCCCAAGACAATGCTCTGTACTAATTAAGTAGGAACAACATAAAAAAACAACCCAACCAAGAAAGGCCCACCAACAATATTAATAGGCTGGATGAAATCAACAAAAGGCAACAACATCTATTCAGTGCTGAGAATCCAGCCTTAACATACTTCTGAGGCAGAGAACAATAGAAGATGGGTTTTGTTTTTATAAAGGTTTCCCTTCTTTGAATTAATTTTCAGGGATCCCTGGACAGCAAAGACTGTAGATAAATAATAATAATAAAAGAAACCAAATTCAAACCAAAGCAATAAGAGCACAGCTGTGAGGGTTGTGCAGCACAGGACCACATTGCACAGGAAAGGCTGTCAAATCTGCAGATTAGTTTTTCACAGCCCTGAAGCTAAGGACTGGACTAAGAGCTGACCTGTTCCCACAATGGCTACAGTCCTGCTTTGTGTTGGGATTTTGCCTAAAAGACCTTCAATGCTTCCTTTCCAGTGGTGGTTTGGTGATTTGATGATTCTATGAAAACAGCTGCAAGATCCTGTCCTGACACAGGATGTGCTTGGGCAGTGCAAACCTTGATAAGAGAACAAAGCCACTGTGCCTTTATAATCTATGTGCAACCTGAGACTTTCCCTGCCTGCCACTGGTGGTATAACTCTTACTGAAATAGGCAGGCAAAACATTCCACAATGAAAATAGTCACACTTTAAGTAGAGTTTTAATTACAATCACAAAGATCATTGATTTTCACACATGGAAATAAATTTACTCTGATGCTTGTGCTTACAAGACCCAGGCCCTAAGTATTAAATTCTTGGCTTGCCTCTATGTTCTTGAGCTGGCTGCTTTCATCTGTTTTATTTTTCTTTTATTAAGAATTAATTAAAACTATCAACTCATCTTTCTGGCTAAAGTCAACCTCCTCTGCTCAAGTAAGGTAACTTACAGCTGCAAGCAGTACAAAGTCTATTTTAAAACTATTTTTGATTTTAAAGGGTCACTGCCAAGGTGATTAGCATGAAATCTAAATGAGCTTTCAACACCCCTGCTTCACTCTGATTCTGATTTAACAAGGAAAATCAGCCAGCAACATCAGTTTTTAAACCCAGCCTTCAAAACCATGACATGCCAAAAAGCTTCTTGAAATCCAAGGAGATTATGTCTGCGGTGGCACTCCTGTCAGCTGTCATTGTCCCTTCTTAGGAGAAGGTAATCAGATTTGTTCAGCCTGACCTCTGCTTCAGCCAGCCTGGGCCTGTCCAAGGCTCCACCTGCCCAGAGCTCCCCGTTGGGCTCCTGCTCACTCTGCAGCCAGGCTTGGCTCCTTCCCAAACAGAGGTGCCAGGTCAGCTCCCCTCCCTGCCCAGCCTCCTCCAGCTGGCAGGGAGTCCAGCCTTTCTGCCTCTTCTGTCCCTCTCCTCCTCATCTAACTTAGATATAATAGGAATTTCTGCTTCACTTTTTCCTCTGTGTTATGGGGTGGATATGTATATCTTTCCCAAATTCAGTGGTTTCTTGATTATCCACCACCACTAGCTGAAATGGGGCTGCAGGGACTATGGGGAGGGATGAAGACCTCTCCCAGCATTAGGTTGTAACATCTCCCTTTTATTTCAAATGTTTATTCACCATTAACTTCATTTTCTTTCACTCAGATCAAGTATGTTTATTATGTGGAGAGCTGGTAGTGATGTTTTTAATTAAGGTTGTCTAATAATTTCCTTCATAGCATTTGGTTTTCAGTATAGTTTATAACCCCAGGAATGTTAATCATTCTGGGCTAAATTTTGCATGCTTTGTTTTTGCCTAGAGTGGAATTGAATATGAGATCATCAGCTACCCTGCTCCTGCATCCTATTTTTCTTCCCCAAAATATTCTCTTGTTTTAACAAAGTGCAGTAGTCTGGGAGCCAGATGATCATAAATTGCACTTCCATAATTTCTACTCCATAATGCTAATAATTCTGTGCAATTGTATCTCTAATCAAGCAAGGTGTTATGCATTTTTTGCATAGAAAGCAGAAAACCATCAGTCCATCAGCTTAATCAGTGAGCAGTGGAGGTTTTCAAAGATTGTGCAAGGTCACCAGTGCAAACTGGGACTAAAATTCATGGAAGAAATGTGATGTTGTTTGGCATCCCCAGTTGCCTCTAGACTGCTTGCTTTTGCAAAATATTGAGCAGAAGAAGCCAAGACATGAAAAGATTTTGTGTAGCAATGACAGAGGATGTCATGCATCCAATATAACTCATCAGAGACTCCTCAGCTGAGATGGGGTTACTACACCTTTCCTAGCACTCGTGGTAGCTGGCTGAAAGCCTAAGAGCAAGTTTGCCAGATCAGCACAAGGAGTAACACACAATGTCTAAAGGTTTAAATAGAAAGGTTATTGTAATAATTAAAAAAAAAAAAAAATCTAAATTTCCATTTTACTGGACATTTCAGTAGCAATGCTGAGCTGAAGTCTTGATAACGTCTCCCTTTTCATTCCCCTCCTCCCTTTGTCTCCTTTCTTTACAAGGTTGAGATTACATGCAAAATGGAGATTCAGGATTTCAGGTAAATTGTCACTCTTTTTTTGTTCTTTGCTGTGTCCCCTTTGGGAAGAAGACTGCCCTCAAAAACTCTCAAGAACCTGGGGCACACACCTCCCCTAGGGCTGCTCAGCACCAGTAATTTGGGTGAGAGCTCCAGCAAGATCTGTTCAGTTCTCAGAACTCCAACAGTGAGGCTGCTCTCTTTTTATTCTATTTACTTCTAATGTCTTCAGTGAATTGGCAGAAAGGCTTTCAAGCCTAGCCTATACTCTCCCAGCATCCAGCAGTTCAAAGCAGGTGTCTCACCCCTGTTTCTCCTTCAGGATGTGGGTGCTCAGAGGTCTAAAGCAGTTCAGGGGATGCTGAGCACTGGCTCTGCCCATTGTGAGGAAAGCTGCCTTCACCTTTGGCATTGAATTCGAGATCACTCACTCTCCTGCTCCCCCTATAATACTTAGGTCCAATGGATGAGGAAGATAGCCTGACTTTAAAGTTCTCCTATTCTGTGAGGTTAACCTTCACTTTAATCCTCATACTTTCCATCCATTTTTGTGAGTGTGATTTCTTGAATATATCAGGTCACAATCTTCGGCAGCAGAAAGAGAAGGGATGAAAACCATTGTTGGACAAGAATGCTAATTCTGAGAGCGAGCATCGACAGGTTGAGTCAGCCTGTGCCACATTGTGGGCGTTCAGCAATGCTCCATTCATTTGTGTGACAAGCCTCATTATGAGGAAGCTTTTTAAAAGCAATTCATTCTGAGAAAGCTTTGGATGCAGTTCCAAAAGCAGAAAATAAAACCTAGGAGAACAAGGGGGAAGCAAAAAGAGCAGGCAGAAGAAGCTAGCAGGAAGCATAAAAAATCAGCTCTTTTACAAGTTCTTTTTTTCATTATGTTTGACATTCTTTGGGAGACAGAACTGCTCTGCACACTTGTGGCCTCAGGCAGTGAAGCTGGAAGAAGATATTTCAAGAGCTGCAGAACACACACATAGCTGTATAGCAGAGAAAAGATACAAAAATGGAATTGACAAGATCGTGATGCTAACTTGCTCCTGAACTACATCAGCCAAGGTAGTCTATTTTGAAGTAGAAAACTGCACATAGTTCTGACTATTTTGCCACTTATTTGGACCTTTGGGTTGTGATGAAAAGAAGTGGCATCTAAAGTTCAGCTGAAAAATAAAAGTCAAACCCAATATAAAGAGATTAGACAGATTTCCTGATGAAAACAAGCAATACTTGCAAGTTGTGTGTGATTTTCTGGGAGATGAGAGATACCATCAGCAACAGTTCTGATCAGACAATTAGAAAAATATATAACTTGATGAAGGCCTATGGGTTCTAACAACCTTTGTGACTGTCATTTTTAAGTTAATCTCACTATCAACAAGAAATTAAAAGAAAACAAAGTGTTTTGTGCTCCCTCTGCTGTTCTGGTGCAGCAGGTATCTGACAAATGCTATATCCAGAGCTCTGACATTTGACAAAATTCAGAAGTAACCAACTCCGACTTTTAGCATGGTTTTTATGTTTTGTCATTATTAAACAAGTGAACTAGAAAGGCAATATGTATTTTAGTTCCCTTTTAGAAGAAAAACCCATTTCTCTTTTTGAGATTGATAGAAAAATAATTTCTAATGTTTGTTGAACTACAGGAAACCTTGGAAAAATCCCCTCCAGGCTGATGCTTTGGGGCAAGACTGAGACTGAGAGGCAAATTGAATTGGCAATTCTCTCCAAATACTTGTTGCTATTAAAATTTTCAGTCTCAGTCTAAACTAATGATTGATTAGGTCTCAGCTAGACTAATTAACCAAGTGGAATTGAGGATTTAACTCAGATGCTCAGAGAATGTAAATAGAAAGTACTTCCTATTTAAAAAGAATTTGAAAGATAAAATAAATAAAATAGTGTTTTCATTAAAAAAAAGAAATATGTACTCTTTGGGTTTACAGAAAAACCAAATGATTTTGAGATAGGTTGAAGTGTTCAAGACCAGGCTAGATGAGGGCCTAAACAGTCTGGTTTAGTCCATGGCAGTGGGTGTGGAACTAAATGGTGTTTAAGGTCCCTGCCAACCCAAGTCATTCTATGATTCTCTGGTGTTCTGGCTCTGGTGCAAAAAAATATTTTCCTGTCCTTCACAGCATCCATAGGTACTTTATTGAGGGATAATTCCTCTCACAATGGTACTTCTGCTGTAGCTCCTGCAGGAAGAGGAAAGTGTGATGTCAGACTAGAGGGTGACCTCATTAGGTTTTTTTGGTAAAAAATGAAAAGAGATCAGAAGTCCAGTGGGAATTCTGAGATGACATAGATTTGATTTATACAGAATGAAACACCTCTTAACTTTCAGAAGAACAGAAGCTAACCTTTCTCACATAAAAATTGTATTGGTAGATTTTTTATATCTGATTAAAGATGGATCTTGATTCCAGCAATAACTCAAGGGAAAACATGCATTGTAAATACAAAGTGGAATAAGGAAAGTACATGCATAAACACCAGTGACATACATAACCCCAGCTTCCTCACTGGGAACTCCTAATGTTCTAAAGCACCAAAGTAACAATCAGTTTGATGTTTGAATGCATTCTTATGGCCCTAAAGCTATAAAATATTATTCCTCTATCAGAACATATATAATTGTGCTACTTTGTCCTTTTTTTCTACTGTGTCACTACATCTGCTCTGTACCTGCATCCATGCAATCCTTCTACACGGACCACAGTTGCAGAGATCAGCTGGGGAATTCTCCTTTGGTGGCACAACTGGAAACCAGCCTCATCCCAAGGGGGACACCAAGCCCCCAAGGACAGCAGGATCCCATCAGCAGAGCAGCTGTGTAAACAGCTGGGGAACCAGGCCCCCTTCTTGCTGCATCCCACAGCTCTGACCTTACCATGCTCTGCATCACTTACAGAATTGCTCTTAGAAGCAATTTCAGAGGGATATAAAAGATCTTCCTTCAGCAAAGAAACTTGCATTAGAAGACATGAGAAAATTCCACTGGCCTTTTGATTAACTCCAAGGAACAGAACTTGCTAACATAATGAAGCATGACACATCATCAGGATGCTGCATTTATCTGGAGGACTGTCAAACAGCACAGTTTCATGAAGCATGAATAGTGTGCATTATGGGAAGAGAAAAAGATTTAAGTTTTATTTCAACCTCTGCTACCAGCCCACCACCCCTAGGGTAGAGATACTTCCATATCCAAGATTGCATAGTTTAGAAAGCCACATAAAATATTATGGCATGAATAACAATGAAAGCATCAAACCCAGACTTCTTGTTGTTGGAAAGAGTAGGCAAATTCCATCCTATCTATGATAATAATTTTCTTTCTTTAAGGGTACCCTAATAAAAATTAATTCTTCCTTTAAAATAAAATGGACAAGTAATAACACAAAAATTGAACTACTTACATTATTAATTTGATTCAATTTTATAAGAGAAAAGTAGGTTCAGGGAATATTTTCCTTGTGATTTACTGAAAAATGTGTTTTTAATGGGGTGTATATGCTTAAGTGTTCTGAGAGTTCAGGGTGATGATGTACAGCTGTGTCCTATTTCCCTCTGTGAAAATTACAACATCTATGAATTATGTTTATAACATCCCAAAGCCAGAGAGAGAGATCAGATCTGGCAGCATTAGGGTCTAATTTTAGAATGCAGCCAGTTGCCTGATAATCATTTACACCAGAGATGCTACTATGTTTTCTTATGAACTGCAGCTTATTATTGGTAATATATTACAGAAAATAAACACTCTCTTCATTTCTGCAGTGCCTTTTGAATGGCTAGAGCCAGGAGAAAGGACCCTCAGCTTCTGGAGAAGCAGCTTTAATTCCAGGACTAAGATTCAGGTCAGGTTTTAACCCAGGTCATGGAAGTGACCTTACAGAGTCTGGGCCAGCTGCTGGCCTGTTCTCCCCATGAAACTGCAGAGGCTGGGAGATCACAGCCACTTTTGGGCCAAGCTCTCCTTCTTTCAGTACCACTTTGTCTGGTTTGGAAACCTGCTCATGGCTCCTTTTCCCTTCCAATGTCATATTTAAAAAATATCTGGTTCCACTTTTTTTTTAGTTCCTTTTGACTCATCAGACATCCCTATTTCTGATGAAAATGTCCTTTGCTGTCTTGAAGACTCTATATGTGACCTTAGCAGCACCCCAAAATGATGCAATGAGCCATTTTAATGAGAAAAGTCTCTAACAAATAGACAACAGAGCTGCTAATATCTCATTCTTAGCATTGTCACAAGATTCATCAGGGCTATGTAAAGATTTGGAATTAATTATTTCAAAGAGGTTTCTCTCCTGGAATTTTCAAGTGTCTTCATCAAGGTTTAAGTAAAATATTCCTATATCATTACCTGAATTTCATCTTCTTAGAAACACACAACTGGAATAATAATAAGCAAAATTAAAAGGAGAAAAAAACTCCAAGCAACAAAAACAACAACCAAGCCATAACTGTATATAGAGCACGCACCAAGAGTCTTTTTCAAATAAGCAGACCAATTTCATTCCTTTTGTACTTAATCTAAAACAAGTGGAAAGAAAACATAAACCATCCTGAAATGCTGCAGAAGAATTATGAGGGCAGTGATACTTGATCATGGTGCCCAGTTATTTTCTAAATATCAATTCCTGCACAGCATGGTCTGCTTGAGAGGTGTGAAAGATCAACAGCTGTAAAAACAGAGTAATAACTGCACTGAAGTTTCACACCTGCATGCAGAGACTACTTCATCAACTGCATGAACTTTGCCCTTTAAGGCAAAGGGGCTTTTTAAGTGTCATGCTGCTGTTTCCTCAGTAAACAATCGGCATAATTAAAGCTATTAAGTATCCTTCAGGAGAAAGGGTACCAGTATTAAGGTGGAAAAAATGTGTCTTAAAAACAACAAAAAAAGCAGTAGTAAATTTTTGTTATTGCATGGAAAATGGCTTACAATACTCAGCTATAAACACAGTTCATATTGAAGAGTTATGAATAAATTGGCTTTTGACAAGAAAAGTTTAGTTTAGTACAGCATAAGGTTTCACTGCACTGCTCTGCACTTAGTAAACAGAGCTACCTACAGACCTGAAATAACATAGCTGGAGAAAAACATGTGAGTTAGCAGAAACACTTAGAAACCGTGACTTTAAAACTAGAACTCCGTGATATAGTAATCACTTGCTGTTCTCAAAGGAAACTAAGAAGCAGAAGGAAAAGAGCTGCAATTTATCATTCCCTGAGCATTCTTTTTTAGTAGAAAAATGATGCTGACTGGAAGAATTTAGTTTGGGTTTTTCTTTTTTTTTTCCAAAGCCATCAGCTATGTAAATGATACAGACCATATTGATAAATGGTTAAAATGGAATGGAAGAAACCCCAAAATAGGAATCTGCGGCAACAGCTGTCCAAAACAGAATGTCTTCATCTTTCATTTAGAAACCTCCAGCAGGTTGAGTGAGCTATTCCATGCTGCAGAAATGCCTTTGGGATGTGCTCCTACTGGCATCCTTGTACCACCTGCTTGGGAAGTACTGTGCCATGGGCCTTAGCATTTGCACAGACTTGTGTGAGAGGGAAATGTCAGCTTCCATCTGATGTCTCAGTTTGCAGCTAAGCAAGCCCTGCCTGCACCAGCCGTGGCTGGGTTTATAGAGGGAAGATGCAGAGGGGCTCTGTGACTCTCATTTCAAGGAGGCTGGAACCTGCATCCTGACTTTTCCATCTAGCAAAGCCATTATGTGGTGAATGAACAGCAGATTTCATGCATGTGAAATGAGACATTCTATACTAGCTACTAAAAGGGGCTCCAGGAACATTGCCCCCTTAACTTCAGGCTTTAAAGGCTTCCTATTGGAAAGACCTTTCCCCCCCCCAAATCTATTCAGTTATTGGTATGTCTTCCTTTTAAAAACATTTCCCATGTCATGACTGAAATTATTTATGCAATGATAGACCTTACGTTCTCCCTCTGCTCTTTTTATAAACAATATTTTTACATTTCAGGGGAAGTGGTCTGAAATAAGTTTTATGCACAGTGGTTAGGCTGGGGAACGACTAAAGATAAGGTATCTGGAGAATAAAACTAACTGCACCCTCCAGGTTATAGCATAACAATAATATATAAAAAAGTAAGCATTGAAAATTGGAGAGGCCAGCAGAACTGAAATAGGAACTTAACACTTTAGGTAAAAAAAATGTGTACAACAATCCTGTATTGTGAGGGAGCTACACTAAACTTATGATGAATACATTTCTTGGAAGCAGGCACCTGGTGAAGTAAATAGTTTTCCATTTTGGTTTTTACATTCTCTTTGATTAAAAAAATCACTTGTTTAACACAAAATATCTTATAAGGAAGGCCACCAAAGCTGGTATATTCCACCACAGGAAATATTTTACCTATTTAACAGTAACATTTGGTCTACTTACTCTTTGATGCATCTGCACCACATCTTATCCAGGGCAGCTACTGGTGTGTACCCCATGATATTGAGTGCTGCATTTCTACCACTAAATAAAAGTTATTTACTTCTTAGAGCAAGAGGCAATAACAACTGAGAGTTTAAGTATCAGGATTTTAACTGAATCAATATTTCTGAAATCTTACAATCTCCTTTGAGCACCCCTGACAGGATACAGTGTTCAATATTCAGGGAATCAATCAGGCACTCCTCTGAAAAATGAATGTATGTTAAGTGTGGAATCATAGGATCATTTAAGTTGGAAAAGACCTGTAAGATCATCGAGTCCAACATAAGTGTAACAGTGCCAAGTCCAACTAAACCATGTTCCCCAGTCCATATCTACACCTCCTTTGGATACCTCCAAGGATGGCAACTCCACACTTCCCTGGGCAGACTCTTCCAATGCTTGACAATCCCTTCTATGAAGCAATTTTCCATGAAATCTCACCTAAATCTCCCCTGGCACAACCTGGTGTGATTCACTCTTCTCCTGTCCCTGGGAGAAGAGACCAGTCCCCACCTGACTCCATCCTCTTTTCAGGGGGATGTAGAGAACAATAAGGTTCTCCTTGAGCCTCCTTTTCTCCAGGCTCAGCCCTACCAGCTCCCTCAAGCTGCTCCTCACAAGATTTGTGCTCCAGACACTTCTCCAGCTCCATCCCCTCCTCTGGACTCCATGTCATCCCTTAATATTTTTCCTGCAGTGAGGACCCCAGGATGATAAAAGGGATTCAAGGTTCTGCCTCTCCAGTGCCCAGTACAGGGGAGCAAATGAGCAAAGAATAAACAACAAAAAGGGAGGCCTGAACACCTCTGAATACCCCAGACATTAAAAAATTCCAAACAACAAAACACAACAAGGAATACATGAGCTACCACAGTAAAAGATGGTTTCTAAGCTTGATACTTGATTGCAGAGAGAGCATGGGAACAGATCCATCCTAGTAAGTAGTTAGTTAATTTTTATGTTTTCTTGCTGTTCATTCCAATGCATTTGCAGCAACTCACTTAAACTACTTTCACTCTGGAAAATTAAGCCCTGGTGTTGCATTTCAATCTTAAGAATTTATTTCATTGCCAGACATTAGAAGGACACAAGAAGACAGGAAATAAACACTTGAAAGTAGACAAAAGATGTTTGTGCCTGGCTTACTTTACACCTCTAAGATTTTTCTTTTTGCACATTCCATTAACCTGCAATTCTCATATTCCAAGATTCCTAGAAATAATTTCCAAGTACCTGAGTATTTTTTTAAGATATTGGTTACTTTTTTGTAGCCAGAAGCTCTGGTTTCCTGCATTTAAGAAATAAACAAATCAGTTTTAAACAACATCATTTTAAAGACAAATCACCTTTCTGAATCTCCAAAGCAGCAATCTCACTCAGACACAGGAAGATCTATTGTGCTCTCACCCCTAGGCACAACTTCCATTAAAGCAGATCAAGGAGGGAATACATTTTCTTGTATTTGGATTTTTAGAACTATCTCAAATAAGACCCATGAAGAATTAGAACAGAAAGCTGTCCTAATGGACAAGCCATTAAAAAAGAGAGCAAAGCACATACATTTTACACGGGTTGCTACACTAGCACAACCCCATTTTACTGGCTTCAGTGTATCACCCCATCCAACAACACTGAGGTGAAAAACAAAAATCAAGAAAAAAAAAAAAAAATCAAGGTGTAAGACTCAGGGCCACAGCAGAAGACTCATTGTGGGATCTCTGTAGTCAACTAGAAAAATCACTAAGAGGTATAGAGGTGTCAGGAAAAATGTCTCATTCTCTTTGTAGAAAACCTTCATTTAAAGCCCGCTAACTGTTTCAGCTTCAGAATCCATAACACAGAAATTTTAACTTTAGTGATATGGTAAACATGAATATTGGGCTAATACAGAAATTTTTCTCTTTCCATTGTGGAAGCAACAGATGTTACTTTGTGGTTTTATATGCAACAGCTTCACAATCAGCTTCAGACAGGATTGGAACAGGTGGGAACTTCAAAAATGTATGACCACCAATTTGTACTCCAGGAAATGCTGACTTAATTTAGAAACATTCAGTGGAAAATAAGATAATGTCACCTTCTGCTTTTCTCACTTTTTAATGTGCTCCTGGAACAACCAGCAGTGAATATACACACATAACATACAAATATATCCTACATACCCTATGTAATCTCTCTGCACTATTTCTTCTAAGAAGGGAACAAAGACCATTCAGTACTCTAAGCCTGACAGATATTCTCAGCACCCCAGAGTAGCTGCCCTCCATGTGCTCCATTTGTTTTGGAGTGCAGCCAGATAAAGCACTCAAAACTTAAGTTCATTTTCCCCCCCAAATGCTTCTGTATTCTTTCACACTGTTATAAAGAAGAAAACACATTGTGTAGTGTCCTATTAATACTATGGGTTCATTGTTCACAGACAGATTGAAAGCTGTCTGGGAGTAAATCACAATAAAGACTTTTTTACCAAGTCACTGAAATCTAAACATTTTTTGTTACAACTTTAGACTTGACATATAGAGCATTTATTTTATATAATATTAGTGTTAAAGCTCTTTTATCTCTTCCTTCTGTTACCACGCTTGAGAAAGGGCAACAAAGCCCGGTATGTTCTAACTTATGACCAGCTTCCTTTGTGTCTATAGTATTTCATGCCATACCTTATGGGTCTGAATATGCTATTCAGGAGTAAAATTATGTCCAATCCTGCTGATACTTCTGTCCATTGGCTCAACCAGTTAAATATTTTCTGCAGTGGATACACTCAACTCAACCAAGCTAGGAGCAGTTTGGTACAAACTCCAAAGGAGGCAAAGGGCTGAGCTGTAAGCAGGCCAAGAGCTTCTCCAGTTCCAATCTGTTGTCTGAAAACCCTCTCAGGAGCAGAGTGACACAGGGAGCATCAATGCAGATGAGCTTGGAACAGGATAACGCCATTAGCGCATTAATAGCGGGTGGCTTTTCCCAGGCTCATTGATCAAGGAACAAAGAAACTTGTGGATACAAGGAGCCTCACTCACACCTTTTCCACCCCATGTAACCTGACTACAGGCCAAGCACTTTATTCCATAATCATGGCAGCAAGCCTTCTTTGAGTTCTCCCTGCTAAGCAGCCTGGCTGCTCCCCTTGAGCTTGGACACCTCTCAAGGCTCTCCTCGAGGCTCAGAGACCTTTTACCAACAGCAAAACTTTGGTAAGTGACCAGTATAATTAGTAACCTTGTATTGTAGTGCACTATGATTTTGTCTTTGTCTAATTTTCGTTTTTGTCTTTTTCAAACGATTGTGCAATACAGTAATGCTAATATCACCGTTGAACTTTGATAAGCCATGCTTTAACAACACATTTCAATTTAAAAAAGGTTTGTGACACTGCAGCTTAACTGCTGAGAAGAATTACATATAATGACAGCTAGTTATTTCTTAGGTGAAAAGTATTTCGTTTAGCCATTTAAAAAAAGAAAATTCACAAAAATAATTGTTTCCCCAGAGCTAGATGGCGAGAAAGAAAATAATCAATTTCCTTCCTAATAATTTCTAAGGCTGCTTCTTAACAGCTTCTGTGTTAGAGAACAGCTCTTTTTCTCCAACTACAGCAATAACAATAATCTCTTACATGAGAATTTTCTTCTCTACGACCGACAAACAGGACAAATTTATCTTCCTTTCTTCTGACTCTCTACTTCCGTATTGTGATATACAAAGTACAGCAAAATATTACTTATGTTGATCAATATAAGTTGTTGAGTTGTTTTACTCCCAGCTCAGCACAGCAGTGGGATTAGCAGCTATTCCTATGTTAACACTCCACAAGTATCCAGAAAAAAAATATTTTCAGTTTCTAATGCCAATAGTGATTTTTATCCAGTCTCTAGCCCAGTCCCACGTATGTAGAAGTGTGTGTACTTGCTGTAGACTCTGAAGTGCAAAGGCTTGTGATAACTTATTTGCAGGACCTCAATGTGCTAATCTGATTTTGCAGTAACTCTGTGGACTAAGTTGTTTTGGTAAAACTCTCCCCAAGGATATTAAAATATGAGCGACTGTACCATTTGATACAGTTCTTTATCTGAATCAGTCCTATTAGCATATCATAAAATATTCCCCTACTTTATCACATGCATTATTTTCTTCATTGCACCATTCAAGAAAAGAGTAACAACATATGAGCAGTAAAATAGGAGCCTGAGGTTTGTTTAAGGTTCTTTCTCATAACTTCCATGCTCTTTGTCTTTTTCTGTGCTTTTGTCTTTTCTTTTCCTCCTAGGATATGGATCAGAAAAGACAAGCAAGAGATTGCAATGAGAATGGATTGCAATAAGTAAAATATTATCATGTATAATTGGAGAGTATTGGCTTTTCTGCAGTGCTAGTGCCTTTTTCAGACAAAAACAGTAGAGTTTTAGTACCAAAGCATATAGCTGAAAAGATATTATTTAAAAATATGCCAAAAAACAAATTCTGGTCAGGTGAAGTCTCCTCATTTCTTGAAGTCAGGCATGAATTACTGTTATAGATACCCAAACAAAACATTGTGCTATTCTCACAATTCTTGTTGATAGCAACCAACTTCTCTTAATATTGCTTACACATTTCTCAAAAAATGTCCCAGTGGCTTCAACGCGCAGGCTCTCACTGTTAGAGAAGCATTGTGAAGAAATACATGTTCTAGTGACCAAACCACAAACCTTCCTGTGTTAGAGCAAACCAAAAGAAAACATTTTCATCACCCTTGGTCATACAGAAGAATACAAGAACGCTGGTGACACAGGACTTGGTGCTATTGCCTACTGCCATCGAAACACTGTCTGCTTTGCTAATATGCTAAAGGTTTTGCCTTTATGTTCCATGACTTGTCTTTAGCAGTAGGATTTACAAAGTCAAAACACATACTAAAGAACTGGCACTTTTGTCTGGATGGGGAAGGTCTCAGCTTCAGCAGTGACCCTGCTCCCAGTACAGGGGGGCAGAGCCACTCTGCCTTCACCAGAAGAAAGAAATTTTACACCACCTTGACTAGTACTGCTACCTAACACAAATATCCAGAAATTTGTTATCTAAATCATATTAATCATACATATTTCCCTCTCCTTTGCATTATATACACTGTGCTAAACAGAATCAATTTCTTCTTATAGTGTGTAGTCCCATTTTCTGACTTGAGTTCTATGACCATTTTTTCTTTGTTGCAATATGCTCCCTCCCAGTAAAGAGGGCTTCAGCCTTTTTAAAGAGTGAAATGATAGGTACTTTCATAAATAGAAATACTTCAATTATTCTTTGATTCTTTTGCACCTCTATAACATGCTAGAATTTCATTTAGAAGACCATCTCCATATAAAAACATATCATTTGGCAACCTTGATGCAGACTTTTCTTCTGTTTATGTGAAATATGCAGCTATTTCACCCATGTATTTTAACCCAGACTCTACATTCTTTACCATCATTCTTTGGTTCACAAGCTTAAAAAAACCCTCTTTAGATCTATTTCCCTGCTGTCATATTTTCCTTTAGATATATTCTGAAGAAAGCTTCTTTTTGTGAATTGAAAAAATGTCATTGCCTGCTTTGTACTGTCTAATTTTTTTATCTTATTAATACTAACAGTATAATGCATTTGAACACCACAATATTTTCATAAGATTCATTGGGGGTCTACCTTTTTCCAGCACTACTCTAATGCTCAGATAATGAAGCGTGGGGCTGAAATAGATAGCCTGCTGACCACCTGAACCCAGAAAGATTAAAATGTATGATTCAAAGCTGTTTGAGGGCTATACCTTCTGGAAGAAAGATTCCTGTAGTGCTCCATCATTAACATCTAGACACTTCATACTGGAAAACTGTGATAAAAGCAGGAATTCAATTGCTGCGTGTAGCCAAAAATACACATTCAGGCAAAATGCTAGGGACAGGAATAAGGGTTGTTGAGATACACTTATACTATCAATTAAGCTATTTGAAGATATTTCTTTTTCTTCTGTAAAGATTAAACATTTAGGTCGCTCAAAAATGAACAAGTAACTGAAGCAAAATACCACCTCCAGTATTCTTGTGAAAGAGGCAGAAAATGGCACCAACAAATATCAAACAAGAGAACTAATGCAATATGCTGCTAATAACACTTCCTATGAAATTTTAACCTCCAGAAATTAGATGTCAAGAAAAAGGAATAATTAATGAATTGGAATACAGGCAGTAGTAAGATCAACTACAGCAAATACATTGTTATCAGAAATTATTTTTTGCAAACATACTGGTGATAGACAGGGAACTGCAGGGGATTTTCAAAATTTCAAATTGCAGGTTTTATGAGAGCTATGAAGTAGGTGGAAAGCACAAAAGATTCAACAACAGTAATTTTCATCAAATTTGGCTTTAATAATGAAAGTTGTCAAAAACCTTAAAAGAAAATTTTGTGCATGTCTGATTACTTTGAAATAGCTGTAGTCAATGAATTTGGAAGGCAGTACCTTGTCTTTGATTTTTGAAGACTCCTAGGAGTTAAAGACTGTGTCCTGTGTCATAGCCTAGGTATTTTCTACAGATTGTCAGAAGAGATCCCCTCTCTCGTCCAACAGTCAAAGCCAAAAATCTCTTGGCTCTTTGTCAGGTGCTTTATTGAGTCCACTAAGGTTGAGAATTTACTGAGTTTTCAAAATTAATTTACAGGCAGCTGAACAAGAGCATAACCTGTACTACTTTAAAGGACATATTTGATTATCAAAACAGAACATTAATAAAGGCTATTTATTCTGAATGTAACTACCCTTTTTTCATCTTAAATATGCTTTGTATGTCCTTGTCTTCTCACATTAAACACACATTGTGATTGCAAAGTACTATCTTTCTGGGCTTACTTCCTCAATGTTATGTTCCAGTGTATTGCACAAACTCTCTGATGAGGGCCACTTATTGTACCTGAGAGTCCTGAGAATTTGCTTCTGCATGGAATATTGCTGCCAAGTCAGAATCATCTGCACTTCAGAGGAATATAAAGTGGCAAAAATCAAATTCTGTTTGACACCTTGATCATGCCTCGAGGCTACAAATCTGATGGTTTTTGATTAGTGGAAAACATTGTGGTTGTGAGAACAGGTGGAATATGACAATTCAAGATGTTACTAAACTGTAGTAAAAGATAAATAGACTTCAGTGTCTTTGACAGGTACTTCTAAGAGATAACCATAACCACTTCAGACTCGAAGGCTTTTTGGCCATGAATGAAACTTCTGGTAATCCACAGGCATTGTGACAAATCCTCAGCTCTCCTGCCTTATTTTTAGGCACACTGGAGTTCAACCTACCCTCTCTGCTCTCCAGGCTATTGGGAGACTTCTTTGGCAGTTTCAAAGTTGGACGGGCTGCTATTTATCTTGCTGTAAAGTGGAGTTTTCTCACATAGCAAACCATCTTACAAGGTGTTAACATTTCCCATTCCCACTCATCAAAACACTTACCACGAAACAGATGCACCAAAGACAAATCAAGTTTGAACTCATAGTTTAGTTACCAGGCTTTACTTTCAGCAGATCTGTGTAGATCTGTGTAGACACAATTCGGGTAAGAAAGTAAAGCTGAGCAGATCATGGAACAGCAATCTGGTGTCCTCTAAGTACAGCTAAGTAAAGTTTATTTCCTCTCCTGTATACTGAAACTATATGGTATTTTGCCCTGGCCCATCAAAAGGAGAGGATATCAAGATTTGCTCTATTTTTACTAGCTGTTCATGGCCCCAGGAGTTATTCCCTCCTACAGCATCACTGCAGGATTTAAATGTCCTGTATGTAGGAGAGTTTTCACTGCTTCTGTGCCCTGCATCAGAGTAGGAAGTCTCTATTATGTGCAGAGCTACCAAAGAAAGACTGTGCTAAAAGATGGGGAGGAAATGCAAGCAGTACAGGACCACACAGTTGGATAGGTTTTCAAGGCAAAAAATGTGCTCATGGGTGAAAGAAAATCAAAAGTAGCATCCAAGTTTGGTACCACCTAATATTCTCCTACTTGTGATAGTTCATCTTAAAAGAGGAAAAATAATTTGATTTGCATTGCTGAACTATGCTGGCTTCTTTGGATGTATTTGTCCTCTTAATCCTCATTAACTCTTAACAGTCCAAAATGATCATCGTTGTCAGGTACATTAGCATGTAATTACCAGGATGAATCCTTTTGGTTGTGAGTCCTCCAGGAATTTTAGCAAAAAGTGTTTGCTGAGGAAAGATCACAGATTGAAGCACCTGCTTTACACTAATAAATTCACTGGGAATGTCTTTCTTCAAAGCATAATGAGTAGTTATGAGCTTTTATCACTATGAGACTAAAGAGAACTAATTTGACAGTTCTACCTTCAGTCCTCTTCACACTTATTTCATATCAAAATAACTCCTCTGACTTTGCTGAGATTGCTTCTGCTTTTAGCAGGTTTTGAAAATCATCATATCCAAATTCTTTTGTTTCAACAATGTCCTCACTTTTCTTACACATTTTAGGAAATCCTGAAGGAACTGTGACAGGGACCACCCTTGGTTTGAACAGAAAAGTTAAATTATTCGCTCTGCAAACTCTCCCAATGGCTTGACAAGAAGAGTTACAATTTAGGGCTTTTTGGAAGATGTCTCTCTGGCTTTTTTAAGGCCTTTTATTATCCTTTAATCAGTGCCTGTCCTCTCATGTAAGTAAAAAACTCATCCAAGGAGCTGGTTGAGGACAGAGACTGTCAGATTTTCTTGGCTCTGCTGTTACATGCTGCATAATTTCTCTGCTTTGCTGTTTTGTACATATGCACCTGAAGAGAAAAAAAATTTACTTACAGGAGGTACTGCAGCCAATGCCATACCCAAAATACACCCAGGCACCTCAAGTGCCAGCAGAAAGGGAACTTTTCAGACTGTATTCAGGGGTGCTCACAAGAGCTTGCTAACCATATTCATGCTTGATAAATACGTGTATAGGGCACTGTAGATACTAATCAAACTGTAACAGGGCTGGATATGAATGCCAAACCATTTAAATTAAACATAAAGAGAAAAGGCTTACCTGGAACTCTTAGTGCAAAAAACCACATTGAGAAACAGACTGCAGTCCCCATACTTGAGAGAGCTCATGGATGCATCTGTGCCTGTCCATGACATGGGGCTCCTGAAGGAGTATTGCTGTGATCCCCTTGTGGATTCATGCAGGTGTTCTTGCAAATTTCCTTCACTCAAAGAAAAGATGTGCTTTTTTTTTTTTTTTTTTTTTTTTTTTTTTTTCTGGCAAATCCTCACTCTGTCTCTTCATATCAAATTATGCCAAGCATCTTAGGCCTAACAAATAATATGGATGAAATTAGGAGAAAACCCCATAATTTGCCTAGCTTTTGTGGGGGCTGCTTACAATAGTTCCTAGCCTAATATAATTTGATAACTATTTTCTTTCCACTGCTTTATGAAAAGACTCTCAAACAAAGCAGAGCTGGTGAAATTTCTTGTCTACAATCATTTCAGATAAATCAAATAAATTACATGGCCAAAAGGTTACACAAATTATTTAAACATGTGAGTTAAATCTTATGGGACCCATAAACATTTCTCAATGATGAAACATAACAATAAGAGTTTTCTTTGTGGAGGTTATGCTGAGGTTCTCTTGGATTCTTTATATATATAAAACCATAAAAAGTGATTCCTAGGATATATATATATTAAATGAGGTTCCCTCCACTCCTTACTCATAGCTAATATTTCACTAAAATCTAATAGCATTATAGCTCTAAACAAAAAAATATTCTCCACACAGGGATATGTTGAATGCTTATTAAAGCACTGAAAAAATAGTATCTGGTTATTTGACAGGGAAAAAAAGAAATATGAGCTACATATTATAATTTCTTTTAAATATTTTTCTGTGTCTGAGTAGTGCATAGCAAAAAAGAGTTTTTAAACAGTAATATACAATGGGAAATTCAACAACTGCAATTTTATCTGTTGAAAAATATTTCATTTTAATTTCTATTCCTGGTTTACAAAGATCCAAGTCCCCCTTATTGCTATTTTCAAGTTCCCATGCATGGCATCACTTCCCTTTGCAGATGCAGTTTTCTCAGTAAGTACAAGCTAACCTCCCTCAAGCATCATATGATGAACAAATAGATTTTAAACCACCTTTCCCTCCCTTCCAGGCTAAATACATCTGTGGCTTATGAAATTAGATTAACAACATTAATACATTAAAAATGTTCTGCAACATCTAAACATTGGATTTGGATGAACAATAGGTATATGCAGAAATAGCAGTGAATGTTCAAATTATTACTTCCAGAACCTGATCTTGCACCTTTGAAGAAAAAAATAATTAAATCACCAAAATTCTTGCAGAAAATTCCTGTCTTGTAAGGTCTTTATACAGGTTTAATTGTTTTGTAGTCTTTGTAAGGGGTGATGAGATTTGTATCTATAACCCCTGTCAACATATATATCCAGAGTTTTTTATTCCTAAGCATAGATTTGATCACTTGCTCATTACTGAATGTTTCAATATGTAAATGTTAAAGTATCAATTATTTATGGAAGGAAATGTTGTGAAAGAATAGCAAAACACAAACAACCATGGAAAGATTTATAGAGCCAACAACATCACTAGACATTTTCTTGCTGTCTTTGACAAAAATTGCAAATAGAAAATAGCCACAAAATTATAGATTTAAAACCACTAAAATTCAAGCCCTAGTAAATGAAACTATTTTTTCTTGTCATCCCTCAGGACCACAATGTTATTACATAAGGGAAACAGAGGAATAAGACATATTGTTTCTACAACTAATTTTCAGAAACTATTTATGTATTTTATAAAAATCAGATCACCTAGGGGTTATTTCTCTCTGGATGGCATTGTGAAATTTATTCACTCTAAATATATGTTTCCAATATTCCTGCTTTGAACAGAATGCAACATCTCAGAAAAAATGTTTGAATGTCATCTATTTTGTGTGATCCTGTGGATAATTTGCCACTTTTACTGTTGCACTTTAACATGAACAAAAGAATTATTTCAATTGTTTATTTCTTGTCTAATGCTAAATAATATATTGTGAATGAAAGAAAACTTTTTCAGAAGGGTAAAACGTAGTAGGAGTGGTATTATCATGAAATAATTCAAAAGTATTATATGCCAAAAGTCATTTATCAGCAGAACATGTGCAGTAAATTTGTATGGTAGTTTGAGTTGGTTTGTGTTTGTTTTTTACTATTTCATTGCCCATAAATGAACTATTAGCTTCATCTAGCTCATGTCCTATTTAAACCATTCAGTGTTACTGTACTTGATGCACACTCCTTTTCAAGTGGTCATGACAGACTTTTATATGTTCTGTTCATCAACATATTAAAATCCACACAACCTGGATTCTCTTTCAGACAAGCAATTTGCTGAGCAGATATTACCATTAAACTTATTTGAAAGCACATTAAATAGAGAAAGCATTAAAAAAAACCCCACTTTGTATTTCAAATATACAGAGCTTTTTAGTTCAACTCTAGAGCCAAATCCTATTCCTGGAATGGTATTGCCAAGATCTGGATAAGAAACATGAAAATATCTCTTTTGGATTAGATATATTTTTTGTCTGGCTCCTTAATGTGGTCACAACCCTACATATCTTATGAGCAAAGTGTGCCTGATTTTTAGATCAAGATGAGCACATTTTTAACTTCCCTATAGTTTTAAAATACAATTTTACATCAGTTGCTGCTCTCTGAGTCCTTTAAGCACTTCACCTCACAAACATACAATTGTCATCCTTCTCATAATTCTCATTTTTGGAACTGGCAGGGAGGGAGTTGCAGAAGAGACGTTGTTGCTTTGATGGTTTGCAATTTTTTTTTTTTTGCCCCTGTTTTGTTTAGTTTGTCAAGCCTTGGTTCTAGCCAAGTGTTTACATTAAGACAGAGACTTCACTTGTTTGATGGCAAGCTATTGTAAATGTCACCAATCTTAACCTAAACATACCTGTAAAATTTCCTTGTTAACATTATCAGATTTGTGTAAAGGATTTAACTGTAAACAGATTCAGCTCAGCTTATCATCTACAACAAAATATGTCAGCGGAGATGCAGGATTTCCAAACAGATTTTCTCTTTGCTTCTTACTTGGAAAGGACTCACTCACCCTTTGTCCATTCTGCCCTTGGCTTGTCAGCTGTGGTAGTAATTTTTCTGTCACTCCTACTCTTTGCAAACAATGCTGGAACGAACTGTTCCACTCATATTTGAACAATGAACATGAAAAAGTTGTTTTTTGTTTTTTTTTTTTTAATTTTCACCAAGCTGGCTATTTTATAACAGTTGGTGACAACCAGTAAAAAGCTTAGATCCAGCTGCCAATCTCAGAAACTCCTTATCCTTAGGTCCATTCATGAATGGAAAAGCAGCATGTGACTGCTGATGTTTTTCTATAGCTAGCATCCCCAAATACAATGAAAGGTGATGAATTTACTATGCTGTCAAACTAATTTATTTAGTGAGTTGAATACAAATCTTTTACTTAAACCAGCTATTTACCAGTTATGGCAATAAGGTTTTAGTGAATATTGAAAATGTGTGCAGTAAAAGGCAAGAACAAATAAACAAATCATACAGGAGTTTTACCAAACAGGTCTCCTGAGACAGCACAAAGGAGCCACAATCATCCTCAGGAGCTCACCTTTCATGGATACTTTCTCTATGGTGCATGCATACTTCCATGGGAAACAAAAAAGCCCAGAAAAATTAATCTGGAGACCACCAATACAGTCAAAGACATTTTTGAACAATGTTTGCTTCTTATTGTCAAAATGTTTATGATTGTGTGTCTCCTAAGCTAAAAATATTCCTGTTGCTTGAGTAATGCTCTTGGGGGAAAGGCAGGATGAAAGCCAACCAGCTGCTTCCTTGAAGAATTTGACCCAACCAAAGGATTTCCAGTTTCTTCAAAATGATTATTTTGGCTTGCCAGATTCAACACAGGGTCCAACCTGCTGACTACAAGTGATCCTACACTGGGTCAGTACTTGGTGCTCAGTATCTTGGTGTGCAGTGGGAAAGCTGTACCACAGTCTGGCAAATAAGGAAAGCTTATAGCCCCAGCAAGAAGAAATGGTTCCAGTGCATCACTGCCATGAGGCAATGATGATGGTTTTCCCTTGGAATCAAGAACTCTCTGACAGCATAAAATGAAACTGGCTCAAAACACAAATTGTCCTGTGGTTCACTTGGTTTCCTGATGATACAGGGAGCCTTGTGCCACAAGGAAGAAAAAAAAAAAAATCTGTCTGCACATACACTGTAAACTCTTCTATTTATTTAGCCATAGACAAATTATTTTTCTGTGGGTAGATTTTGAATATAAGTTGAGGTCCAGATCTGGCATTCTCTGACAAGAGTAATCAGCACTGAGGCCAATAGCAGTTTCCTAGTAGGACTAAACATCAGTATACAACCAACATTCTCAGCCTCTGAAAGCTTTACCTTTACAAAGTAGAAATGAATAGTGACAAGCTGAGGACCACAAAGGAAAAGTGGAGGTGAATGTCTCTGCTCTTCTCCTGAAGTCAGAGAGCCAGTATCACTCTGCATCCAGTGCTTGTATTGCCTTCAAATCCATACAGTGCCTAACCCTACACTAGTCCTGCCATCAATAGAAAAAACATTCCAGAGTGGATAGAACAGCAGTTTTATTGTCCTATTGTCCACCTTTATACGTGGGTAGGGAGAGCTTGGCACAGAATTGAAAAATAGTTGGAGCTAGAAGGGACCTTTTGAAATCAGCTAGTCCAAACCCCTCCTAGAACAAGGTCAGCTTGGGATTTTTCATTGGCTTAGGGATTTTTGCGTGTTTTTTTGGTTTTTTTGTTTGGTTGTTTTGTTTGGTTTGGTTTGGTTTGGTTTTTTTGTTTTGGGTTTTTTTTTAACAAGCAAAGCAGGATACTTTCATGAGAAAAATTTTAAATACCTGAGTGTAGAGTCTGCAAGGATGGTATTGGAAGCTTGAGAAGAGAGGGTAAAACCTGACAGCCTCATCTGTACTATCCAGCAAAGAACTGCTCACAAAGAGTGAATCAACCTGTAACCAGAACAGACCTGGATTCCTTCAAGAGCAATTCTAGAATGAACTGGTGTCTGTGGAGCAGAAAAAAAGGGCTTCAAAACCCAGGGGTGATGACAGAGCTCTGTGATTTTACCCCACAGACTCGTGGGGACACATATAGGGTCCTAAGGCACCAGCACCCACCTCCCTCTGCAAAAAGGGCTTTTCTCACTCTGGCTGAGCTCTGTGTGAGCTGGATGCTTCCTGAGCATTTGTTACCCTCCATGTGTGCTCACACAAGATGCCAGGGGCCTCAGTGCCAGAACAAGTGTCTTGCTTGCTCTTCTGTCACCACAGCTTTGCCTTCACACTCCCGACTGAAATAGCTGTGCTGGCAGAATCCAGGGTAGATCTGTGCTTAGTTCCTGGAAACAAAGGAAAAGCACTTAAGGGAAAAGAATGTTTGAATAAATTTGAAACGTGCTGAAGACTGAAATACAGGATAAAATTTAGATCTCTATTGTTGTTGCATAGCTTGACATCTGAATTCTTGCTATTCTATTCAGGTTCAAAATCCCCCACCTCACTGAGTGCTTGTTGGCACAGGTTGAGATTTTCAAACGACTGTAACAGAGGATAAAATTCTGTGAGATTTCGGCAGCTGAATCTCCCATGATACCTTGATAATTCCAGTACACAAAATAAGCTTTTATTATGTTTTAATTAGCTCCTATTTTATTCTGAATTTTTTTTTTTAAGTAGTTAGGGCTCAAACATCAGAAATGAGTCCATGGCACTGAAAAATTTTTGTTGGTGTTAGATCAAATTATTGTTGATGTTAGATCCCTTTCTAAGACTAACAGTTGCTTCAGCAAACATACAAGCACACACAGGACATAGGGCTCATGTGAAAATCACAGTCCATCTGAAGGTAAGGAGAGATAGTATTAAATAAAGAGAGAAGACCACTTCGAACAATTTGTCCCCAGACTGAAATACAGGACTAACTTTGAAAAAAATATCACAGATGGCAAAGCTCCGGCTAAAGAAAATCTAGTTATAGCAGAGGAGGAAAACATATGTTCCAGATACATCCTATAAATAGACTAGGCACTCTTATGGGATGTATCAGTATTCAAAACAGCAGCAGCAGAAAAGGCCAGAATAAATGTGCAGGTTTTGGGGGTTTTCTTGAGTTTCATCAGTCTCCTGCATGCATCTAGTGGTATTAAGGACTTTTTTTTTTTTTTTTTTAATATCATTGTATGTTTTAAAATCTAGTGTTTGATTCAAAATAAAGCTAATTTGCATTGGCATAGTGACTTAACTCACTGGTGTGTTATTACTGTGTAAGCAGGTGTACCAGCAACAGCAAATAAATGCTTGCTGATGGAATCCCAGCAGGGTTTCTGATGAGTTTTCATTTTCTTGAACCTCACCCAGGAAATTATTGTGGAAAAAGCTTTGCTCTTAGTTCTTTGCCTGAAACATTATTTAGCTACACCTGGCCAAATTCATGGCAATTATACTAACTGCCCATAGAGGACACGGGAAAAATCCCATCCCTTTTAAAATCATTGTCTCAAACCCCATGTATGAGCAGTGAAAATATCCCCCTCAGATTAATATGCACAATGAGACTTCTCTATAACCTACATAGAGAAAGATAAAATGAAAGCTTTAAGGTGGAATCTAGGATATTCACCACGAGAATATTATCAGTGAAAGTATTTTAGAGTGAAATATATCATTGGAAGCAAAAGTATTTCTTATTACAATGGTTTTGGCAAAACATTTGATCATGTTGTTAGAGTTCATTTTCATTTTGTTATTTGGGCTGAGAGCATCTCTGATTATTTTGGTCTTTGAGGCTTACATGATTCAATTCAGAATACCTAAGAAATGCTGCAATGGGCACTGCATGTCCCACATTCTACAGTCTCCCATGAAGGAGTTATTTAGGTCAATCTTTCATACCTACAGTAAAAAAGAAGAAAAAGTTTTCAGTAAAAGTCTGGAGAAGAGCTATCTGTGCGTTCATATAGATCCTCAAGATTAACCACCAAAAGAACATAAAAAATCCACTGCTAATATTGTATAAAGATTTGAGAGTCACCTTCAAATGTTACCAGGGTAACATTGAAAGTCAACAAACAAGATTAAAATAAATACTTCCCTCTTCTGCACTATCAAGTGACCATTTACCAAACAGAATTGAAATGAGTTTGCCTATTGATTGCTATTAATGTTTATGAATTCTTCTAAATGATAATGATGAAAATTTCCATCCAATGTAAAAAATTGATAAAGTTCCTTAAAAAAGACTGCCATGGAAGGTTCTATAGAGGAACTGCACCAATATTTTCAAAGCATGCTGACCTACTTTTTTTTAAATCCCACTCTAAAAACAAATCTATACACTCAAGGCAATATGACTTTTTTCCCAGCTTAAAGCTAAATTTACCTTCCTGCCTAATTCCAAAATGACCTTCTATTGCACAAAATTACTTACCAGTGATGTGAACATCCCTGGGCAGAGTTCCTGCAGCATCAGGAAGGGACCAGCCTAACCACTGCACCAGCACTAGCTGTCACCTGCCAGCAGCTGGGGGAACTGGTGCCTTGGTATGGTTTATAACAGCACCATTCTGAGCTCCATTCAATTCAGCATACCAGATTAAACAAAAATATATAAAACATCCCTCCTGTGCACAGTCTCTGCTTCACAGCCCAGCTTTTAGTACCAGCTTTCAATACCATGGCAAGATTTGCAGATCCACCTCGCCATGCTGAGAAACCCTGATTTGGAAGGACAACTTACCAGAGATCATCACAGATGCCAAGCTTCTGGATATCTCTTCAAGATGCTTTTCAACTGTGGAAATATTTATGCATGGCCAAAGGAAGAGAGGGAGGGTAGCACAGTCACTTCAGTATCTACATGCAGACCTGACTCCTTTTAAAATCTGTATGGAATACTTTGAGGAGGTTACTGTGTGCATAAAAAAGTCACCATTTACTTTGGAAATGTAAATCTCTTACACCACTTAACTTCTTTTCATGGTTTATCATTAACTTGCCTTTCATTTTAAACAAGCAGTAGCATGTGAAGCAGAGTATGGAGCACAAGGTGTTTTTAGGAAGCCACTATGTAGGTATCACATTTTCTAGGATGTGAATTGGAGTTTTTCACTTCACAGTGCCACCACTCAATTGGAGAATGGTGCTGTAGGTGCTGTCATACAGGTGTTTTGGAAGGGCCTCTCCTGGGAGCCAGCTGTGATTGCAGCCTCTCATCTCTCTAAAAAGTACCAGCTTCTGTTTCACAGCTCCTGCTGACCTCAGCACTCAGCTAAACGTCCTGTTCCCTGCAGGGGCTAGAATCCTATTTTCCCCAGAAAAGCAGGCTCCTGATCCCTCCTGGCTGCTGACTTGGCTCTGCAGGAAGTCATCCCCCACCACTGTGATCCCACTCGCCTGCCAGCAGAGCAGGGGCAGGAGCTGCTCCCTCTCCTGCAAGCATCATTTCCATCTATTTACAGAGCTGTGAGTCACAAATCGTGAGAACTCCAGATTTAGCAGAGCAAATTATAGAAAAGCAGAAGTCCTGCTCCTTCTTCCCACTTGGCCTCAGGTCCCAAGAGAAGCCTGAGCCTCAGCAAAAGCAAAAACCCACCAACTCACCAGAAGCCATGTGCAGACTGGGGAAACCTAGATTTAGAAGAAAAATTGATTCTTTGAGGAGGGGGTTGTGTCTGGTTTTGCTTTTTTTTAGTACTTGATTTTTGGTTTGTTTTGAGTTTTTTTTTGTTTGGCTTTTAAAAAAATTGAATTAGTAAAGTAATGAGAAAGCAAGCATGTGAAACATACAGTTCATTTAAGAGGAACATTCTGTAAACAGAATTCTTATCAGGCCATCCTGGAGATTTGATTGTTACCTGGACAAAAATGCTTTAACTCCCTTACTGAGATCTGCACGATAGACTGACTGGCAGAGCTATTAATTGATTCTTTGTATTTCTGATCTCACTAGGGCCAGCAAGCATTCCTAATGGCTTCTAATTCCTCATCATGACATCCATTATGTTCACCTCTGAGATGTCTAAATGAATTCCGTGTATAATGGCAATGTTATGTAAAATGCAACATGACAGGAATGCTTAGAATTGTTCAAAGCTGTGCTGTGGAAACCAACCTTATTTGTGCTAGCCTTCCAATATGGGATTTGCATGTTTTGGTTTTCTACAGGCACATTGAGAAACTCGACTTTGTAAGGGTTTAGACGTTGCAGGTGGGACAGTGTTATATCCCCTGTGGCTCCACAGAAAACCAAACACAAACTAAAATAATCTATATAGGAAGAACAGGCATGCTGACAGAGATTGTTTGACATGAGAAAGGCACAGCTACAGCTGCCTACTCTTTGTTAAAATGTCTACAGTAAATCTGGGCTAATGCTCACACACAAAACAAAGAACTACCACAGGACACCCGAATAGGAGAAATAGATTCTGAAAGGTGTCAATTTGAGTAATTTAACTACAGCAAAGGAAAAATAAAACAGTTCTCTAAAATCTCAGCCTTTCAATTACAGAAAGCAGCTGTGAGAAAATCTAGCCTTTCTTTGAAGCAGAAAAACAACTCAATTGTATGATACAGGCAAGAAACTATATTCTTAAAATACATTCTTTACTTACATATTAAAGTGACAATAAAAGATTCAAATCTATTCTCCCTTAACTTGAACTCTCAAGAGAGCAGGTTGGACAACATAATCTTTAAAAGTTCTTTCCAACCTAAGTCATGATTCTGTGAATCTGTGTTGTAGTTTCCAGCATGACAAAATGACTTGTGCTCATGGAAATGTGTAAAACTCATAGGTTCATTGGTGTTATTTTTTGCTCTGATGCCAAATAGGAGCTCCCTCATGGGGCTCACCCAGCCTGGGAAGGAAGGATAAGAACCACCCACCATGTGAGCAAATTGTAAAATCCAGAGAGCCTCTGCAGGTCATGGTTACGTAAAAATTGGCAAGACACTGTTTCAGGGCTTGTGAGATGTGTAACTCAAAAGGTGAGCCAAAATATGCTGAAAATAAACTTAATGTATTCTTCTCCACTGAGAGGGGGGATTCCAAGTTTCCCTTGGGTTTACCAAATGTCTGAGAGCAAATGACTGGGCTGAAAAACACAATGTGAAGAGAATATGAGTATCTGTGATCCAACATATCTGAGAAAGACACCCACAGCATTGTTGACACTCCATTCATAAATAGATTAACTGCTAGAATATGAACCTAAAGAAGCATTCACTTTTTTTTGTTTTGTACTAATATGTATGATCTCACAAATTCCTGCAAGCCCTATCTTCTGGGGTTTTTTTTGTCAGATAAACTGCTAGTAAAAGACTCCTCATAATGAAAAACTGAGAAAGAGATATTATATTAAACTGATGCTACTTTAAGAGCACCCAGATCATCAGTTCCTTCATATCATCACAAAAACAATAGATCCCTCTCCTAAAACATATCAAAACAAAAATCTGTGGAGAATTTTGCCAGAACTGGCAAAATATAAGATAGCAGCAGAACGATTAAATGTTTTTTTCTGCATTTTGTTCATTATTATAAATTTTGGAATTTGGATCTCACTCTAGTCTCAGCAGAAACTCTGAATCCAATCAAAGTGCAGACAGAATAGGTTGTGGACTGAATACACTAAATGAACAGCAGCAAATTGTCAGGTTCTTATGATATTTAGGCAGCATTTCAGGTGGAATTTTAACAATAAATACCCTTGCTACTAATAGTATTGTATAATTTCTTTTGCTTCCCCTTTTTGTATTTCTTTGGATGTGGCCAAATATCAAAAGGATTTGAGGATCTGACATCTATGAAGCTTCAATTAGATAAACCTACCAGGAAAAGGAGTAGAAGCATTATCAAAGAACAGATGGACTGCTGCACAAACAGGAAAAGAAAAACACACCCTCTGAAGGGGAAGTCCAGACTCACAGATTGTTAGATTTTTTGAAGGAGTGAAAAGCATATGGATAAAACAAGTCCTGTTAATGCTAATCTTCATGGCTCCCAGTAAAACTCTCACCATTGGCTCTAAAGGAAAATATACAATCATGAAACAGGTGAAAAGGCTCTTCCACAGATAAATAATTGTTCAAAAGAAAGGAAAAAGATAAGAGTAAATGGGAAATGTTCATAGCAAAGGAAAAGTCCACAGGGTTCTATTCTTTTGCTTTCCAGCATATTCAAAAATGATCTAGGAAAAGGCCATGAGAAAATTTGCTGATGATACCAAATTATTAAGGATGATCATGCAGATTAAGACTGAGTGAACCAAATGAGAAATTAGTTAATAATAATTAGCAGTTGAAATTCCAGACAGGTAAATGCAAAGCGTTGCACAATAATAATGAACAAAAAGATTCAGTTCTAAGATGCCTATTACTATATGGGAATGAGAACTTGGAGGGATAGCAGTTCTTAACTGAATGTTTGCCAGTGTGTGGCAAAAAACCCCCAACAAACAGAAAAGAGAGCATAACTGTGTAAATCTGTAATACACACACCATTAGAAATTATCTAAAGTTCTAATCATCTGTAGCCTAGAAAGGGTAACATGAAAGAGATAAAGATTCAGGCAGGAACAAAAAGGGGTGTGAAAGAAATTTAATAATCTAGGACTACTGGGTTTGAAAAATTAAAAATAATAAAGGATGTAATAAAAAAAAATCATGAGTGGCATTAATAGAATTTTGAATAAAGCATTATATCTTCCTATATAAGAACCAGGAGAATAGGTATTTCCATGCAAAATGTAAAAAAAAAAAAAAAAAAAAAAAAAAAAAAAAAGAATATGGGACTTACTGAAACAGGATGATGTGAATGCCAAAAATTCAGATGCCTTCTACAGGTTACATTCTTGAGAGAAAGAAATTCTCTCACATTATGTGAAAAGAAATAGCCTCTGACACAGGTAGTCCTTCAGCCACAAACTTTCAGAGTTTGAGAAGAAATTCTGCATATAATGCAATTACTACACCCTTCAATTCACATGTAATGTCCAGTGTCAAATGTTACCTCATTGAACTGAAATATTACACAGTATAACTATTCTATGTCCTTATCCTAAACATTTCTCAGGCAAATGAGGAAAATGAATCCAATAAAAGGTAGCAAATTAACCACACACTACAGAGCTGAGTGAAACTTGTAAGATATAAAAGAATATTTTAATGTACAAGACATGCTTCCTAATTAATTTGTATTAGATGTTTAATGACATTTATTTACTTATTTTTTCAATAGTTCTTAGATGTCAGCAGGAAGAAGTTGAATCTGAAGGTGAAGGAAAGTCAGGTAAAGATCACAAAGAAAAACAGTAAAGAAGATTTCCAGAAGAACAGCTATTCTGTGTTTAAAAGACCATGTGAAATGTAAAAAGAAAAGAATAGCAGAATGATAAAAATGCACAGCTGAGATTTATGAACAGAAAGGGTGAAAGAATTGTTAAAAAACCCTTCTATCATTCTTCAGAATTGTGAATCTGACACTACTTACACAAGAAGAGGTTTAGTCTGTCCTTTCTTGTTTTTACCCTTCTCTTAAAAGCTTCAAAAAGATGCCTACAAAATTATTTAGGTAAATTGTTTCAATAGCTTTCAGACAAATCAGATTAAAACTTCAACTTTTAATGCATCCAAACTTCCAACATTTGAGAACAAGAAACAGATAAATCTGGCTTAGCAAAGCTAGGCTTTCTTCTTCCTTCCTTACAATGTTCTTTTTGTCAAACACTTTTTAAAAATAGATTTCTATAATATTCTCTCCATAATCACATCACTGAAAATCTTGCTGGGCAGCTGTATAAGACAGTCACTTGAACTATCCTGCACAGGAACTGTGGGCTCTGAATATATATATGGAATTTTCTACAGTAAATTCTTATAAAAATAATTTTTACAGTCATTAGAGGTTTAATTGATGACAACAAAAATGTTTGGTTTCTCTTAAGTGAAGAGTTATTGCATGTCATTGTAAAGACTAAAATACTGCATATTTCATTAAAGCTGGAATGGCAGAAACAGAATAGACACACTGGAAATATAAGGCTTTGAATACAACATTTTTATGCTCTTTTTCAAAATACAAAGTCCTTGGAGGAGGGGAAAAAAATAGGAGGAATTTCTTAATTGTTACCTTGGCAAACTCCCTGTACAAATCAAAAAGAGATAAACATACAAGAAAGAAAATGGAAGACAATTGTCATAGCAACCATTTAAGAACATATTTAACACAGGAAACAATCTGATTAATCTCCTTTTTTAAGAATCACAGGACATACAGAACCCCCCAATTAAGTAGCATGACATTTTTTTTGAAGGATAGTATACTAAATCTCACTTTAAAATTTGTAGTTTAGTTGGAGAGCTTTTGATTTATTCACTGCATATACAGCCCATAGGGCCAAAAACAAAAATAAAACCAGCCAGGTCTTCTGTTGGTTTAAATCCTCTAGATCATAATTAAGCCCAAATATTTTTGTCAGGCAACAAAGAAAAGGTGATAATACTTTTAAAAATCAGGAGTAGATACTTTTGCACTGAAAATAAGGATATTAGAAGATTAAACTAGTCCAGGTGCAGAGACTAAAAATACAACCCCAGTTATCCTTTCTCATTTTGTTGCAAGCCAACCTACCATGCTACAAAACTCTTGGTAGCTTGGAGTAATACCTTCAATCCATAAAACCACGCTTTTGTTACTTTAATATTGACACCAGCCATTCCCTCAGTTTCAGTCCCAGTTTTACCACATGCATTAATCAAACACTGCTATGTTTGGAGGCTGAAGATAAAACACAGACCCTTTTTTACTTTCCCTTTGGGTACAGTCTTGCTCCAAGTGACACTTTATGGGCTGTGCTTCTGACGGACGGACTCTCAGCCACTACACACTGAAAGTCTCATTAGCAGCTCTGGATGGAGAACATTGCTGCTCATTAGTGAAGCTTTATTGCAAACAGAAGAGCAGGAGACAGCAAACATATAATAAACTTTTCCACCCCTCTTAAAGAAAGCCAAAGTATTTAGTGTAGAAACCTGATTTTCGAAGAGAAAGCTAAAAATCTTGCAAAAAGGGAAGACTTTCTTCTGCTAGTAAATAGTTTTGATATTTTCCCTATGTTTTCAGCACAGGAGAATTTGCTCCAATAACATTGTTTGCTATTCCTCAAGTTTTCAAAAACAAACTGCATTTCCTACAAATCCTTTCCACTGTGTAGCTATTAATACTGAAAAAGTCAAGCAAAAATACTGCATGAGCTAAATAAAAAGGGTGTTTGTTACATTATTGAAGCCTGCAATTATTTTCTACTAAGTTAAATGCATCTATTTCAGGAAAAAGGCCTATTATTGCAACTATTAAACCCTGCATATTTCTGAAGCTTAAATTTTTACCCTTAGGACTTTCTTCTTCAGCTGCAAGAAATCAAAAATGCATAAAATTATTCCAGCAGAAAAGATGGGTTATAAATTTGATCTCACTCATTCATTTGCTTGAAAATGTTTTAACAGATCTTAAATTTTAAACCTCATTCTCAAATTCAACTCCAGGGCAGAGCCAGAGTGTTTACTGAAGCAGGAGGTTACATCCACTCCTCTTCCCTCTCCTATACAAATCTCTGATTTCCTCTTTCTCTCTCCCCACTTTGTCTATACTTGTATTCATCTTCCACATCTTTCTTCTTGACTGGTCCTGAAAGGGAATTGAGTCACATTTCTGGAACTACCCAAGCTCAGTTTTGAACTGAACCTTACAGCTAACAGAAAAAAGTGCCAGCAAACTACGAGGGGTGGCAGGAGCTGAAACATGCATTGTAAAATAGAAAAAGCTTTGCCTTCCACTCTTTTCTTTGCTTTTCTGCAAATGGGAAAGGTGCTGGCCTAAAAATAGCAGGGCAGGTGTGAGAGGTTGGGAGAATCCATGGAAAAGTGCATGAGTACACATGTTGGGAGTGAGAAAGAGAGTCCTTAGGAAACCACTCTGAATTTCACCAAAAATCCGAGTAACCTCACTCCCCAAAAACACCCAGAAAAGAGGGAACAGGCTCTGGGCCTAGAATTTGTCCATCCCATGGGGAGAATGCAAACACTTACAAAGATTTATGGCTCATACTCCAAACTGTTTGATACCTAAAACTCCTTCTGGTATTTTATATTCCTGACCAGCATAGTTTTTACTTAATGTGTTTAGCCTTTCATCTTGGAACAACTAATTCATAAGCCAAATGCTCACTTATTGGATTTTGGTTCCATCATTTGTTGTTTCATGTCTTCTGAGGATTTTGTTAAAGCTCTTGATAAAAAGTTCATGCTACTTTCCTTTTGATACTTGACTGCATTTAATGAAGTTGCAACAAAGAATGTGTTGAAAGAACAAGCATTTTCAGCTATTGTTGCTTTGTGTTTTCCTTTCCTTTCATGTAGGAGGATAAAATGCTATTATTTATTTTCTATATAAGCACATTGATTTATGTTGTGTTATACAAAATCAGGAATAGCTGAAAATACGAGGGGGATAAAATTTGAAGCACAGAAGAAAGGAATTAAATTGTGCAAGTGCTAAAATTTTAAATTGTTACTGGGGAAAAAAAAGGTTCAAAAAACCTGAAGTAATAATATTTTTCTGCTTATTTCCCATAGTGGGAACTGTGTATTATATATCAACAGATACAGTTTAGCTGAATCTCCAATCTGGAAACTTATTTTACAAAACCCTCAGAAGCTGGTGGTTTTTATTCTTTTCATTTTGTTATTTTTTAAACTTACAATAAAAATTACAATACAGTAATTATTCTCCTTATCTGTAGTTAGCCTCAAAATTATTGTAAACAAAAGCATCAGCAGAAATCTGTAATCATCTCCAGAAGAATCCACATGAATTTATCTCCTGAAACTCTAAACAGAGGTTAATGAATGAACAGTCCTTGAACCTACACTGTATCTTGAGCATACTTGCAAATGAGGGAGATCTGCAAAACAGCAGAACACAAGGAAACAACTTCCAAAGGGGCTCTGAGAATTCCTCTGCCAAGCCAACAATCCTCATGACCAAAAGTTACACCAAGTCCAGCTGTGATGAAGGAACTTTAAAGTGGTCACTAATGACAAACTTCTTCCTATAAGAGATTTCTGTGAAGCCTTGGAACACTTCAGACCTATGATTTCAGCAATAAATAGTTTATGTACTTGTGCATTATCACAGCAATGATCACTTCTAAGGACAAATCAGGGACCTAAGGCACTATTCACTGGGAAAACAATTTTTTGACAAAGCATAACTAGCAAGATCACAATGCAGTATTTTGCCTTTATAGCTGAGGACTAAGTTCCATGTATATGTCCTGCCCTTCAGTGCTGTTATCTGAAAATACTTTATTTTTAAATGGTTAGCCATTTATACTTTCAGAAATAAAGAGATACAGTAAAAGAATCAATAAAATATATATCATTTATCCCTCTGAGATTTCTGTGTATTCTAGTTAGAGCTTGTTAATATTTTTTCACTGATAACACTATAATCCATTAATTTAGCTTTCTGCAGTAATTTTTTTTTTCTAAAACAGATAGTTTTTCTGCAAACTAACCTAATAATCACCAGAGCAGTGAGATTAGTGTTCTACAACTGGGAGAAATAACATTTGATACAAAACAGACAATGGAAACTTACTCTGTCACTATCTATATGAGATATGCAAGAATACATTATAGTTTCAAATAAGCAGTAAAAAAGTTCATGTTATTTAAAAAACCAAAATTACCAAGAAACTTGATTAAATGCTTACAAAATGATATATGAAAACTTTCTGAAAAGTGAACTAAACTGCAGCATAAGGAGACAATCAGTATTTGGTTTAAAACAACACTGCTGTTACAACCCCCCAGAAACCTAATGGGGAAACAACCTATTTAACCTGTTGTTTCCACAGTCCCTACAGAAAAATGTTTTTTACATACGTGTATTTATATGCAAGTATGCATCTAATAGCAACACACGATAAAATACTGGTTATCTTTCACACAGAAAAAGTGAATTATCACTCAAAATAGAAGACTAAGAGTCTTGAAGCCAAGCCATTTTTCTGTGTCATATACCCTTGCTCAGAGCAGGGCTTACTAATGGAGGTGGAGAGAGAGAAAAAAAATCAGTATATTAGCATGAAAAGTGGTACGTGTTACAAAATAGAATGAAATGATTTTTGAAAAGTCAGTAGGAACAGTGCATTACCACAGTGGCTCCATGGAATGGATTAATAAAGACTGATTTCTTACTGTCCCTTGTAGTACAAGGATGGGGAGACAACAAAGAAACTTGGGAAGTGACAGATTCAAAGCAGTGGAAAGGGAGATGGTGCTCATACAGTGGGGGCAAGCATTGCAGCAGCTTTTCCAGGGTGCTAGGGGTGCTTGAAGTTCAGCTGAATTCTAAGGAAAACTGAATAAATTATTAGAAGACATAGTGGTTGAGGGGCATTAAATACAGAAAAAAAAAATCACTGGTTTTGGAAGTCTCAGCGACATACTGGAAAAAAACCTTGCCAAAATATCATTAAATGGAACCTCTGGAGATTTTCTACCTGGGGATCAAATCAACCTGTTCTAAGAGGGGTGTAGAAGACACAGCTCCAAATTCAATACAGCATGACTTAAAATATTCTTGTGTTTAGAATAATACTGTAAGCAAGTCTCATTTCATAAGCATATTTTGAAGTTTTAAAACAGAGAAGTGCACTGTCCCTTGTTTCTTTTCAGTACAGATGAATGTGAAGTGACATTTCCTGAGTTAAATCAAAACCAAAAGAACAAAAGCAACTTGTTTTGTTTGGAAGCTTTGGTTGCTTGGAAGCACTTGCAGGCTGAGATACTTGACTAAGTCAGACAACAAAATTCATGGTTCATTATATCTCCTCCATGCCACTGTGACAGCTCAGTCACATGTCCTTAAATCTGCAAGCAAGTAAAATAAGGAGTTTTGTGAGTGTAAAATTTAAGAAGCTCACCTTCCTGTGTCTTCTTGTTTTATTTCTGAATCTCCCCAATCTGTCAGTTTTTTTCTTTTCAGTGGGGCATTCACACTTCCAGTGTAGAATCTGGTGTCTGATAAGGCAGCTGAGCTGGTGTGACAGTCTTTATCAAAACATATGGGTTCACAAAACTGTCTTGGAAAGATGCTCCTGAATTTAAGGTGAAGGAAGCAAATAGGTTTATACAGTAAAAATTCTGAAATTCAGTCTCTGTCTCTATGGTGCTTTTTGTGGGATTTTGTTGGTTAGTTGCTTTGTTTGGGGTTTTTTATCCATGACAGCTGCAAAACATCCTGGGTCTAATTTCCCAAGACTAGAAGCATGGTGTTATCTCCCAAAACAAAAAGCTATGGTAAAGTTGTGCATAGGTCAATGAACAGGAAAAATCTGTGGGAAACAATGTCAAAGGTTTTACTGAGGTCCAGGTAGACAATATCCACAGCCTTTCCATCATCCACTAAGTGGGTCACCCTTTTGTAGAAAGAAATCAGAGGAGAAAAGGTTTTTACATAGTTCTAGTTTTTAATATATTCATATTTACAGACATATGAACATAATGGAATGAAGTCACATGAGCCTTGCTTACCTACAGTAAGAATACAAACACATACATACCTTTAAATCAGGAGCTCCAAGCACAAAGGTCTGTTTATGGATTAAGCCCATTTTTACTTAGCTGTATGTCCCATTACTGGTATGTAATCTCCTGTCCCAGACTAATAAACTAATCAATAGAAGCAGAAAAGTAAAGAATAAAATCTGTGTGTGTGAGAGTGTTTGAAAATCATTCTGTATTTAGGCATGTTGGGAATACTGGGCACTGGTTTCACAACACAAGACAGGCTGACAGCAGAGAGCTCATTTATCCTTAACACTGAGCCAAATGTAAATATTCAGCCTTGTTGTTTGAATGTTCTGTCTGGACACACTGCTCACACACTATGTCTGACTACAGTGCTTTGACCAAGCTCAGCTACAACCACCAACAAACCTTTGTGATTTAAATTCCTCTGTCATTTTTCTCTTTACATCTTCCCCCAACCCCCTTGGCATGGTTATGGCAGGGTCTGCCTGAGGGGGATGAGGCTGGGGATGGGATCAGCTCCTCTCCCAGTCCCAGCCTGGGTGATGGCAGTGCTGCAGAGCAGCTCACACCCAGCTGGGAACACACCACCATGCCACCATGAGCAGGTTTGGTTTAATGAAGATTTAACAAGTTTTATGGAAGGGCCTGAACACCCTGGCATGGTTTGAATGCAAGAGACCCCTTCAACCCTCTGGTCACCTCTGCCACTTTCCTGTTGGCACAACTCTGGGTGGGACCCCCTGTTGCAAGCCCAGCTGGGACTGGGATGTGCTGCTCCAGCAGGACTGCAAGCTCCCTCCTCCCTCCCTCCCAGCCTCCTCACACAGACTGGTAATTAGTGCAAGTGTAGGACTGTATTAATTGCAGCAATTGTCATGTTTAGATTCATGGGTTAATTGGTAATATCTGGTGTAATGTTTTCCCCTCTGGATATTTTTGATCACAGTAATTAACCTCCCCAGTCAGGGGGAACAGACACTCATTGCTGCACTCTCCAGCAGCCCCCAGTGAGGGTCCTGGGGGGATCCCTCTCCATGGGATCCATGGTGGGCTCTGTGCTGCAGGGTGAGGATGCCCTGGGGCATGTCCCATCCACTGATTTACCTGAAATTTCCTCGGGAAGCTCAGGAAAGCAGCAGCCATGCTCTCTTGCCTTTGATCCAGCAGCTGTAAAGTCACAGCTAGTGATGCACACTTTTAGGAAGAGGCTGGATTGTTATGGACAGCTCTGCTTTCCCATTATTTCTGTCATGACAAATGGAAGTGGAGATGGGATCACAAGTGCTTTCTGCTTCCCCTCCTGCAGTATTGATGGTCAATGATGATGAATGTCCCTCTCTGGCTATAGCTGGGATTGGGAAGCAGGAGATGGGGAAAAAAATCAGGTTTGAAAAGGTCAGCTCAGCATTCCAGCATGGCTTGCTGTCTACCCTGTGATGGGATCTATAAAGACAGATTTGCTCTTCCCACATTTCCAAACCTACTCCCTCCTCCCAGTGTGGGGTACATCTCCAACCAGCCTATGCTCAGTGGCTGGAAAGCCAGCACATCTACCTGGGTGATCTTTCTATACTGCTAACAAGGATTTGGATTTTATTAGATTTCCTCCCCCTGGGCACAAACCAGGACTGTAACTATGGCAGGAGAATGGATAAACCAGGATGCTGTGGCTGACAGTCATGGGAGTAAAACCATCCTTTGGCATTCCTTGTGTTGATAACCTCAGCCCAGGTGAAAGGCTGGGGTTTTTAAAGGTAGTGAGCAGGGACCACTACTGGGTTTTATTGCTCTTCAGTTCCAATAGAATGGGAACTGAATTGCATCTCCTGAAAACCCCAACTCAATCTGAGCAAAGCACAACTTGCTTCACTTTCTAATTGCAGTTTTATCCATTTTCTGTTGTAAATCGGAGGTAAGGTGAAAAATCAGAGGGGCAGCTGCAACAGTATGGGCCAGGTATGCATCAATGGGGGCTACAGTTCACACAATTCCTGAAAATTCCATCAAAATAGCCCAAAGTTCCATCAGAATGGTCCCAAAATGCCATAAAAATAGTCAAAAAGTCCTCAAAATCCCATCAAAACAGCCCAAAAATCAGCACAAATGCCACCAAATCCACATATTCACAATGAAACATCCTAAAATATCCCCAGATTCCCCAACGTTCCATCAAACATAACAAAATTCCACCAAAATACTCTAAATTCCCACAAAAATGCCCCCACATAGACAAAAAATACATCCAAAATGTCCCAATATCCTTGCGAGTTCACACAAACTCTTGCAAAAATATCCCAAAATATCCCAAGAATCCCATAAAATTCCTCCAAATTCCACTTAAAATCCCATCAAATTCCCACCAAAATGACCCTCAATCACCCCAAATATACACAAAGTACTTGAAGAATCACACAAATTCCCCCAAATCTATCTTAAATACCCCCAAATACACATAAAAATCCCCAATTCAGTCCAAAACCTTACATACTCCTGAATTCCATCAAAATCCACTCAAAATATCACCAAATCCAAGTAAAATCAAGAAAAGTAATGCAAAATTCACCCAGGTCCGCAAAAAAAATTCCCCAAAATTCACTCAATATATGTGAAAATTCCCAAAATTTCTCCCCAAGTTCACCTAAGATGCCCCCAAATACACACCAAATCTACACATAATTCCCCTAAATCATGAAAATTTCAACCAACTCCCCAAATACCTCAAAATCCTGTGAAAAGTCACCCAAATAACCTAGAGTCATTAAATTTTGCCCCAATCCCCAAAATTCACCCCATTTCCTCCCCCATATCCCAATTTGGGCCTCTAAAAATCAGGATTCAGCCTTTAAACTGGTTGGATTGAGTTTGAATCAGATGAACTGAGTTTGAACTGGTTGGGACTGGTTTGATTGGTTTAAGCTGGTTTGATTTGGATTGGATTCAGTTTTAACCAGATTGGAACTGCTTGCATCAGGTTTGAACTGGTGAGATCTGGTTATATCCTGTCTGATCCAGTGTGATCCTGTTCAAACTGGTTTTATCTTGTTTGAGCCAGGGAGATTTGACTAGAACTGGATTGAACTGGTTGGAATCAGTTGGAACCAGAAATAAAAAGTGAATGTGCCAGGAGCAAATAAAAAATACTCTTAATAAGATTGAGCTGTAAATGCATTTAAGTGATTGATTTTTCACTATGTGTTTACCATCTAATCAAACAGGCTGCTCATTAAAAAATGTGTGTCCCAAGAGTCCAACTCTCCATCTGAAATGCCAACAAACACACCTTGGCACAAATGCCGAGAGACAAATTAAAAAAAAAAAGAAATTAGCCATCTAAATAGCATTTAATGAGATTTAAATGACAAAAAAGAAACAAAGTAGTAGTGGGAGAAGGTCAGGAAAAAGTCAGGTAAATCTCCATCTGGCTTTAGTACACCAAAAAAACAAACCCCAAAAAACAGGTGAACAGATATTAAGCAATGAAGATGGGAGTAGAAGTGAGCTTGAGGACAGAAGTTGTTTGGACAGTAGGAAACACTGAGCTGTTTGTGTATGGTGTAAATGAAACAGAGAGATGAAATACCACTTTCAGATGGAAAAGCAGATACTAAAGAAACAGAACTATAGTCAAGCTCTCTAGGACTTGGTTTTAATTGTTTAACATCAGTGAACTTTGGATTTTTGCTGGGCTTGATTGTTTCTGAGGATGCCTTTCTCATGATTTCTGGAAAATACAGCACCAAGTGTAGACTTCTAGAGAGAAAGTTCAGAGTCTCTAAAGTTGTCCAAGGAAAGAAGGGCTAAAACCACCCAGAAATTACAGTCACTAATAAGCATAAGCCATCAAACCTTGCTTTTACACATAACTTTAAAGAAAAAATACAAAATTTAATCCTGAATATCTTAATTATAACACAAATATCAAAGCTTGTATCCACTAGAAAGTATATTGTGGAAGTAACAGAAATGGGGTAAATAGTACAGACTAACTAATTAATGCTAAGTACAATTATAAAGTGCAGGTATTTCAGGATGCAGTAGTAAACAGACCACCAAACACCTCCTGAGTCAGCAAGGGATGATTCTGTGCTATTTTCAGATGAAGTTTTGGTGAGTGGCAATGATAGAAAAGGAAAGCTGATTGCAGAAAATAACCTTGAATGTGGTGATCATGAGTGAATTCAATTTAAACTGAGATTAACAAACTATGGTTTTCTATTTCAAAAAGACTTTTGGATAGTAGAGTCATCTGGGCTGCACTGATGACTGAATGTAGGAAGTTCAGAACTCCTCTTAGTCAAAAAGTGAAAGAAAAAATGTGGGATTCATGCCCTAAGAACAAAGTAAAACTCCCAGCACAAAGGGTCTTCTCCCATTTGCACTGATTTGAGCTATGTCAAATGCCATGAGCACCAAAATGTAATGCACCCACAAGAGTTCTGTGTTTGCAGTGCTCCCTTTTCAGTTGTGTTCATTCATCTTAGAGTGGCAAGATTCTCTCTCAGAAAGCCCAGGATCTCTATTTATAGACTCTTATTTTCTTAATGTTAAAAAGCTTGATCTTGGTGGATGTGTTGATGAGGCAGAGTGGGTCTTTGAAGAACACTTGGTATTCATCATTACCCAGATTATGGAAATGGTAACCAAGTAGTGAATGTCGAAAATATTCTCATGACTGACTACAAAGCAAGATTTTTTCCACTTCAATATATGAGACAGAAACAAAATGTCTGGAAACCATCTCTAGGCTGCACAGATTTTCCCGTGTTCCAGCTGTTGCCATGAGACCTCTGGAATAACTGACCACATGCCAAAAATTCTCAAAACCCACTAATAGGCTAAAGATGAATGGAAAAACTTGCTCTAAACAAATACATTATTAGCAGATGGAACATCAAAAATCAGTAACAGAAGAGGATGGTAACTTCTAAATGAACTCATTTATATTGTATCAGTTTGCTCTGGGCTGTCTGGAGAAGTTCTGTCATTTACCTGACTGCCCTGTGAGGACCTAAATGTGTAAGAAATGCCATTTGTGCCTACCTGACACAAAAAGTGACATTGCAGTAAAGGCCTTGATTACTCTTTTTTTTTTTTTTTTTTTTAATCAGAGACTATAGAGGTAAAAACCTGAATTACTGGACAATTAGTAGGCTAAATTAAAGAAGAACAGAAAGTAGAGGAACATATTTAGCCATTTTCAGAGAAGCAGGAAAAAACATTCATTTGACACCAGACACAAATTTATGTTATTGTTTTTCCATAAATTCTCATTCATTGCTGCTGTTGTTTTGAGGAGTTACTGTTTGGGTCGCAAAATGTTTTGGCATTATCAAAGAAAAGACAAGCATGTTCACATGGAAGTGGACAAGCTATGTGTCAAAAATGGCATCCAGAACAATGGAGTTTGTTTATCTGCACATAAAATAGAGGGACATTTCAGCACAGTTTTGTATTTCTCTCAAATGGTCACAAGGTTAAATTCTGTATAAATTTATAAAAACATTTCAAAGCCCAGGTGCCAGTTCAGGATGAAACAGAATGACTGTCCTCTGAAAATCACAAAATTAAGACACAATTACTTTTTCTGTTATTAGATTATGCTGACATAACATCAATAAGAGTGAATGTGAAGCTAAATATATTAATACAGCTGATACATCTTACTATTACATCCATAAGTGACTGTGTCCCAACTTTATTATATCAGATTGATAAAATATCAGTGACTAAACCATCACTGTAACCATCCTCTCTCTTGTAACTATAAACCTGTATTTGAACTGAAACCTTCTCACAATTCACTGACTTCTCACAGTCATTATATTTAAAAAAAAAAAAGGAAAATAAAAGAAAGAAAAATAAATAAATGCTACAGACTTTAATACCACCTATTTAATTCCATAATAAGGCTGCATGCTAAGCAGCCTTGATTTTTTTTTTTCCTGACTGTAGATGTATTTACAAGTCTAGTAATATAGTTTACCATAATTTTAATGAATTATGCAAAATATCATGTTACCTGCTTTCAAAATTGTCAACTTTGACATTAGCAGTAATGGCACAATTCACACAGATTTAATAGATAGCACAAAGCTCAGTGGCCAATCTGTCGTTAATTTAACAAGTAGTATGTCAGACCTTTGGTGATATAAATACTATATATGAAAACTTTATGTCATAAACTATAAATACAAAATATAATCCTGTTTTTAATATTTTACTTTGGTTTTGAAACAGCAGTTTTTTGTTTTTCTGTTTTATAGCTGTTTCAAACTAAGGCACTGGACAAAGGTACTACATGATCGTGTATACTAAAAACCTTTCTCTCCATGTGTAGATAGGCACAAAACATGTATCATATGTGTCTTTGAGAAATAAATATGTAACAGTGTTCCAAAATTACATCAATTTTACCTGTTTTTCATCTCTTTGCATTGCCTAATTCTTGGATTAGCACAGGGATTAGATGCCAATTTTGGCCATTACTGTAATGCACTTAGGAGAGTTACAGATGCAAGGGAGGAAGGCAAGCAGCTCTGAGAGCATCAGAGAAGAAGGAGTGAGAGGGTACTAAGCAGCCCCCAGAAAGAAGTAAACTAGTTTGGGAACTAACAAGGAGAGACAAGGTGAATTGTTTCCATGTGCTGGGGTGATATCTTCTCTCTTTTGCTATAAATCCATTGGAAGAGAGTGCAAGCAGGACTTTGGTTTCATTTGTCTGTCAGTCAGAGGAGTAGGAACTGGTCTGGAAGATGTTAAAGTACCTCATGGATAGTAGCCCACAGGTCCCATTAATGCAAGATCATTAATTCCTAATAACCTGATTTTTTCATTATCAATGTGATTTTACACAGCCTGAAAGAGCCCTAACAGCAACTTGTCCTTATTCATCAGCTCTCCTTGAGAGCAGAGACAGAGGCCAGGAGGTCCTCAAGAATATCAAGTGAAGAAGAAAAATAAGTAGTGTTCAATAGGTGAATGCAGTTCTACAAAGTTAGCCATGGGCTGTGAGCCCAGCCCCTCTGCTGTAACCTTGCCAGCACTCTGAGAAGGGGGAATTCCACCTGGGAAAAGCAGAATGTGCCACAGAGGAGCTGTGCAGGGCTCCCCTGGGAACGCCTCTGCTGTCCCTGGCCAGTGGAATCCTCCCAGGGAAAAAGGGGAAGGAATTCCTGCTCCTTGATGAGCACAGGGATGGTACCTGTTCACACAGGTGGAAGAAAACCCTTCAGGCACTCTGCATTCTCTTTCCCTTCTGACATTTTGCATCAATAAAAGTCGACAGAAAACGAGGCTCTTAAAAGAGAAGCTGAGGGTTTAAAATGAAGCAGTTACTATTACAGTCACGTTCCCACAGCTTCTGTCCTCACCCAGCAGCAGTTCTTTGGAAAAGAACTTTGTGATACCTTGCTTGTAAATTGTGTGATATAAAATTAAGTTCTTTGCCCTTCCTTGGCAAAAGGAAATATAAAAATCACAACTATAAATACTGCATCCATGATTTTAAAAATGTATAGCTTTTAAGACTGTGTCATACATGATGAAAACAGATCAGGAAAACAGATTGAGGCTTTTTAAACCATTGGTTTTATCCTGCCAGCTGCACTTATTCCCACTGTCATTTACTATCAGCATTTTAGTGTTCAAAAAAAAAAAAAGTGTAAAGGCTCAAACATATTCTTGAAAAATAGTATAAGCTGCATACTAATGAAGCCACTCTTCCTGAGGGTCTGTCTCCTGCTATTTGTCAATAAAGACATTTAAGTTTCTATAGTAAATAACGTCTGCTCCTAAGAACATATTGCAAAGCAGCAATAAGAAATAGGAGGATAACAAGTACCAGGCATTGTTACTTTTTATAAAAAAACACTAGTGACTCTCTCCATCAACCACCACCTCTGCCCCTCCAATCTCCTGAAATTAGCATCTCATTAATTGATGCATCATTCAAAAATTTGAATTCCAGAATATGACAACACAAATACTATATAGAGGACAGATCATTAAAACAACAGAAATATTTGAAAACTGTAAATAATAAAACAGAGAATAGGATTTTGCCATCATTCTCAGCAGCACACAGAGCAATTTTAAGAAGCTGAAGCTGACATCTGACTGACTTCTTAGCAAATATTACCCCTGGCTGCACTGGCAGATTCCACTGGAATATCTGAGCCTGAAACACTAACTGACTGCTGCCAAGCCAGGACTGAGCCTTGGCTTTTACATTGCTACTTACTGTGTTTGGTTCTGCTTTTGTTTGTTGCTTGGTTGTTTTTCTTCAAAAATTAATAATTTGAGAAAATATTTGCATTTCTGCTCTACATTATCTCAACACACAGTAACTAAGAAAAAAAAAAAAAGTATGCAAATACTTTCCAGTGGCCCAAATAAGATTTCTATACTCTTATCTCTCATCATTGTTCTGTGCAATTAAAACCATAAGAAATATGGGAGGGTATGAAGGAGAGGATAGCCAAGAGGATATACAAGTAATTTCATTTTTATCCCAAAAATAAACAGCATCATTGCAGTGTGCATAGATAAGCATTGCTCCAGTTCCATCAGGGGTTTTGCTGCTCTCTATATGGCATGATATTTATCATTCATTCAATGACCTTCAACCATTTACTTTGCTACACTACCTCGGTTCCTTCCTAGAATAAAGGCCAAGTTTTACAGAATTAGAAAATATTAGCTTTTCTCCACAGTGGCTTTACAGAGGTCTACAATTGCCCCTTAAAGCAGGGCAACACACTCTCACTGTGGTGCATTCACATAGATCACCCAGTGCCTGAATCTTTCTTTAGTAATTACAGGACTAAATACAATCTTTTAAGTAGTGATTGGAAAACTGTGTTACTCTGGGAATAAGGCACAGCCCCTCAGGATGTTTGAGTAGTAGAGGACTGGAAACAGTCAGTATTCAATCTGGTTCAAATGAATGTATGGACATACCCAAGTGCATTTTAAACCCTTGTCAGTGTTTTGCTCCTGCAGCTCTCTGGAACTGCCCCAGAAGGACAAGTTGGCTTGCAGGAAGGTCCCACCTCTCCTTGAGCAGCAGTAGGACATTTCTGTAAGCTGAGGACATCACCTGGCTGAAGGCAGGTCTGTGAGCCATTCCTACAGAAATGCCAGCTGCACCTCTGTAAGAAGGGAAGGATGAAGCCATACATGCTGGGATTTCAACAGAGGGATGTGTCTGCCTCAGGAGTCTGCATGAAGGTGTTTCACTGAGATTAAAAGGAAGGGGGAAAAAAAAGACACACCAAACCACTTGGAACATATGAAAAATACAGCCTTTGGAGTCCCCCTAGCTGGGATAACACTTTAAGGGCTATTAGCCTCCATATTACAGATCAGCAGAAGAGGTCAGGGACATATTTCAGCAAAGCAGTATATCTCAGCTTGGCAGAAGGAAGCATTTTAATCTTCTTTGGGCCCTTCACTGGGCTAAATCAAATGATATAAGCAATCATTACAGAGTTTAGGGAACAGGGCTGCACTTTCAGTTCCTGGATTTCTGCTGCTGTTGCCAGAAGTAAATCAAAATTAGGGGCATCCCCAGTGCTAGAGAGAGTTCCTTGAGAAAGACTGAGGGATCACAGGATATTGGAACTCACATAGAGGAGTCAGTCTGATTCTGCAATAGTTGAACAGACCTACAATGAGGCTGAAATGGCAAAGAAGTAATTAGAGAGGCTGCTTGCACACTTTAGTGATAGTGGTAAAAATGATGAAAGATATTTCTTTTCCAATTTTTTTAAAAATTAAATTTACAATCAAATATAAGGCTCAGAGAACAGTTAAAAACAGACAGTGAGGATATGTATTTTGTATTCCTCTAGTATTTCATTTAGGTTTAAATAAAAAAGTATTGCAAGGTTCAAAGTCGAATGACTGGTTTCAACACAATCTAATTTTATGCAATTTAGATCATTGTATGCATACAAATTCCACATTTCAACCCTCTCCAAATTGTAGGTGAGGGCAGGTAAGAAGAGGGAGGGAAGATTTTAGGGAAGAAGGACAATCTAGCTAAACTCTCCCACTGACTGGGTAGGAGTGAGGGGGAGGGGAATATCCTCTCTGCAATGTCAGGAAAAGGCAGAAATCAAAATTACAATATTAAAAATAAATGTGACTCATACATTTTGAGAGGGATGATTTTGTCCTAGAGAAATGTAATAATATGAATTCCTGGTCAGTCTGGGATATTTATAAAGGTGTCTGTGTTTTTGTTTTTTCTTTATGCATACTCATTGCCTGTTAGGAACATTTATTCAGTTTCACAATAAACATTTCATGCCTCTGTGTCCTGCAAGGTCAACTCAGCTTATGAAAACCAAGCTGCTGTCTGTCTCCCTTACCTCATCACTAAAATTCCCAGACAGAGCAGAAACTCCAAAACTCATCAAAACACTATCAGCTAGACTGGAGAGAATTAGAGCTGAATACTAATTTTAATACCTCTATTATGTATGCACAAGATAACTATACTTGAGGTAGAAATAAGCAATACATCTTGAAGGACTCTTGTTTATTCACTCTTCCCCAAAAGAAAAAAGGAACTATTCCATCTAATGAAGTGAGAAGGTGAAGGTAGTTTTACTTTGCAGTGAGATACTTAATGAGGCAATATCCTCTTGAATCTTTGAGATAAGCTCGAGGTCAAAAGTAGACAAATTAGCATAACATTCATATTAATATATTTCAGAATCAGATACAGAAACAACCTGCACTCTGAAACCTGCCTAATCACAGACAGCTAATTTTCAAAAGAGTTTTGGCACTCATTATGGTGATGGATGACAGAACTAAAAACATCAACATTTCCTTGAGATCTGCCATGCTTTGTAGGCACTTCTCTTATGTACTTCATGAATTGTATTTTATATTTTTCATAATTTATTTAGATACTCAGAGAACTGAAATGAGGTTCCTTGAGGAAGATATTTTGGCATTCTGCAACACTGCCATTGTGTAGTTCCAACAAATAATCCAGTGTGGCATTCTAGTAACCAGAAGCTGCATTGCTACTATTCTAAAGCTCTTACTATCACATCACAATGAGAAATACATAAAGACATGTCTACAGACACACTCACATGCAAAATATTCTGTATAAGGAAGAAGCTGCTATTTTATTTATGAGCTTTCTCATGCACACATGATGCACACAGGCAAACACCCCTCTGCTCTCATAGCTGTGTACACAGACTGTAGCCTCTAAATGGGAATTATTTAATTACCTTCCTTTCCTCTAAAATGAATTTAAACATTGCTATGCTCCAAAACATTGACAACTCCAGGTTAGCACTACTGATGCTGCCCAGTAAAAGGCAAAGAGGAAGGAAAGGATGTGTGGAAGATGCTGTTAAGAAAAACCCCAAATAATAAAATCCAGGAGTGAGAACAAAAAGCCTCCTAGAATTGTTTCCTGAAGTTTTCTTAAGAAAAGAATTCTTTTGATAAGACTGCTTTAGGCTGCCTGCAGTTCTGTGGAGCCCATCTTGACTGGTCAACACAGTGATCATGATTCTAGCACACAGTGCATTTCTTGCAGCCTCAAAATTCACTGCTGCTGGAGGAAATTAATTTTAAAATATAATATTAATCCTCAATAAAAATTAAATACAGCCCTTTGCACTGCAAGCACTGGGTTTGGATAAATAGATATTTAGGGCTTGTTTTAGGAGTGTGTTAAACATCTTTGGAGTCAATGAACACACTCAGCTTATGCTGCCTACAAGGGAAACTGATGTCTTTTGGCATCTTCTCTGCTCAGGCTCTTTTTGATTACAGTGAAAAGGAACACAAAAGGCTCATGCCTCAGGCAGCACAGATTAGCCAAAAGCACAGATGCCTAAAAATAAGAAATGACTGGAGAGGGGAAGGCAACGGCAGGGATGATGGGAAGATTTATCCCACAACTTACTGGAAGACAAGCTGGCCATGGGCCTAGGAGCAGCAGAGGCCAGGGGAAGGGAGCACATCTTATCAGGCATGGGAGCAGACAGTGTGCTGGCAGCACAGGACACAAGCTGACAGCTGAGAGCCAGGTCACAGCTGCCCCTCCCTGCCCAGGGCCACCCCTCTGCCTCTCCTTGGGGAAATTCTGCAGCTCCCTGGGTGCTCTGTGATGGATGCTGCACAGGGTTTGTTACAGCAGGCACTGCTGCAAATGGCTTTAGCACCCAAAATGCCATTTCTGCACAGCTTCACAGCATTGCTCCTCTTGCCTGACCTCAAGTCTCCTTTTCTGGCTGTATTTTGGACCAGGTCTAGCTGTGGTCATCTCTGCCTGGGCTGTTTAGGGCTGAGCAAGTTGCAGCACAGTATTTGAGACACAGATGGGACAGGTGAGACTTCTCTGGGCCCCTTCAGGCACTGCCACACCAGTGAAACCACTGCACATAGCCAAGAGCTCACCTCTGCTGGTGCCTCCCCAATCTCCCATTGTTGCACTGCACTTACACAACAAGGTGTGACAGTGGGGCTGGCCCACACTGGGAAAAAAATCCAAACAACTCAAACCCAAAAAAAGCACCCCAACAAAAAAGGCACAAGCAAACCAGGAAAAAATAAATACAATAAATCTGATTCCTCCCTCCTGCAAATTTTTTTTTTCTGTGGCTAAGAAAATTGCATTTGAAAACCTTTTTTCTCCTCAAAATGTAAATATTCACCCTAAGTAAAAGTGAACAGAAGTTTCATATCAGTTACCTAGAAAGCTTAAAACACAACAAAAACAAAAACTCAATTAATGGTTATGGGGTAGGTGCCATTTTTCTTCCTCACTGTCTTTACAGTGTGTTTCATCTTGTATCTTCAAGCATTAGAGATTCACAAGCATTATGCAAAATATTATGAGGATAATCGGCACAATGGGGGTTCACTATTTAATGAAAGTAACTCTCTTGTTTTTAATTATAGCATTTAAGATCATCTTATTGTCAAGTGAAACACAGCCTTGCCTTTTTGTGATTTGCCTAGGATTTAGGAACTATCCCACCACTTTCTTCTTTAACAATAAGGACCATCTCCCACATTTTCAGGTAACTGTATACATGTTAAATATATTTTTAGAAGCTTTCCAAAGCCAGGACTAAAAACAAAGCAAACAAATCAAAGGCCTCACATGAACTTCCAACTGGAAAATATTTTACTAATTTTAAAACACTGTAAAAGAAGCAGGGTAGAAGTTTAGGTATCTCATTCCAAGATGTTTCTGTAATGTATTGTTCCTCACTTTCTGCAGTTTCTTCCTCCTAAAAAATAAGTCCCATGAACAAAACAGGCCCAGTGCTAGACTATTTGGAGCAGACACTTCAGCAGCAGGTAATTAGATTTCACACATTTTATATTTTCAATTATTTCATTTACACTATAATCAATGTTTTTCACATGCAAGGAACAGTATATTAGACTAGAGATGTTTATCTTGAAAGAAAAAAACAGGAAACAAAAGAACAAAAGCAATTATTAACAAAATGTTCCAAATCCTGTTTGCTTAGAGATATGCACTATAACTCAGCACCAGAGGAAAGAAATTGTATCCAGACATGCACACATTTCAAGACCAAAAAGAAAACCATAATTGCTGTGTTTAATGTTTGTATCTTTTGTGTATACTCTAACCCTATTCACAATTTGCAGAGCTATTTGCCTGATGGCATTATTATAAATCTATTAAATCCATGCTTTAGACAGATGGTGCTATAAAATACCATTGTATCTGGGAAGAGGTGTTTGAAGATGTAGTGTATGTGTAGGCATACATGTGATGACACCTAGAAGGCCCCAAAAGCTATTTAAAACAGATAAGCACACCAACTGGGAGGCCCAGGTTCCCAGTATGGCTGATCACTGTGTCTTTTTCATAATATCAAATGCCATCTTTGCAATGCTTGTAAAATAATACCCACTGGCTTTTGGAATAAAGATCTCCACTGGTACCTCAGCAGTATCTTTTTCCTGAAAGCTCTGTATTCCCAATGGATGATCTGTTTCAGCAACAAAGAGATAAACAATGTGTCATGTTATTTAGTTTCTCAGTATTTTCAGGTGGATGTCCTTTTTAAAAAAAAAAAAAAAAAAAAAAAAAAAAAAAAAAAAGAAAAAAGAAAAAAAATCTGTTATTGGTATAAAAACCCAACAAAACTTTAAATATTTCTTTTCATCATACCAGTGACAGTAACAATATTTATTCATTGTCTTTAACACTTTTTTTTTCATGCAAGTATGCAACAGAAATAATAAAAAGCCAATAATATATTATTTGATTTGATGTATATAAGAAGCTGGCTCCAAGTGCTGAAATTTGTACAACATGTTGGCATAGTTCAAGGAGAGCAAATTTGCAATGAATGATGGTAATTTGCACTGAAAGAAATTAGTGCCTATTTTGATTAGGAATTAGCCTTCTGTTCAAATTTCAGCAGAGTAATTTATTCATTCCTGGTTAGAGCATTAGCTGGGTTGAAAGGGTGAGAAAAAAGCTTGTGGACAAAGAGAAAATTTAAAAGTAAAAAGATCAAAGAGCCATTTCTCTAGTGCAGTAATAAGGTAACTTATATGGTTCAAACTTAGCACTACCAGTGTGCAACACTGAAATGCACATTTAGCATGGCACCCAACATTTTCTGAGATGGGAACTCCTATCCTTCAGTTTTTAGGATGACATTGTTCAGTTTTTGGGGTTACATTGTTGATCATGCATTTTTTCACCTAACCACACCCAAATTGCTCAGTTTGAGAGGCAGGTAGAAAAGCTGCCACAGGACAACATACAGTAGTTGAGGATGTGTTATACACTTCATAATTACATACATACAAATGCTGCATAACTAAAATTTCTTCTTCCTTCCCACTAGCCCTGGTATGGAAAAAAGGATTAATCAATCCTCTTAAAGCAATTCATGCTAAACCTACAGAAACAGGCTTCAGAGCTACTGAAATCTTCAGCTGCCTTGCTACTGTTCCTACCCAGGGTGCCACACTGGACAGGGTACAATTCTTTCAATTTCTATCCGGGAAAAACACATTTCCAGAAAGGATTGGCCAGAAAATCAGCTTTATGCATTAGAAACGCAGCAGAGAACAAATGAATCCTGAGCAATCTCTCTCCAGCAAAAGTCAAAGTGTTGACTGTGATGAAGTGGAATCTGGAAAGGTCTGCCACTCAAGTGTGCAAGCTCTTTGAGGAGTTAATCTATGAGGGAAACTTAAAAAAACGCCAGTATTTCTGTTGTGGTGCCAGCTGTCAGGGCTCTGACAGTTTACCTCAGCACTGAATCTTCAGAACAAAGGAACTGGGTCATGAAACAGAAAATTTAAGCATATTCCCTGTGAAACTCACCTTAAAAGATGAGCATTCAGGTTACTAAGTCAAGGACTGAAAAGTCAGAAAATGACAAATTTAGGGCTACATGTTCAACTTTCACTCTTCCTCTTTGCATACCTGCACTGTTGAACTATTAATTATATGACTGCAGAAATAATTGTATGTAAAGACCTTACTTCAGCTAATGGCAAAAGGACTGCTGTTACTTAATTGTAAATGATTAATCAAAACAGGGGTTTAAAATATCTCATTGAATACAGTGCTTGTCCACTAGTATTTGTGCATCCTCCCCCACAGCCCTGATAAGCCTCTACCAACCCCAAGCTCCTTGCTGTAATCACCTACCTGCCCTCTTTCACTGCCTCAGTTTCCCCATGGTCTCTGGTCACAGTTCAGCTCTTTGGACACCAAAATGCTCTAACTGCAGTGTTCAGCAGCACCTCTAAACCTTTGTGTTACCTTCTATTCTGTGTCCTGCTTGTTTTCATCACTCTCACTGAACTAAGACAGGGGAAGGGGCAGCAGCAGAGGAAGGGGAGTGCCCTCTGGATGGAGATGAGCTGACAGGTCTCCTTTCCATTGTGTCCCTTGGACAATATGTTCAGGAAAGCCAAGACAAGGACTTTGTCAACAAGGAGACACATCCTGGAGCTGATGAACCCTTTTTTTTCAGAAGACAAATCATCAGTTGCTCATAGCCAAAGGCTTTGACACAGGTCTCCTTCATTCACTGTGAGCCAACTTCAACTTCCTTACACAAACACTCTTCAATGGACAGCTCCCAGTGCAATTAAGAAGTTTACAGTCAAGAAAATACAAGTTTCTAAATACTGGTGCTCTTCACAAGAGTAGCAGTGCTCCTGGTTCCCTTCTGTCGTGCTCCAGATGGCAAAGGCAAGACACAGTCTGTTTCCTCTTGTATCCCAAAGTTAACACAATGCTTTTTTCTTGTCCCACTTTCTACCCTGCCATAAAATGTGTGTACTCGGCAAACACGCCTCAGTTTTGCGAAGTTCTTTCATCTTTTGGAAAAAATAATACAATGCTCCCATAAATCAAACCTCATCCTTTAATGAATGGGCTATTTCAAAAGGACAGAAAAAATCTTTCATGAGGATAACAAATAAAGCTGGGGAGAAAAACACCCAAAACATGGAAACCTTCAGCAGTACATTTTTCACACCACGGTTTCTTCAGGTCATGGGTTTATGGGTCAAGCCTATTTGAAAACACCAGCAGTGAGTGTATGGTACCAGGTACAAGGCACACAGAAATAAGGCAGATTGCATCTTCTGTGTATTTACAAAGCCATTGCTCATAAACTGTTCACAGAATAAATGTTTCCTAAAGCCATTTTAAGTACACTGAAATATGGTCCCTGACAAACACATCCTTTACAACCTCTTCCAAGTCAGAAATGCTTTTCAATTTAAAAGTAGGAGGTACAGTTTTCTAAAGCAGTACAGAAGTGGCATATCCTTCTGCATAAAGTGCTTGCTTAGTGGAGATAATTGAGGATGGAAAATACATTATTTTTCTGTTCTATCTACCATAGCAATTAAAAACAACAATTAATTGTGTCAAGGTGCAAAATGATGATTTTAATTACACTACTAGAGTAACATAAGAGGTTCACAAGCAGTGACTACACCCTTGATTGGTCTACTACAGAAGAAAAGATAGGATTGCTTCCCTTGGGCAATGTTCTCTACCTCATTCATGCTGATTTACTTCATAAATAACCTCAGTAACTTGGTTTATTGACCTCCCTAGTAGCAGGTTTTTGAAAGTAAAATCAAGATATTTTTTCTTTTTTATGGAATGATTTTATTATTTTATTCTATTTTAAAACACTACTGAGAGAAGTACTTCCCATATAAAGCACTATATTTTACAATCTGTCTTGTAATTTAAAATTGCTTATGAATGTAGCAGAAATAATTCTAAAACAATGAAAAGCTGATTTTCAACAACATTCACAGTACCACTCAGGACTCACAAAGTCCAGACATCTTGCTCCCACTGCTGTCACACTGGAGCACACTCAGAAAGCAGAACACTAAAAAGACCCTCCTTTCTTTAATTGTGCCTCTACCTCTCCCATCATAGAAATTGCATGCCCTAAGGCAAAGTAGGAAGAAACAGCAAACTCTTTCCTGAAAAGTTCATAAAGCAAACACGATCCATATATCTAAGACTCTATTTCCCTTGTACCTTCAGGGAGAGAGGAATATTATTGAAATTATTAAGTTCATTTTACTGTCTAGTGCCTTTGAATAGTGTTGTTAAATTGGAAAAAGAATATCACTGCAGTGTTGAAGCCAGGGTCTCTAATCCAGTGCTAGAGGCACAGGGAACTGTACTCACATACTGCAGAAGATAGATATATTCAGATTTATATTAGACATTTCAAGCTGAAGAGGGCAGTTTCACGCTAATGCAATATCCTAGTTTAAATGACTGTCAAAACAAGGTTTCTGCTGGTTTCTGACCTTTATTTGGTTGAACAAAAACACAAATATAGATATTGTCTTAAGCCCTCTTTTTTTTATTCAAGCACCTGTACTAGGGCATATTCATAAAGATGTTTCATATCCCATCATGCATCTTCCAGATGGTTTTTATTACAGATCTTCAGGAAGATTTTCCTTTAACCCCCTTCCTTGCTTCCTCAGAACAGTTAATTAAAATACTTCCATGGAGATGCACAACATGGGCCCACTAACTAGTGTCAGTCATTGTGCAAAAAAATGAGCCTGTGTGTTGGTAACTGGTTATTGCAACAGTTTTTTTATCATGGCAGCCTGTGTTGTTATTGTGATTCAGCAGAACTGCTGAGACATCAATTAGTGTGGTTTCTAAAAGCTTTAATAACTCATGTTTAAAATGCCAGCCTCAGCCACAAAGTACAGTAGTCCCATAATCTACAAAATAAAATTTGGGGCTCAGTTTCCATTTACCTAAACTTCTGCAATAATAAAAACCCGTCTGCTGAAGACATCTGTTGGAACTTGGTAACATCTAATTTTTTATGGCAAATAATAGAGTTCAGCTCCCTAAGATTAGAGGTTATAGTCTAGGCCTTTTGGCTGGCTTGGCATTCCTGTTGAAATGTTCTTCCAGCCAACCTAATATATGCATAAAAAAATCCCAATGACTCTCCTCCTCCTCCTAAGACTCAAAATAAAGCAATTGTTTCATCTCTTAATGCTTTGCTCCATGGCATTGTTGAGCCTATGTTAGTGTCTGTTTGATGGGACTGACAATAATATTATTTCTTTTCACTAAAAATAAAGGCTTAATGAGGCAAAATCCAGAGTTAATTATATGTTGGAAACATACACTCTGCTGGAGAGGAGGTGGAGTTACAAAAATCACTGTATTTCAGGCCAGCCCTGCTTGTATTCTGGATTTCAGATATTTAACTTTGTCAACCCAAAGCTTGAGATTCAGTTTTTTTCCAGATCCAACTCAGTCTTCTAGCACAGGCAAATTGCAAAATAACACACATCTATTGCAGAGAATGTTTTTGGAAAATAAATATAACAACACAACCATTCATAACATCTGTGACTTTTAACCAAAGTTTTGCATTCTTTTTTAATCCAAAATCCTGCAAGAGATACTTATGATTCCCCTGGGCAGTGCATACTAGTGAAATAATCAGACTTGAAATGTCTGTGAAAATCATGAGAAGAAAAAGGACACTGTCACTTCATCTAGCTCCTAACAGAGAATCCAGTGAACCACTGAGTAGAACTGCTCACAGGGACATGCTTGCACAAAGCTGCAGAGAGCCATTCACCAAAGACTCAAATACTACTAAATAAGTCTCTGAAATGCCAGAAGGATCTGGGAAAATAGTGCCATCAATATTAACATAACCTATATGAAGGCTGAGCATCCAAAAATAAGACTGGAAAGAAAAGCCAGCCTACAGACTTACTGCTGGTATTGTAGAGATCTAAATGGCCTGCTGGGCTTTTTGAAAGAGAGGAGAGCATGGGGCAGGTCATGTTTTGGGTTTTACTAGCCTTCTGTGCCCTGCTTTCCTTCAGGGAATGAGCTCTTACTCCAACTAGCTTTCCTAGCTCAGCAGGTTGCACTCCTCCTTCCTCCTTTCTAGGATGACTTATTACTCTGCTGTTTCTAAGGGACTGTGCCTGAACAGACAGTGCTAAGGGGTGGAAGAATTATCAAATCTGCCACTTGCATGGTTCATAAAATTAAAAAAAATTGCAATCCAGGAATGGGAGAGTGTCTGGAATAACTTCATAGACCTACTCCCCATCTATTGCCATCCTGCCCTCAGCTATCACTCATTTTAATATGCTGTGGTCCTGGTTCCTCATTTATCTCTTCTGGTACAGTCATCTGCAGCTCTACAAATCACATGACAACCAGTGGCAGGTAATTTTATTTAATTTTAACAGTGCTTTTATGAAAAAACCTATAATATACTCTTTGGAAGTAAGCAACTGAGTTTTGACCAAAACAACCCAAACCACAATTCTTTTTTAATTAAAGCATAAATCTGTAAATTAATCACACAGCTCTCCAGAGTCTTTTGCTCCTTCCTGTCTTCTTCTCTGTATTAGGACAGGAGCTAGCCATGGTCACCCATGTCATTATGCTGACACTGCTGATTGTGTGACCACAGGCACAAAAGAGAAAAGGGGACTGTAACCAAGGAGGAAAGCATCCTCAGTAAGAGCAGTTTAGAGGCTCTGTAGGTTTAGTTTCAGACCTGCAACAGAACCAGCTGAATGCTCACCTCCACAGGAAGGACTTTTACCACCCACCCACACCTACACCTCCCTTAATCAGACATTCACCCAGTCTTGAGCTACAAGAGTTGTTGAGTATTTCCCTCTCTTTTACGGACAGTTACTGCACGTTCACCTGAGTGCCAAACATGCTAAAGAGAAACAGCAGGAGCATGAGCCTGACAGGGAGGAGATGGACATGAGGAAGGGAGGAACTCCTTTTCAGAGAGCACAGCCAACTACATCAGCTGAAGCCATGTCACAAAAACACATCTCCAGAGACAGGGGGATAATCCTGCAGGCTTAGCTAAACAGTCAGGAGGATAAGCAATTCTTACCTGTTATTCACTCTTCCCAGTGCATGGCTAGGAAGCAGAAGAGGAGGAAAAAAACAAGTGGGAGAAGCTCTGGTAATCTCTCTCTAGTCCTTAGGCAGAACAGCTGAAAACAATGTTTACCAAATAGGAAAAAGCCCTTACTCAGCACCCCAGAGTGGGGAAGGTTAAGAAAATGTTGAAGTCATAACTACAATCCATTCTCTCCTCTGCCCAGGGGTTAGTTACCTATCTTCCTCTTATTTAGGATGTGTTGTAAAACAACAGGTTAATGCTTTACAAGTGGAGGATTATTTTTGTCATTGTGTTTTCTTAATGAAATAATATTAAGAAATACTGTTGTTTCCTTAGTGCTCCTCTGCTGTCTTTAATGAAGCTCTTTGTGTGCTGGATACACCTGCAGATTTCTTTAGGATTGGTCATCATCAAGCAAATCTTTCTTCCCTCTCCCAAGTCTGTTTCTGATATACTGATTAATCAATCATCAGAGAGAATAAAGGTCATCTTTATAAAATAAATGGCTTATGGCTGCAGCAAATCATGGCTTTGAAATTTATTGGAAAAGGCTGCAAATTGTCAGTCATATTATTACACAAATAAATCAGATAGTTACTGCAAATTGATTAACTGATTCCAGTTTTTTTAGGAACAAATTGTTGCTCCAACCTACCTTTCTCTCTTCTTGGACAAAATGATTGCTTTGTAGTCTATGTGAATGATTGCCTGTGTGTCCAAGGCCACAGTTATTACCTTAAGTTGCTTCACACACATTAATGTTTTTTTGAGTGCTGTTCACCACAATTTCTTTTCACATGAGCACCACTCTATATTTGAAAACAGTGAATGGTCAACAGCTATTTGAGATGTTGAAAATAACACTGCAATAGCATAATCAGCCTTATATTTGTACATGGAACAACCATACAATTAATACAGATAGGCTTTTTCAAATTTCACAAGAGAAGTAGAGGACCAAAGTTAATTTCCTACACTGACAGAGAACTATTTAAGACCATCTCACTATATCTTGTTTGCTGTATCAGTGCTGTGGGGTGAGGAGGCGAAAGGGAAACAGTGGAATGTGTCAGTAATGGAAAATAAAGTTGTCTGAAATTTAGGACTTTCATTGATGAGATGACAATGATTTTTTTCAGTGAAAATAATTATATAGAGTTACATAAAATTAGCGATTAAGAGATGACTAAGCACATTTAACTTACTCTTATTCTCACTGCAGTTGTACCATCTTCATGTCTCTAATAAATCCCCCTGGATCACATCTAATGTGCATATCAGTGGAATTTCTGCTCTCAATTCAGATGACTCTTTGTTATATTTCAGTGCCTGGTTGCTGTGACCAACCACCCTGCATGCCTGCAGGATTCCTTCTGGAGAAAAACAGGTAAATTCCTCTCACCAGATAAACCCCAGGCATGTCTCCACGGCTGGATCAGCCCAGGCACAGCTCAGATATATAGACAGGTCTGCACCAGGTTTTTCTCCTGCTGCAGAGAGCTGTCCTAAGCCTCTAACAAGTCCTGTATCCTCCCAAATTCTCTTGGCACATCCTGCCACAGGCACAACCTGAACTGTCACCTTATCAGAAAACAAATGCCAAAGGTTGTCATCTCTGGCTCACTGCAAGAAGTATCAGCTATTAAAATTCCTTAAAACAGCTAAAACACCTCAGGATCAGAGAATTCTTTGCAGGGTTATGAAGCTCCTGCTTCAAAACACCCCAGAACTGGGTAGGAGGAAGAGGCATTCATAAATGCAAGAGCACTAGTGGCCACTTAGGGGAAGATGTATCAGCTCAGCTTATTGCTGAGAATTTCAGATCAGTGGAATATGAAAAACCATAGGCATCCTATTTGAAGGTACATCCTGAGAATTAGCATGGATATAAGAAAAGGATGGAACAGGCAAGTTTTACACACTGATTATATGAGAGCCAGGGGAGCCTATGAGTGAGATACAGAAATCTGTTCATAGGTATGAGACTGGGATCATTCCATGTGCCATCCTCCAGGACTAGCCAGGTCTTCCTAAAAGATTAATAAAGATAAATACTTGTGCCACATCTTCAACAAAATAGACTTCATCTTCTTGAATGTGATGCATCACTTTGCTGGTCATTGTGTTTATGATTGCAGTCATAAGGTTGGTGGATTGCTCAGATTAACAATGAAATGTGCTGCTCTTCCACCAGGAGATGTTTTGGCCCTTTAGGACACAGGCTATCAATGTCACTGGAGTAGCATGTTTCTGAAACTTCCATGAGGATACAGGGAGGTGTGCTGCCATTTCCTGCTCTTGGTGACTGGGAAGAAAGAAGCTATAATTCTTTAAAACAGTGATAGAACATAGACTTCAGCAAGTAAAGGTGAAGCAGTTAAAGGAGGAAGAGGACCTTGAACAAAAATGTCTGAAGGAACTGTTAATGCTATCATGAAGCAACAGCTCTGGCATTGTGGGCAGCAGACTTGATTAGCAAGTCTGATTCATCCCACAACCTCTTTGCATACACAATAGCACAATAGCTCCTAAAGCATCCACTTTGCCAACATGAAAATGCAGCTGAAAAGATATTGTTTGGTCTCCTGCATACTGGAGCTCCTGGTCTCTTGATACTGGGATGGCCTCAGCAGCTGTGGGTTGCTGGTCATAAAACAGGCAAGCTTGAGGTTAAATATTTTATGGCAAAGATTTAGCTGGCACCTGGCAGGTCCCAAAAGAAGAAGTAGAAAGATAACAGAAATGTCAAATTTTCCCTTCTGAGCCTGCACAAAGCACAGTTCAGGCAAAGCAGAGAACCTGGGTCAATATTTAAAAAGGCAGGGTACCAAGGCATGCTGTGTCACCAACCACTGCTTGCCCACTGCTTGTTCATCTGCCTAGGAACTCTTGTCTTCAAGGAGGCACAAAGGGGAATTTGCTGCTGATTTTTCTGTGAACAAAATGATCTAAGGCAAATTATTAAGACTTGTTTATTATACAAGAGCTCATATCTGTTAAGGGGGCTAAAAATGCCCCCAAAATACTACATGCTTGTTAACATATTTAAAAACCAAAAGGCCATAGCATTATCCATTGAAAAGGTTGATCTGGTTAGGACTTATGTCATAAACACTAATGATTCAAAAAACAAGTCAGAATTTACTGGCCTTAAAGGGCCAATAATTCCTAATAGTTACATTTAGGAAGTTTTTAGGTCATTTCTTCATGTGTACTGTCTCACATGCATCCTATATGCCTTATATAGATACTTATTAATATATTTGCCTGTTTTAAATTAGACTTATCCTATCAATTAAAAAAAAATATGCCATTAGTTGGAACTAGGTTTTTGCTTCCATGATAAACTGCTTCCTGCTGATGCCTGCAACACCAGACAGCCAATGTAAGGTTACTGAATTCAATGGAGCAGGGATGATTATCACCACCTGAAAGCCCAATCCTTCCTCTAAGCATGACCAGTTATGTTGGGTAATTTCTTTTTTAACTGTATCCTGAATAATACCTTTACAAAGTTTGACAAAGGTTTGTGCTTTTTTACAATGGATTCTAAAACATTAAAAATCTCTATAAATGTTTTAAAAATTTAACAAAGCCAAATAAAAAAAAAAAATCTCTGCAGGTTGATCTGTTCCTATTCTGAAGTTCTCTGTGGGCACCCTGCTTCATAGGAGCTCTTTTCCCAATGTAACCGAATATCCTTTTAATGCAAAAAAACCTGTATTGTTATTCTTAACTCTTGGACCAATATTTGCTTTGGTTACATCATAATGAAATCCTTTCTGTAGAAGTCAGCTGGGACAAAAAGAGTCCCTATGGAACTGTGACAAACAGATTGTGACACCTAGCTCACTAATTTTGAAAGATCACAGTTATTTTTCCTGATAAATCTAGTATGATGCCTGTAATACACTTTCAAGTAGCACCAAACAGAGCTGTTGAACTTTGCTTTTCAACTCTTTTCTTTTCTTTTTCCTGCTTTGCCCTGAGGTCTCTGAACTTTGGCAAGTATCTGAAAGTCCTCAGAATCCCCATGATTTTCTCTCTCTTCTTTCTGTTACACACCATTTTCTGGGTTACCACTAAAAAAAGCCACGCTGTTGTAAGCCAGCTGTAAGTGCTCCACTGTCTCTTGACAACCAGTGACCCAAAGAGCTGAGCAAACACAACTGCTACTGAGCATCCTCTGAGGTGCCCAAATATAGAAACATCCTTCAAAAGACCAGCAATAGAAAAAGCACAATATTGTACTTAAAGAGAGGCTTCATTAACTTACTGCTCTGAATATTTAAAGTGTAGGGAATAAGCAAAACTGTAATGTGTAAGCTTCCTTATGTTGCTTAAGCACCTCATAGTCTAGTGGACCTATAAACCCCACTCATAGGTGTTGACAGAGAAGGGCATCTTTGGATGCATTATCTGAATTTAGAAATCCAAATGCCATGTTGTACAGGTATGATGCTGTCATCTGATAATCTGAGTAAGAGATTCACATGTCCTACTGACATATTCCAGGTTGAAAACTAAGTACAGAAATAAATCCTGAGGATTTGAAATCTATGGGAAAATCCCCATTGTTTTCCAAAAGGATAAAAAAAAAAGCTAACTAGGATCTAACACACTGCAAAAACAACTGTAGAGAAACGAGTCACAAAAGCTGCTTTTTATTTGGCTTCAGACTACTTTTCAATGACACACAATTTTTGTATTCCCTTGCTTATCAAATGCATATCCTATTATTTTAAAATAAGCTCCAGATTACTACCCCACGAAAGAGCTTTTCAGTTTAAAGAAAAATATTGTCCTTCTTTTGTACAATTGGTTTTAATACTATGTTAAGCTGTGAAAAAAAAAGTCATAATAGCCTTCCTTAGGTTCTCTTCTTGGTGGCATTGCCACCACTGAGTTATTATGTAAATTATTGCAATCTGGTTAGCTCCTTCCATCTCTTTTCTTAACAAAAGGGTCTGCAAGTGCTAATCAAAATGTTGTAATTTACATATTAATGAAGTTTTCATAATGGCATTTGCTTCATATGTAATATCAATGGTATGGAGACTTTTCACTGTTCTTTTAAGCAACCACTACATTTTGGTTTTTTGAAGTAGCTGATGTACATCTGAAAACAAGCTGTAAGTGCATCACATTATATCTCTTTATATGTATATATATAAATATTTCTACATATCTTTGATATCAGAATGATACACTCCAGTGTTTGAATCTTAAATGTAACCTCACTTGTGGCTGTGAACTATTATTTACTCATGTTCCTTTGAACACTTTTGTTGCAATCATTCTGAAAATGCTAAAGGCACATTTTTCTGCTGAGAGCGTGGAACACAAATAAGGAATAAAGAGGAAGAGGGGAATGGATAGAGACAGAGAGAGAAAAAGTTTTAAAAATACCACAACACACTCCTATGGGGTAAAAAACTGCCCTGCTGTGACAAATGTCATATTGAATAAAGGATGGATAGGGAAGAACACTGAGTTTCTGTTTTCCATTCTATTTTCCACTTTTCTGTTATTTTAAAATATGGCTAACACAAAAACTGTCTTTAGTATTACATCTTTAAAACTTTCTTATTAAAGATCTGGGATCACATCTATCTGTGAATCAATATAGAGAATTGTATCAATTTCTGCTTTCACCTGAATAATGAATATTATTAAATTTAGGATGTAAATTATTAGGAAATCTCAAACAACATGTGGTGTCCCTTGTGAAAAAAATGACATCCATAGTCTAGTTCAATGTCCAGTTGGTTCTTTTTATAGCTTTCAGTCATGGGATCCTTTTCTTTAACAAATCCTACAAAAAAAATGGAGATGAGATTAAATGTCTGGTTGTTAAACTAAATGGACCATGTAGAATCTCTCAGAACAATCCAATTTATTTAACCTTTTCTTAATTATTTTTTTAACTTTTTCCAGAATTTAAACGTTTTCTTCAGGAGTGGACTGTAAACTTGATCATTCCAGAAATGTTCATTCTCAATGAGAAAACAATCATAATCCTCATCTGTTCCCCATGTTTCTGCTCTGAAAAAAAATCCCATTTTTTGGTTATAATTTTGTCTGGGAGCTCATTTTCATTGGCACAGACAGTGACTTAGCTTCCTGAATTTGCAACTCTATGAGACTGTTTTTAAAGTGTTCTCAACACTCAAGATAAAGAATTCTTTGTCATTATGAGACATGATATTGGATTAATTCCAGCCTGGATGTAAAGCACTGTGAGCTTTAAACATTACTTAGACACCCCACCCAATAAACATTATTTGAGACTCTATCAAACCAGAGATTACCTGGGTTTTAACAAAATAGTTTAG